>CAMZMU010000042.1:62458578-63058578 GCA_947311845.1 Poa pratensis
GTTCGCACAACACCATCATAGAATCACATAAAAGATAAACTCTTGACAAAATACCAACACATGTCATATATAAATCATTGCCAATTCATCCTATGCCCTCAGGAACATACGGGAACTACTCACAACGTGCAAACATGATCATAATCAGTGGCATAAGTGGTACAACACAATCTGAAATTATAACTTCACCACCAAATAATGACAAGTACTCAATCACAAACATGAATAGTAGCACAAGACAAGTATCTAGGGTATAGCAACTCTCAAACTGCGAGGGGAACGGAGTGGATCACGGTGATGATGATGGTGATGGTGCTGGTCTTGATGGGGGTGATGATGTAGAGGCCTCCTCCCACGCCAAGGAGGAGAGGTGATGACGATGACGATGATTTCCCCCTTCTCCGGAGTTCCGGAGCAGCAGGATCTGACCCCCCTCGGAAGGGATCAGGAGTTTCGCCGCCGCCGCGACCTCGGATGGACTTGGAAAAATTAGGGCGTTACTTTTCGGGCGAGACGAAGGCGTCGATAAAAAGCCCCAGGCGAGGAGGTGCCCGAGGCACTTTTGGGCCCACGCGGCCAGGTTGGCCGCGTGGGCCACCCCTTTGGCCCGTGGCTCTCCTCTCTTCGGTCTTCTTCCCTCTGCCTTTCTCCCGATGAAAAACTGACGTGTATTTTTCCTTTTATTATTTGGGTTCCTGAAGCTCCTGAAACATTAAAGACAAGAAAAGGGGGTTTTCTGCCTCCCAGAAATTAAATACCAAAAATGGGACTTTGTGTGAAAGTCCCCAAAATCATCTAAAACATGTAAAAACAATCATATAATCATGCAAATAACATTCTAGTATGATACTAAAAGTTATATAAATGATGATATAAAATGCACGTATCAGGTACAAATTAATTTGCTCATTCTTCGTCCTCCTCTAGTAAAACTGGATCAACCTTAATATTTCCTTTATAAATTGCCCCATCGGAGTGATCATCTCTTGCGTAAAAGCCATCTCCAGGAGCCTGTCGGTCATTGATCTGTATGCGTTCTCCAGTTGCTGGCAAGTCTTCATACTGGTTGTACTCTTCTTCATGAGTAACGTCATCCACCCCAACAATCTTCCTTTTCCCATTCATCACAACATGGCAATTTTTATGTAGTAGGTCTTTGACATAGAAGAACTGGGTGGCTTGGGTAGCTAAAACAAAAGGTTCATCTTTGTATCCCAATTCGTTGAGATTGACATATGTAGTGCCGTACTGGTCAACTTTCGCATGACCCAGTTTGATCCATTTGCATTTAAACAATGGAACCGTGAGTAATGTATCGTACTCAAGCTCCCAAATCTCCTCTATTACTCCATAGTACCAATCCATCCTCCCATTCGGATCTACCGCTTCCACTTTAATAGAGCTATTCTGATACATGGTCTTGTTGTCTCTATTCTTTGCATAAAAGGTGTAGCCATTCAGGTCATATGCTTCCCATTTATGAACTGTAAAGTTTGGCTTTCTTGCCAAACTGTTAAAAGTCTCGTCATCATCTCCGACACAATTCGTCATCAGCCCATCAGAGAATCTCTGGTTGTGCAGTTTCAAGACTTGTGCTTCCTTCTGATTCTGTCAAGCCTCGGCCTCCTAGCTCAATTCTAAGTAGATCCTTGTGAGCATCCACATATGGTGTAACGACTGCAAGGTGCTGCAATACGTACAAATGTGCTTTCTCAAATAATTCACACTCTAGCCAATATGATTTATCTCTCATTAACCCTTTTCCATCTAGCCTCCCCTCATGCCTGGACAGAGGCACCCCGATAGGTCGGTGGCCATCCATGTAGCTGATGAAATACTCAACCACCTCCTCCGAGAGATATCCTTCAACGATACTTGCCTCTGGCCGATACCTGTTACGGACGTAGTGCTTGAGTATACCCATGAAGCGCTCGAACGGATACATAGTGCGCAGATACACTGGACCACATTGCTTTATCTCATAAACAATGTGTACAATTAGATGGACCATTACGTCGAAAAACGAAGGGGGAAGAACATCTCCAGCTGGCAGATAGTCTTCACAACATCTTCTTGCAATCTGTCCAATTTGAATGGATCTATTACCTTCTGGTATATAGCGTTGAAAAAATCACATAACCTCATGAGAGCCTCTCGAACGGGTTTAGGCAACATATTTCTAATTGCCACAGGGAGCATCTGTGTCATCATCACATGGCAGTCATGTGACTTCATCCCCATCAGTTTCTTTTCTTCAAACGACACCAGAGTCCTGATGTTTGCGCAGTATGCTAACGGAACTTTCATATCATATAAGAATTGCAAGAACTCCTTCAACTCTTCCTTCGATAACTGGTAGCAAGCAGGTGGGAGGTACCACTGCCCATTAGGCTTCTCTTGTGGCTTCAACTTTTTCCTTTTATATTTCAATGCAAGAATATCCAGCCGTGAATTCATACCATCCTTCATTTTATCCTTGTTATTCATTACACATCCAAGAACGCTTTCAGTTACGTTTTTCTCGACATGCATGACATCGATGCAATGTTGAACGTCCAGATATGCCCAATACTTCAATGCCCAGAAAACCGATCTTTTCTTCCACACTGCCTTCTCACGAGATTGGGGTTTGTTCCCCTTACCAAAAATAGTGTGTACATCCTTCGTCTGTTCATCGACATCCGCTCCTGAAAATGGTTCTGGCGTGTCATCGGTCTCAATCGTATTATCGAACGGGGCCTTCAATTTACGATACGGGTGATTCTTTGCCAAAAACCTTCGGTGCCGCATGTACACTGTCTTCCTTGAATTCGGCAGCCAAAGACTTTTTGTTCTCTCTTTGCAAGTGACACATGCAAAGGATCCCTTCAAACTCTGCCCTGACAAGTTCGCAAGTGCAGGATAATCTTGAATGGTCAGACACAACATTGCTTTGAGATCAAACTGTTCTCTCTTGAACGCATCATACATTCTTACCCCATCCCACAGTACTTGTAGTTCTTCGACAAGTAAACTCAAGTAAATATCAATGTCATTCCCAGGTTGTTTTGGTCCTTGAATAAGCATCGACATCATGATATACCTCTTCTTCATGCACAACCAAGGAGGAAGGTTATACAATGCTAAAAGAACTGGCCAAGTGCTATGTCTGCTGCTCATGCTGCCAAAAGGATTCATTCCATCTGTACTTAGTGCAAACCTTACAGTTCTGGTGTCCCTGCCAAAGACTGGGAACTCATAATCGATAAGCCTCCACTGTGGTCCATCAGCCGGGTGTCTGAGCAGTCCATCATTTTTCCTTTTATCGGCATGCCAACGCATCAGCTCTGACTGCTTTGGGTCTGCATACATACGCTTCAATCTGGGTATTATTGGCAAATACCACACAACCTTGTAAGTGACTCCCGTTGTGACCTCATCCTCGCCCTTGTCTCTGTCTTTTGCTAGGTTGCGTTTGTAACGAGGAAAGTTACATATGGACAACGCCGCATATTTTCATTTTCCCCTCGGTAGAGAATACAATCATTCTTACAAGCGTGTATCTTCACGTACTCGGCTAGAATGGGGCAGATCACCCTCTTGGCATGGTATGTGTTCGCTGGCAAGTCATTTCCAGGTGGAAGTAATAATGCGACAAGTTTTAACAGCTTTGTGAAGCTCACATCGGATGTACTACTCTCTGCCTTGTATTTCAACAATTCTAGTGTCGCATCCAACTTGCTGAGCTTGCATTCTGGATACAGAGGTTTCTTCGAGTCCGCCGACTGACAGAGGAAATTCTTTATCTCATCATTACCTTCCATATTATTCTCCAAATCATTGATCATCTGTTCTAGGTTTTTTTGTGGACCATCGGCTCTGGTTTCATCTGGATGCACATCATCATCAGCGTTGCCCAAACCATCTCTGGCATTGACTTCATGATTATCGTTGCTCAAATCATCACGGTTGTCGGCAAAGATTGCTGGTTATTGTTCACCATGTTTTGACCAACTTGTGTACGATTCCATAAATCCCCTCAAAATTATGTGTTCTTCTATCGTTTGTCTTGTAGTCCACAAGACTTCATTCTTACAGATAACACAAGGACAAAACATCTTCGGTTCATTACTTTCTAGCATGTGTTGCGAAGCCCTGTCCAAGAATTCGACCACACCTTGTGAGAATTCAGGACTCGTGCGACAACCGTACATCCAAGCTCGATCAAGATCCATCTAGTAAAATGGCAAACTACATATGAAAGATTTATACTCCGCGCTCCTAAATCAAAATAATTAAAAAAATAAGTAGTAGGTTTTTGGGTTATACCACCGCCCCAGTAGCTGTGGAATCGGGCCCAAGCTTCCCTGCGCTGCCTCTCGACGCCGGCAACCAACGTGCTGCCTCTCGACGCCGGCAACCACCGCGCGCCTATCGACGCCCACAGCACAGATGTAAGATCTAGACTCCGCCTCCGCCCTCGCCTCCGCCTCCGCCCTCGCCGCCGCCGCTCCTATCTTTCAGTCTTATGGGTATCTCCGCAGCTGGCTAACTCGACACCACTCATAGCGTTAGGTCTGGATGGAATCATCGGATACGGTCATCCATATTAACCGTTTACAATAACAAAAATAATGCATACGGACACGAAAATATGTCCGTTGCTCATATAAAGCAAACAGTTGCGGAAAGCACAACCGTTGCCGATGTGTCGCGGGTCGCGGGAGGATAGCCCTCGCGGGCGGCTTTTTCCGCGTGGAAGGCTTGATTCTCCGTCGCCTAACTCCTGCCGTTTCCATAGAGGGGTATCCGATGTGTCGTTCTGTACTAGTGAGTGAACTGTGGACCCCGATCCATTCTTTTATACACTGATAAAACCACCAACTGCAATCATTGTTCTCTTTTACTTTCTGCAATTAAATACTGTTTTCCACACCATACGTTTAATCCTTTGTTTTCAGCAAGCCGGGAAGATTGACAACCTTCCTGTTTCGTTGGGGCAAAGTAGTTTGATTGTGTTGTGTGCAGGTTCCACGTCAGTTATCGAGTAACGGCGCCACTGACAACCTTCTGAAGTACTCCTAACTCCTCCTGGATTGATAACCTTGGTTTCTTAACTGAGGGAAATTTGCTACTGCACTACATTATACCTTCCTCTTGGGGTCTCCCAACGAATGTGTGTTCTCACGTCAGCACCAACCCGCCGAGAACGTTCACCGCGTAGAACTACTAGCACCGACGAAGAGAGACATCCTTTCGCCGTAATATAGGTGGTAGATATAATCAACTAGATTAGATCTATATGAGATAATTAGAGACGTCTAATTCTCAACACATGAGATCTACTAGAAAGAGAGAGATTTGCACGAAGCAATGTTGTGTCTTGTTGTGTTTCTCAACCCATGGGGTTTGGGGTGTTTATATAGTAGGCCAAAGGGGAGGGGTGCTTGGGGAAGGGGCAAGCCCTTCCCCTTGGTACACCGGCCCTAGGGGAGGAGGAGTCCTCCCCTAGCCCAACTCGGATTGGGAGTTGGAGTAGGACTCCTCCTCCCAAAACTTCCCTCCACCAAAATAGGAAGGGGGAGGAGTCCAACTCCACCTCAACTCGGATTGGGAGGTGAAGGTGGACTCCTCCTCCCAAATCGCCTCCACCTAGTGGACCTAGTCCACTAGGGTTTCGGCCAAGGTGGGGAGCCCCCCCCCCCACTCGGTTTGGCCCACCCGCCCCACATGGGGGTGCGGCTGCCCTGTGGGCCCACTCGGCAGCCCCCTAGTGGTGGGCTCCAAATAAATTTCTTTATTTAATATTTTTCATAATTATTTATTAATTAAATATATTTATTTAATATTTAATTAAATAATATTTTGTCTAATTAATTCTTATTTGAATATTTCCTTTTACAGAATATTTCACTGAATTAATTACTTATCATATGAAACACTTTTCATATGATCCGGGACACCCAGTGTCCGCCACAAAATTCTCTGGATAAATATTTCCCTCTCATATAAACCTTCGGATTAAATCCGCTGGTGACAGAAACTATTCCTTATCACCCCAGGACATTAGATGTCCGCCTTCTCTCTAATTCAAACCACGATCTCATTACCACTTATACTCCAACTTTATTTTCTCAATAAAAGGTTGACTCATAGCTTAAGTGTGTGACCCGAAAGGTTCAGTAAACACAAAGACATGTCCAGGAGCTTACCAGACAATAACCAGCATTGGGACCTAGACGGCCGTACTGGCTCCCGTGTGTTTATGAGTGAACGACAGAACCTGTGTGTTACTCATTACGCTAATCCCCTTACGTACACAATACCAATGATATCTCGAGATTTAGACAATGTGCTCTAGTGTGATCAAACCATTCGATCATAACACATATAATTCTCGTACCAATATCATTCTCTTTTCTCATTCCGTATTTATATTGTCCCATGATAAATCACGCTGTGTCTGGCCAGACGGTTGGGTGACAATAATAATGCTGAGATGGCCTAGAGGATGTATCTTTCCATCAACTGGAGGAGTAAGTGACATTCTTGAATAATCTCTGTTCCAATATATTATTCTAGTTCACGCCCAAAAGCTACCGTTATGGTACCCAGTTACGGTCGGACGTTAGGTAACAATCAAAACATGAGTGTCGAATAAGCGGTCACCAGATATTATCATAGCAAAGGAATACAGCTAATGATAACTAAACATATGATCAATTGCTAATTTCATCGTTGACGATTAGTCTCTTAGCAAGATCATACAATGGGTCGGTTCAGTACTATTATCATTCCGATAATAAACTCCTATAGTTGTGTGACTTAATTATACAAAGTCCATGATCAGGAAAACAAGATCATCAAACAACAAGATAGGCTAGTCTCAGAGACAAGACCGGGAACACTTTTACTTGTTCGTATCTCTACACCGTATTGGAGATTTTCCTCTTGAACACGTTGTATTCGCTATCCAAGTGCCCAATACAGTTATAGCATAAAGATATCAACATTAATAATAAACTTGGAGATAAATAATAACTAAATTATTATTGTCTCTAGGGCATATCTCCAACAAGGCCAGCCTGTGACATAGAGCTTCCTCAGCAATGGCGCTCTACACACCATTACAATTACGAGAGTTAGAGCATCTCCAGTCGGAGCCCCCATATCCGGCTCCCAAACTGTCCGCGGACATACATCAGGATTACCCACAAAAATTTCCAGATTTACATCACATTCTGTTGATTTTAGATAATTAATACAGTGAACAGCAGAAATCTGTTCCTGCGCAGCAATCAAAATCTAGCATCATCTTATCATTAGAGACTACTCTTGGCACAACAATACGAAAAAGTAAAGATACAAAGGTGTTGCTACAGAAGTAAACAAACACCTTGACTCAATAAAAAGAAAATTGCAGAAGATAAAACAACATGGGTTGTCTCCCACAAGCGCTTTTCTTTAAAGCCTTTTAGCTAGGCATGATAATTTTGATGATGCTCTCATATGTATAAGAGTTGAATTTAAGAGAGCATCAAAAAGCAAATATCAAACACATTTAAGTCTGACCCACTTCCTATGCAAAGGAATCTTGTAAGAACATCAAAACTTTCAACATAAAGAGAGGAGACTTAATATTATTGTGATATATGAATCCATGTCTCCCTCTCTCATAATGACCAGTAGGTCTCAAATCAAGCAGAAAATAAAGGCAACACAAGATAAAGCTCAAAACTTTCATCATAAAGAGAAGAAATTTAATAACAACAAGATTTCTATGACCATATTTTCCTCTCTCAAAATAATTTTCAGTAGCATCATGAACAAAATTAACAATGTAGCTATCACATAAACCATTCTTATCATGATCCACATGCATAAAAGTATCATTACTCTCCACATAAGCATAATCAATTTTATTAGTAATAGTGGGAGTAAAACTATCACAACCATCATTGTAATCATCATAAATTGCAGGTATAGTATAATCATAATAAACTTTATCCTCCATAGTAGGTGGCACCAAAATACCACTATCATTATAATCATCATAAATTGGAGGCAAAGTATCATCAAAGAAAATTTTCTCCTCAAAACTTGGGGGACTAAAAATATCATATTCAACAAAACCAGCTTCCCCAAGCTTAGACTTTTCCATAGCATTAGCAATAATGGTGTTCAAAGAATTTATAGTAATAACATTGCTACCATCATGCAAATAATTTTCCATAGGTTTTTTAATTTTCTATTCAAACACATCATGTCCTAACTCAAGATAAATTTCATAGAGCTCTCTAATTTTGTTGTTGTTTTCCATTAAGCCTAACTAGTGAAATAAAAACAAGAAATAAAAAGATATAACTGCAGGATCTAAAGGAGATAGCTTCGAGCACTCACACGCCGGCAACAGTGCTAGAAAATAGCTTAGTAGACGGAGGACGTGAGTACCTTTTACCTTACCTCCCCGGCAACGGCGCCACAAAAGAGCTTGATGTCTACGCGCGCTTCTATTCTTGTAGACAGTGTTGGGCCTCCAAGTGCAGAGGTTTGTAGAACAGCAGCAAGTTTCCCTTAAGTGAATAGCCCAAGGTTTATCGAACTCAGCGAGATAGAGGTCAAAGATATCCCTCTCAAGCAACCCTGCAATTAAGATACAAGAAGTCTCTTGTGTCCCCAACACACCCAATACACTTGTCAGATGTATAGGTGCACTAGTTCCGCGAAGAGATATTAAATACAAGTGATATGGATGATTATAAGTGGTAATTGCAATCTGAAATAAAAATGGCAGCGAGCAAACATGTAGCAGAACTGGTTGTAAACGGTGTTCAATGCTTGGAAGCAAGGCCTAGGGATCATACTTTCACTAGTGGACACTCTCAACAATAATAATATAATTGAAGACATAGATACTTCCTCTTCACTCTGCTACCCCGAACTACTCTCCCGTTGGATAACGAACACCAATCCACTGCGTAGGGCTGTAAAAGCACGCCTCAAGTCTGTATTCCACCTCTGGGGCACCCCACGCTGTCACTATGAGCGACCCAAATTTGTACTAAACAAACGCCACAATATCATAGAGACATCCAACACAAAGAACAACTCATGGCAAGTATTCGCATAAACTTTAATCCAAAGAGTCACACACGGTGCGCACACTGTCAACTTCGCACCGTGGGACAAAGGTGACTCCAGAGTTTACATTAGTAAAACCACTTGAGTAGCATATTCATAAGATTAAGAAGAGTAACATCTATGGATTCAACTAGATTACAAAGCTCATGATCACACCATGGGAGAGAGAGATAAACCACATAGCTACCGTACGAGCCCTCAGCCCCGAGGGAAACTACTCCCTAGTCATCATGGGAGGCAGCAACGGCGATGATGGAGGCGGTGGCGTCGATGAAGATGGCTCCGGGGGCACTTCCCCGTCCCGGCAGGGTGCCGGAACAGAGACTTCTGTCCCCCGAATTAGGGTTTTTGGTGGCGGCGGCGCTACGGAGCTTTTCTGGAGAAATCGTCCTCGTCTTTAGGGTTTTCCATACGGGAGGAATAAATAGGCGAAAGGGCGGCGTCAGCGGGCACCCAAGGGGCCCACACCACCCCTCGGCGTGGCAGCACTGTAGCTGGCGCCGAGCCCTGGTGTGGCCGCCTCGTGGCTCAGCTCTATCTCCCCTTTGGACTCCGTGGACGTGTCGGTGAAATAGGGACCTCCGTTGATTTTCGTCCAATTCCGAGAATATTTCCTTAATAGCTTTTCTGAAATACAAAAACAGCAGAAAACAGGAACTGGCACTGTGGCATCTTGTTAATAGGTTAGTCCCAGAAAATGTATAAAAATGATATGAAGTGTATTTAAAACATGTAACAATTGGTATAATATCAGCATGGAACATCAAAAATTATAGATACGTTTGAGACGTATCAATGTGCTGGACATCTTCGTGGCAGCGCCGTCTCGAGCCACCCGATCCTTCTCCCACCTCCTCCCCATCATCATCCTCTTCCGGCCACTTCCGGCTTCGGACGACCCATCTTCTTCATCAAGTCCAATTGGGATGGAAGAGCTTGATCCATCATTGGTCTTCCATTTTTTGGCCGGATTCTTGTGATCATCATATTGGGAGATCCACTTGGGCTTCCCGGTCAACTCTAACCAACAATGCGCCATGGTGAAGGGTTTCTTCTCGTTTGATGGTACAAAGTGGCAGCCAAAGTAGCCTACCAAGCAAACAAGTAGAGCAATGACACCAATGAAATGTGATGAAATGAAGAGATGACAACGAAACAAGTAGAAGCATTTGCTTACATGGGAATTCACGTTGACACCACTTTGATTCCTATTCACCACTTGTGCATGCAAACCGCAATATTTATTCACGCTTTCTTGGATCGAAGCCCACCTATGTTGGAGAGAGCCGGCATTACGATCGCACGCAATTGGGTGGGGTTGCACATATTCCTTTTGATGATGGAAGTGGGCATGTATCTTCCCCCACAACCTTGTGCCCTTTTACTCGGTTCCACATATAGCATCCATGCTTGTGGCTAACCAAGCTCGGCAAAGCAAAACATCTTCGAAAGTAGTGTACGAAGTGCCTCTTGGCGTGTACACCTTCTTGACCTTCGCCTTGTTCGTTGTCGTAACTGATGACGTGGATCACACGTTCGTTGGGAGACCCCAAGAGGAAGGTATGAAGCAGTGTAGCAGTAGTTTTCCTCAGTATGAAACCAAGGTTAAATCGAACCAGTAGGAGTAAGAAATCACTTCTGAAGGTTGTCAGTGGCGCGCTGAAGTGGAACCTGCACACAACACAATCAAACTATTTTGCCGCAACGAAACAGTGAGGTTGTCAATCTCACCGGCTTGTTGAAAACAAAGGATTAAACGTATGGTGTGGAAAATAGTAGTAAATTGCAGAGAATGAAAAGGGACAATGATTGCAGTAGGTTGTATTATCAGTGTAAAAGAATGGACCGGGGTACACAGTTCACTAGTGGTGTCTCTCCATAAAAGATAACTAACATGCTAGGTGAACAAATTACAGCAGGGCAATTGATAAAATATTGAGCGCATAACAATGCATATATAACAAGATGACTACTATGATATTCAATTGGGCATCACCACATAATACATAGACCGTTATCCAACTGCATCTAAGACTAATAATCCACCGCCAGGTTAACATCCGTGTCCCCCGTTGGTATTAAGTTGCAAGCAACAGATTATTGCATTAAGTAAAGTGCGTAATGTAAACAACACAATTATCCTTAGACAAAGCATTGCTGTTTTACCCCTAGTGGCAACAGCACATCCACAACCTTAGAAGTTGCTGTCACTCTCCCAGATTACTGGAGACTGAACCCACTATCTAGCATAAATACTCCTCTTGGAGTTAAACGCATCTACTTGGCCAAAGCATCTAGTAGTAACGGAGAGCATGCAAGATCATAAATAACATATAAGATAGATTGATAATCAACTTGACATAGTATTCAATATTCATCGGATCCAAGCAAACACAACATGTAGCATTACAAATAGATGATCTTGATCATGTTAGGCAGCTCACAAGATCTAAACATGATAGCACAAGGAGGAAAGACAACCATCTAGCTACTGCTATGGACCCGTAGTCCAAGGATGACTACTCACGCATCACTCCGGAGGCAGGCATGGCGATGTAGAGCCCTCCGGTGATGATTCCCCTCTCCGGCAGGGTGCCGGGAAGATCTTCTGAACCCTCCCGAGCTAGGGTTGACGGCGGCGGCGTCTCTGGAACTTTTCGTGGATAATGGCTTGGGTATTTAGGGTTTACTCGTCGGGAAGATTATATAGGCGAAAGGGCGGCGGCTGGAGACGCCCGTGGGGCCCACACCACCCCACAGCGCGGCAGAGGGTGGGACCACGCCGCCCCATGGTGTGGCTGGCTCGCGGCCCCCCTCCGTCTCTCCTTTGGACTCCGTGTACGTGTTGGAAAAATAGGAGGTCCTGTCCAAGTTTCGTCCAATTCCGAGAATATTTCCAGACTAGCTTTTCTGGAATACAAAACAGCAAAAAACAGGAACTGGCACTGTGGCATCTTGTTAATAGGTTAGTCCCAGAAAATGCATGAAAATGCTATGAAGTGTATATAAAACATGTAGCAATTGTCATAATATAAGCATGGAACATCAGAAATTATAGATACGTTTGAGACGTATCAAGCATCCCCAAGCTTAGTTCTACTCGTCCTCGAGTAGGTAAAACGATAAAAACAAAATAATTTCTGAGGTGACAAGCTACCAACATAAACTTGATCAAATAGTATTCTAAGCACATGTTATGAATGAAGTGATCCAAGTCAAAGGTCTATAGTTTGCTAACAAATAGATAATGAGCAAACAACTGAATCATATAAGCAAAAACTTTTTATGAATAGTCCTTTCGAGACAAGCATCAAAAAGTTTTGCATAAGAGTTAACTCATAAGAGCAATAGATTCTAAATAAAGGTGTTTAACCAACACAAAGGAAGATTTAAGCTTCAGCAATTGCTTTCAACTTTCAACATCTATATCTCATGGATATTTGTCAACACACAGCAATATAATAAGTACAATATACTAGCATATAAAAATTGTTGCACCAAAGTTGACACGAGGAAGACTGACTCAACATAAAAGTAAAAGAAAGGCCCTTCGCAGAGGGAAGCAGAGATTAAATCATGTGCTAGAGCTTTTTAAGTTTTTGAAATCATATAGAGAGTAAAAATTTAGTTTTGAGAGGTTTTTGTTAATTGTCAACGAATCAGAAAATGAATAGTGCAATATGACCCCTGCCAACCAGACTTTTAAGAGCGGCTCCCATGAAGGACGTTATTTCTACCAGCAAGGCAGATCATCCCTCTTTCTCTTTTGTTTACACATGTTGATATTTCACTGGTATCATTGCTTGTCTGATAAATCAGGGCAAAAATGTGAAGAGAATTAAATGGTTAAAGTTGTAATTAATTGGGACAGGACACCCCATTTGCCAGCTCTTTTTGCAAAATTAATTTATAAGCGGATGTATATGCCGCTAGTCCGGTGGTAAAGTCTGTTTGACAGGTGACATAAGGACATCCACCCCGTCCTCATGAGCTTGGTAAACATTGACACAAAAAGGAATAATAAAGTTTTGAATAGTTTAAAGGTAGCACATGAAAAATTTACTTGGAGTGGCAAGGAAATACCACATATAAGTAGTTATGGTGGACACAAATGGCATGGATTTTGGCTCAAGGTTTTGGATGCACGAGAAGCATTCCCTCTCAGTACAGATTTAGGCTAGCAAGGTTATTTGAAGCAAACACAGGATATCAACCGGTACAACGAGACTCATATGGAAACATATTGCAAGCATTATAAGACTCTATATTGTCTTCCTTGTTAACCAAACTCTTTTACTAGAAAATATCTAGACCTTAGAGATACCAATCATACAAACCAAATTTCAACATGCTTTACGGTATTTCTTGTAACATCCCAAAATTATTATCCAGAATTTTATTCCAAAAATGGGAACCAACAAAAACTTTTGTTGTTTATTGTCTGTTAATTGCTTCTTCTTACTTGTGTTGTTGTTCTTGCTGGTTGTGTGAGTGTTTGCTCTAGTAAACACTAATAAGAAATAAAGAAACCAAAATCCAAATTAAAAGCAAGAAAATAAAAATAGCAAGTTATCACTTTAAAAATCTCAAAGTGACAAATTCAATTATTTTCAAATCAAAGTCAGTGGAGATGCAATGTAAACACTCTCCCTTTTTGTTCTTACTACTTTCCCATCTCAAATATTATTTTTGAACTTGTTTTAAAATTCTAAAATAAAAACAAATAGAAATAAATCAAATTACCTTAAACAAGTACTATGAAAGAAAATGTTGCCAAACATTTTATTTGGCAATGCCAATTTTTGTGGAGCTTCTACATGTTATGGGGAGGCCCCACAAATATTTGCAGAATTTTCTAAAATACTTAAGTACCTCAAATAAATCCAGGAAAAGCTTCTGGATATTGAAATAAAACTGAAAAATAAAAGAAAAGAGGGAGGAAGGGGTTTTCTGCAAAAAGGTCATCGACCTCAGACCCGACGACCGTCGCCGTGTCGCCTTCACCGTCGACGCCGTTTTCTTCGCCGCCAGGACCCCCCTGGCCGCGCTCTCCCTCGCCTCTGCACCCCTGCACCTCTCTGCACCCGCAGGGAAGAAAACGGGCACCCCTCCCGTCGCCATTACGCCGTGGTTCCCCGCTGACCGCCGTAGAGCACTTGGACGGCGCCGGCAAAATTCGTCCACCCCTTAGCTCCCCGACACGCACCGTTCTTCTAGATGACTCTAGAAGCTTGCCGGACCCCGTTAAGCCCCAAGCCACCACGAGTCTCTGCACCGTCGCCGTGTAATCGCCGAATTGATCACCGTGGACGCGCCATGGCCGCCGCCGTAGACCCCGACCATCGTGGACCGCCCTGGCCCTATAAAAAGCACCCCGAGGCCTCTCTGGAACACCACACCTCCCTCCCAAGCTTTCCCTCGCTCCAATTTGCTCTGTGCACCGCCAGAGGGCAGTGCACGGCCGTGCCCGACGCCGCCGTTGAGGTCGAGCACCACCGCCTCGCCACACCTCCCCATTCTTCCCTCTGACCCCTCTACGCTCTTCCTTGTGGACACCGCACTCACCAGAGAGCTTTTTCCCTCTTTTTAGTGCACGGACGCGACCCCGACGCTCCGCCGAAGTTGCTGCCCGACGCCGACGAAGTGCGCGACCTCACCGCCGACGAACCAGCCTTCCCCAGCAAGCACAGCTCGCACCATCGCCTTCCCCGAGCCTCCGCCGTCGATCTGCGTCGTCTCCGCGATCTTCCGAGCCCTCTAGGTGAGTCTCCGATCATCACCGTGCCGCCGGCGCGGCGGCGCCGCCAGTTTTTGGTCGCCGCCGTTGCCTTTGATCTTGGACCGTTGGATCCAGATCCAACGGCCGCGTAACGCTTCGCTGTAGTTGAGCCACTGACGGCCTGACCCCACCCGTCAGTATTTTAATCAAATCCACGTCCACGCTGAGTCACTGACCAGTAGGCCCCACTAGTCAGAAATCTCAACATTATCCAGAAGAGAGGGAATTTCTATTTCTTTTTCTCTGGAAAAACAGTACTGGCATCAACTTTGAAATTCAATATCTCGAGATTTAGGAATCCAAATAAATCAAACTCAACTGTTCTGGAAAGCTTATGAAAGTGTTTAACCAACACAATTGGTCCATGTCATTTCATTAAATAGTTAAAAAGTATTATTGAAAATGCCACAGAAGGTTTAAATTCTAAACTTGTTTGTTTCTGATACTCTGCTAGTCCAAATAATTCCAAACCAATTTTGCTAGCTTAGTACTGCCTTGTGTTAGCTCCCCTAATTTTGGTAGAATTAATTAAGCAATATTAATTGCTGACTTTAAAATAAACCCTTCTGGACTAAAACAGACAAATATGTTTATTGGTTGATCCAAATGAGTTAGGACCAATTTTGTTAGCTCACATATATCCATGTTTAGTTACCCCTAAAAGGGTTTAATTTTTGGAACAATATAATTTAATTGGTAGCTAAAACTTGATTATTAAGCTACTGGATTCAATCCAATGTGTAGGGAGTTTGGTAACTCCAAATGGTCCAATTCAAATTGGGTTGTATTCTACACATCAGTGGCTTTCCATAGAATTTTAATTTGTATTTTTGTGACCAACAGAACTCAAGTTGTGGAATTAAACATGAATAACTAGTTTCTGCCATAATTTGGACTTAATTAAATAATGTTTAATTCAATTTATTTAAAAACCAAATTGTGTAGTTTGATGTGTGCAGTAGCCAATTGTGATGTTAATGATGGTTATGTTGAGGTGATTGCTTGTATAGCTTAGTGATTGTTTGTATTGTTTGTTTGTTAATTAGACGAGAACGTTGTCGGATATATCGAGGAAGGAGAGTTTGCTGAATTTGAAGAACAAGAGCAAGATCACTTTGCCAAGCAAGGCAAGCTATTCTCTGAGCTTGCACTACCAACATATGCATCTACTTTCATAATATGTTTACTCTCAAAGCAAGATTTACAAAACCCATTTCAAAAATATATGGATATTATTTTGCCACCCTATGTCGTAGTTTATATAAAACTTTAGGATGGGAAAACAATGTTGTTTATTCAAAACTCCTTTGAAATGTCTTGTGAGTTTATGGAACGACGAGATGTCGGTGCTGTGTTGGAAAGGTGGAAAAATGGTGATGTTTGTGAAAAATGCACAGTGTCCTAGTACTATGGAAACCAATCCTACCCTGTGCGACCACATTTACCACATATGGGAAAAGGCGTAGTCATGTAGTTTGCTCTTATTAGTATGGGATACCTCATCGACGGAGATGACTCCGTTATGCATGAGGGGATGGTCCGAGGATCTACCCCCTGACCCGGGTCCTCACACAAGTTGGTGGGGAGGATAGAAGGTTCCACCATAAACCGCCGGACAAAACTATGAGTCCTCACACTTAGGGTTTCTGACGGGAAACCGGACTGGGTGTCGATGGAAAGTGTCATATGGGAAGGATCCTATACTAGCATGAGCAAATAAGAGGCTATGGCCGGCGGCTTACTTCGCATACACTGGTATGGCGAGACGTGGCAGACACGATGAGTTGCCGGATGGATGTGGGTTAAAAGCGTGCTACCTCTGCAGAGTGTTAAAAACTATTCGAATAGCCGAGTCCTCGGATATGGACAATTGGGAGACTGTCCTAAGACCTTGTGCAAGTTTTAAAAAGGCTTTGAGTTTTTAAAGAAAAATGGAGTGGAGAATGTTTCCTACACCTATACCAACGGATCGGTATGAGGTGGTGGGATGAAAGTGGACCATGACGGGCTATGGTCGGGAAAGAGGAGAAGTTTTGGAAAAACAGATGAAAAAGGTGACTTCTTTAAAGATAGTTATAAAGCTCTTCTTACCTTTTTCAATAAAGATATAGAGATGTTTTAAATAAGAAAAGTTGTCAACTAAAATAAAACTGGTGCATACTCATGTTGGGATAGTTTGCGAGTACATTCAAATGTACTCATATTGGTTTCGTCCCTGGCTATTGTCCTAGCCAGACTACGAGGAGGAACACTACGCAGAGCAGGAATATGGCGACTTCTACGCCAACTAAGGATCTCCACAAGTCAGCTGCCTGTCGGGTCGTCATCGTTAGAATATGATGTCGATTACGCCGTAGCTTCCGCTGATATATTTGGTTTGGCCCATGAAGGCACCTATGTAAGAACTTGGTCTAAATGACCATTTATGTAAGACTTTTATTCGGTACTGTAATGGATGTAAACTTTGGTATCCAATTCGGATTATGTGCAACGACAGACTGATCACGGGATCGTTGTGTTAAGCATAATCGGGTATTTCGGACAGCTAGTCCGGGGTCCCCACAGACTTGGTATCAGAGCCATCCTGACTTTAGGAAACCTTAGTTAGCATGGTCGTTTGTCAAATGTTACAAAAAGATGAATTTCTAAAAAGAAAGGAATGAAGTATTTTCGAAAATTGCTTACCTCCAATCCTCTTACTCATGCAAAATTTTACTCTCATTAATTGTTACATTTTCCTTAGTATCCCTAAAATTTTGTACACCTCTCATTAAGTTTAAAATTTGACTCACTTGTTGCCCTATTATATTAAAATTTTGATTTACTTGTCATCTAACTAACTTAAAATTTTGCTTAAAAACTGTAGATGGCACTCCACTGGACCGAGTTCGTTCAGCTGGAGAAGGACAGCAAGCTGACGTTTGAGAGGGACTTGTTCGAGTTGACCAAGCTGTTAGGTCGCCCCGCTCCAGAGTTTGAGGGAGCTCAGATTGATGTTCACGGTGTTGGAAGGCTGAGCTGGCTCATCAGATCGTCAGTTCGCAGGAACATCAAGTCTCCCAATTCCCGGACACTCATCTTCACCACCAAGGAGGCCACCTGGGTTGACGGTCTCTGTACTGCTACACAGAGGATGCTATCCCGACTTTGTGAGGAGCACAAGGCGGAGTTAGTAGACTCCCGGTTCCGGTTCTACGGGAGGCGCAACTGTGATGGACACCCTACTCCTTCACCTTACCACCCGATGTTTGGGAGCTACATCATGGACATGGAGATCTTACTTCAGTGCACTCAGGATGATCTGTTGCGCACTAGGATTCAGCTCCACTTCGACCGCGAGTCGCTCGTTGAGCTTCGCGAGAACGAGATGAAGCTGATGGTGGAGAAGGTTGCTCTTCTCAGGAAGAGGGCCCAGCTGAGGAAGACTATCGTGAAGCTCCGCACGAAGGTGGCAGAGCAGGATGGACTGATTGAGGATCTTGAGCACCATACTGACGAGATGGAGGAGGAGGGCGAGGATCTCCGCAAGGAGAACGACGCTTTCCTCAGTGACGATGATGACTTCGTGGAGGAGATGGACTGTGAGGAGGAGGATGATGAGGAGGAGTTAGTTGACGAGGAGGAGGAGCCACTCGAGCCAGTTCTCGAGGACGAGGAGGAGGATCCCGAGGAGCCAGCCTACCAGTCAGATGCTGACGTGTTAGAGCTGGAGGTTCCACCTCAGTAGGCGAGTGACTTGATCACTACCGCAGGATTAGGTTGACCCCCTATAGCTAGTCGAGTAGTAGCAGTGGTTCTTTTGGAAACCAGATATTATGTTGTAAGCTTGAGGTTGTAAGCTTGATGTTGATGTGAACTCTTTGATGTATTGTTTGTGAAATATAAGTATGTTTGTCTTGTTTAAAATTGTGTGAACTATTTTCATATAACTCTTAGGATTAATCAACCGCTTGAGAGATCATCTTTTCCCTTAGTCGAACTTTTCTTGCCTTGTCTCTTATACCCGGTGTGCTTCAGGATGCCACCCCGTCGCAGCAATGCGGAAGGATCAGGATCAGCACCACCACCACCGGACCCAACCCCCACCCAACTTCTCGCACTTATCATGGAGGAGCGTGAAAATGCCCGGCAAGAGCGCCAAGCTCATCTCGCTGCCTTACAACAACTCGCAGCCGCTTACAACAACAACAACAACAACAACAATGGTGGTAACGGCAATGGTGATGGAAACCAGCGATCTACCTTGGGTGATTTTCAGAAGACCAACCCACCCACCTACTCCAAGGGACTTCACCCACTAGAAGCCGATGATTGGCTTCGCACCATCGGCAATAATCTTGAAGTTGCTGCTGTGGGAGAAAATGAGAAAGTGCTGTATGCAACCCACTATCTCGCTGGACCTGCAAGAGCTTGGTGGGAAACTACCAAGACTCTCCAGCCAGCTGGTCATGTCATCAACTGGGCTGAGTTCCAGGAGAAGTTCCGTAAGAAGCATATTCCTTACGGACTTATTGAGAGGAAGAAGGATGAGTTCCGCAAACTGAGGCAGGGAAGTAGAGATGTGGTTGGTTATCTTGAGGAGTTTACCGACTTATCTCGGTATGCTCCTGATGACACCGACAAGGAAGAGAAGAAGATGGAGCGTTTCATGAGTGGACTTCATGATGAACTTCAGTGTGCTTTGGTTATCCATGACTTCCGTGACTGGAGTCACTTGTGGACAAAGCCATCCAGCTGGAGACCAAGCGCAAGTCGATGTATGAAGGTCGCAAGAGGAGGATGAATGCTCAGGAAGGCTCGAGCAGCCAGAAACCTCGTATCTTTCAGCAGAACACCAGGCCTGCCTATCGTCCACCCCAAGCTCCACGCCCAAATTACCCTAACCGCCCAAACAACTTCAACCGTCCCAATGACAATAACCGTCCCGGAGGAAACTTCAACAACTTCAACCGCAATCCCAATGTGATCTGCTTTGAATGCGGCAACAAGGGTCACTACTCCAAAGAATGTCCCAATCCCAAGAGGAATGTCCAACGCCCCAATGCGCCGGCACAGAACAATGGTCAAGGCCGCAATGGAAATGGAAATGGCAAGAATGCCGCACCTCGCGGAAATGCTGCTGTTGCCAAGGGTCGTCTGCACCACATCAATGCTGAAGAAGCTCAGGATGCTCCGGATGTTGTGCTGGGTACGTTCCTTGTCAACTCAGTACCTGCAACTGTTCTGTTTGATTCTGGTGCTACCCATTCATTTGTTACCCAAGAATTTGTTGCTAAGGGAGGTTTAGTTAAGAGCCTCTTACCCAAACCCATGGTCGTCCAAATCCCAGAATCCACCGTAGAGACCCAGATGTTTTGCTCCGATGTACCCCTTGAGATCAAAGGAGAGAAGTTTCCAGTAAACTTAATTGTTCTGGGAACCCAAGGCATCGATGTTATACTCGGTATGAATTGGTTAGCCAAGTACCATGGTCGGATTGACTGTGCCAGAAGAGCTGTATCCATCACCACCGACAAAGAAGTAGAAGTGGAGTATGTGTCTAAAACTAGTCAACCTCACCCAGGCTGCCATGAGAGCATAGCTCGACCCGCCCTAGATGAGATCCGTGTTGTTCATCTGTTCAAGGATGTTTTCCCAGAAGAATTGCCTGGTATGCCGCCAGATAGGGATATTGAGTTCATAATTGAGCTTATTCCAGGAACATCCCCCATATCCCAAAAGCCTTATCGGATGAATCCGGAAGAACTGGTTGAGTTGAAGAAACAGTTGGCTGATATGCTAAGCAAAGGTCTTGTCCGCCCAAGCGCTTCACCATGGGGATCACCCATTATTTTTGTGGACAAGAGAGACGGTACCACACGCCTGTGTGTGGATTATCGCAAGCTGAATGACGTGACCATTAAAAACAAGTACCCTCTTCCCAAGATCGAGGATCTGTTCGATCAAATGAACGGAGCCCGAGTCTTTTCAAAGATCGATCTTCGGACAGGTTACCATCAGTTGAAGATCAGAGAGACAGATATTCCCAAGACCGCCTTCACCACTCGTTACGGGTTGTTTGAATACACCGTGATGTCTTTTGGTCTGACCAATGCCCCAGCCTATTTCATGAATCTCATGAACAAGATTTTCATGGAGTACCTCGACAAGTTTGTGGTAGTTTTCCTTGATGACATCCTTATTTATTCCAAGACCGAAGAAGAGCATGCTGAACACCTGCGTCTAGTTTTGGAGACCCTCCAAGAGCACCAACTGTATGCCAAACTTAGCAAGTGTGAGTTTTGGCTCAGTGAAGTGGCATTTCTTGGACATATTGTATCCGCTGGAGGAATTTCTGTTGACCCTGAGAAGATACAAGCCATTCTTGACTGGTTATCCCCAACCAATGTTTTTGAAATCCGAAGCTTTCTCGGACTTGCCGGTTATTACCGCAAGTTCGTCGAAGGATTTTCCAGTATAGCCAAACCTCTGACCCAACTGTTGAAGAAGGACAAGAAATTTGAATGGACTCAGAAGTGTGAGGATAGTTTCCAAGAACTGAAGAAGAAACTAACCTCAGCCCCAATCCTGATCATGCCAGACGTCACCCAGAGTTTCGACGTGTATTGCGATGCATCACGCCTCGGACTTGGTTGCGTTCTGATGCAAGAAGGCAAAGTTGTGTCGTACCTGTCCCGGCAGTTGCGACCGCATGAAGAGAATTACCCAACCCATGACTTGGAGTTAGCTGCTGTGGTCTTTGCTCTTAAGAAGTGGCGTCCCTATCTTGCGGGACATCGCTGCGAGGTCTATACAGATCACAAAAGCTTGAAGTATATTTTCACCCAGAAAGATCTGAACCTGCGACAGAGGAGATGGATGGAATTAATCAAGGATTATGATATTGGAATCCATTATCACCCCGGAAAGGCTAATGTAGTTGCCGATGCCCTTAGTCGCAAACCTTGCACCCTGAATGCCCTGATCCAAGCCGAACAGCCAGCCTTGTTCAAGACTTCCAAGATTTTGGACTAGAGCTTGTTAGCTATGGTTATCTCGCCAATTTAGAGTTAACCCCAACCCTGGTGGATCAAATCAAAGAAGCCCAGAAAGGTCATGAAAGTATAGAGGGAATTAGGAAGAAAATTTCCCTCGGCAAAGCACCCGGTTTTACCGAAGATGCTGAAGGAGTGCTGAAATTCAATAACCGTATCTGTGTGCCCAATGTCACGGAACTTAAGGAGTTAATCCTGAAGGAGGCCCATGAGACCCCTTATTCAATCCACCCCGGCGGAACCAAAATGTACCAAGACCTTCGAGAAAGATTTTGGTGGCATGGAATGAAGCGAGAGATTGGTTCATTCGTAGCCAAGTGTGATATCTGTCAGCGAGTCAAGGCTGAACATCAGCGACCCGCTGGATTGCTTCAACCTTTGAAAATTCCCGAGTGGAAGTGGGATGAGATTGGAATGGATTTTATTACCGGACTTCCAAGATCCAACCGAGGCCATGATTCAATCTGGGTCATCGTTGATCGACTGACCAAGGTTGCCCACTTTGTTCCTGTCAAGACCACTCATACCGGAGCTCAGTTAGCAGACCTGTATATTTCCAGAATAGTGAGCCTGCATGGTGTGCCTAAGAAGATTGTATCTGATAGAGGCACGCAATTCACCTCAAGATTCTGGAAATCCCTTCATGAAGCCCTCGGAACCAAGTTAGCCTTTAGCACAGCTTATCATCCCCAGACCGATGGCCAGACTGAGCGAGTGAACCAGATATTAGAGGACATGCTTCGCGCATGTGTTCTATCCTATGGTTCCAAGTGGGAAGATTGTCTTCCGTTTGCAGAGTTCTCGTACAACAACAGTTATCAGTCTAGTCTGCAAATGGCCCCTTTTGAAGCCCTTTACGGCAAGAAGTGTCGTACACCCCTGAATTGGTCCGATACCGGAGAGAGCAAATTGTTCGGACCAGATACCCTCCGAGAAGCTGAAGAGCAAGTTCAGCTTATTCGTGAACGTCTCAAAACTGCCCAATCCCGTCAGAAGAGTTATGCTGACACCAAGCGCCGTGATCTCACTTTCAGTATCGGAGATTATGTGTATCTCCGAGTGACACCCCTCAAGGGAATGCAGCGTTTCCATGTCAAAGGAAAGTTAGCACCAAGGTATATTGGACCCTTCAAGGTCATTGCTCGTCGAGGAGAAGTATCCTATCAGCTGGAGTTACCCCAGGAGTTAGGAGATTATCATGATGTCTTCCACATTTCCTTGCTCCGGAAGTGTCTTGAAGTTCCTGACCAGCCTGATGTTTTCAAAAACATCGACCACCTCTCCATCGACCTGAACCAAGACCTGACTTATCGTGAGAGACCCCTCAAAATTCTCGAAGAAGATGTTCGTGTTACCCGAAGACGTGCGATCAAGTTTTACAAAGTCCAGTGGACTAACCACTCTGAAGAAGAAGCAACTTGGGAACGCGAAGATTATCTTAGAAGCGAATTCCCAGACCTCCTTAAAACCTAAGCCTAGCAAATCTCGGGACGAGATTTATTTTAAGGGGGGAAGGATTGTAACATCCCAAAATTATTATCCAGAATTTTATTCCAAAAATGGGAACCAACAAAAACTTTTGTTGTTTATTGTCTGTTAATTGCTTCTTCTTACTTGTGTTGTTGTTCTTGCTGGTTGTGTGAGTGTTTGCTCTAGTAAACACTAATAAGAAATAAAGAAACCAAAATCCAAATTAAAAGCAAGAAAATAAAAATAGCAAGTTATCACTTTAAAAATCTCAAAGTGACAAATTCAATTATTTTCAAATCAAAGTCAGTGGAGATGCAATGTAAACACTCTCCCTTTTTGTTCTTACTACTTTCCCATCTCAAATATTATTTTTGAACTTGTTTTAAAATTCTAAAATAAAAACAAATAGAAATAAATCAAATTACCTTAAACAAGTACTATGAAAGAAAATGTTGCCAAACATTTTATTTGGCAATGCCAATTTTTGTGGAGCTTCTACATGTTATGGGGAGGCCCCACAAATATTTGCAGAATTTTCTAAAATACTTAAGTACCTCAAATAAATCCAGGAAAAGCTTCTGGATATTGAAATAAAACTGAAAAATAAAAGAAAAGAGGGAGGAAGGGGTTTTCTGCAAAAAGGTCATCGACCTCAGACCCGACGACCGTCGCCGTGTCGCCTTCACCGTCGACGCCGTTTTCTTCGCCGCCAGGACCCCCCTGGCCGCGCTCTCCCTCGCCTCTGCACCCCTGCACCTCTCTGCACCCGCAGGGAAGAAAACGGGCACCCCTCCCGTCGCCATTACGCCGTGGTTCCCCGCTGACCGCCGTAGAGCACTTGGACGGCGCCGGCAAAATTCGTCCACCCCTTAGCTCCCCGACACGCACCGTTCTTCTAGATGACTCTAGAAGCTTGCCGGACCCCGTTAAGCCCCAAGCCACCACGAGTCTCTGCACCGTCGCCGTGTAATCGCCGAATTGATCACCGTGGACGCGCCATGGCCGCCGCCGTAGACCCCGACCATCGTGGACCGCCCTGGCCCTATAAAAAGCACCCCGAGGCCTCTCTGGAACACCACACCTCCCTCCCAAGCTTTCCCTCGCTCCAATTTGCTCTGTGCACCGCCAGAGGGCAGTGCACGGCCGTGCCCGACGCCGCCGTTGAGGTCGAGCACCACCGCCTCGCCACACCTCCCCATTCTTCCCTCTGACCCCTCTACGCTCTTCCTTGTGGACACCGCACTCACCAGAGAGCTTTTTCCCTCTTTTTAGTGCACGGACGCGACCCCGACGCTCCGCCGAAGTTGCTGCCCGACGCCGACGAAGTGCGCGACCTCACCGCCGACGAACCAGCCTTCCCCAGCAAGCACAGCTCGCACCATCGCCTTCCCCGAGCCTCCGCCGTCGATCTGCGTCGTCTCCGCGATCTTCCGAGCCCTCTAGGTGAGTCTCCGATCATCACCGTGCCGCCGGCGCGGCGGCGCCGCCAGTTTTTGGTCGCCGCCGTTGCCTTTGATCTTGGACCGTTGGATCCAGATCCAACGGCCGCGTAACGCTTCGCTGTAGTTGAGCCACTGACGGCCTGACCCCACCCGTCAGTATTTTAATCAAATCCACGTCCACGCTGAGTCACTGACCAGTAGGCCCCACTAGTCAGAAATCTCAACATTATCCAGAAGAGAGGGAATTTCTATTTCTTTTTCTCTGGAAAAACAGTACTGGCATCAACTTTGAAATTCAATATCTCGAGATTTAGGAATCCAAATAAATCAAACTCAACTGTTCTGGAAAGCTTATGAAAGTGTTTAACCAACACAATTGGTCCCATGTCATTTCATTAAATAGTTAAAAAGTATTATTGAAAATGCCACAGAAGGTTTAAATTCTAAACTTGTTTGTTTCTGATACTCTGCTAGTCCAAATAATTCCAAACCAATTTTGCTAGCTTAGTACTGCCTTGTGTTAGCTCCCCTAATTTTGGTAGAATTAATTAAGCAATATTAATTGCTGACTTTAAAATAAACCCTTCTGGACTAAAACAGACAAATATGTTTATTGGTTGATCCAAATGAGTTAGGACCAATTTTGTTAGCTCACATATATCCATGTTTAGTTACCCCTAAAAGGGTTTAATTTTTGGAACAATATAATTTAATTGGTAGCTAAAACTTGATTATTAAGCTACTGGATTCAATCCAATGTGTAGGGAGTTTGGTAACTCCAAATGGTCCAATTCAAATTGGGTTGTATTCTACACATCAGTGGCTTTCCATAGAATTTTAATTTGTATTTTTGTGACCAACAGAACTCAAGTTGTGGAATTAAACATGAATAACTAGTTTCTGCCATAATTTGGACTTAATTAAATAATGTTTAATTCAATTTATTTAAAAACCAAATTGTGTAGTTTGATGTGTGCAGTAGCCAATTGTGATGTTAATGATGGTTATGTTGAGGTGATTGCTTGTATAGCTTAGTGATTGTTTGTATTGTTTGTTTGTTAATTAGACGAGAACGTTGTCGGATATATCGAGGAAGGAGAGTTTGCTGAATTTGAAGAACAAGAGCAAGATCACTTTGCCAAGCAAGGCAAGCTATTCTCTGAGCTTGCACTACCAACATATGCATCTACTTTCATAATATGTTTACTCTCAAAGCAAGATTTACAAAACCCATTTCAAAAATATATGGATATTATTTTGCCACCCTATGTCGTAGTTTATATAAAACTTTAGGATGGGAAAACAATGTTGTTTATTCAAAACTCCTTTGAAATGTCTTGTGAGTTTATGGAACGACGAGATGTCGGTGCTGTGTTGGAAAGGTGGAAAAATGGTGATGTTTGTGAAAAATGCACAGTGTCCTAGTACTATGGAAACCAATCCTACCCTGTGCGACCACATTTACCACATATGGGAAAAGGCGTAGTCATGTAGTTTGCTCTTATTAGTATGGGATACCTCATCGACGGAGATGACTCCGTTATGCATGAGGGGATGGTCCGAGGATCTACCCCCTGACCCGGGTCCTCACACAAGTTGGTGGGGAGGATAGAAGGTTCCACCATAAACCGCCGGACAAAACTATGAGTCCTCACACTTAGGGTTTCTGACGGGAAACCGGACTGGGTGTCGATGGAAAGTGTCATATGGGAAGGATCCTATACTAGCATGAGCAAATAAGAGGCTATGGCCGGCGACTTACTTCGCATACAACTGGTATGGCGAGACGTGGCAGACACGATGAGTTGCCGGATGGATGTGGGTTAAAAGCGTGCTACCTCTGCAGAGTGTTAAAAACTATTCGAATAGCCGAGTCCTCGGATATGGACAATTGGGAGACTGTCCTAAGACCTTGTGCAAGTTTTAAAAAGGCTTTGAGTTTTTAAAGAAAAATGGAGTGGAGAATGTTTCCTACACCTATACCAACGGATCGGTATGAGGTGGTGGGATGGAAGTGGACCATGACGGGCTATGGTCGGGAAAGAGGAGAAGTTTTGGAAAAACAGATGAAAAAGGTGACTTCTTTAAAGATAGTTATAAAGCTCTTCTTACCTTTTTCAATAAAGATATAGAGATGTTTTAAATAAGAAAAGTTGTCAACTAAAATAAAACTGGTGCATACCATGTTGGGATAGTTTGCGAGTACATTCAAATGTACTCATATTGGTTTCGTCCCTGGCTATTGTCCTAGCCAGACTACGAGGAGGAACACTACGCAGAGCAGGAATATGGCGACTTCTACGCCAACTAAGGATCTCCACAAGTCAGCTGCCTGTCGGGTCGTCATCGTTAGAATATGATGTCGATTACGCCGTAGCTTCCGCTGATATATTTGGTTTGGCCCATGAAGGCACCTATGTAAGAACTTGGTCTAAATGACCATTTATGTAAGACTTTCTATTCGGTACTGCAATGGATGTAAACTTTGGTATCCAATTCGGATTATGTGCAACGACAGACTGATCACGGGATCGTTGTGTTAAGCATAATCGGGTATTTCGGACAGCTAGTCTGGGGTCCCCACATTTCTCCACTAATAGGTTTTAACCACATGATACAAAAGCTTAAACATGAACTACTTGATAAATCAAAACAATTGACAAGTATCAAATTATCCAAGACAGTGATCTACAAGTATATGCAAGCTTTTTTTCATTATACCATCTACCACCTGCAGCATTTTTTGTTCCAACCAAACACCAATCAATTTATTTCAACACAAACTCTCCAAATAATTATAAATGAAACAAGAGAGTACTCTATCTAAAAGAACTAACAGCTCTGAACAAGAGATGCATGAAAAACAGGAGCTAAAAGCAAAACAGTAGCTAACAAGAATACTCAACAAGTATAAGTGAAGAATAGGAGTATTCACATGAAAAAGCGGAGCTTGTCTCTCTCCCAAACAAGATTGCTAGGATCCAACCAAGTTGATTTCAGAAAATAAAATAACAAAGCGAAAATAAAAGCACACAGACGCTCCAAGCAAAGCACATATGATGTGAAAGAATTAAAATATAGTTTCACTAGAGATGACCTGATAAGTTGCTGATGAAGAAGGGGATGCCTTGGGTATCCCCAAGCTTAGACGCTTGAGTCTTCTTGAAATATGCTGGGGTTATCCATGGGAGCATCCCCAAGCTTAAGCTCTTCACTCTTCTTGATCACATTATAGCATCCTTCTCTCTTGACCCTTGAAAACTTCCGCTACACCAAACTCAGAATAATTCTCATTAGAGAGTTAGTGCACAATCAAAAACTGACATGTTCTATAAGGACACAAACATGACAATTACTTTTTAAACATTAGCTACTGCTACTGATGTTATGTGAAGCTCTTCCACCTAAAAAAGAATTCCACTCAACACTAGTAAAAGAGAGAATGCAAAATAAAAGGCAGAATCTGTCTAAACCAGAACAGTCCGTAAAGACGAATTTTTTCGAGGCACTTACGTTGCTCAAATCGAAAAACTCAAAACTAACGAAAGATGCGTACATATCTGAGGATCACGCACAAAAAATTTCAGATTTAAATAATTTTTCTGTAATTTTACAGAAGCAAAACAGTGAACAGCAGAAATCTGTTCCTGCGCAGAAATCCAAATCTAGCATCATCTTCCTATTAGAGGCAATACTTGGCACAACAATGCAAGAAAATAAAGATACAAAGGCATTGCTACAGAAGTAAACAGCACCTTGACTCAAACTGAAAACAAAAGATAATGGGTTGCCTCCCAAAAGCGCTTTCTTTAGTGCCTTTTAGCTAGGCTAGAAGATTTCAATGATGCTCTCGTAAGAATAAGAGTTGAAAAATAAAATAGAGCATCAAGAGGCAAATATCAACACATTTAAGTCTAACCCACTTCCTCTGCAAGGGAATATTGTAATAGAATAAATTATTGAAGCATAAAGCAACTAGCATAGAAAGACGAAACAAATGCAACTTCAAAACTTTCAACATAAAGAGAGGTGTTTTAGTAACTTGAAAACTTTTACAACCATATTTTCCTCTCTCATAATAACTTTCAGTAGCATCATGAACAAACTCAACAATATAACTATCACATAAAGCATGCTTTTCATGATCTACAAACACATAATTTTTATTAAGCTCTAAAACAGTGGGGTCATTAAACCCAATTTTGACAATAGTAGTATAATAAATATCATTAGGCAATATAGGACCATCATCAAGAGCATTATCATATATAACATTAGGGAGCACATTTTTACTTTCTGCAATTTCCTCTTTTACTTGAGTCAAGGAGCTTGTTACTTCAAATTTATCAAAAGGGGATATTTCAATAGAATCATGACATTCAACAATATAGCATTCTTCCTCCTTAGGTAGGCATGGAGGGTAATCATATAACGTAAGAGTTAAAGAGTTACTATCTTTAGGAGGTAGATCCTCCTTTTGTTCATCACTCTCTTCCTCTTTTTTATCCAATGAGCTTTCAGTTCCAGCAATTTCTTCTCCCACAGGTTCCTGAAAGGTAGCAAGTTGTTCTGGAGAATAAGTTTTCTCAAGAAATTCAGTGATATAAGGATTATCATTGTAATATTCAAGGCAATAACCAAGTATAGCATAATTCTTAGTTCTACAAGGAGCATCATCATCTTGAATAAAACCAGCAATTTCATAGGCACCCTTAAAAACAACAAATTCTTCAATTTCTTCAAGATTATCAAAGTCATAGTTTCCTTTAGCACAAGCAGCCAAGATTTCATTATCATTATAATCACATTGGAAAGGGAGGTGTTTATGCCTCCTACAGCAAAAACATTCATTAAAGCACCAGGATTCATCATAAGTAAAGCACAAGTTTCTAGCAAAACAATTCAATTTATATATTTGTACCATAAGTGTTTCCCTTTTTGAGACAAGCGGTATTCCTTATAGTAATTCTGCTGTTCCTCCGTGAACCCACTTAGACAATAAGAATTTGTTTCAAAGAGAAAACCCATTGATAGCGAATAAATAACTAGACATAATAACAAACCAAAATAAACTAAGCAAGACAATAACAAAGTAAAGAGATTGGAAGCGAGAGACTCCCCTTGCAGAAATCCCCTTACTCCCCGGCAACGGCGCCAGAAAAAGTTGCTTGATGACGTGGATCACACGTTTGTTGGGAGACCCCAAGAGGAAGGTATGAAGCAGTGTAGCAGCAGTTTCCCTCAGTATGAAACCAAGGTTTAATCGAACCAGTAGGAGTAAGAAATCACTTTTGAAGGTTGTCAGTGGCGCGCTGACGTGGAACCTGCACACAACACAATCAAACTACTTTGCCCAACGAAACAGTGAGGTTGTCAATCTCGCCGGCTTGCTGAAAACAAAGGATTAAACGTATGGTGTGGAAAATAGTTGTAAATTGCAGAGAATGAAAAGGGACAATGATTGCAGTAGGTTGTATTATCAGTGTAAAAGAATGGACCAGGGTCCACAGTTCACTAGTGGTGTCTCTCCATAAAAGATAACTAACATGCTAGGTGAACAAATTACAGCAGGGCAATTGATAAAATATTGAGCGCATAACAATGCATATATAACAAGATGACTACTATGATATTCAATTGGGCATCACGACATAATACAAAGACCGTTATCCAACTGCATCTATGACTAATAATCCACCGCCAGGTTAACATCGGTGTCCCCTGTTGGTATTAAGTTGCAAGCAACAGATTATTGCATTAAGTAAAGTGCGTAATGTAAACAACACAATTATCCTTAGACAAAGCATTGCTGTTTTACCCCTAATGGCAACAGCACATCCACAACCTTAGAAGTTGCTGTCACTCCCAGATTACTGGAGACTGAACCCACTATCTAGCATAAATACTCCCTCTTGGAGTTAAAAGCATCTACTTGGCCAAAACATCTACTAGTAACGGAGAGCATGCAAGATCATAAATAACATATAAGATAGATTGATAATCAACCTGACATAGTATTCAATATTCATCGGATCCCAGCAAACACAACATGTAGCATTACAAATAGATGATCTTGATCATGTTAGGCAGCTCACAAGATCTAAACATGATAGCACAAGGAGGAGAGACAACCATCTAGCTACTGATATGGACCCGTTGTCCAAGGATGACTACTCACGCATCACTCCGAGGCAGGCATGGCGATGTAGAGCCCTCCGGTGATGATTCCCCTCTCCGGCAGGGTGCAGGGAAGAGCTTCTGAACCTCCTGAGCTAGGGTTGACGGCGGCGGCGTCTCTGGAACTTTTCGTGGATAATGGCTCGGGTATTTAGGGTTTATGCGTCGGGAAGATTATATAGGCGAAAGGGCGGCGGCTGGAGACGCCCGTGGGGCCCACACCACCCCACGGCGCGGCAGAGGGTGGGGCCGCGCCGCCCCATGGTGTGGCTGGCTCGCGGCCCCCCTCCGTCTCTCCTTTGGACTCCGTGTACGTGTTGGAAAAATAGGAGGTCCTGTCCAAGTTTCGTCCAATTCGAGAATATTTCCAGACTAGCTTTTCTGGAATACAAAAACAGCAGAAAATAGGAACTGGCACTGTGGCATCTTGTTAATAGGTTAGTCCCAGAAAATGCATAAAAATGCTATGAAGTGTATATAAAACATGTAGCAATTGGCATAATATAAGCATGGAACATCAGAAATTATAGATACGTTTGAGACGTATCCGTAACCACCGCCGGCTCGTCCTCACCCAAAGTATAAAAGGGAGGAAGTGTGGATGCCGATGGATCCTGTGATGGCGGATCGACCCCATTTCGGATCAATTCCATCATATATTCATCCTAAGCATGCTAACAATTACACTATGGAACTAAAATTGAGTCGGAACTATGCAATTCGGATAGAAATTCATACCCCAAAGTCTATTTGACTTCCGTCGAACAGGTTGTGGGCGAGGTGGTTGTCGGTGAGGCCGGAAAAAGCTCTCGTCCGCTGGAGCGGCGGAGACTCCCCCACCACCTCCTCGTCCTGCGTCGGCGGAACCTGCGACGGGTACTCATCCGCGATGAGGCACGGCTCCTCCCGGTTCGTCGTCGAGGATGTCGACTTTCTTGCCGCCGCCATGCCGAGAGGCGGAGCCGGCGCCTGCTTGGGGCGACGGACCACGGGCACTGGCGTGGTCAGCACCGGCTTCTCCTCCTGCGTCTCCGCGTTTGCAATCCTCTCTGCCTCCGCCGCCGCCGCCAGCGCCGCTTTCTCCTTCTTCTCCTTGCTCGCGAGCTCGCGTTGGCGCTGTTTGCAGCGCCGCGTCCGCCGCGCCAGGGTCTCCGGCTTCAGCGTCGAGCCCGCCGCCTGCTCAACGGACTCGGAGGATGCGTCCTTCTCAACCATATCGATGGCTCCGTCCGCCTCCATCCGGATTTGCAGGTGGACGCTGCGGGAGGAATGCAAATTACCGGTGGGAAATGGAGGCGGAGAAGGGGATAAATGAAAGTGGCCGGCACCGAAATTTGGTTTGAAATCTGGTGGAGCCGCTTTGCCAGATACGACGTGGCGGACGCTTCCGGGCGCGTCCGGGCGGCCCCAAACCCGCCCTACATATGGGCTGGCTTTGGGGGGAGCCTGTGAGGACCCCTCAGATTTACCAGTCCGAGGTGCCCACGTTATGTAAACAGATCACGATCCCAATGATCAGTGCATCGCGATCACATAACCAACATGGTATACAGAGTTACATCATCCAACTCGATTAGTACAAGACTTACATAAATGGTGGTCACACGACCAAGCCTGCAACCATCGTCACGCAGGACGGAATTAACTACGATATAGCGGAAGCTTTCGGCTAGCGTCGGCCCTCGTCACAACCGGACGCATTCCCACAGAGCAGTTGACCGGTGACACTCAGTTGACGTAGTCGTCGACGTACTCCTCATCTTCGGCGTAGGTCTTCTCGTTGAAAATCTGGACATTGGAATATCCAGGGACACAGCCATGAGTACAATTACGTACTCGCAAGACCACCAACAGGCTTAAGTTTTCATGGTAATGCAATAAAAGCATTTTCGAAAACTGGAGTAGCTGCTATATATGACTATAGGGCTTAGTTTTCATAAATAAAGAAAACGTCTTAGGAGGAGGCGTAAAAATAAAAGAGTCAAGGCTAAGGTATCTCGAGGAAAGGTAGGGTTTTCAGTCCTCGGGTCCGTTCCTAGTTTTGACGTCATTCCTAAGGTTCTTATTTGTGTCTAGCAAGGTACACACAGACACGGGGCATACCGTCAACTAATGCTTCAGCAAAAAGCACACAAGCAAGACACACACTTAAGCAAAAAGCATACCAGCAAAAGAGCACACATGACCCTTATAGTACCAAAAGGGGCACTTCAACAATCGTGATAGTCGGGTAATCCAAACAAGGGTCATATCCTACTTCATCCTATGGGGTTTGGTGTCACATGGTTACTGAAGTCCTCCTTTGATCCCCTTGGGTTCTTGCCGAAAAGTTTGAGATTGTCTCGTTTGCTGATGGAGTAACATTGTTGAGGTTGATTCGAGGGAGCGAAGGTGATTTTGCATTCTTGTCCTGTATTCTGCACATCCGAGGTATTGTGAGGTCCTGGCTTAGCTGTCATCGACGATTTTGGTCTTGTGGACCATGCATCTGAGGACTCTTGTCTCGTCTTGGCTCTAGCTACTTAGATCTCACTTGGGTCCATCGTCAAGCGTAAACAAGTGTTGAATAGGGACAAGAGAGTAGAGAGAACTCCTTTGAAAAACTTTGAAATTAGAAAGGTAAGATCAAGATATTTTTGAGAATGGGTGAGGAGTGGAAACCATACTAGGCTTACCTTGAAGAAAATAGTTTTCTGTAGAAATAAGTTTTAGCAAAATATTTCCTTCCTAAGCTAACGACCATGCTAACTAAGGTCTCCTGAGGTCAACGATGGCTCTGATACCAAGTCTGTGAGGACCCCTCAGATTTACCAGTCCGAGGTGCCCACATTATGTAAACAGATCACGATCCCAATGATCAGTGCATCGCGATCACATAACCAACATGGTATACAGAGTTACATCATCCAACTCGATTAGTACAAGACTTACATAAATGGTGGTCACACGACCAAGCCTGCAACCATCGTCACGCAGGACGGAATTAACTACGATATAGCGGAAGCTTTCGGCTAGCGTCGGCCCTCGTCACAACCGGACGCATTCCCACAGAGCAGTTGACCGGTGACACTCAGTTGACGTAGTCGTCGGCGTACTCCTCATCTTCGGCGTAGGTTTTCTCGTTGAAAATCTGGACATTGGAATATCCAGGGACACAACCATGAGTACAATTATGTACTCGCAAGACCACCACCAGGCTTAAGTTTTCATGGTAATGCAATAAAAGCATTTTCGAAAACTGGGGTAGCTGCTATATATGACTATAGAGCTTAGTTTTCGTAAACGACGCCTTTAGACATAGAGAATACGACATCTCTATATCTTTGTTAAAAAGAAACATTTAGAGATAGAATTCCCTTTTGTAGAGATCGCCGGAACTATCTCCACCTCTTTGTAAAACACTTTGTAAAACTTTTCAAGGACACTAGGATGGGGATACCCCTTTTTCTTTCCACGAGATCCGACTGATTGACTCCCAGAGACCAACCATCTTCTCCCAAACTCAGTACCTCCCAGGTACCTTTTTGATGCCACCTTGCTTCCACCGAGAAACCACTTTTCTTTTGAAAACATAAAAATTGCCCGTACGCCTAGATCGGGGACCTTTCCAACCGTCCATGACCGAGGACTCGGCTATTCGAATAGATTTACACTCTGCAGAGGTGGTACACTTTCACCACAAGATTCGGATGGTCTGCCGTGGATCAACCACGGACTGTACAGAGACAGCATGCACACATCAGACGGCCGATCCTAACTTCCACTATGTCAGTGCTAGTATAAGAATATCCTCTTCGAGTGGGTTTGTTCTCCCCGGCACCGAGTGAGCTAGCCGTATCGATCCGGTTTCCCCTAGTCTCACACCGCCATGATAGGAGACCCACCGTTGCTTCCCGGTGGCACACGAAGTCCACTCTTTGTATGCCCATATCCAGCATTCGGTTCCGGGGACTCTAACCCCTTCTAGCCAATTGAGGAGTATTCGAATACTAACACCAACAAGCTTCCGCTAAGCCCGTGCCCATTTTTAGGTAATGTGGTTGTACGGGTTAATTGTTCGGGCGGCCGCTAGGGCTGTACTTTGTTTTCGAAAGTCATCTCCACCTCCGACTGCTCCCAGCAGCTCGGGTTTTCGTAATCACTTCCGATTGCTCCCAGCAACTCGGGTTTTCGTAAATATCTCCGATTGCTCCCAGCAACTCGGGTTTTATAAAACACTTTCTCGCCGATTGCTCCCAGCAACTCAGGTTTTTCCTCCGAAAACATTTTATCAAAACCAGGCTCCCATCCTATAGTTTTGAGATAAGAATATAAGGATATACTACTAGAAAATATAATTTTCTTGATAGCGCCTTCAGTAGAAGGCTTCTCAAGTGAAGACCTATTTTTATAAAACCTATTAAGTACTAGTAGATATCTTTGTCCAAACAATATTTTGTAAAATAGCTTTTTGGTGGCAAAATGCCACAGAAGAAATAAAACATGCATTATTTTATTTTGAAAACAAAACATGCTTGTAAAAATAATAGGATTCCATTAGAGTGGTGAGGTGGCTTGCCTGGCTCAGGAATATGTCCCTAGGTCTTGACCTTGATGCTCCTCAGGCCCACTCCTCACTTCCGGTTCCTTCCCGATCGTATCTAACGTCGTAAGCAAGAAAAGGAACAACACTCAAAATACAAGACATTGCCACAAGGACATAATAAACAGCTAGCATTGCATAGGGCACTAAACTAACAATCAAAAGCAAATCACTCACTTAGCTAAAACAGCAACAAACAACAAGTCCATATAACTAAGACAAACAACAAACACACATAAGCATATATACACAACAACCCTAATAGTTAAAAAGGTGGTTTTAACTAAACCCTAAAGCAAAACTCCACTTAGGGTGGTTAGGTCACTTAACAAGGGCTGTTACCGTAGTTTAGGGAATACTTCAGACAAAAGTATCTCTTTAGTTTTCAGGAAATACTTCAGACAAAAGTTAAGTTACTAATTATTTTCTATTATTAAATTATTCCACCAAGTTAAGATAGAGACATTAACAAACTACTCATGCTAGTATTAAACTTAAGGACTACCAAGTTCAACTAACAAGGCAAACATATCAAACCACACAACCAAGTTTGGCAACTACAAAACCATTTATTATTTATTTACAAAATAAGGTTAAGGTGATAATTAGACAACCTTTTTGAATCACTTTCAATTTGTAAAACTAAACATCACTAATAAATTTAAAACAACCAGTAGCTAAGAAGGACTTTATTAGTAAGGTTTACTTTATTTCATTAATCAAGTAATTAAGCAAACAAGCATGATTAATTTATTTTACTTCCTTAGGCACTAATAGCATTTTACAATTAACTTCATTTTGTTTTTACTTAAGCACTAACAGTACTAACATATTAAGGACAACACTATGTAGTGATCTACAGTCCTTAACATTTCACAAACAACAGCAGTAACAATTTCATAAATGACCAACTATTTATTTTATCATTTTTAATAGGCAGAAAACACCATTTTTAGAGTTTATTAAGTCCAGGGTGTTCTGTTCAGCCAAATCTTATGAAAAGCTAGATTTAGGTTCTTTGTATGAATTAGAAACTACAGCAATTGGATTTAGTCCAAAATCTTATTCACAGAAAATTAATTAAATGCTAGAAAACCCTACTGGTCCAAACTTCAAACACAAGCCATTTTAAAACTAAGCACCACAAACATATGAGGTTAATTTCTACAGAAAGCTACACTCACAGGCTTTCTAAAACAATTGGATTCACAAAATTTGGATTCATAAAACTCCAGATATTATGGATTTAGTGAAAAAGTAACTTTTTATAAGATTAGATCTACCACACACATAAAAACATATTTTTGAAAACGGCCAGTGCCATATGGTTAAGAAAACTCATATGAACGCTACAAAATTTGAATCACACAAAAATCATGCTCGAGGAATAAATGGTCGATTTAAACCTAGGGGACAGTTTCTGCCTACACAGGAAAAGATTAAAATCCTGAAACAAAAACAGAAACGGCCAGATTTGCTCGCTGGCAGAGCACTACAGGGCTGGGCCGGCCCAAGTGTGAGATGAAGGGGTAAGTTACGGTGGTCGGCCGGGATTAGCCCAGATCGACGGTGCTGGTTCTTCTCCTACCTCTAGACGCACGGGAAGGAGAGAAAGTGCCCAGATTCGACCAAGGTCTTGGATAGCTCACCTAGGGCTTGCTCCGGAGGGTGGGGAGGGTTCGAGGTGACCGAGGGGTTCGCGGGAGGGTCATGGGTATTCTTCAAGCTTGCATGCACGGGCGGTATCTTTGTCGGCGTCGAGCTCCGTTTCCTTGGGTCGTTAATGGAGGCGGCGTGCTCGGGCTGTCCCTGGGCCAAAGAAGAGGGGGCGGAGTTAGCCCTTGCAGAGGGGAACTCGGCAGGCCAAAAATGGCGAGAGGAGAGGGAGAGAAACGACGGCAAAAGCCGCTCTACGTCGGCGGCTGCCGGGACGAAACCTTCGTCTCCTGAGATGCAGAGGGCTCGAGCTCGGGCTGGGCTTCTAGAGGGGAGAGAGGTGGTGTGTGTGCGTGGTCTGAGAGGGGAATGGAGGACAGGGGAGCTCGGTGTGGGCTGGGAGATGTGTTTCTCCTAGGGCTAGGGTTTCGGACAGGAGAGGACAAAAGAGAGGGAGAGGGGCGATGCCACTGGCCGGGATGGGCGGTGAGGGAGTGGGCAGAGGTGTGCTGGTCGGGGAGGGCGTGGCCTGGCCAGTAGGAGGAGGGGGGAGTGATCCTCCATTGGTCACTTTTGGAAAAGAGAGAAGAAGAGTGGTGGAGAGGGTGCTTGGGGGGACAGGTGGGCCAGGGTCGAGGTGATGGTCTCCCTCTTTGTTTCCAGCAGAGAGAGAGTCGGTGGAGAGATGATAGATTAGGTTTTTAGTTGTTTTAGGTGATTAGGGGAGAGTGTGCAGAATTAAATTGGTACCATGTTCAACACTAAAAATTAAGCAAGCAGGGGCTCAAGGGTAGATCAAAAGAATTGTTCTAGCAAGCACAGGTGATAGAGAAGGGAGGGGTGCTGGTGCATTGCCCAAAGGGGTCCTGGTTTGCTTAGGGAGAGAAGTGCAAAAGTGTAACCAACACAAGTCAAAAGGTCACTGATTTGACTAGCCTTCTAACCCTAGGTGGTTTAGTGATCAAACAAGGTGTCAACATTTAACCAAAAACAGGTTTTGAAAATATAGGTGACAAAGACCATCTTGGTTGATTTGCATGCCAAAAATTGATTATGGTTTGCTTAATGAGGAGCCATAGATTTGCTATGTTTTAACAAACATGAAGATCACCAAATTTAATTGAATCTAGCAAAACTTGTATTTGTTTTACCACCAAATCATACCACCAAGCTAAAAGTTCAAGCAAAGAAATGAGCTCACACAACCACACCACAAGCATATGTTGACACATTCATTTGCAAGCTCAATGTCTAGGCGCATAAATCAACTATAAGAAAAAAGGTTCAAACAGACAAGGAATTGAACAAATAACCAAACTTTATGATAAAACAAATTTACTTATCGAGGTGATGATCAATATGATTATGACAAGATTTTGAAGAAAGAGGCTTAAACCACTTCTTAGTAATATTTTTCAAAGAATATTAAAACAAGAGTTTTGAAATGTTTGTTGAAAATAAAATAGGAGAAGATATATGGATTATTTTACTTGCCAATACATTGAACACAAAGGTCATGTCAAAATTTGGTTGCTTTTTAAATGGGTAGTTATTTTGAGGTCAACAATACAAACAATAAGTTACATCAAGCCAAACTAGGCAATCAAAAGAAAAACCCATCCAAAAGCTAGAGGTCTGAAAAAGTTTTTGTTGGTTCCAAATTTTGGGTCACTAATAACAAAGTTTTTCTTCCTTCCAAAATTTGGGGCGTTACAGACCTTCCCCCCTTAAAAGAATCTCTTCCCGAGATTCCTAGGCGGGTACTAAGAGAGTGCAAGGTTAGGGGGGTTTGATGCTCCTTCCTCTTCCAAGGTTGTTGCTTCTCGACTGAGAATTCCTTGTTGATAAGGTGTCTGATTTCTTCTAGAAGACTTCGGTTTGCTGGAGATATTGCCGTGTTGGTAGATGCTGATTAGCGTTCTTGTCGGTTGACTTCAGATACTCCAGGGTCGGGGCGCAAAGGAACAATTTGTCAAAACACCCAGATAAAACTAGCATATGTCTTCCCCCTTAAAAAGGGGCCTTGAAGGGTTGATGTGGATGGTACAAGTTGTCGCCTTCAGGGTGTCGTTGGTTTTGGGTATCATGACGAGCTTCAGCTTGGTCGTAGCTCCTCGGTTTTTGGAGTTGATGTAGACACTTGTCCTTATATTGACGTCTGGAGGGGTTAGCATGTAAACGCAGACCAACAGTTTTTAAGCCTCACAGGGGTGTCCGGTCCGTAGACTTGACTCTCTCCGGTTTTTCCTAAAAGTCAAAGGGTGCTACAAGCTACTAAAGGTGTCTAACTTGATTAGTGTGTTGTCCACAGCAACAGTCTTCGGGCCTTTCGTCGTTCTTGGCGTCTTGTTAGATATGATGTCTTCTATTGGGCCCACCTTCGGTTTAGCTGACGAACAAAGTTGATGAAGACTTCCTTAGTTCGTTGACTCAATGACACACCACACTATCCTTCAGAGGTCGGTTCTATCTTAATTAGTTTAGTTAAGATACTTATTGCTATCAGTCTTAAGTCGGACAAGTCGAGTTAATAATTTTGGCGCATAGAAGGCACTTATGACTCTTTCTTCGGGGTTCATCTTGATGCAGACGATCTTCAGTGTTGGTTGTCTTCTTTGTTGCTGATGATGATCTCCTTTGTACGTCATGGCTTGAGGGCTTCACAAAACCTTCAAAAAGTAGTGGCTCTTGCCGAACTTTGAGTCCTTCGTGTTGCCATCTGTAACTGAGACTTCCGTTGGCACCTCTTTTCTTGTCTCGGTTGGTAGCGCTTGAGGGGGTTAGTTAGTGACGAGTCACTGATGTTAGATGTTCTCTAAAGTTAGATATGTTAAGTTAGTGATGGTATACTAGTAATTCGAAAAGTTAATTAAACTAGGCAAGGCTCGTCGCATCACGGAGATGGGCTTTTTCGGGGTGGTCTTCTGTATCAGGTGCGGTTAAAAGCTCTCATGTGCCAAAGTTTAGATCAGAGGCAAAACATTTTTAGGGAGGTTTTCTAAACAAGTTTTGAAAAGCATCCCGATGCATCAAACGCTAAAAAGGCCAAAAAGGTATTTTGTGTGGCGGCAAAAGATGTTTAAACAAAAGGGAAGTTTGGGTCTAACATGTGCTACCGACGAAGAGTGCTGGTGAAACACACCAGGAAAAGAACATACCCACGACAAGCATACGAATCATTGTCAAACACTAGGTGCATCAGGTCTCAACAGAAGCAGCACACACGACATAGTTCCGCACATGGGCATAGTTTTAACCCTAAACATAACAACAAACTAATTTGCGACTGGGAGGGGAACATGACTTCATTCAACCGTCACAAACTACTAGATGTGGCGCTTCTTGGAAGATTCATTCTTGGGGAGGGACTCTTTGTTTGCCTTCAAAGCTTCAATCTCCTCGTAGGCTTCCTTGAGATCCTTCCGGGTGTTGAGGACTCGGTACCTGAGTCTTTCTCCCATTTCATCAATGGCGGCCCATGCAGCGCTCCTTGCTGACTCCATAAAGGAGGCGTACTGAGTCTCTGAGTTGGTGAACATCATATATCCCGTTTTGTTCTGATCATCACCTTTGTTCTTGTAGAGGTGGAGTTGCACCCACCAAAGCTCTTGTCCATTCTCCATCCAAGGAAAATCCTTGTAGACTGCGGGTCCTTCAAGTTCGAAGCTCAGCATGAGATTCTCCAGGGCCTTGGGAAACTCAGTGGTGCTTTCCAAAGTCATGGTCATCGTCGGGCCCTTCTTGAGTGATTCGATGAGGCTCGACATCTATAAATAAAGAAAACGTCTTAGGAGGAGGCGTAAAAATAAAAGAGTCAAGGCTAAGGTATCTCGAGGAAAGGTAGGGTTTTCAGTCCTCGGGTCCGTTCCTAGTTTTGACGTCATTCCTAAGGTTCTTATTTGTGTCTAGCAAGGTACACACAGACACGGGGCATACCGTCAACTAATGCTTCAGCAAAAAGCACACAAGCAAGACACACACTTAAGCAAAAAGCATACCAGCAAAAGAGCACACATGACCCTTATAGTACCAAAAGGGGCACTTCAACAATCGTGATAGTCGGGTAATCCAAACAAGGGTCATATCCTACTTCATCCTATGGGGTTTGGTGTCACATGGTTACTGAAGTCCTCCTTTGATCCCCTTGGGTTCTTGCCGAAAAGTTTGAGATTGTCTCGTTTGCTGATGGAGTAACATTGTTGAGGTTGATTCGAGGGAGCGAAGGTGATTTTGCATTCTTGTCCTGTATTCTGCACATCCGAGGTATTGTGAGGTCCTGGCTTAGCTGTCATCGACGATTTTGGTCTTGTGGACTATGCATCTGAGGACTCTTGTCTCGTCTTGGCTCTAGCTACTTAGATCTCACTTGGGTCCATCGTCAAGCGTAAACAAGTGTTGAATAGGGACAAGAGAGTAGAGAGAACTCCTTTGAAAAACTTTGAAATTAGAAAGGTAAGATCAAGATATTTTTGAGAATGGGTGAGGAGTGGAAACCATACTAGGCTTACCTTGAAGAAAATAGTTTTCTGTAGAAATAAGTTTTAGCAAAATATTTCCTTCCTAAGCTAACGACCATGCTAACTAAGGTCTCCTGAGGTCAACGATGGCTCTGATACCAAGTCTGTGAGGACCCCTCAGATTTTCCAGTCCGAGGTGCCCACATTATGTAAACAGATCACGATCCCAATGATCAGTGCATCGCGATCACATAACCAACATGGTATACAGAGTTACATCATCCAACTCGATTAGTACAAGACTTACATAAATGGTGGTCACACGACCAAGCCTGCAACCATCGTCACGCAGGACGGAATTAACTACGATATAGCGGAAGCTTTCGGCTAGCGTCGGCCCTCGTCACAACCGGACGCATTCCCACAGAGCAGTTGACCGGTGACACTCAGTTGACGTAGTCGTCGGCGTACTCCTCATCTTCGGCGTAGGTTTTCTCGTTGAAAATCTGGACATTGGAATATCCAGGGACACAACCATGAGTACAATTACGTACTCGCAAGACCACCACCAGGCTTAAGTTTTCATGGTAATGCAATAAAAGCATTTTCGAAAACTGGGGTAGCTGCTATATATGACTATAGGGCTTAGTTTTCGTAAACGACGCCTTTAGACATAGAGAATACGACATCTCTATATCTTTGTTAAAAAGAAACATTTAGAGATAGAATTCCCTTTTGTAGAGATCGCCGGAACTATCTCCACCTCTTTGTAAAACACTTTGTAAAACTTTTCAAGGACACTAGGATGGGGATACCCCTTTTTCTTTCCACGAGATCCGACTGATTGACTCCAGAGACCAACCATCTTCTCCCAAACTCAGTACCTCCCAGGTACCTTTTTGATGCCACCTTGCTTCCACCGAGAAACCACTTTTCTTTTGAAAACATAAAAATTGCCCGTACGCCTAGATCGGGGACCTTTCCAACCGTCCATGACCGAGGACTCGGCTATTCGAATAGATTTACACTCTGCAGAGGTGGTACACTTTCACCACAAGATTCGGATGGTCTGCCGTGGATCAACCACGGACTGTACAGAGACAGCATGCACACATCAGACGGCCGATCCTAACTTCCACTATGTCAGTGCTAGTATAAGAATATCCTCTTCGAGTGGGTTTGTTCTCCCCGGCACCGAGTGAGCTAGCCGTATCGATCCGGTTTCCCCTAGTCTCACACCGCCATGACAGGAGACCCACCGTTGCTTCCCGGTGGCACACGAAGTCCACTCTTTGTATGCCCATATCCAGCATTCGGTTCCGGGGACTCTAACCCCTTCTAGCCAATTGAGGAGTATTCGAATACTAACACCAACAAGCTTCCGCTAAGCCCGTGCCCATTTTTAGGTAATGTGGTTGTACGGGTTAATTGTTCGGGCGGCCGCTAGGGCTGTACTTTGTTTTCGAAAGTCATCTCCACCTCCGACTGCTCCCAGCAGCTCGGGTTTTCGTAATCACTTCCGATTGCTCCCAGCAACTCGGGTTTTCGTAAATATCTCCGATTGCTCCCAGCAACTCGGGTTTTATAAAACACTTTCTCGCCGATTGCTCCCAGCAACTCAGGTTTTTCCTCCGAAAACATTTTATCAAAACCAGGCTCCCATCCTATAGTTTTGAGATAAGAATATAAGGATATACTACTAGAAAATATAATTTTCTTGATAGCGCCTTCAGTAGAAGGCTTCTCAAGTGAAGACCTATTTTTATAAAACCTATTAAGTACTAGTAGATATCTTTGTCCAAACAATATTTTGTAAAATAGCTTTTTGGTGGCAAAATGCCACAGAAGAAATAAAACATGCATTATTTTATTTTGAAAACAAAACATGCTTGTAAAAATAATAGGATTCCATTAGAGTGGTGAGGTGGCTTGCCTGGCTCAGCAATATGTCCCTAGGTCTTGACCTTGATGCTCCTCAGGCCCACTCCTCACTTCCGGTTCCTTCCCGATCGTATCTAACGTCGTAAGCAAGAAAAACAACACTCAAAATACAAGACATTGCCACAAGGACATAATAAACAGCTAGCATTGCATAGGGCACTAAACTAACAATCAAAAGCAAATCACTCACTTAGCTAAAACAGCAACAAACAACAAGTCCATATAACTAAGACAAACAACAAACACACATAAGCATATATACACAACAACCCTAATAGTTAAAAAGGTGGTTTTAACTAAACCCTAAAGCAAAACTCCACTTAGGGTGGTTAGGTCACTTAACAAGGGTTGTTACCGTAGTTTAGGGAATACTTCAGACAAAAGTATCTCTTTAGTTTTCAGGAAATACTTCAGACAAAAGTTAAGTTACTAATTATTTTCTATTATTAAATTATTCCACCAAGTTAAGATAGAGACATTAACAAACTACTCATGCTAGTATTAAACTTAAGGACTACCAAGTTCAACTAACAAGGCAAACATATCAAACCACACAACCAAGTTTGGCAACTACAAAACCATTTATTATTTATTTACAAAATAAGGTTAAGGTGATAATTAGACAACCTTTTTGAATCACTTTCAATTTGTAAAACTAAACATCACTAATAAATTTAAAACAACCAGTAGCTAAGAAGGACTTTATTAGTAAGGTTTACTTTATTTCATTAATCAAGTAATTAAGCAAACAAGCATGATTAATTTATTTTACTTCCTTAGGCACTAATAGCATTTTACAATTAACTTCATTTTGTTTTTACTTAAGCACTAACAGTACTAACATATTAAGGACAACACTATGTAGTGATCTACAGTCCTTAACATTTCACAAACAACAGCAGTAACAATTTCATAAATGACCAACTATTTATTTTATCATTTTTAATAGGCAGAAAACACCATTTTTAGAGTTTATTAAGTCCAGGGTGTTCTGTTCAGCCAAATCTTATGAAAAGCTAGATTTAGGTTCTTTGTATGAATTAGAAACTATAGCAATTGGATTTAGTCCAAAATCTTATTCACAGAAAATTAATTAAATGCTAGAAAACCCTACTGGTCCAAACTTCAAACACAAGCCATTTTAAAACTAAGCACCACAAACATATGAGGTTAATTTCTACAGAAAGCTAAACTCACAGGCTTTCTAAAACAATTGGATTCACAAAATTTGGATTCATAAAACTCCAGATATTATGGATTTAGTGAAAAAGTAACTTTTTATAAGATTAGATCTAGCACACACATAAAAACATATTTTTGAAAACGGCCAGTGCCATATGGTTAAGAAAACTCATATGAACGCTACAAAATTTGAATCACACAAAAATCATGCTCGAGGAATAAATGGTCGATTTAAACCTAGGGGACAGTTTCTGCCTACACAGGAAAAGATTAAAATCCTGAAACAAAAACAGAAACGGCCAGATTTGCTCGCTGGCAGAGCACTACAGGGGTGGGCCGGCCCAAGTGTGAGATGAAGGGGTAAGTTACGGTGGACGGCCGGGATTAGACCAGATCGACTGTGCTGGTTCTTCTCCTACCTCTAGACGCACAGGAAGGAGAGAAAGTGCCCAGATTCGACCAAGGTCTTGGATAGCTCACCTAGGGCTTGCTCCGGAGGGTGGGGAGGGTTCGAGGTGACCGAGGGGTTCGCGGGAGGGTCATGGGTAGTCTTCAAGCTTGCATGCACGGGCGGTATCTTCGTCGGCGTCGAGCTCCGTTTCCTTGGGTCGTTAATGGAGGCGGCATGCTCGGGCTGTCCCTGGGCCAAAGAAGAGGGGGCGGAGTTAGCCCTTGCAGAGGGGAACTCGGCAGGCCAAAAATGGCGAGAGGAGAGGGAGAGAAACGACGGCAAAAGCCGCTCTACGTCGGCGGCTGCCGGGACGAAACCTTCGTCTCCTGAGATGCAGAGGGCTCGAGCTCGGGCTGGGCTTCTAGAGGGGAGAGAGGTGGTGTGTGTGCGTGGTCTGAGAGGGGAATGGTGGACAGGGGAGCTCGGTGTGGGCTGGGAGATGTGTTTCTCCTAGGGCTAGGGTTTCGGACAGGAGAGGACAAAAGAGAGGGAGAGGGGCGATGCCACGGCCGGGATGGGCGGTGAGGGAGTGGGCAGAGGTGTGCTGGTCGGGGAGGGCGTGGCCTGGCCAGTAGGAGGAGGGGGGAGTGATCCTCCATTGGTCACTTTTGGAAAAGAGAGAAGAAGAGTGGTGGAGAGGGTGCTTGGGGGGATGACAGGTGGGCCAGGGTCGAGGTGATGGTCTCCCTCTTTGTTTCCAGCAGAGAGAGAGTCGGTGGAGAGATGATAGATTAGGTTTTTAGTTGTTTTAGGTGATTAGGGGAGAGTGTGCAGAATTAAATTGGTACCATGTTCAACACTAAAAATTAAGCAAGCAGGGGCTCAAGGGTAGATCAAAAGAATTGTTCTAGCAAGCACAGGTGATAGAGAAGGGAGGGGTGCTGGTGCATTGCCCAAAGGGGTCCTGGTTTGCTTAGGGAGAGAAGTGCAAAAGTGTAACCAACACAAGTCAAAAGGTCACTGATTTGACTAGCCTTCTAACCCTAGGTGGTTTAGTGATCAAACAAGGTGTCAACATTTAACCAAAAACAGGTTTTGAAAATATAGGTGACAAAGACCATCTTGGTTGATTTGCATGCCAAAAATTGATTATGGTTTGCTTAATGAGGAGCCGTAGATTTGCTATGTTTTAACAAACATGAAGATCACCAAATTTAATTGAATCTAGCAAAACTTGTATTTGTTTTACCACCAAATCATACCACCAAGCTAAAAGTTCAAGCAAAGAAATGAGCTCACACAACCACACCACAAGCATATGTTGACACATTCATTTGCAAGCTCAATGTCTAGGCGCATAAATCAACTATAAGAAAAAAGGTTCAAACAGACAAGGAATTGAACAAATAACCAAACTTTATGATAAAACAAATTTACTTATCGAGGTGATGATCAATATGATTATGACAAGATTTTGAAGAAAGAGGCTTAAACCACTTCTTAGTAATATTTTTCAAAGAATATTAAAACAAGAGTTTTGAAATGTTTGTTGAAAATAAAATAGGAGAAGATATATGGATTATTTTACTTGCCAATACATTGAACACAAAGGTCATGTCAAAATTTGGTTGCTTTTTAAATGGGTAGTTATTTTGAGGTCAACAATACAAACAATAAGTTACATCAAGCCAAACTAGGCAATCAAAAGAAAAACCCATCCAAAAGCTAGAGGTCTGAAAAAGTTTTTGTTGGTTCCAAATTTTGGGTCACTAATAACAAAGTTTTTCTTCCTTCCAAAATTTGGGGCGTTACAGACCTTCCCCCCTTAAAAGAATCTCTTCCCGAGATTCCTAGGCGGGTACTAAGAGAGTGCAAGGTTAGGGGGGTTTGATGCTCCTTCCTCTTCCGAGGTTGTTGCTTCTCGACTGAGAATTCCTTGTTGATAAGGTGTCTGATTTCTTCTAGAAGACTTCGGTTTGCTGGAGATATTGCCGTGTTGGTAGATGCTGATTAGCGTTCTTGTCGGTTGACTTCAGATACTCCAGGGTCGGGGCGCAAAGGAACAATTTGTCAAAACACCCAGATAAAACTAGCATATTTCTTCCCCCTTAAAAAGGGGCCTTGAAGGGTTGATGTGGATGGTACAAGTTGTCGCCTTCAGGGTGTCGTTGGTTTTGGGTATCATGACGAGCTTCAGCTTGGTCGTAGCTCCTCGGTTCTTGGAGTTGATGTAGACACTTGTCCTTATATTGATGTCTGGAGGGGTTAGCATGTAAACGCAGACCAACAGTTTTTAAGCCTCACAGGGGTGTCAGGTCCGTAGACTTGACTCTCTCCGGTTTTTCCTAAAAGTCAAAGGGTGCTACAAGCTACTAAAGGTGTCTAACTTGATTAGTGTGTTGTCCACAGCAACAGTCTTCGGGCCTTTCGTCGTTCTTGGCGTCTTGTTAGATATGATGTCTTCTATTGGGCCCACCTTCGGTTTAGCTGACGAACAAAGTTGATGAAGACTTCCTTAGTTCGTTGACTCAATGACACCACACACTATCCTTCAGAGGTCGGTTCTATCTTAATTAGTTTAGTTAAGATACTTATTGCTATCAGTCTTAAGTCGGACAAGTCGAGTTAATAATTTTGGCGCATAGAAGGCACTTATGACTCTTTCTTCGGGGTTCATCTTGATGCAGACGATCTTCAGTGTTGGTTGTCTTCTTTGTTGCTGATGATGATCTCCTTTGTACGTCATGGCTTGAGGGCTTCACAAAACCTTCAAAAAGTAGTGGCTCTTGCCGAACTTTGAGTCCTTCGTGTTGCCATCTGTAACTGAGACTTCCGTTGGCACCTCTTTTCTTGTCTCGGTTGGTAGCGCTTGAGGGGGTTAGTTAGTGACGAGTCACTGATGTTAGATGTTCTCTAAAGTTAGATATGTTAAGTTAGTGATGGTATACTAGTAATTCGAAAAGTTAATTAAACTAGGCAAGGCTCGTCGCATCACGGAGATGGGCTTTTTCGGGGTGGTCTTCTGTATCAGGTGCGGTTAAAAGCTCTCATGTGCCAAAGTTTAGATCAGAGGCAAAACATTTTTAGGGAGGTTTTCTAAACAAGTTTTGAAAAGCATCCCGATGCATCAAACGCTAAAAAGGCCAAAAAGGTATTTTGTGTGGCGGCAAAAGATGTTTAAACAAAAGGGAAGTTTGGGTCTAACATGTGCTACCGACGAAGAGTGCTGGTGAAACACACCAGGAAAAGAATATACCCACGACAAGCATACGAATCATTGTCAAACACTAGGTGCATCAGGTCTCAACAGAAGCAGCACACACGACATAGTTCCGCACATGGGCATAGTTTTAACCCTAAACATAACAACAAACTAATTTGCGACTGGGAGGGGAACATGACTTCATTCAACCGTCACAAACTACTAGATGTGGCGCTTCTTGGAAGATTCATTCTTGGGGAGGGACTCTTTGTTTGCCTTCAAAGCTTCAATCTCCTCGTAGGCTTCCTTGAGATCCTTCCGGGTGTTGAGGACTCGGTACCTGAGTCTTTCTCCCATTTCATCAATGGCGGCCCATGCAGCGCTCCTTGCTGACTCCATAAAGGAGGCGTACTGAGTCTCTGAGTTGGTGAACATCATATATCCCGTTTTGTTCTGATCATCACCTTTGTTCTTGTAGAGGTGGAGTTGCACCCACCAAAGCTCTTGTCCATTCTCCATCCAAGGAAAATCCTTGTAGACTGCGGGTCCTTCAAGTTCGAAGCTCAGCATGAGATTCTCCAGGGCCTTGGGAAACTCAGTGGTGCTTTCCAAAGTCATGGTCATCGTCGGGCCCTTCTTGAGTGATTCGATGAGGCTCGACATCTATAAATAAAGAAAACGTCTTAGGAGGAGGCGTAAAAATAAAAGAGTCAAGGCTAAGGTATCTCGAGGAAAGGTAGGGTTTTCAGTCCTCGGGTCCGTTCCTAGTTTTGACGTCATTCCTAAGGTTCTTATTTGTGTCTAGCAAGGTACACACAGACACGGGGCATACCGTCAACTAATGCTTCAGCAAAAAGCACACAAGCAAGACACACACTTAAGCAAAAAGCATACCAGCAAAAGAGCACACATGACCCTTATAGTACCAAAAGGGGCACTTCAACAATCGTGATAGTCGGGTAATCCAAACAAGGGTCATATCCTACTTCATCCTATGGGGTTTGGTGTCACATGGTTACTGAAGTCCTCCTTTGATCCCCTTGGGTTCTTGCCGAAAAGTTTGAGATTGTCTCGTTTGCTGATGGAGTAACATTGTTGAGGTTGATTCGAGGGAGCGAAGGTGATTTTGCATTCTTGTCCTGTATTCTGCACATCCGAGGTATTGTGAGGTCCTGGCTTAGCTGTCATCGACGATTTTGGTCTTGTGGACTATGCATCTGAGGACTCTTGTCTCGTCTTGGCTCTAGCTACTTAGATCTCACTTGGGTCCATCGTCAAGCGTAAACAAGTGTTGAATAGGGACAAGAGAGTAGAGAGAACTCCTTTGAAAAACTTTGAAATTAGAAAGGTAAGATCAAGATATTTTTGAGAATGGGTGAGGAGTGGAAACCATACTAGGCTTACCTTGAAGAAAATAGTTTTCTGTAGAAATAAGTTTTAGCAAAATATTTCCTTCCTAAGCTAACGACCATGCTAACTAAGGTCTCCTGAGGTCAACGATGGCTCTGATACCAAGTCTGTGAGGACCCCTCAGATTTACCAGTCCGAGGTGCCCACATTATGTAAACAGATCACGATCCCAATGATCAGTGCATCGCGATCACATAACCAACATGGTATACAGAGTTACATCATCCAACTCGATTAGTACAAGACTTACATAAATGGTGGTCACACGACCAAGCCTGCAACCATCGTCACGCAGGACGGAATTAACTACGATATAGCGGAAGCTTTCGGCTAGCGTCGGCCCTCGTCACAACCGGACGCATTCCCACAGAGCAGTTGACCGGTGACACTCAGTTGACGTAGTCGTCGGCGTACTCCTCATCTTCGGCGTAGGTTTTCTCGTTGAAAATCTGGACATTGGAATATCCAGGGACACAACCATGAGTACAATTACGTACTCGCAAGACCACCACCAGGCTTTAGTTTTCATGGTAATGCAATAAAAGCATTTTCGAAAACTGGGGTAGCTGCTATATATGACTATAGAGCTTAGTTTTCGTAAACGACGCCTTTAGACATAGAGAATACGACATCTCTATATCTTTGTTAAAAAGAAACATTTAGAGATAGAATTCCCTTTTGTAGAGATCGCCGGAACTATCTCCACCTCTTTGTAAAACACTTTGTAAAACTTTTCAAGGACACTAGGATGGGGATACCCCTTTTTCTTTCCACGAGATCCGACTGATTGACTCCCAGAGACCAACCATCTTCTCCCAAACTCAGTACCTCCCAGGTACCTTTTTGATGCCACCTTGCTTCCACCGAGAAACCACTTTTCTTTTGAAAACATAAAAATTGCCCGTACGCCTAGATCGGGGACCTTTCCAACCGTCCATGACCGAGGACTCGGCTATTCGAATAGATTTACACTCTGCAGAGGTGGTACACTTTCACCACAAGATTCGGATGGTCTGCCGTGGATCAACCACGGACTGTACAGAGACAGCATGCACACATCAGACGGCCGATCCTAACTTCCACTATGTCAGTGCTAGTATAAGAATATCCTCTTCGAGTGGGTTTGTTCTCCCCGGCACCGAGTGAGCTAGCCGTATCGATCCGGTTTGCCCTAGTCTCACACCGCCATGACAGGAGACCCACCGTTGCTTCCCGGTGGCACACGAAGTCCACTCTTTGTATGCCCATATCCAGCATTCGGTTCCGGGGACTCTAACCCCTTCTAGCCAATTGAGGAGTATTCGAATACTAACACCAACAAGCTTCCGCTAAGCCCGTGCCCATTTTTAGGTAATGTGGTTGTACGGGTTAATTGTTCGGGCAGCCGCTAGGGCTGTACTTTGTTTTCGAAAGTCATCTCCACCTCCGACTGCTCCCAGCAGCTCGGGTTTTCGTAATCACTTCCGATTGCTCCCAGCAACTCGGGTTTTCGTAAATATCTCCGATTGCTCCCAGCAACTCGGGTTTTATAAAACACTTTCTCGCCGATTGCTCCCAGCAACTCAGGTTTTTCCTCCGAAAACATTTTATCAAAACCAGGCTCCCATCCTATAGTTTTGAGATAAGAATATAAGGATATACTACTAGAAAATATAATTTTCTTGATAGCGCCTTCAGTAGAAGGCTTCTCAAGTGAAGACCTATTTTTATAAAACCTATTAAGTACTAGTAGATATCTTTGTCCAAACAATATTTTGTAAAATAGCTTTTTGGTGGCAAAATGCCACAGAAGAAATAAAACATGCATTATTTTATTTTGAAAACAAAACATGCTTGTAAAAATAATAGGATTCCATTAGAGTGGTGAGGTGGCTTGCCTGGCTCAGCAATATGTCCCTAGGTCTTGACCTTGATGCTCCTCAGGCCCACTCCTCACTTCCGGTTCCTTCCCGATCGTATCTAACGTCGTAAGCAAGAAAAGGAACAACACTCAAAATACAAGACATTGCCACAAGGACATAATAAACAGCTAGCATTGCATAGGGCACTAAACTAACAATCAAAAGCAAATCACTCACTTAGCTAAAACAGCAACAAACAACAAGTCCATATAACTAAGACAAACAACAAACACACATAAGCATATATACACAACAACCCTAATAGTTAAAAAGGTGGTTTTAACTAAACCCTAAAGCAAAACTCCACTTAGGGTGGTTAGGTCACTTAACAAGGGCTGTTACCGTAGTTTAGGGAATACTTCAGACAAAAGTATCTCTTTAGTTTTCAGGAAATACTTCAGACAAAAGTTAAGTTACTAATTATTTTCTATTATTAAATTATTCCACCAAGTTAAGATAGAGACATTAACAAACTACTCATGCTAGTATTAAACTTAAGGACTACCAAGTTCAACTAACAAGGCAAACATATCAAACCACACAACCAAGTTTGGCGACTACAAAACCATTTATTATTTATTTACAAAATAAGGTTAAGGTGATAATTAGACAACCTTTTTGAATCACTTTCAATTTGTAAAACTAAACATCACTAATAAACTTAAAACAACCAGTAGCTAAGAAGGACTTTATTAGTAAGGTTTACTTTATTTCATTAATCAAGTAATTAAGCAAACAAGCATGATTAATTTATTTTACTTCCTTAGGCACTAATAGCATTTTACAATTAACTTCATTTTGTTTTTACTTAAGCACTAACAGTACTAACATATTAAGGACAACATTATGTAGTGATCTACAGTCCTTAACATTTCACAAACAACAGCAGTAACAATTTCATAAATGACCAGCTATTTATTTTATCATTTTTAATAGGCAGAAAACACCATTTTTAGAGTTTATTAAGTCCAGGGTGTTCTGTTCAGCCAAATCTTATGAAAAGCTAGATTTAGGTTCTTTGTATGAATTAGAAACAACTGCAATTGGATTTAGTCCAAAATCTTATTCACAGAAAATTAATGAAATGCTAGAAAACCCTACTGGTCCAAACTTCAAACACAAACCATTTTAAAACTAAGCATCACAAACATATGAGGTTAATTTCTACAGAAAGCTACACTCCAGATATTAAGGATTTAGTGACAAAGTAACTTTTTATACGATTAGATCTAGCATACACATAAAAACATATTTTTGAAAACGGCCAGTGCCATATGGTTAAGAAAACTCATATGAACGCTACAAAATTTGAATCACACAAAAATCATGCTCGAGGAATAAATGGTCGATTTAAACCTAGGGGACAGTTTCTGCCTACACAGGAAAAGATTAAAATCCTGAAACAAAAACAGAAACGGCCAGATTTGCTCGCTGGCAGAGCACTACAGGGGTGGGCCGGCCCAAGTGTGAGATGAAGGGGTAAGTTACGGTGGACGGCCGGGATTAGACCAGATCGACGGTGCTGGTTCTTCTCCTACCTCTAGACGCACAGGAAGGAGAGAAAGTGCCCAGATTCGACCAAGGTCTTGGATAGCTCACCTAGGGCTTGCTCCGGAGGGTGGGGAGGGTTCGAGGTGACCGAGGGGTTCGCGGGAGGGTCATGGGTAGTCTTCAAGCTTGCATGCACGGGCGGTATCTTCGTCGGCGTCGAGCTCCGTTTCCTTGGGTCGTTAATGGAGGCGGCGTGCTCGGGCTGTCCCTGGGCCAAAGAAGAGGGGGCGGAGTTAGCCCTTGCAGAGGGGAACTCGGCAGGCCAAAAATGGCGAGAGGAGAGGGAGAGAAACGACGGAAAAAGCCGCTCTACACCGGTGGCTGCCGGGACGAAACCTTCGTCTCCTGAGATGCAGAGGGCTCGAGCTCGGGCTGGGCTTCTAGAGGGGAGAGAGGTGGTGTGTGTGCGTGGTCTGAGAGGGGAATGGAGGACAGGGGAGCTCGGTGTGGGCTGGGAGATCTGTTTCTCCTAGGGCTAGGGTTTCGGACAGGAGAGGACAAAAGAGAGGGAGAGGGGCGATGCCACTGGCCGGGATGGGCGGTGAGGGAGTGGGCAGAGGTGTGCTGGTCGGGGAGGGCGTGGCCTGGCCAGTAGGAGGAGGGGGGAGTGATCCTCCCTTGGTCACTTTTGGAAAAGAGAGAAGAAGAGTGGTGGAGAGGGTGCTTGGGGGATGACAGGTGGGCCAGGGTCGAGGTGCTGGTCTCCCTCTTTGTTTCCAGACGAGAGAGAGTCGGTGGAGAGATGATAGATTAGGTTTTTAGTTGTTTTAGGTGATTAGGGGAGAGTGTGCAGAATTAAATTGGTACCATGTTCAACACTAAAAATTAAGCAAGCAGGGGCTCAAGGGTAGATCAAAAGAATTGTTCTAGCAAGCACAGGTGATAGAGAAGGGAGGGGTGCTGGTGCATTGCCCAAAGGGGTCCTGGTTTGCTTAGGGAGAGAAGTGCAAAAGTGTAACCAACACAAGTCAAAAGGTCACTGATTTGACTAGCCTTCTAACCCTAGGTGGTTTAGTGATCAAACAAGGTGTCAACATTTAACCAAAAACAGGTTTTGAAAATATAGGTGACAAAGACCATCTTGGTTGATTTGCATGCCAAAAATTGATTATGGTTTGCTTAATGAGGAGCCCTAGATTTGTTATGTTTTAACAAACATGAAGATCACCAAATTTAATTGAATCTAGCAAAACTTGTATTTGTTTTACCACCAAATCATACCACCAAGCTAAAAGTTCAAGCAAAGAAATGAGCTCACACAACCACACCACAAGCATATGTTGACACATTCATTTGCAAGCTCAATGTCTAGGCACATAAATCAACTATAAGCAAAAAAGGTTCAAACAGACAAGGAATTGAACAAATAATCAAACTTTATGATAAAACAAATTTACTTATCGAGGTGATGATCAATATGATTATGACAAGATTTTGAAGAAAGAGGCTTAAACCACTTCTTAGTAATATTTTTCAAAGAATATTAAAACAAGAGTTTTGAAATGTTTGTTGAAAATAAAATAGGAGAAGATATATGGATTATTTTACTTGCCAATACATTGAACACAAAGGTCATGTCAAAACTTGGTTGCTTTTTAAATGGGTAGTTATTTTGAGGTCAACAATACAAACAATAAGTTACATCAAGCCAAACTAGGCAATCAAAAGAAAAACCCATCCAAAAGCTAGAGGTTTGAAAAAGTTTTTGTTGGTTCCAAATTTTGGGTCACTAATAACAAAGTTTTTCTTCCTTCCAAAATTTGGGGCATTACAGAGCCGGACCGCCCGGACGTTTGTGGAGGCTTTGGGGGCCGCTGTTGGGTGGCCGATTTCAGCCCAAACCGCGTCCGGGCTGTCCGCCCGGACGTTTAGGGAGGGTTTGCCAACCGTGGTTGGAGATGCTCTTAGTCAGGTATATAGTCTAGGATTTAAATATTTGTCACCGCTCAAATAATTACGAACAATACACTGCGATGGGAGTAGGAGTACATGCCTGCTGGCGAGGTGGACTAGTACGTCGGCGTCCACGTGGCCATTGAATGACTCGCATCGGCCGGCGCTGTGGTCCACCGCGGCGAAAGCCATGGCCTTCCATCTTGCCGGACGCGGTTCGCGCCGGTCCCAGGGACCACCTTCACGTAGATCGATGTGCCGCCACAGCAGGGGCTCCTCCAGGGCAGCTAGCCACCGCCAGGGTGAGCAGTGGATCCCTGCGGCACGGAGGACGTCGGTCTGCGGGAGTTTGCTGAGGATGACGCATAGGACGTCCCGGGGCAGTGACGCCCAGTTCGTCCGCTCGTCCGGCGAGGCAGCATGGTCCTCTCCCTCGCGGCAGTGGCGGCGGCGCGAGGACGACTGGGTGGTCTCGTAGCTTAGGGTTTTGCGTTTCCTCTTCTTCGTATCCATCCTACTCCTTTTTCTTCGTGTGGAGAAGGGTTTGTTTCCATATATTATGGGGACAGCAACGGTTTATATATGCCAAATTAAATTGAACCATTTATAATCATGGCAGCGGCGGCCGACATGGAGTGAATGATTTCGTAACTAACGGGCTGTACTTTTTTGCATCGATCTGGAGCGTTTGTTTTTTCAAGGCGGACATTGCAAATTCGATGGCTTGACGCCGACGTTTATCCATGTACATGCACTAGTTTTTTTTGTTGATTTCAAAGCACAAGATAAATTTTTTTTGGTATAGTGAGACGTTCGTGCCAAGCATACTCTTCGATCTTGGGCATATTTGTCCCTTGATTTCACCAAAAAATGGTTTGCTTGTGATAAACTGAACATGCTTACTACTGACTCTCTTTTGCAGTCTTAAAACAGGAAAATATTCACTCCGTTGATGTCTTTCACAAAACACCAGCCGTTAAAACATCACCACTCGTGCCTACGGTGTTAATTGCCAGCGTTCACAATTTGTTGGATAGTAACGAATCAAGCTTTTTGGCTGTGTGCACCTATCGGTAGAGAGGACAACAGGGTTTCATCCCCTCGCCATGCCCATTAGATTGGTAATTCTAGGCATTCGTCGCCTGGTGCGTTACAAGGTTCCTTTGGCTATTTCTCCTCTCTACTAATTCTAGGTCTTCGCCTGGTGCGTTATAAGGTAGTTGTAATACCTGTTGTCAATATCAAGTTCAGGGCTGGCTTTGGGCCACCATAGTTACAGTCAAAACGTGAACTACATTTTCGATAAATTCACCAAATTGCTGCTCTGATTTTACAATAGAGTATGTTAATGAACTTTCCCAGTCCCAGTGGCATAGCCTTGCTAGTCTGGCAATCTTTTCAGGCAAAATAAATTTTAAACGTCATGAATAAATCATTCACTAGTAGAAAACACCCCTATAGTCCCGGTTCGGTTGGCCCATCAGTCCCGGTTCTCGAACCGGGACTAGCCAATCGGGACTAATGCTAGTCTCGGTTCGGCCACGAACCGAGACTAATGGGGTTCCACGTGGCCTATTCTGGAGCGCGAGGGGAGGAGCTTTAGTCCCGGTTCGTAATACGAACCGGGACTGATGTTTTGATTTTGAATTTTTCCATTTATTTATTTGGGCACATTTTATTTTGTGTTTTGCACTCAATTCGATGGTACTACATACAGCAATGAAGGAACCACTATTACACATCATCGTCGTCATGAATATATTACACACATCGCATTCGTCGTGCTTGGTCGTACATATTACAACGGTACATGTATACACGAGTTTCATGCATATATACATCTCTTTTACACTCACCCTTGCATTTCAACCTTCCGATAGTATTCTCTATTCGGATCTAGGACCTCTGCATCTAAGAATCCCGCAATTTCCTCTCGAATTGCTCGTACGCGATCTTGTGGTAGAAGACCGTCCCGCAACCGTTCGATTTAATTTAAAGAAGGGGTCAATATATATGAATGAAACTAAACACAACTGATGACAATAAACTAAAATTGTGAATATTGTTTACGTACTTCAAGTTGTTCTAAGTACCGGCTGCCCGTCTCATGGGTCGTCTGGCGAATGAATTCGCAAACGTAGTATCCACATAAATTATTCCCATGTTCCTGCCTCAAACACTTTACGAGAACAGAGTTCAATCAAAATAATAATCAAGCATGATAATGGTATTGAAACTAGAATCAAAGAGATGCGCGGATCTAGCTAGTAGTACTTACATTTACTGGTTCAAATGTAAGCTCTGCCGCCCAAATACCCCTAACCTTGGCGGTGAACCGCTTCCAAGCCCTGTCCGGCAAAGAAAATGAATAAATGAGTTATATATTAATTACTTGCTACCAGGAAATGAACGGAAAGTTGCCGATATAGTGTCATAATGATTGAAATTACCTCTGGAGGCATTCCTGCATGTCTGCCCACTCCTCAAGGGGTTTACGTTTCGAGTCCATGACTTGTACTACTCCTTTGTCAGGTTTAATGATTAGCAGAATAAAGTGGAAGCTGCGCACGCATAAGTCATCAATTATACACTTAACATCGAGTAAGCGAAATAGAATGTGTACAAGACAGTAACACTCACCCGTAGTTGTAAGGAAATAGTATTTCCCTTTTGGTTTCGGAAAACCTTAACGCCTTTACCAAGTTATTCTCTATGTCGATGTAATGATCTTTGAGAGTTTTTTTATGAACGAAATATGGGTCAATGAACCCAATGTCATAGATTTGTCGTCTTTTGCATTGGAAATCTTCATTCTGCATAATTAATATAGTGATGAGTAAGATTATACATGCAATGAACGAGCTGAGCTAGCTAGAGACTTAATTACAGAAATAATATTTACAGACAATAGGCACTGATGATAGCTTTGTCGATGGCGTCTTGTTGGTATAACTGAAATAATTCACAAAATTCAATCATTACCACGCCATCTCCATGCCCGTAATGCTCGTTTTTATATCCCACGTAGATCCAGTTTGCCCCTTCCTTTGAGTCTCGCATGGACCACTTATGCAATCTTCGTATTTTTGTTGGTAGATGATGCATGTAAAATGCATACATGAACTTTGCATTATTTTACTTATATTCCAGTCATATTTGCATCATATAAGGGTTATATCACTGTTTTATAATGATTTTGGGAATATTTGATATGTTTCCTATTTTTTAAGGAATTAACCCTGCGCAGGCAGAAAACCCTATTTCTATATTTTAATGTTTCAGGGACCCAAACGACGTCCAAATGACCTGCAAATTTACGAGCGTCAATTTTTGGAAGGAAGAAGACTTGGGAGCGAAGAAAGCAAACAAGCGGAGACCCGAGGGCCAAGATAGGTGGGCCCACGCGGCCAGGTACATGGCCGCGTGGGACCCCTCCTTTTGGCCTCGGAGCTCCGTTGCCTTCGATCTTTCCTCCACCGACTCGTTTTGACCTAAAACCGCCTATAAAAATAGCCCCCCGACGTCTCTGGAAGGAGCGCCACAGAAACACGAAACACCGAAACAGAGACCTGGAGTTGCAGATTGGAGGGGGAAAACTCCGGCGGGGCGCTGCCGGCGTGGTCTCCATCTTCTCCAACGACTTCTCCACCGTCTCCATGATGAAGAGGGAGTAGTCCACCTCTGGACTATGGGTTTGTGGAAGTAACTTATGTATCTCTCTCTCTTGAGCTTCACTAATTAGTACCGTATGAGCTGCTGAACATGATTACGGTCATCTATGTAATACCTTTGTGGTGGATCTTTTTATGAGTTAATATATGTTTGAGATTGCAATGGTTTTGTTTCAGTTATGAAAGTAGATGCATATTATGTACCCCGTTCTTATTTACTTGTCATGATCAAGCATGTTTATGAGAGCGTGTGAGGGGGAACGTGTGCATTAGTTGGAGTAACGGGGGGTGGCTAGTGCAGTGAACGTGAGAGAAAGTTCTGCGATCCACTTGGGTGTTTTACCTTACTTTGTTGCCTCACTAGGGATAAAAAGAAATACCATGCTACCGGAGATGTGGGTGTGACCATTGCCACTTCCTCCATGACTAGATCTAGCATGTTCTTATTTTAACTTCATGTCATGATACTTATTGCTATACTCTGAGTTATCTTAATTACTGAGGTGTTATGATTTAGTTCGCATCTTGGTGGAGTATAAGAGAGACTAATAACCAAAAGGTCTCTATGTTAGGACGTGATGCCCATATAATTATAACTTGTCATTAAACTGTTGTGTTGCAATCTCATATGTCAACTCTAGTGTTCCATTGTCTACCACTTTATTAAAGAGAGAGTGCATTTGTGAAACCATGAACCCCGGTCCATTTTTAATCATAAGAAACACCTTTCCAACCACTTTTACCACTTTTCCATTTTCTGCCATTTAAAAATCCGAAAATACAAAAACACTTTTACATCTTGCATTCATCATATAAAACCCAAAAATATCATTTATCATTGCTACCACCATCCTTGCATATTTATTTACCACCATTGCATATTTATTTCTTGTTTGCATTGCATATTATCTTGATATCATTCTCACACCTTGTGCTTGACAACCACTAGGTGAGGTTGAGGACCAAAACATTTACTTTGTTTTGTAGGTAACCAAAAGAAGGATAGGAAAGATAAATCTTCACTACTGATTCCCCGAGAGTTCGATATTAAACCCTCGAGTCACCCCTCGTGGGGAAAACACGTCTTCCACTTACTACACACTCTGCACTTGGAGTCTCAACCTAACCCATTTACTTTTCACGCAGGTAACTACGTGAAGGGCCATCAAGACTGTTTTCTGGCGCCGTTGCCGGGGAATCATTGCTGAAAGGTTTATCCAAGGGTCCCCTGCACTAGCTCTGTTTTCTGGTGCCGGATTTATCCAAGGATATCTCACCAAGTCAACTTCATCACCAACTTGTGCTAACACCTAAGCTTGGGGAGGTTGCACCTACGTGAGCATCATCTTATCCATCTTTACCTTCAAAGCAATTTATCTTGTTTTGTCATTGTCTTGCATTTTATTCGGTTTGCATATTTATTTTCAGTTTTGCATAAAAAATTAAAAAACACATAAAAACTTGCTAAAATGGGAGAAAGAACTAAGTTGTGTGATTACACAAACACTCCAAATGATCAATTTATTGCTAGGCCCATTGCCACACCTAAGATAAATGCTGATAGTTATGAAGTAAGTCCTAGTTTGTTGAACTTGATAACTAGGGAACAATTTGGCGGTAGTGCTATGGAGGATGCCTCTATGCATCTTCATGATTTTGTTGAAATATGTGACATGCAAAATTTAAAAATGTGGAAAGTGATATTCTAAAACTGAAGTTATTTCCTTTCTCACTTAGAGGAAAAGCTAAAGAGTGGCTGCATTCATTACCTATTGATAGCATTAAAACTTGGGATGATTTAAAAGAAGCTTTCATTAAGAAATACTATCCTCCTGTTAAAATTTTGCAAAATAGAAACAACATTCTTTCTTTTAGGCAAAATGAAAATGAACATGTTGCTATGGCTTGGGATAGGATTAAACTTATGCTTAGAACTTGTCCATCACATGGGGTCAACGAATGGACCATATTACACTCTTTTTACAATGGTCTAAATTACATGTCTAGAAATATTCTTGATTCTGCTGCTGGAGGTGCTTTTATGGGAAAAACTATAGTAGAAGCTAAGAACATATTGGAAAGTATTTTGCAAAACTATAGTCAATGGCATACTGATAGAGCACCTAATCCTTCTAAGAAAGTGAACTCCATAGAAGAAACAAATGATTTGTCATCTAAAATGGATACTATTCTTGCTTTCATTAATAAACAAAATATTGAAAATGTGCCTTTGCAAGAACTAGTTGGTAATAATCCTGAAAATATTGATGTCAACTTCATTAGGAACTATGGTAATAATGGGTATGGTAACAACAATTATAACTCTTATAATAAACCCCCATATGTGCCAAACAAATATGCACTAGTGGTAATGTTTCTAGTGATTTGGAAAACACCATTAGATCATTTATATCTACTCAAAAGGAGCTTAATAAGGAATTTATATCTAAGTTTGAAAAACAAGACTCTTTGTTTGAAAGGGTAGATCAGCTCACTAAGGAAGTTTCCTCATTAAAGAACACCATTATAGCTCAAAAACATGAGGAAACAATTAAATATTGTCAAGAGGTTATAAATAAATCTTGGGAACATATTCATGAGCAAGAGAGAATTGCTAAGGAAACTATTATGGTAATGAAAGAGAGAAAGTTGAGAAGTTAAAATGCTTAGTGAAGTCAAGGAACCATTGCTTGACTTAGAGAATTGTAGCTTGCATGAATTAATATCTATCTTACAAAAATTTGCAAGTGATCCTTCCATCAACTTAACCAAGCTGGTTTTGGTTCTTATATTGCTAATCATGTCTTAAAAGAAAAGATTGCTAGGTACAACCAAGAGGCTATGATACCACCTAAGCTTGGGGATATATGGATTCCCAAAGTCCTAGTAACCATTGGAAAAGAGACACACCATGCTATACTTGATCTAGGATCTAGTGTCTCTGTTTTATCTAAAGAACTATATGAAGTACTTGAATTGAAAAATCTTGAAAAATGCTCTATTGAACTTGCACTTGCTGATGATTCCATTAAACATGCTTTAGGAAAAGTAAGTGATGTTATGGTAGAGTTACATATGACATTTGTGTGTTGATTTTCTAATCATGGATATGGGGAATAAAACCTCTAGTCCAATTATTCTTGGAAGACCTTTTCTTCGTACTACAGGTGCTATCATTGATTCAAAAGAAGGGAATGTGAAGTTTCAGTTTCCACACAAGAAGTGCATGGAACACTTCCCAAGGAAGAGGGCACACATTCAAGCTCCCTCATGAGCTTCGTCCACAATAAACATCAAGTAAGAAGCCTAGCTATATGGCTATAAAGAAAGCGCTTTACGGGAGGCAACCCGGTTGTTTTTATTTGTGATTTTCTTTGTGTCCTCTTGCTGTAACAAGAGACTTGTGTTTAGTTTAGTTTCTGGAATTTTTAATAAAGTGCCAAGTTTTACTCATTTTGGTTTGAAAAGTTGCTTATAGCGTTCGGAGATTTTATTCCTGCACGAATCTGTGCACGGTATGATTTTTAATTCTTATTCTGTAACTCCGAATGAGCTCATATTTGAACTGTAGTTGCAACTTTTCATCCTCTGTATGCATGAATTTTTCGGAATTTTCGACAAAGTTAAGTAGGGTAGAAAAATACGTTTTGCTGCTGCTGTTTTTCTGGACAGATTCTGTCCCATTTTGTTTGATGCATGCTTAGAACTTTTAACTTGAATCTTTTTGATCCAATTGAGTTTATGAGTAGGCATACAACATTATACACTTTCTGGACATTCATATGAATTTTTGTCTAAGGATTATATGCAGCAAGAAATCTATTTGTTTATCACTACTAATGCACCCCACAGAAAAAGAAATGGGAGAAACGGTGTTTTGAAGTTTTTTCACAGGGATTAGAGGAGATGCACCAAGAGCTATCCAAGGATGGTGAAGACCATAAGCTTGGGGATGTGAAGACAACCCCACTGGACCTACACACTCTCGGTTTGCACACGTCTAACTTCTGTTTTTCGATCGAAACACTTTATCGCATAAACTTGGAGCGTCTTTTTGTTTGTTTTGGTTTGATTTTTATTTTGTGAGACCACCACACTATCATTTATATATGAGAGAGCTACTGGAAATTTGGGTTGAATTATGTTGGATGCTATTATAAGATTGGGAAAAGGGATGTTGAGTTGATTTTAAAAGATACATATAGTTGCATGATTCATGAGCTTGTTAATGAGTAATAATTTGCAAGTATTTTATCAAGAGCTATCTTTTATTCATGTTTTGATGCTGAATGTTATTTTACTTGTTTAACATGGATTAGTTAGTTCTATGGACACTCATGCATGCATTTAGATGGTCAACTTTCTCCCTCTTGCTAGCCCAAAAATTCCAACAAGCAAAAACTTGTTTCCAACACCTTCAACCAAAGTTTTTCCAGTGAGTCCACCATATCTACCTATTAGCTTTATGCTATTCCGAGTATGTTTATCATGATATTTGTGTTATCTATACCTCTGAATGAAAATGCTTATGTTGTTGATTGTTATGGGAAAAGTTGGTTATAGAGCTCTCTCGAACTTGATGCACACTTTACTTTCATTGCATAATAAAACATGACCCATTGTGATTAAAATTATGATGTTGTGGCTTGACAAATGTCTTTGGTTGAGAGTTAGCTCATATGTGCTGTCACATGGCAAGCTTTCAACATGCACTTCATTCATTTAGTTGATATCATGTACTTTTGTTTATGGATGCTTACCATGGGTGAAATAAATGTGGAAATGAAGTGAGTTTAAATGAGTTTGTATAAATGGTTAGAGAGACGCCTGGGCCGCTAATCTAAGCCATGCATCATTCATGGTGGAAATTTACTTACATGCTATGGTGAACCTTCTGTGATACACCTTACAATAAAAAGCTATCTAATGGTAAATAAAAAGGGTGTTGAGATTGTTCATTGTGTTTGTTTGTCTTGTCATTTTGATATGGGCTTGTTCCATATCCTGGGACAAGAGGTACCCCAGTTGACGCTCTTAATGATACTATTATTACTTACAATGATATTTAACTTGAACTTGCTTTGTTTCCAAGTTGAGTAACACATGGAGTAGGTACTTGTATTCAAGGGGCATGAGACTTTCAACCTGTACTTTGTCAAGCACACTACTCATATTTGCTTTCACTTTAAACTTAATCATTCAAGATGCTATGATAGGGGAATGAGAGCTTGACACCAAGGATTACCACATTACAATCATTAACTTAAGTAGAGAAGTTCAGAAGTTAGATGAAACTTATTCATGCTTTACCTCTACTATATATATCTTTCCAAAGTGTCCACCTTTTATATTCAGATTTTCATCAATACTCTATGACCATTGTAGGATGTTCTTACTTATCATTATGCATACATGTGGTCCATAGTACTTTCTTTTATGTTACACTTTGTGAATTATCATTGAACATCCTTGCATTGAATACTTGATATCACTTCATAAACTATCTTGCATATTGCTACTCCTTTTAAGAATGAATCATTTGACTCTATGTAGCAATAGTAATCATCTTTGATATCCATTGTTAGTATTAAATTGCAAAGTCCATGTTAGTTTTATCACCTTCATACTCGAGGACGAGTATAGGTTAAGCTTGGGGATGTTGATGCATGTAAAATGCATACATGAACTTTGCATTATTTTACTTATATTCCAGTCATATTTGCATCATATAAGGGTTATATCACTGTTTTATAATGATTTTGGGAATATTTGATATGTTTCCTATTTTTTATGGAATTAACCCTGCGCAGGCAGAAAACCCTATTTCTATATTTTAATGTTTCAGGGACCCAAACGACGTCCAAATGACCTGGAAATTTACGAGCATCATTTTTGGAAGGAAGAAGACTGGGAGCGAAGGAAGCAAACAAGCGGAGGCCCGAGGGCCAAGAGGTGGGCCCACGCGGCCAGGTACCTGGCCGCGTGGGACCCCCCTTTTGGCCTCGGAGCTCCGTTGCCGTCGATCTTTCCTCCACCGACTCGTTTTGACCTAAAACCGCCTATAAAAATAGCCCCCGACGTTCTCTGGAAGGAGCGCCGCAGAAACACAGAAACACCGAAACAGAGACCTGGAGTTGCAGATTGGAGGGGGAAAACTCCGGCGGGGCGCTGCCGGCGTGGTCTCCATCTTCTCCAACGACTTCTCCACCGTCTCCATGATGAAGAGGGAGTAGTCCACCTCTGGACTATGGGTTTGTGGAAGTAACTTATGTATCTCTCCTCTCTTGAGCTTCACTAATTAGTACCGTATGAGCTGCTGAACATGATTACGGTCATCTATGTAATACCTTTGTGGTGGATCTTTTTATGAGTTAATATATGTTTGAGATTGCAATGGTTTTGTTTCAGTTATGAAAGTAGATGCATATTATGTACCCCGTTCTTATTTACTTGTCATGATCAAGCATGTTTATGAGAGCGTGTGAGGGGGAACGTGTGCATTAGTTGGAGTAACGGGGGGTGGCTAGTGCAGTGAACGTGAGAGAAAGTTCTGCGATCCACTTGGGTTTTTACCTTACTTTGTTGCCTCACTAGGGATAAAAAGAAATACCATGCTACCGGAGATGTGGGTGTGACCATTGCCACTACTCCATGACTAGATCTAGCATGTTCTTATTTTAACTTCATGTCATGATACTTATTGCTATACTCTGAGTTATCTTAATTACTGAGGTGTTATGATTTAGTTCGCATCTTGGTGGAGTATAAGAGAGACTAATAACCAAAAGGTCTCTATGTTAGGACGTGATGCCCATATAATTATAACTTGTCATTAAACTGTTGTGTTGCAATCTCATATGTCAACTCTAGTGTTCCATTGTCTACCACTTTATTAAAGAGAGAGTGCATTTGTGAAACCATGAACCCCGGTCCATTTTTAATCATAAGAAACACCTTTCCAACCACTTTTACCACTTTTCCATTTTCTGCCATTTAAAAATCCGAAAATACAAAAACACTTTTACATCTTGCATTCATCATATAAAACCCAAAAATATCATTTATCATTGCTACCACCATCCTTGCATATTTATTTACCACCATTGCATATTTATTTCTTGTTTGCATTGCATATTATCTTGATATCATTCTCACACCTTGTGCTTGACAACCACTAGGTGAGGTTGAGGACCAAAACATTTACTTTGTTTTGTAGGTAACCAAAAGAAGGATAGGAAAGATAAATCTTCACTACTGATTCCCCGAGAGTTCGATATTAAACCCTCGAGTCACCCCTCGTGGGGAAAACACGTCTTCCACTTACTACACACTCTGCACTTGGAGTCTCAACCTAACCCATTTACTTTTCACGCACGTAACTACGTGTAGGGCCATCAGTAGACCGTTGACTAACTCAGGTTTGACGAGAGGATACCCGTGCCGGTATTTGTATGCTACTTCCTGGAACTCTTGTAAATGGTCTAAGTACTGAGGAATAGACATGCCCTGAGCAGAGGCCGCTTCTCCGTACATTGCAACAAACTCAGGATCGACGTCGGCTGCACCTCTGCTCGGCCCCACCTCGTATTGGAAAACACTTTGAGCGGGGGGCACGATTGGTTTTTCTGTTCTCTGAGCTGGGGAACTGATTTCCCGCTTACGCTACTACTCTTCGACCGCTGCTTATTTGCCTCAGTCGACTTGCGAATAGAGCGGTCATAGTCTGGTGTCAGCCTTGGCAGGGGTTGTTCAATGGTCTTCAGCATTTTAAAGACGGCGGCTTTTTCATCTGGGGTGACGGGAACGCTGGCGCTTTCGGCTTCTTCCGGTTAGCCCACCACTCTTTATTTTGGGCATTTGCGATCGCGTCATTTTCCTCCTCCGTATAGTCGTAAGGTCTCTTGGGAAGATTCTTATGAGATACTTTTGGGAGGGGCGACCTTTTATGTTTTGGTGATCGGTTACCACTCCTGCTACCCCTCATAGGGCCAGCGGTGGTACGCTGAGCCTCAGTGGGCGGCGACGACTGACGCGGCGGCGGAGACGGCTGCGCTGGAGACTGGTGAGGCGGCGGAGACGGCGCCCGAGGCGGCGGCGGTGAAGAGGACTGTTGCGCTGGAGACTGGTGAGTCGGCGGCGAAGATGAATTGCTACTCTGAGGAGTCGATGGCCTTGGCAGCCAGTTTGGAAGCACGATGAATTCCTTTGGCCATAGAATGGTCCCTTTTTTGGCTTCTCCAAGTTCAACCACCTCCCCATCTTCACCTGCAGGGTGTTCCAGCTTCAGCTCCTCAAATTCTTTGATCACTTCATCCACCCCGACAACAGCGTAGCCATGTGGAACCGGAGAGCAATGGAAAGTTGGTTTAGGTCCAATTGGTACGGCATAGCCGACCGCCACCTTCATGGTTAGGTTAAAACCTTTCACATGTAGCTCACAAGGTGTGCTCTCCATGATATCATCCACTGGGTAGCGACGAAGAGGAGCCATCGTCAGTGCATCATCATTACAAGCCTAGAGCTCCGTGGAAGCCACGCTGCTTTTTCCGATTCGATGGGCCGGTAGCATCGCATGCAGCTTCTACCATGTGCCGCTGAGATTGGCCGCTAGTACCTTGCACTAGTACAGAACGACACATCGGAAACAGGCCAAAAACCCCTTCGGCAACGGAGAAAGGGTCCGTGTCCATGACCCTGTCACTGATGTGAAGGCTCTTATCGCAACGGACACAAAAAACCGTCACCGATGAGGCTTGATTTTGGCTACGTTGCCATCCAGTCTCCGTTGCCGATGTATCTAGACATCAGAAACGGAGATTCTGTTTTGCTCGTTTGCATTGAGGTTTTTTCATAAGCCTACAGCAGCAATACAGTTGCCAATTGACATTCAAAATATCACAGCAGAAGCACAAAGTTGCTAGCAAAACCGTTCATAACTTATATAACAATTGTCACCATTACATAGCATCAAAAGATGAGTTACACATGCTTCGCTAATCCTATCATTCGCATGCCTCCCTAAACTGCAGCTAAGGCTTGCTCCCTAAACACACATCCACAAAATAGCCGGAGAAACTGAAAAAACAGAAACTACACCTTGGACGGTGTCGCCGAAATATAATCCCACTTTAAAGTTTGTTCGGATCAGCTTTGTGCTTCTGGATAAAAATACATGGATTGATAGTTAGAGAAGAGCCAAAATATGATGCTACATGACATAGATATAATTTAATGTGAAAACAGTCCACACCTTTAAGCGCCTATATCCGTGTGCTTGCAGTCCGATCAAACGATTTGGAGGCATAACTTGAAGGTGATGTTTCCTTCAAGAGCCTCACCATTTTTTATACAGTGTCGCCGAAATACCATTACTTCATACACTAGCTACACAAAACAATAACGAGGATTAGCACATTGACAGACTGGATCTATTCATCATCGGTAGTACTACAAAGAGTTGAAATTAATTCACCCTACTAGACTTTAAAATAGTGCAAGATACTAGACAAGTTTTCTATATACTAGACAAGTTTTCTATGCTAGACTAGAAAACTAGACAGAAACAATAAAGTGCAAGATACTACACAAGTTCTATATACTAGAAAAGTTCTATATAAAACCAATTGATGAACTAGTTCATGAGCTGAGCGATTTAGACCTCACATTTTCTTCTCCGTGGACGGCGCCTCGAGATCGGCCACCTCCTCCTCCGTGGACGGCGCCTCCAGATCGGCCACCTCCTCCACCGTGGACGCCACCTCCTCCACCGGGGACGTCGCCTCCAGATCGGCCACCTCCTCCTCCGTCGACGGCAACCTCCAGATCGGCCACCTCCTCCTCCGTGGACGGCGCCTCCACATCGGCCACCTCCTCCACCGTGGACGCCACCTCCAGATCGGCCACCTCCTCCTCCGTGGACGGCGCCTCCACATCGCCACCTCCTCCACCGTGGATGCCACCTCCTCCACCGGGGACGTCGCCTCCAGATCGCCACCTCCTCCTCCGTCGACAGCGGCCTCCAGATCGGCCTCCGTTGACGGCGGATCCACCACAACTGCTGCATCACCACCCGATGAATGATCTAATCCAGCTCCGCGTGGCCCAGAGGACGCGGGGCATCACCGAGGTGATGAGCCTGACGCGCTCCCACACCTGCCGCATCACAGCCGCCTCCAGATCTGCCCTATCACGAACAGATGCAGCTAGATCGGTGCGGCCGCTAGAGCCGCGGCTGCGATGGCGAGATCTAGAAGCGCCGGCAGAGGAAGCCATGAGAGAGTGAGGAGAGTAAAAAGCTACAATGTGCGGCGGCTAGGGTTGAAAGATGGACAGTGAGGGATTGAGAATGAGACTGATGGGCTTGTTTCGCCAGTACATTTATAGGCACCCAATTGGCAACGGACATTTTATATAACCGTTTCCATTGGATACAAGTTCACAACTACTATGTGCTACTGATTTCCGTAGCTGCATACGAACATAATACATTCTAGTGATTTTCAAAGTGCATACGAACCTAATACATTGTACTGATTTGCATAGTTGCATACGAACCTAATATATTCTACTGATTTCATTGCTGCATACAAGTTCACACCTAACAGCAGCACACAAACACACAAAATCATTCTAGCAATGCTCACAAGAACATTTAACTGAGCTATTTCTGTTCCTTTATGCCGCTCCTTGCGCACAGCAACAACATGGTCAGATTTAGTCGAAGTGTTTGTTGGGCTCCATGCCAAACCAGCTAGAGCTGCTGCAGTGTGCGGCTTCATCTCCATGTTCGCCTTCTTGACTATCAAGGCTACATTTTCCAGCTTTGCAGCTTCCACTTCGACGCCATTAGCAAGCAACATCTCAACATAATCTTCAATCCAAAAAATAATAATCACGGCTCCCAGAATACTCTTCGCCCCTCCCCTGCCAAATGGTAAATCGAATCCAGAGGCAAATCAGCATCACACATAGAATAGAATCAATCAAAAGTGGTCGAAGCGTCGAACTAACCCTGTGATTTGGACACTTGAAGTAGATCCGGCCTGGGTTCAGATCCGAACGTGACACTCGACGAATCGCGTTCCGACAGCGGCAGCAAACGCACTTCACAAGCGGCAGATCTGACCCGGCCCCGGCGGCGCGGGAGGAGGACGCATTCGATCTCCCCGACGAGCTCATGCTCTTGGCCATGGAGGACACGAGTGCGGAGTAAAAACAAGCTGGAGCGGAGGAACAAGGGCAAATCGACAGTCTTTATAATATCCAAGATAGTGCTAAAAAGGAATTTTATATAAGCAACCTCGCCAACGGTTGTATACAAATGTCCGATGCCATTGAAGAACATATCGCAAACGGAGTCGAAAGAAACTCCATTACCAACATATCGGCAACGGTTAATAATTCGCGACCGTTGCCTATGAAGGCGGGACGCGGGCCAGCTTGCCTGGCGGGGCGGGTTTTCTCACGCGGAAAGCGCGATTCTCCGTCGCCTAACTCGTGCCGTTTCCATAGAGGGGTATCGGATGTGTCGTTCTGTACTAGTGTTGCTGGCTAAGTGCGTCAATTTGATCCTGTTGCCGCTTTATTGTTTCTTCTATATTACGCAGTCGGTCTGCAGCAATGCGTGCTTCAATTGCCTCCCTTTCCTTTCTCCTCTGATGGCTTCTATCAGGAAATTTCTTCCTGTCCTCGGGAAACCCAATTTTCCACGGCTTGGAGCCTGGTGTGCCTCGAGTTCGTCCTTTGTGTTCCTCATTCCCAAGGCCGCGTGTGAGCTCGTCCTTCTCTCTATCGGGACGGAACCGTCCCTCTTTAACATCCTTTACTGCATTTCTAATGTCTTCGATGGGTAGTAGGGGCCGGGGATTATCTTTGTGTCTTCTGTTATATATGCACTTCCCTTCTGCGTCCAATGTGCCCCCATGCCCGTAAAACCAATTTCTTGCCCGTTCGATCCATGTGTATGGCTCTGGAGTGATCCCTTTAGCCAGCAGGTCGGCCTCATGTTTCTCCCACTTAGGCATGCTAAAAGGCGTAGCCACCAGGCCCCATAGTATGGTGGTACTTCTTTTTAGCAGAATATGCCTTATTTGTTTCAGACTTTATCTGAGCTTCCTCCGATTTCTTGTACGCCACAAATTCTTCCTAGTCGTCTCTTATCTTCTCATACCCTTTATCGAAGTCCGGAGTCTTATCTTTCTTGATAAACTCGGTGTGCAATCTTTTCTTCCAGTTCTTAAATAGCTCGGCCATCTTCTTAAGAGCCCACTCCTTGACTTTTTGCTCTATGGTATCTTTTTGCTGGACAATCTTTTCTGCCTCATTTGGATCCTCCTCATCTAGATCCACCTCTGGCGCCGGCAGGGTGAAATTAACCATGAGCTTTTTCCAAAGGTTTTCTTTGCCTTTGTCGCCGACATATCTAACTCCTCCTGCCCTTGGCTTATGCCATTCTCGAACGGTGATCGGGATGTAGTCCCTAACAATAACTCCGCATTGCTTTACAATTTTTTTGCAACATCAGTGGGAGCAATCGGTGTGCCGTCTTCAGCGACTTCTTCGATCCTGTACCTTTCATGGTCATCCAACTTTTTGGCTGGGCCTCGTTTCGTCCTTACAGAAGATTTGCTCGATCCGGAGGCTAAAAGAAGAAAAAGCGTTAATATATGTATATAGACAGCAGAGGCTTAATTAATTAATATATATATGCACCTCGCCGGAGTTTGCAATATTTAATGTTCCACCGGAGCCGTCGGCTTCTCCCTCATCGAAGCCGCCGGCTTCTCCCTTGCCCCAGCCGTCGGCTTCTACCTCACCGGAGCCGTCTCTTCGGTTGAGAGACTCATCTCCCTCACCGGAGTTGTTCAAAAACTGCGAGGTGACATCGCCAACATCTTCCCCGCGGATCATATCCTCGAGGATGTTTTCCTGATTTTCGTCTCTGCCGTGTTCCATAGTTTCTGCAAATTAAGAACAATGCACAAAACTTTAGTTGGGTAACTTGTTCCATATGTCAGAGAATCTTTTATTTATTTTCAGAAAAAGTAGGAGTTATCTAATATGAACAAGCAAGGGTAGTGCTTGCCTGGAAACTCAGCAGAGTAGGCGAAGTCCTCGGGGTAGTGGTAGCTGAAGGTGTTCTCGTATCCGTCTTGCTCGGCGTCTATTCGGCAAGATCCAAATCACACATGGTAGAGAAAATGCGCAATCAATATTGGTTGATATCCAATGCACACAAATATGAAAAGTTTAAAAACATTGTATCAAATTTTCATGTGTATCAAATTAATCCTAAACACTACCTAAAAAATAATCCTAAACACTACCTAAAAACATTGTCTCCATGTGTATCATAATCCTAAACACTACCTAAAAATTTAAAAACATTGTATCAGATTTAAAAAAAACTAATTAAGCAAAACAAATCCTAAAAATTTAAAGCAATTGAGAGGGGAGGGGGTGGGGGAGGCGCCTACCGGCGCGCGGGCGTGGCGTGCGGGGGCGACGGCGTCGGGCTGCTCCACGGGGGTGGAGGCGGCCGGAGGCGGGGAGGGCGACGGCGGCGGAGGAGGAGGCGGGAGGACGCGCGACGGCGGCGGGCTGCTCCACGGGGGCGGAGGCGCGGGCAGGCGGCGTGCGCGCAGAGGCGCTGCGGGGCGCCGGCGGGCTCGGGCGGCGCGTGGAGGACGGCGGCGGGGCGGCGGGCGGACAGCCTGACGGCGTGCGGCGGCTCCTCTCGATCGTGTTCCTCGCACGGCGAATGGGGGAGGAAGAAGGGCCTCCACGGTTAAGTACCAGGACTCATTAGTCCCGGTTCCTCCCACGAACCGGGACTATTGAGGCATGAGTCCCGGTTGGTGGGAGGAACCGGGACTAATGCCATGGTCATTTAATGCCAGTTTTGCTTGGCGCGTACATGGGTTATTAGTCCCGGTTCTTGGTATAAACCGGGACTAATGAGTCCTTTTTCAAATTTATTTCAAACTTTTCAGTTCTGAATGTTGTTCCCGCCTTTTTTTCTTATTTAGGTGTTTGAATATGAATTTCAAATGGTTTTTAAATGATAATTCATTTTGAATAACTAATCCAAAACCATTTTCTGTTTTCTAAAATATTTATTCTAACTATACAAACTATTAACCATTTTGCTATTTTCAATTAAAAATGCATTAACAAATATTTATTGCATAATTTTGAATCTGAAAGGACTTTCAACGTGAAAAGTGTTTAAATTTGAATAAATAATCCAAAACCATTTTCTTTTTTCTAAAATAATTATTCTAACTATACAAACTATTAACCATTTTGTTATTTTCAATTAAAAATGCATTAACAAATATTTATTGCATAATTTTGAATTTGAAAAGACTTTCAACAGGAAAAGTGTTTGAATTTGAATAACTGGTGAAACTAAGATTTTTTGCATACTTTTCAGGGACTAGTCGAAGAAATTTGGAGAGTTTGCTCGTGTAGTTGAACTAACTAGTGAAACTGCAGCTGATTTGAAGCTTCTTGACAAAGAGGAGATCACTATTAGTACTCCTGAAAAGTGGGATGCACTTTCTCACCGTTGGAAGCAGCGAAAGCATATCCGGATTGTGGCGTATTTCAAGTCATATTTCAAGTCATATTGGAAGTAACATCCGGATTGTGGCGCTTTCTGCATCACTTGGAAATGCTAAAGATCTTGGAGAATGCAGAGATTGTCTTGGAATGCAGAGATTTGAAGCTTCTTGACAAAGGGGAGATCATTATTAGTACTCCTGAAATGTGGGATGCACTTTCTCGCCGTTGGATCTTTCTGCATCACTTGGAAATGCTAAAGATCATCAGTTATATGCAGAGATTGTATTGGGAACTATTCAGAATGCTCGGGAACCATGCTCCTGACATAAAGGTTTAAAACATTACATAGATTTACATAAAATGTTTAATACATTATTACACATCACCAACATTAGGCAGAGATTGTCTTGATGAAAAGTGGGATGCACTTTCTCGCCGTTGGAAGCAGCAAAGCATATCCGGATTGTGGCGTATTGCAAGTCATATTTCAAGTCATATTGGAAGTAACATCCGGATTGTGGCGCTTTCTGCATAACTTGGAAATGCTAAAGATCTTGGAGAATGCAGAGATTGTCTTGGAATGCAGAGATTTGAAGCTTCTTGACAAAGGGGAGATCATTATTAGTACTCCTGAAAAATGGGATGCACTTTCTCGCCGTTGGCGCTTTCTGCATCACTTGGAAATGCTAAAGATCATCAGTTATATGCAGAGATTGTATTGGGAACTATTCAGAATGCTCGGGAACCATGCATTACCTATGGTCACTTGTTTTCTAAAAGGTTTAATACATTACTACACATCACATAAAGGTTTAATACATTACATTGATTTACATAAAAGCCATGAACCCTTCTTCGCGTATGTCCCTTGCCTATGATCGCTTCGGCCGTAACTATGGAGCATCTTCATTATTTAACGGGATGCTTGGGTCAGTTTTCACTGTGAAGGGCGGAATTTCATCAAACTTATTATAATCTGCTGACATGTCTGTCTTGTCCTCGACTCCCACGACGTTTCTTTTCCCTGAAAGAACTATGTGACGCTTTGGCTCATCGTCTGATGTATTCGTTTGCTTATTTTTTTTTCTTTTTTCGGTCTGGAGGACATGTCCTTCACATAGAAAACCTGAGCCACATCATTGGCTAGGACGAATGGTTCATCTCTGTAACCAAGATTCTTGAGATCCACTGTTGTCATTCCGTACAGCTGGTCTACCTTTACCCCTTCTCCATTCATGTTGACCCAACTGCACCGAAACAAAGGGACCTTAAAAGTAGGTCCATAGTCAAGTTCCCATATCTCCTCTATGTAACCATAGTATGTGTCCTTTTGCCCATTCTCGTCTGTTGCATCAAAGTGGACACCACTGTTTTGGTTGGTGCTCTTTTTATCTTGGGCGATCGTGTAAAATGTATTCCCATTTATCTCGTACCCTTGGAAATTCAATACAGTCGAAGATGGTGACGTGGCCAACAAGTAGAGCTGATCTCCGACAGTGGTGTCATTCATTAGCTGTAATCGCAACCAACTGCCGAAAGTCTCCATGTGTTTTTCTTTAATCCAGGAGTCAGCCTTCCCCGGGTTCTTGGAGCGTACAGAATTCTTGTGTTCCTCGATATACAGAGCCACGAAGGTGGAACTTTGTAGAACTGTGTAGTGTGCTTGAGTGAAAGAATGCCTGTCCCCACATATCATTGCTTTCTTTCCTAGCGTGCCTTTTCCACTCAGTCTCCCCTCATGCCGCGATTCAGGAACACCAATTGGCTTAAGGTCAGGAATAAAGTCAACACAGAACTCAATGACCTCCTCTGTTCCATAGCCCTTGGAGATGCTTCCTTCTGGCCTAGCACGGTTATGAACATATTTCTTCAAGAATCCCATGAACCTCTCGAAGGGGAACATATTGTGTAGAAATACAGGACCGAGAATGGCAATCTCGTCGACTAGGTGAACCAGGAGATGCGTCATAATATTGAAAAAGGATGAGGGGAACACCAACTCAAAACTAACAAGACATTGGACCACATCCCTCTGTAGCCTTTGCAGACTTTCTTGATCGATTACCTTTTGAGATATTGCATTGAGGAATGTTGATGACTCCCAAGTGCAGGAGATCAATTGTAGTACCTTTCGAATAGAAAAGGTTGTCGAACCCACGAGGAGCTGAAGGTATTGGTTATTAGAAATGATAAATAGACAATAAAAGATGCAAGTGTTTTTGGTATTTTCGATTGTATAATTGCAAGACAGTGACAATGCAGCAGGTAAATGGTAACAAGTAAAAGCTCTCAAAGAGAGAGAAAGCACAATCCTCTATGTGTAAGAGGACAAGCTCAAGTGATGTGTAACTTATATGTGGAAAACGTTCCCGAGGGCGGCATGGATATTGCTAGGCATATAGATTTATTAAACAACACGTTGAATATCTTGTCTAGTTTTAATCTTCTTCGGGCGGAGCTATTATTAGGTACAGCTAAATAAATAGACTAAACCCCTTATGATGGATCACGTAGCCAATTAAATGACAGGACAAGAATTATTAAAATATAAAATCCCACCATAACATTACGCTCTAGGTCCCCGATACCAATACCCCGTAAAGTAACTTAATGATTCGGTCTCACGCTTTCGTGTCCTCCCAAGTCTCCCTCACGCCATTACACTACGGTGTTCTCCTATGAGCCCATATAGGTGAAGTGTTGTGCAGTCGACGTTCGCACAACACCATCATAGAATCACACAAAAAGATAAACACTAGACAAAATACCAACACATGTCATATATAATCATTGCCAATTCATCCTATGCCCTCAGGAACATACGGGAACTACTCACAACGTGCAAACATGGTCATGATCAGTGGCATAAATGGTACAACACAATCTGAAAGTATAACTCCACCAGCAAATAATGACAAGTACTCAATCACAAACATGAATAGGAGCACAATTCAGGTATCTATGGTATAGCAACTCTCAAACTACGAGGGGAACGGAGGGGATCACGGAGATGATGATGGAGATGGATCTGGTCTTGGTGATGGTGATGATGTAGAGGCCTCCTCCACGCCAAGGAGGAGAGGTGATGATGATGACGGTGATTTCCCCCTTCTCCGGAGCTCCGGAGCAGCAGGATCTGATCCCCCTCGGAGGGAATCGGGAGCTCCGCCGCCGCCGCGACCTCGGATAGTCTCGTAAAAATTAGGGCGTTACTTTTCGGGCGAGACGGAGACCTCGTTAAAAAGCCCCAGGCGAGGAAGTGCCCGAGGCTCATTTTGGTGGGTCCCACGCGGTCAGGGAATCAGGCCGCGTGGGCCCACCTATTTTGGGCCTCGTGGCCTTCCTTGCTTGCTTCTTCTTTCCTCTGGTGTTCTCCCGAAGAAAAACCAGCTGTGCAATTTTCCTTTTATTAATTGGGCCTTCGTAGCTCCCGAAACAATAAAAACACGAAAAAGGAGGTTTTCTGCCTCCCAGAAATTAAATACTAAAAATAGGGACTTTGTAGGAAAGTCTCCTAAATCATCTAAAACATGTAAAAACAATGATATAAAAATGCAAATAACATCCTAATATGGTGGTATAAGTGGTATAGATGATGATATAAAATGCACGTATCAAATGCACATAGCTTCACAATGGGTACTCGAACATTTTCCGTAGAAGCCCCCTCAATGCAACCGGAAGCAACTGTGTCATCATCACGTGGCAATCATGAGACTTCAGGTTCTGGAATTTTTTCTCTGCCATATTTATTATTCCCTTTATATTTGACGAGAACCTAGCCGGGACCTTGATACTGCTCAGGCATTCAAAAATATTTTTTTCTCTGCTTCGGTAAGAGCGTAGCTGCTTAAGTAATGACGCCTTCTATCCGTCTGCTTGTTGTATGGGTCTTTCATACGTTGCTGGTCCTCCCGTGCTTCTGGTGTATCTTTTGTCTTCCCATACACGCCCAGGAAGCCTAGCAGGTTCACGCAAAGATTTTTCGTCACGTGCATCACGTCGATTGAAGACCGGACCTCTAGGACTTTCCAATAGGGTAGCTCCCAAAATATAGATTTCTTCTTCTACATGGGCGCGTGTCCGGTAGCGACGTCTTTCGGAACAGATTGACCGCCAGGACCCTTTCCAAAGATTACTTCTATGTCCTTGAGCATACCAAATATAGCATCACTATCAGGGAGGTTAGGCTTCTTCCGGTGATCTGCCTCACCTTTGAAATGCTTGCCTTTCTTTCTTACGGTATGATTGGTCGGAAGAAATTGACGACACCCCAGGTACACAACCTTCTTACATTTTTCCAAATATGTACCTTTAGTCTTGAAATGTTAATAAGAGCAGGCCAATCATTGATGGTTACGAACAGCAACGCTCGTAGGTTAAATTCCTGTTATTTGTGCTCATCCCACACACGTACACCTGGTTCGGCCCACAACTACAAAAGTTCATCAACTAATGGCTTTAGGTACACATCAATGTCGTTGCCGGGTTGCTTCGGGCCTTGGATGAGCACTGACATCATAATGAACTTTCGCTTCATGCACAACCAAGGAGGAAGGTTGTAGATACATAGAGTCACGGGCCAGGTGCTGTGACTGCAGCTCTGCTCCCCAAAAGGATTCATGCCGTCTGTACTTAGACCAAACCATAAGTTCCTTGCGTCACCTTCAAAGTCCGAGAACTCTCTCTCGATTTTTCTCCACTGCGACCCATCGGCGGGGTGTCTCAACTTCCCGTCTTTCTTACGCTCTTCTTTGTGCCATCGCAACAACCTGGCATGCTCTTTGTTTCTGAACAGACGTTTCAACCGTGGTATTATAGGAGCATACCACTTAACCTTAGCAGGAACCCTCTTCCTGGGGGCTCGTCATCGCCCTCAACATCACCAGGGTCATCTTGTCTGATCTTGTACCGCAGTGCAGTGCATACCGGGCATTTATCCATATTCTCGTACTCCTCACCGCGGTACAGGATGCAGTCATTAATGCATGCATGTATCTTCTGCACATCTAATCCTAGAGGGCAGATAGCCTTCTTTGTTTCGTATGTAGTCTCGGGCAATTTGTTATCCTTTGGAAGGTTCGGCTTCATTATTTTCAGTAACTTCTCAAATCGCTTGTCAGATAAACCAGTCTCTGCCTTCCATTTCAGCAGTTCCAGTGTGGTACCGAGCTTTGTGCTGCCATCTTCGCAATTTGGGTACAGCAACTTTTTGTGATCCTCTAGCATGGCCTCCAACTTTAGCTTCTCCTTTTCTGTATCGCATTCTTGCTTTGCATCAGAAATGACCCGACCAAGACCATCAGCGGGCTCATCTAATGCCCGTTGTTCACCTCCTTCTTCTTCATTGTCTTCCATTGCAGTATCACCGTATTCTTCAGGGAACATAGGATAGTTGTCATCATCCTCTTCTTCTTCATTATCTTCCATCCTAACCCCTCTTTCTCCGTGCTTGGTCCAACAATTATAGCTGGGCATGAAACCTATCCGAAGCACGTGGCCTTGAATGGTTTTTGAGTTAGAGTACTCTCTGACGTTCCGACAGTCAACACATGGACAAGGCATAAAATTATCCACTTTGTTTGCCTCAGCCACATCGATAAATTTATGCAGGCCTGCAATAAAATTGGAACTGCGTCGTTCTCCGTACATCCATCGCATCCGTGCATCCATCTGCATCATATAATTAAGTTTATCAAATACCATTACAATAACATCTTGAATAGTGAAATGACCACCGTACATCGACACATGTAATATTTTTGTATCAATTACAGATGAAAAGGATAAGGTTGCTAACCTCGGTCGAGGATATCATTTTGTGTGAACTTAAGTGTGGCTCGGGCATTTCATCGAATACATCTTGTGCGTAGCAAAGGAAAAAAAACTAGCACCCACTTCCCACACATTCAAACAGAAAAAAAACAAAGGAGAGAAGCTAGTTAGGAGGGTTACTTATAGGCAGGGGAGGGGTATTAGTCCCGGTTTGAGACATGAACCGGGACTAAAGCTCCGCGGCACGCCACGTGTCCCGGCTCTCAAGCTTTAGTCCCGGTTCGTGCCATGAACCGGGACTAATGTCCCCAACCGAACCGAGACCAATGGTCCACGGGCCCCTGGCAGCTCGAACCGGGACCAATGCCTGGCATTGGTCCCGGTTTTTCCCTGAACCGGGGCTAATGCAAAATTGGGCTCCGGACGAAAGCCTCATTTTCTACTAGTGATTGTTATGACATTATGGAGTAATTATGTTTGATAACCGCGTATGATGATTTCTAAGAACTTCCAGCTTGGTCATGCAGAGAATGAATTAAGAGTTTAAGACTAAGAAGAAATTGTCCCATGAAGGTTACTCTGATTGTACAAAACTATCAAAGTAGGTTCATTTGAACCCCAAGAAACTGATAACCTTTTCACTTGAAGAAGGGGAACGCATTGTAGCGCTGGTATAGCGTGTCTAGCCGTCCGCTGCCCACTTCTAGGCGGGCGAGCTCTACCTTGCTGCGGCTCTCGAGGTCATACCGCGATAGCCTCGCCCACTTCACTACCAGGATGAACTCGCCGCACGCTCCAGCGAAGTCCACCGGCGTCTCCGTGCCCAAAACCATCATGGAGTAGTAGGCCGTCACGCCGCCCACCGACGACTCGTGCACGCGCCGCCACGCTGATGACGACGACGCGTCCATCAGCCACATGCCGTGCACTCCCTCAATGTCGTCTCCGTGGCAGAACAGCCTCGACTCGCTGCCGTCGCGGACGTCGAACGTGCACAGGCGGAGGACGCCGGCGACCGACCCCAAAGACCACCGCGTGCGGTCCTTGGCTTTCTCCGCGAGCGGCGGCTCGCGCAGCACGGAGACGAGGCACCGGTGGCGTCATACCGGAGAATATGGCGGACCGCACCCTGGCGCCGGCAGCGTCGGCTCAGCCAGTAGAAGCACGTGCCGGCATGGATGCCGGGGGACGTGCGGCGCCAGGCGCAGCGAGCGCCCTCGCGTCCCACCTGCCGGTCGCGGACGAGAAGGTGTCCACCAGCACGCGGCGGCGCCTGCGCCGAATGAGGAGGACGATGGTGAGCGCGAGCCGCCCCGTGGACGCGTCCAAGTTCCAGTACATGCCGGAGTTGGCGTCGTTGGACGGCGAGACGGTGGACGGCGGGAGCGCAAGCCAGCGGTTGGCGGCCGGGTCGCACACGTAGTAGCGGGTCCGGCTGCAGCATAGCAGCAATTGCCCGTGCGAGGCGACGATGGCAATATCAAGCATGGGCACCGTGCGCTCGAAGAAGACAACATAGTCTTCCAGCAGGGACGGATCCAGTGGGGGTGCCATGGGTGCCATGGCACCCCCACCAAAAATACAGATTTTTTTTATATACTAGTATTCTTATCAATTGTACATGTATGCTTAATGAAAAAAGATGAAATTAAAAAAAAGTGTGGTCAAAACTTCAGAGCCCATCTGTTTATGTCAGCCCAACAAGCCCATCTATTCCTCTCGCTGTCTCGCATCGCTTGTTAGTTGTTTCGTCCATCCCAGGCTCCCCAATCCCCATCCACTCGACTCTGAGGCTGCAGCTGGCGACGGGGCTTGACCTAAATCGAGGCGGGAGGCTGCAGCCGCCGGCGGCGGACCAAGCTACGAGCTCCCAGCGCCGCAGCGACGGCGCGGCCGGCTTGTTGCACGGGCGCCGGGCGGGCAGGCGACCGGCGGTCGTCCACCATCCACTGACCAATCGAGCTAGCGATCTGCATCTGCTTCCTCTCCGTCACTCCGTCAGGCGTCAGAGTCAGACCAACATCGACAGTTCGACACTTCGACAGGTACTGCTTATTTCCTCTTTGTGAATTTGTGTGAAAGACAAATAACTGAACCACCGTGACCGTGTGATTGCATTTTGTATTCATTGAACAAATGGTGCTTATTTCTTGTGTAGATTATTGAGATTGAGACCACTGCAATCAAGCTCCTGCTCAGCCTCCAATCAAGCTCCTGCTCAGCCTCCAATGGAGCCTCAGCCAGAGATTAATGTTGTGGTCTTGACTGCTGCTGATGTGAATCCAAATCCAACACCATCCTCAGTCCATATTCAGAGTTCAAATGGCTCAAATACAGTGCCTAGAAGTAGCAGCGGTGAATCAGTATACAATGCTGAGCTTCTTCCACATGATCCAGGGAAAAGGAAACCCATTGCAAGCTATCCCATAAAATAATGAAGAGGTTGATAAGATTGTATTGAATAATGCTCCAGGAAATTGCCAATTGAAGTGCCCGGGCATACAAAAGGAAATTGTTGGTTTTTGTGCGTCGGAGACTACAAGACACATCATTGAAGAGCTTGATAACAGGTTTGATGAAATAATTGTCTCAGTCCTTGCAAAAGAGACCAAGACATTATTAATGCTATGTCACTTGTTACTATGGCTAAGAGGAGGGTACAGAAGTTGAGGGAAGATGGATGGGAAGAGTTCCAAGCAAGAGTGGATTCGTTTTACAAACTACATTCGATCAAAGTGCCTTTGCCGAATGCTAGGTATGTTCCTTATGCAAGATCACCTCGTTGTTACCCAAAACAAACAATTGATGATCATTATAGAAGAGAAGTATTCCTTGGTGTCATTGATAGTATTCGGCAAGAGCTTGATAACAGGTTTGATGAAATAAATATGGAGTTGCTCATTTGCATGTCAGCCTTGAATCCTATCAATGCATTTGCTTGTTATGATAGAAAGAAAGTTTTAAGGCTTGTCGAGTTCTATCCCAATGAATTCTCACAAGCGGATTTGATGAGACTTGCTTTACAACTTGACAACTTTATTGATGACATGAGAAATGATGATAGATTCACAAACTTAGAAAATCTTGGTCAGCTTTCTATGAAGCTCGTTGAAACAAAAAAGAGTGAGCTTTACAAGTTGGTGTATTTGCTTCTCAAATTGGTGTTGCTTTTGCCGGTGGCAACCGCAAGTGTCGAGAGAGTATTTTCTGCGATGAAGATAGTGAAGACCTATCTGAGAACTACTATGGGTGACCAATTGTTGAATGATTGCTTGGTCACATATATTGAGAAGGAGATGTTCAAGAGAGTGAAGGATGATGATGTTATCAAGCTTTTCATGGCAGCAAGAACACGAAGAGTAGTGTAAGATCAATTTGGTATGTTTTTGTTATGTTTTATTGTGGCTGTTTTTGTTATGTTTTATTGGCATAAGATCTTATTAGAACTATATGTAATTTGGTGTTATTTTGGTATAAGACATTAAGGCCGAATTTATGATGCTTTTTTAACCAAAATTTTTAAGCTTGGCACCCCCGTTGATCAATTCCTAGATCCGCCACTGCTTCCAGTGGCGGCCGCGGCGTGGCGTTAGCAATGTCAAAAAAATTGGAAGGACGCTCCGTATTCTTAGAGTCCGTGTACTTCGGTTGGAGAGGCACGTTGACGGGAACGCGGTCGGCGGGATCGACGGCGACGAGCCTGAGGTGGGTGAAGCCCGACCTCCGCCGCGGCTGGATGATGAGCGCGCACGGGCGGCTGTCGTCGAGGAGCGGCAGCGGCCGCGGCCAGAGGTGGCGGCAGAGGAACGTGCGCTGGCAGAGCACGGCCCGCCACTGCCGTCAGACGGCCGCCACGCGGTAGGCGTCCTCGGAGGGCAGGCGGCACAAGATCTCGGACAAGACCCTGTCGTCCAGGTGCGGCATGACCACCGCTGCCGCCGCCATTGATTGATAGATTGATCTGGCTTGCGGTTGTAAATCGGCCGGGTGTCAGTGTCATACGTGCCGTATTTGTAGCGAACGGCCTTTCATGCATCTGGATCGTTTGTTGTGGTTTCCAAGGCAGACATGGTAAGTTCGATGGCTAGCCTTGACGCTAGGGCTGGAATTCGAGCCAAGCCAAGCCAACTCGGCTCGACTCGTTTAAGCTCGGTCAACTAGCAAGCGAGCTCGGCTTGGCTCATTTAACAAATGAGTTCAGAATTGAAACTCGGCTCGGCTCGCTAAACTTATGAGTTTGCTCGTTTAACTCGTTTAGCTCGGTAAAACTGTTAACATGCATTATTATCGAATTTATGTATTTTTTCTAATTATTTGGACATGTAAGATGCAATTATCACAACAATCTATAACAATATGACAATATCAAGTAATCTCTAGTCGTTAAACTATGATAATCAGGAAAAATAATTCAAAAAGACAAGAATTATGTAACGATTTATTTTTTACCGAGTTAAACGAGCTAAACGAGTAGCTCGGAACTCGGCTCGTTTAACTCGAACTCGTTTAGCATATAAAATGAAAACTCGGCTTGGCTCGTTTAACAACAAGTTCGAGCCAAGCCGAGTCGAGTTCCGAGCTACTCGTTTAACTCGTGAGTTTCGAGTTTTTATTCCAGCCCTACTTGACGCTGACGTTTATCGATGTGTTTGCACATAGGCACAAATTTTTGGGTTTCTTGCTTGTAACGGAAATTAACATTGGGCGCCAGGCTTACACTTCCTGTCTTCCTGAACATGTCTTTTGATAAAATTGTATATACTTTCTTTGAATTGCCAATATTTATTCTCACAGAAAAATGAGAGTTTCCTTGTAGGACGATTCATTCATTGCTTCATATATACTCCAAATTAGATGACTTCTATTTGTCCATATGCGGATGTATCTATACTTGTAACATGTCTAAATACGTCCGCATGTGGACAAATGGAAGTCATCTAATTTGGAACGGAGTGAGTAGCCGTTAAAGTAATACCGCTCATGCCCGCAGTGTTCATAGCAAGCGTCGACAGTTTGCAGGATGGCCATGTCCATTAGATTAGTACTCCCTTTGTTCCGATTTATAAGACGTTTAAGGTTTTGTAGGCAAACTTTCCCCACGTTACCAATTTCTTGTAGTTTCTGAAAATACCCACCGTTCTGTTGTTCCCCTCCACTCTCTCGTTCCCACCTAACATCAACGGCGAATCACCTTGGTGGCCTCGCCATGTCCATCCACCTCCGCGCCCACGCCTTCAAGGCCAACCTGCTCCACAGGCTCACCGGTGCGCCCTCCGCCGCCGCTACCACCGAAGCCCTCTGCGCGAACAAGACCATCGGATGGTACAAATTTTTTTTTTTTTGACGGGAACGCAAGCATTCCATTAAGACACGACGAAATCGTCAGTCACCAGACGGGATACATCATTTGGGAAGTCTGACAGCCACAATAGTTGGTCTGTTCCTGACTCCCGCAAACCCATAGCTGCTAGACAATCAGCAGGCTTGTTACAAGCACGATGGTACAATTCAAAACTACACGAGTTGTACAATTGCGTGAGAGGGACGGCCTTCTGCCGAGCTGAGGACTGTGACTACAGGGCGCCGAAGGCAGCGGTCCTGGACCATATGTCCACCGTGCACAACTGGCCGACAACGAGTTACAGGTACGACGTGCAGTTTGATCTCCCCGCCGTGCCTGGCTATCGCCTTCTGCGCAGTGAAGACGACGACTCTCACATTTTTCTGCTCACCCTGTCGGATTCCCTGAACAACGGACACTGTGCAGTCTATATCGAGACCGTTGGACTGTGCGCGCGGGAACATGACATTAAAATTATGAGCACCATCATTCTCAGACTTATAAGGAGCATCATCATTTTGAAGCAATGTAAGGAGCTTAAAATTATGACTGCGCGCGGGAACATGACTTTAAACACATCCAAAGGAATCGCGTAGTCATCAAGGAAGACAACTTGAATAACACCAGTACAAAGTAAAATTACATTGAAAATAATAGTAGTCGTCTTTTTCCCGTTTGTATGCTACCTGCGGGAGATTGAAATGTGCTTTAAACCAATAGTAAAGAAAAATGATTCCAGCACAAGCCCTTGCCATAGCAAGTCACGTCGCTTGGAACGAGATCTGGATATCGTTGAAGAAACAACATCGGTTGAAAAAACCCCGCATAGTACAAGTTTGCAATTCATCACCACCAGTTCAGAGAGTGAAGAAACCACACCATACCTCAGAAAAACACGAAAGATGTCCAAATCGCCGCACCAATAGCTCTCATCGATAGACACACGAACTGCCGCGCTCATATCTAGAGACACAAATAATAGTAATCGTATGGATCCATGTGGCTTTGCCCTACATCGCTGCCGTAACCCGCCGTCAAAGCCACAATGTCGCGTTCACATGGAGCACCGCCAGCATTTGGCACCACCACGCTTTCCACGGTCGCCGCTGGCACCACAAGGATGCCTAGCCGCCGCCGAAGCCCGTTGCAGTCATGGACCAGGCCTCGACGGCCCACCGAGGTCCATGTCACACCAATGTGGACTTGGAGCTCCCGGCAGCAGCCACCACCGAGCAGCACCACGGCCGGAGCACCCCCACCACCGCTGGGTCCTCGCTACACAATGTTGCCAAGCCGGCGGCTAGAAGATCTCACGCCGATGCCATCATGAGAGGAAGGATATGCATGCGGCACTGCACAAGCTCTGACCGGCATAGGTCCTTAGTGGTGGCAAGGGCGAGTGGGAAGCGTGAGGAGCCCGGTGGACAAGGGGTTAGGATTCCCTTATGTCGTGTCGAAGAGGGACGCTGGACGGGCGACGCGGACATGAGAAAAATTCAAGTTTAGAACATGCCATATACTATCAACAGTTAATACCGAGACATGATCCATTCTAAACGGTGCGAGAGGCAAAGCGCCATTGTTAGACTTGCTCTTCGTGCTCTTTTTGCCATCCTTAATAGCTCTACCCCGCGGCAAAGGGAAGAGGCGAACTACATCAACTAGTGAGACAAGATGAGATTAAAAATGAAAAAAAAAAACATGAGGAAAAAAATAAACCAAGAGATAGAGAGACCTTAATTTGGAACTTATATTTCCAAAAAATAAACATTGCCGAGCAGATGTGGCATGCTAAAAGCAGGTTTTGGTAGCAGGTAAATATCTGCGTTACAGTACTCAACGACTAGGTTTTTAGTGTCACGACTATGAGCTCGATCGAGCCAATGCACTATTCCAAATGTCTGTAAGGCAGCCGGAGGTCTTTGATGGTGCAGCTGTTGATCCTCATTTCAATTGGATTACGCCAGATCCTAAACATGGGGTCACAGTGACGGACATCGAGCAGCTCAAGGCGTGGGCAGTAGTCAAAGAGGGCGAGAAGTAGCTCTTCCTGGAATTTTCCGCCCCATAGCACGAGGTGCTCCAGCAGAGGGAGCTTCTTGATGATCGCCTTGATGTGTTTTCTGTTACGGATGTAAGGCCAGCCCGTGACATAGAGCTTCCTCAGCAATGGCGCTCTACACGCCATTACAATTACGAGAGTTAGTCAGGTACTATATAGTCTATGATTTAAAGATTTGTCACCGCTCAAATAATAACGAAGTATGCACGGCGATGTGAGTTGGAGTACGTGCCTGTTTGCGAGGTGGACTAGGACGTCGGCGTCCACGTGGCCTCTGAATGACTCGCACCGGCCGGCGCTGTGGTCCACCGCGGAGTGAGCCATGGCCTTCCATCTTGCCGGTGCCGCGGGTGGTTGCAGTTCCGGCCGGTCCCACTCCCAGAGACCATCTTCACATTGATCAATGTGCGATTCCGGCCAGTCCGACAGATCACCTTCAGTTAGATCGATGTGCCGCCACAGCAGGGGCTCGTCCAGGGCGGCTAGCCGCCGCCAAGGCGAGCAGTGGAGCCCTGCGGCACGAAGGACGTCGGTCTGCGGGAGTTTGCTGAGGACGACGCATAGGACGTTCCGGGGTAGCGACGCCCAGTCCGGCGAGGCAACATGGTCCTCCTTGCGGCGGCGCGAAGACGAATTGGAGGTAGCGTAGGTTAAGGTTTTGCGTTTCCTGATCTTCTTCGTATCCATCCTGTTTTGATTCTCGTTTTTGAACTTCATCCTGTTTTTCTTCTTGTGGAGAAGGGTTTCCATCAACGAAAAAAATAGCGCGCTATTTCCCGGTTAATAGTACGATATAGCTTATTTGGAGAGGCTATGCTATATTTAGCCTAAAGTTGACGCTACGGCGCTATTTACGTTTTATACGCGCTAAACCACGCTTAACGTGGTAACGCGTGGTAACGTTATAGCTACGCTAACAAAAAGACTAGAAATAACGTTAGGTGATGATGATGGTGCGCAATCTGGTGGTTCTTATAGTTATTCTAAAGATGATGTCAATGATTCTGATTAAAGTTTAGAACAGTTTGTCTTTTAGTATATTAGTTTTTCATGTTTTTAAGCCTCATATTTTTATTTGTGCTAGAATATGGTTACCTGGTTATTCATGTATTGCTTTGCACAAGTTTTTAGTGCTGAAATTCTTAATATTTGGACTATTTTTCGCATTTTTTCATCACGCTATTTTGTATGTAACTTCGCTACATCACGCTATATCTTATATAGTTTCTAGAGGAGGGCCATGCTATTTTTGATATCACGCTATTTTTTTCCTTGGTTTCCATACGGGAGAGCAACGGTTTATACATGCCCGGAATCTCTTCTAATCGGACATAGATTGATCTCGTTGGCGCTTGTAAATCGGCTGGGTGGCCGACGTGCCGTATTTGTAGCCAACGGCCAGGGACTCCTTCATGCATCTGGATCGTTTCTAAGTTCAATGAGGGCTAGCTTTTTTTTTACACCTAATGATGGCTAGCTTGACGCTGACGTTTATGGATGTGTCACGTGTAGGTCAACATTGGGCTACGGGCTTACTGAAACGTGTTTGTCTCTCGATAATATTGAGCATTGCTTGTTAGCTAGGAGTATTACGGAGTGCTTTCTTTTGTCTATATTTATTCTCACAAAAGATGACAATTTGCTTGTAGGATGATTCATTCATTGCTTCGATAACAAAAGAAGTGTCTTAGATTTGTTCAAATATGGTATATCTAGACGTTGGGACGGAGGGAGTATATTGAATATTAGCAACTGAAGGAATACCACTCATGCCAAGTTTTCATAGCTAGCATCCACCACAATTTGGAGGGTGGTCATGAATCCAGCTGAGGTCATGTCCCTTAGTTTAGTACTACTTCTAAACCATACTACAGGATACGGCATAACTATACCCTACGGCTCCTAGTACTTGGCATGGCAGCATGAAAGAGTAACCACCACTCCCGCTGCCATCTGATCAGACCAAAAAAATACTTCACCGAGCTCCGAGGTTCATCCGGCCGATCACTTTCGAGGCCTCCCTCGCTTTCCACCTCGGCCTGAGCTTCCGACTTTGAGAGAAGTAGAGTTAGGGCTCTCGGCTTCCTTCTTGGGACGGCCTCTGCCTTTGCCCCTTCCAGACGGCATTGGCTCCGGAGTCGCCGCCTTGGCTCCCCTGCCTCCGCTTCTAGTAGACGGCCTGCGGCTACCCTCTATCTCCTTGGGTATTTCTCCGCTCTCATCCTTGTCTTCTGATTTGACAGTCGTCTTGCGCTTGTTGGACCGTGAGTTGGTGGTGGGAGATGACTTCTTGGTCACCTGATCTGGTGTCTCTTCTGCTGCAGTCAAACGGTTCAAAAATCAAAATCCATGCTTACATGGGGAACTACAAAACTGTGCACGTTAAAAATGGTAGGTGTTTCAGCAGTCATAACACAATTTTAAAATGTAAACCAACTCAGTTTCAGTTTCACCATTTTACGGATTCACACTGGAAGTGCGGTAGGAGACAAGCATCCAATCAACATCTTAGGTGAACTATCACTACAGAGTTTGCTTGAAAATTTGACCTTCAGAAATATATGAATGTCGTTTACAGACAAAAATGATCAGGAAGCTATATGCTAAACAGTGCCCAATATATTTGAGTGAGTGACAATAAGATACAGAATTTCATGCATCTTAATTTGCTCGTGCTTGACATAGTGGCAACAGAAGAAGGAAATTTAAGAAATTTAAAGATCAACATGCAGCAAACGATCGACCAATTGTTGAGCTGAAAGCATTTCAATGGGGAAGATCTCAGTTATAGATATATGGTCTCCGTTCCGAAAGCATTAGGATCAACATTAGCAGGAAAATACTTGAAATCAACCAGTCAACCTGAATCTGTGGTGGTCGCTGCTTCCTAGATAATTTTCTCATGAATAGACCAAAACTAAAGATAACCAACACCCTACTCTCTATTTTCATTTACCTCCTGGCCCCAGTGGGTTTTTTAACCCATAACTAAGCTGGGCCAGCGAACTACACTTGACAAAATGTAGCACAGGGGGGGAGGGGGGGAGGCGTAATAGGCTGGTGTGTATGGTAATTTTCCAAGCATCTTGATGTTATATTTAAATTGTTTACGACCGTCATTGAGATGTAACAGCAGAATTTGCATGTCAGCCTCTCCTAAATTTCTACAACAATCCCTCCGGTGCTGTTTTAAGAAGTTTTCAACCTCTACATGTGGAGCAACTGACACACAAGACCATGATCCAAATTCTACAAACAGACTAAAACTAAGCACAGAATAACTATTGACAAGATAACTAACTAATTTGATTGGAAATGAGAGTCTATACAAAACATTACCAGCGAGGAACAAAGTCCGCAAGAAAACGTACTAGGCCATATCCTAGTAAAAATGCCACTTCCATGTTACGACTTACGAGTACGCAGAACAGACTATTTACATGTTTTAATGGTGTTATCCCTTGCAAGGCTGTTTTAAGCTGTATAATCAGCTGAGATGCCATTTAGGAGGCTGGATATTGTATATGCCGATTTACAAGCACACTTGCAAATTTACAGTTCTCGTTTCTTGGTAGTACACACTAACAAACGGACAATTTGTGACATCAATTTAAGTTTCATTCTTGTTAGTTTCTTCCATTTGCAATTTACATATTCTGAATTTCATGATAAATTTCCAAGCTATGACTTCTCTTTCACCTTCTAGCATCTGTTCAGTTGCTTTGTAAATAACTATTTAATCACATATTACTCCCATATTACATCAAGAATTTGAGATAGATGCATCATATCTTTGTTTTGATAATGTATGAAACTCTGAATATAAATATATAAATCTAGAACATAAATTGGAAAATTGGCTACAAGAATATTACCGTACAATCGATACAAGGGGAGGTGACCTGGCAAGTACCTGTTTCGTGGGTTGCCTGTTGTTGGCTCGTATTTGTATTTTGTTCTTCTTTGATGCAGCGACGCGGAGGAGTAAACAGCATTTTCTCTAAAAAAAGGGTAACAGTTTACAGTTACCTAGTTTCACAACCTTGAGCAAGGATAATAGTTTCCTTTGTAACACATCAAGCCAAAACTGGAAATGATATTTGCCAAACAAATTTTCAATTTTGCAGCCAAATGAATTTTAATAACGTGTCATTGTAAAAATTAATAAGAGAAATGCATACCTTGAAATAAAGCATCAGAATCCCCATCAAAACTATCCAGCTGAGAAAAGAATAAAATATTATATTAGACCATGGGACTAGATAATGAAGGGAGTATGAGGTACAGTTAACTAGTCTCTTCAGTAGAGTACTTCCCTATTGTTCCCGTAAAAAGAAGGTAGTAAGTAAACTAATCACAGTTGTGGGAAAATGTTATTATCAATCTTAGCACTACAGACGTGACAACTGATAACCAAATAGAAAGAGGACGGGGCGGTATATGTAAGTAAATGACATCTTAAACTAAAAAACAAACAGTTCGCCTAACTATGTCTATGGACCAACATTTTCAAGACATTTTTTGTATCATTGATTCCTCATCACTAGCACGTGTCTGCGATTGACAACCTGGCTCTTTTACTAACATCAGTATGCTTTGGTTCAGTTGTTTAGGAGGTGTTTCATGTTAACAGACAAAGCTCAATTTAACATCACATGACCCAAAGTCATGCTGCTAATTCATTCAACATGTTTCGTTGGTTTAGCTTTAGCACCACAAATAATGATAATGAATTACACTAAGTTCTAACATCTAAAGAACTTTAATCAGGTAAACAGTTTGTGCATGAAAACTCATTTAATTACCTGGTCAATCTTATCACCAACATTTGCCCTATCCACAACGATTAGAGACATCCCAACTCCACAACCAACACTGCAGAAGTGTACTGAACTTAATATTGATTATACTATGACCAAAGGTGGCGACTAGATTCACATGTTGATTTAGTGCAATTACCTTGTAACATGCATTCCTTCAAGAATGTCAACCTTTTTAGGATTCACAGATGACCTGTGTTACATTATGATGCGCAACAATAACTGGTAAGAGAAGTTTAATGGTTGAAACTTGAAAGACTTTATTTCACATAGTATTAGCATTTATATAGGTGTACTTTTGCGTAGGCCCATAGCCAAGCTGTCCATATTCAGCAACACCCCAGCCTATGCAAGAATCATCTGCACCAACAGTATGGTGCATGCTACCAGAAGCCATGCAGCGGATGTTCCAACCGCTGAAGCAAACAAGGCATCGATTATAAAGATGAGGATAATAGTATTTCAACAGGATGCTGATTATGAGAATAGCTAAACTGCAGTGTAGCTACCGAGGCACCTTAAATCTCTAACTGGCTTTGGATACATCCACTCATCGCCTGTATTCTTCAGCTTTCCCCACATGTACAGCTGCCCGCGACCTAATAATCAAACCAAACGACCAACAATTAATGAAAATCTTGTAGTTCTATATATTGCAGCACAATCAACAGATCAACACCTGTTTGATTACAGAGCAGAAGGTATAACAACAATACTATTTCCAGACGTATGTGATACGGGATCTTATTAGCAGAATAAAAACTAGGATACTAAATTTATTGTAAACCCAAGCAGATGAAAATAGGATGATTCAAGAATAATGCCATGTGCCTCCATCTGTAATCAACTAAACCAAACCTGCTAAAGTATTTGATTTAAATATCTGAAAACAGTCAAACACATATCACTCTGGACCCTCTGTCTATAGCACCACACTTTAATGATTAAAGAGGCTCTTGTATACAAAATTATGTGTGGGCACAGTATGACGGGGATATAATGTTCACACGATGTTTTCGATTAAGTGGAATAATTCAACAGCACAATTATCAGAAAGTACCCAAGTTCTCATGTCAGGTTATCAAATAATAACTTGCACAGGAGCATAAGCTTAGAAAGCAATAACATTTAACAACTTTCAGGCATGCTAGCTGAATGATTTGGTTTTACAGGCATATGTATGCAAAGACGGAGAAAATGTGAACATATGATACAATAATGTTTGCCAGGCTTGAGAGGTTTAATGTGCAACAGGCTAAGTTCCATTGCTAACTCGATCGTTCTATGCCATTTCACTTGAATGTTTGAATTGTGTAATCGGCTCAACAAGACATGCAACACAAACATAACTAAATACCAGCTTAAGATACAAGGTAAATTTCGCACAATAGCTGCTTGATCCATGTCTGAGCCTTGGCCAAACTATATTCACAAACCTGGCTTTTTCTAGTGTATTTTGTGATATAGCCCAAGCAATAAACTCTAATAATTTTATCCCAGGGTGGATGAGAAAATAGCATGTAAATCAGATATATATGCATCATACCACCGGCAGTGCATGCAGAACTTGCAGAACCAGCTGAAATAATATCATTGGGACCCAGGATATTGCTCTTTTGAAATATTTCAACAAGGCGAGGTTGCCACTCATCCTTCTGTTCATGGTGGCCCAACCTACGCAATAAGAAAGTGGACAGATTTATGATGTGGGATACATCATCATTATCGTGAGATACATGAAAAGAATAAGTTACCTTCCATATCCACCAAAGCCCCATCTGGTAAAAAAAGGAATTATATGAGAGAACATAAATATGGGACCTAAGCAATCATATTTATGTATACAGAAAAGGACTTTATATAGCGTACATAGAGACATAGTAAATCATAATTATCTGGATTTAACATTGTCACAAATGGTGGAGGAGAACATACGTGTAAAGAAAGCCACTTGAATCAACTGCAACTGCAACATCCAAGTAGAGCAAAGGTATTAAGATCAGTGTTAATCCTGAATACACATATATTTAACCAAGAAAAAAAGGAAAATAACCTGTATGATTTGCTCCACATGCAACTTTGACAACATTTTTCCCTGATAATTTAGCTATTGCCCTCGGGTGGGGCTGGGGATCATATGATAGCTTTATCGATGAACCTTTGGTATTGTACTGTAATATCATAAATCAGATCACAATTATTTTTGCTGGCAAACTCAATAAGGTGTGCTATGTTATAGAGTAGCAATCAACCTCATTGTCGCTTCCATGACCAAGTTGACCGTACTGGGGAAGACCTGCTGTGCTGAGTAGCATAGAAGAAAAACATTGCTTCAAAAAATTGACGAATGAGAACGAAACCACTAAGTACAGCTAAAGAAGACTAATCGAAAGAGTTATCATGAAAAGATGGTCATCTTATCCTGAAAGAAGAAAAAGGTTGGCTAATCTTTAAGTTTCAGCAAGGTCATACAGTATCGAAGAGCCCTCAACTGATGACAGCCAGACAGTAAAGTCAGCACCACAAACAGCATTAGTTGCTTCAGTAACAAGACAGGGGGTTGGTGACACCTCAGTTCCTGAAGCAAATTTAGAACAAAAGGGAGTCAGGGACAACAAAATAACAGCAGAGCAAGAACCAAACGAAAAAGTAAGCTGCCCATATAGCCGTATTCCCATAACATTGTCACAACTATTCCATCTTCCTGAACAATGAAAATTTCAGTATGCTCACATATATGGCATAAGTATGTTTACTGGTTATCTCACCCACACAGGTAGAAATGTAAATCTGAAAATGTCTGTCATATATTAACATTATTCTAAGAATAGGTAACAACATATATACATGAGATGTAGATTGTAGTGTTGATGGCTAATCAAGCAAATAACACACTGCATCTGCCGAAAATAAAGTATGCTCCAAGCAGATATAGCCACAATTTCTCCAAGCACAGAATGATTTTGCCCACAACAGTTGTATCTGGTACAAAATAGTACTTAATTACTTATGTCATCAATCATAAAAAAGAGGATACCAACCTCTCCTTAGTGAACCCGTCCCCAATTGTCCATGTTTGTTGTCACCAAATGCAAAGGACTTCCCGTCATCAGTTACGATCACTGTATGATTTCTTCCAACACTTGCTGTAATTATGTTGTATCTGCAGAATTGACTACTTCTAATAAGCATCTAGAACATGTGGAGACAACACATAACACCTTTGGACCGTTCAATTTAACTATAGATTGGATGGTACATATTTTTGAATTCAGCAATGCGTGACACACTGCCTATTTAAACAGTTAAAATGCAAGAAACATGTTCAGCAGCATTGCAGACGATTTTCTTACTTTGATAGTTCAGAAACAACGGTCGGCAGATTACGCAGGAGAGTGTCCCCATGCCCCAGCTGCCCCTTCTGCTAGAAAAAATAGTGTTAAGTAAGAAATCTAACAAAAAAAAGGCATCGACTCGCACTAATACCTCATTTCGGCCCCATGTGAAGCAACGGCCGTCAGCACTCAACGCAAGACAGTGGCAAGCCGCTGGGCAAAGTACAGGAATCCATTAGCAATAGGGAATCGCAAATATTCCAGGGCAATAAAGCATTTTCCCGCACAAGCTGGCGCGAGTTCCACGATTTCATCATCTCGAACGAACGCGGCGGCGGAGGAGCTCACCGCATCCGGAGGCGACGAAGCGGATGTCCACGCCCATGAGAGGGCGCAGCCGCGTCGGGGACACCAGGTTGCCTCTGCCCTGCATCCCGCCCTTGGTTTTCCGGCCCATGAGGTCGAAGCGCGTCGTGCCGCAGTACAGAAGCTCCCTGCCACCTGCCTCCGCCGCCATCTCCTCTCCCTTAACGGCGACCGCCGCCATCTCCTCGCCCTTAACAGCGACCGCCGCCCTCTCCTCGCACTTTACGGCGACCGCCGCGGCGATGGCCGGCATTGTCGCGGAGATCCCGCCAGGAAACCCTAGCTTCGGTGGGCTGAAGCGGAGAACTGTGGAAGGGGATTGGGGGAAGAGAGCGAGTTTGAAACAGTGTGATGCTCTCCAGAACGGAACACTTTCGCGGCGCGGTATTTGTGTGTCGGGCGCTAGGGCGACAGGTCAAAGTTGGTCAAGGCCCAGGTCGCTCGGGCCCATCGCCTCTCTCGAGATGTCCAGATGGGCCGAGCCCACCAGACGCATCGCGACCGCCGCCACCGCCCGCGCCATTGACGCCACCACCGTCCGTCGCCGTCGCCGTCGCCATCAACGCCCATGATCACCACCCCCACGCCCAGCTCTCCCGTTCCCAGCCGCCACATACAGTACGTCGGCGCGAGGCGATAGGCCTGCGCGCCGTCACCTCCCTGCAGATCCGCGGCGAGCCGTGAACAACGAGGTACTATCCCGCCGCACGCGCTTCCTTCTCGTTTGATATCTGATCAAAAGTACCGATGATATTTTTTAGTAGGCCCTTCCCTGATACGTGTACGGTCGACTAAAGCTAATTATAAAGCCCTAGATGAATTATTAGTGTCGCTGTCGCATCTAGTTTCCGATCTAATTGCAAGCTTAATTTGACTTGCACCTTGTTTTGTCTGCGGCAGTAATTAGTGCCAGTTGCTTCCTAGCCATAGCTGTATGTATGTACTCGTTCCTTGCATGTGAATATGTCTCATTGTGCTGCAAGTCGCATCAGCAAGGGCAATTTAGTTATTCGTGGGAGTCATATTAACTAGTGAATATATATAGTTTATACTTCTTGTCCAACTGTAACATCATCAAATTTAGCTTTTGGTTTCTAGATTTCCATAATGTCTATGCATCAGAGTTTTTAGCACCCGGTTCAACCTGTATTTCAGAAACTTGTGTGGCCCTTTGTTTCGCTTTCAGCATTGTTAATTTGTTACATCATTTCAGGATTTTTCTGAGTAAGCATCGTTTTCTATTTGCAGCATATGTTTAATTATGTTTTAGTGATCATGTTTGACCATTGCATGCCTTGTAGTAATCTTGTTTGGAACACAATTTGAGATTGAACTTCCTTGTTTCAGGAAATCAAAAAGGATGGAATTGAAATTAAAAAGGATGGAATTGAAATTTGACGCACTGCGGAAAAAGGATTTACTTGCCCTGATCAACTATAACGTTAATGGTAAAGAGAAACCAGTTACAGTAAGAAATGAGTATCCACGGCACCCTGCCCCTCATTTTCAAGTTACTGAGGCTTCTGATTCGAAAAAGATTGATCACGTATGATAACTATCCATCTGTGTGATACTTCTCTCCTTTTTTTTTCTTTGCCAGTGCTGACTCTTGACATTCTCTCTTTCAGTTTATGAAAGAAAGAGATTTTAAGATCGCCAAGTCGATAGCAAACGACATAATCATCCCAGACCCTGCTCCCCAGGTTTTTGTTACTCTCACTTACATAATTTGTTTGATGAGTCATTCCATTATATTAGTTATTTCGTTCAACCCTGTAATATTATACGGTACTTAAGTGTACTGAAACAATATGTTTTGTTGTTTTCATTGTTGTTGTCATACATGCACTCCATAGACCACAAGACAGTTTATTTTGTTGTGCTTTTAGTTAAAAAAAACTTACGCCTTTCACCTTTTTCATTGTGACGAATCCATTTAGTCGGTGGTTGATACCTTCTTGGACACATATCCCGAATTGGAGCCCATCCTTGCAAAGGATAGTGTCCGGCGCTTTCTCCGGTTATTCGAGAAATGTGCAGGCCAGGGCATGTCATGGGATCTTACCATCACCGCACAAACCTTAACCTTCATTGTCAGTTTCAATGCCCTGCGATGTGCAAAAGTTGTATTGGAGGGCATGGCACCTGAGCTCAACGGGATGCACGCCAATCCCAACTGCATAAACATTTATGGATTCTTCGCGCTCCACGAAGCTGCTGAAAGGTTCTCTGTTGACATGATCAAGCTGCTTTTACGCCATGGTGCATCACCCAATGTGCGCACAGTTGGCAATGATATCATTGAGAATCTACTGCCGCTTCATGTCGCAGTTGAGAATACTTGCCTGCATAAGTATCTGGAGGACAATCTTTCTCGCAGCCAGGATCATCTGGATTATATCTACAAGCTTATTCATCTGCTGTGTCTACCTGAAATGGTCCGTTTCACTTCCCTTCCTATACGAATTACTAATTTTGCAGCACGACATAAAGAGTAACTGTGGTCATACCATAGAATCCTGACGTACAGCTGTTATAATGAAATTAGTGATTAAGTACCAGGCGTCCTTTCTTCTCAACTTGTCAGAGAAAGTAAGGTTTCGTTTGTTCATCCTTTTTTTCTTCATGTGTTAGTGCATGTTCTTATAGTAAAGGATAAAAATTCATCAATTAAATATACAAAAACTGTTGATAGTTTTAAATTTTATTCTCTTTGCCCTGGAGATCGTCCCTAATCTGTATTTACTTTGATAGGAGAAGATTATTCAACATTGCTTGCATATGAATGCTAAATCGATTTTGATTTTTTATCCTTGTTGTCTTACAGAAGGTCTTCTTGGATACAACTAGACTGCTTGCAGGAAAAACAAATAATCTACTTCAAGAGCTCTGGAATTACATTGAGGATGGAAAAATTATCCAGTCTGCGGTTCTACTACTGGCTGCTCAAGAGCAGATCCGTGGGGGCAGTTCTTCCAAGAAAAATGGAAGTAGTAAGAAAAATGGGTTTGACATTATCAAGAAATGTATAATGAGGCTTTCGTTTTCCTTAAGATGGGAGAAAGGTTCACATGGAATGGCACAGGAGCTTTTGGAGGAAAAGAAGATACTTATTGATTGTGGATGGCTGCTTGTTGATGTAATTTCTTATACCGGAGAAGATCTTTCTACATACATTCAAGCTCATTCTGATGTAAGTGTTTTGGTATATTGCGGCTGGCGTGGAGTTTTGATACTATAAGATAGCCAACATATCTTCGTTCGGTTTGGTGGAGTTTCAACTTCGCATTAAAAACATCACAAGATTATGCTTCCCCAAAAGTATTGTGCATTTTCAGTAAAAAAAAAGAGCATAGTTGTGTTGAGAAGCTAGATGCCTTCTTTACCTAGTGTGTGGGCCATGGGCTTAGCCCATAGCAGGAGCCGTCATACCAAGGTTCTATTAGGGTGTGTTCGGTTGTAGCACCAAGTGGAATGGAATGGAATGGAATGACATTCCACAGGAATGGAATGTCACGGTTCCATTCCATTCCTGTGTTTGGTTACACAAAATGTGATGGAATGGAATCGATCTAAATCAATTTCATAAGATATACAATCAGGGCATAATTTAGGACATTTAGCACTAATTTAGCATTAGCAATTCCATTAGCACTAATCTAGCAATAAAAATCACAAATGGTCGCCATGGGCTTCGTCTTCCCCATGGCCTGGAAGCGCACTGCTGGCCGCCGCACCGCCGGCCGCGCTGGCTGGCCGCCGCCTACCTCACGCCTCCGCCACCGCACCGCGCCGCCACGCGCCGGTGGGGGAACGCAGGCGCGCCACCGCGCATGGAGGCGGTGGATCGGGCGGAGGGAGGATGGGACGAGGGGGGCGCAGGGGTGCTCGGAGGCCGGGATTCGGTGGCGGGGACGATGGGGAGGAGGGTAGGGGGTCCGGTGAGGGATGGGAGGGGCTGGGGAGCTCGATTTCATCCTCGACATGGCCACGGCGGCCATGGCCGACGGGCCGCCGCCTGCTCCTGCCGTGAGGGAGTGACGAGAGAGAAGGTGGGAGAGAGAGGTTACGGGAGGGAGAGAGATTAGGAGAGGTGGAAGTGAGGGATTAGAGAGAGAGAGCGCCCGTTCCACTCGGTCCGGCCGATTCGGCCGGACGAGTGGGTTCCGAATATTGAGCGAATATTCCATTCCGAGGAATCAGCTCGTTCCATCCCTTTCTCCAACCGAACACAGGAACGGGCTCTGGGTGCGGAACGGTTCCATTCCGTTCCACCCCATCCCAAAACCGAACACACCCTTAAGTGCTAAGCGCTGAACGAGTGTTTTGCCTCCGCTTTTGCACATTTTTAAGGATTAAAGCGTTAAGCGCAATTAAGCGCTAGGTGTTTTGCCTCCACTGTATAGGCGCCCATAAGCGTGTGCTTAGGAGCGCTTAATTTAACCATGGTCATACCTTCCTAGTTTTGCTCGAAATAACAGTCCTCATCCTTAAGATAGATTAGATGTATTCTTGTCTGGTTGATCTGAGATAGGGTTGGATTAGTTATGTGAGTAGATACTATCTATCAGGGGCAAGTTGGGAAGGAAGATTCCGGGGAAACTCAACCTTCACAAACAATGCTTAATGCATGCATAAATAGTGAAAACATTAGTGATAGAAAAACTTGATCTCCATATTAATATTATCTGACCCAAATGCCAATTTTTGTTTGTTCTTGGCTCACTTATGTCTATTTTCTTGTTTTGTCACTGCCTTGTATCGTTTTTTACCTTTTAGCAGTAAATTGCCCATATCAACATCAAGTGTTTGGTTAATGCTATTGCATGGTGCATGAATAGAGAACATGTGCTTGTATCATTTTTCTTTGTTTATTTTCTGTTAAGAGAGAACTGAAGGATTGGAATATCACCAAAGAACTAGCCATGGGCAGGGGTGCGTGGAAGTTAGCTATCCATGTGCCAGAACCATGACTTAGTTTTCGAGATCTTACGGGTTTCAACTCTAGCCTACCCCAACTTGCTTGGGAATGGAAGTTTTTGTTGTTGATTGGCAAAAAAGAGCACTTCCATTTTTATGGTGGCAGCTGTTTGGCATGACTCCCACCTCCAAAATTTTAAGCGTCGGAGCTGGGGTTATATTTAGGGTGTTGACATGAACCTTCTTTATTCATGTTAGGCTAAAAATTTATACGTAAGGTACTTTAGTTAGCCTAGAAACTCCAGGTCCTGCAAGAAACAGGGAGTTGGAGCTCATTACCTTCTCTTGTTTGTTGCCCTGGATGACAGTTCAATTTTGTTAACAAACACTAGGTGTATGCAATCCATGACTAATCTCATTAAGTTAGTCTGAACTTCATTTAGATCATATAGCCGAAGAAGTTGACACTTTTCTCCTTGGGAAAATAAAGAATTAACGTGATTTCAAATAGTTTGAATTTGGAGAACTGTAAAGTTTAGTCAAATATGCATGTGTTATTCAGTTCTTGACTCGTACCTTTGAATCATCTAGATTATAAATTCTGACTCCAGAACTTGTGAAATTTAACAGATTTGTGGACAAGATACATCAATCTAGATGAATCCGAATGTGTATATTATGTAGTTTCTAAAACCTAGTAGTGAATTGAATGTGATAACTGTTTTTGCAATAATTTTCTCCAAACAATTCTTTCCATCATCTTGCGGCTTACAATTGGTTATATAATTGCAACATTGTATATAAAGTAGATCTATGTTAGCGATATATTGCCTTATACAACAGCTTGTACGTCATGTAGGTGCCCCATGTGGAGGTCTTTCAACATGTTTCCTCTATCCTCAAGGAGTATGGGTTTCGCCCTACCGGAGATATCATGGACACTGTAAACCTGTACTACTCTTTGCACTGCTTGACACAATAATTTTCTATGGGGATAAACGGTTACTTTGCTGGTTATTTATTTTGTCTTCCACTTTTTGAAGCCGACCTTATGACTGCAGAAAGTCAGATGGAAATTCATGCAAAGGTGTGTCGGACTCAAGTACTTCTTATTACATTTAACAAACTGAGTCTTAATCTCTCCACTTTTTATAATGGGTAATAGGGCGCACAGATGCAACCATGGCAGTTACGAAAACGGCCAATCTGGGTGCTGCAGATAAAAAGGTAAAGATAATCAAATCTTGGGTTGATCTAGTTTTGGATAGACCGATGGTGCTCGGTAATGTGTGATCAAGACTTGTCTTTACATATGGAAACTCTATTTATCTCGGCAATTCCTCATATCTGACGGAAGCCACCATGGTTGGTTTGCCTACCTTTGAAGCAGAAAGAAATAGCTAGTTTGGCATTATTTTGAGTTGCCTCCAAATACATATCACCTATTGCAATGCCACGGCCTTCCAAGATCCAACTATGGTTCATCTCTGCCGTCCTAATGTATTTGTTTTGTACCAAAGGGGTAAATGCAATAAAAAGTAGGCTTAATTTGCTTAATGTATTAATCAACATAATACATCTCAAGTGAGAGGATGTTTCTGTTTTTTTAATGATGTACCTCTAATGAAATATGTGACAGGCTGTGAGAAAGAAAGTAGGAAGTGGATGGGATCCCACATATACAAAGAGAAGTTTTTTCCCACATTGGAGATCAGTGTTACTAGCCCGGTTTCCTGTGAAGATGTATCCAGCCTATGCAAGCAATAATCAACCCAGAAGGTGCTTTATCACTGCTGCTACTGGTGCATTTAGGCTCTTGAAAGTGCTAAAGTAGAGTAGAAAGGTATGCCATGAGTTTCGTCTCCCTGTCCCAAGTTCTCTGAACATGCCCCATTCGTGATGCACCTTTAACTAGTAAGATTATTCGTTGATAGTAGTTCATTAAGGATTGGTGATTTGCTCAGTAAGGTTGGGTATTCTATTATTGTTGTGTCTTTTTCCCCGCTTTGTAGATAAGTGTGTAGTCTCCAGGTTCTTCTACTTCGTTTCAAAAAAAAAAAAGGTTCTTCTACTTCAAGGGCTGGTTATGTTTGCTTGCTTAGCAATGAGCAACCTTGCTGTTATTTATGTCCTCCAACTGGTCCGTGTGCAGATAATTCAGATGATGGTGACATATAAATCCTTGTGGATGTGAAGCAATAGAGATTTCTCAGCACTGGGAAAATACAACACATTTGATACTTACTTAGGTGTTTGCATATTTAATAGAAATTTTAAATCCATTATAATTAAAAAATTGTCTTATATTGGAGGCAGAGCATTTCAAAAGAAGCATGACAGTATTGATGCCCTGATTATCTTCAAATGGACGAGGCATTTAAAGTCATAATTCATAAAGTAGGTTTTGTTATAGCTTATTTATCCCTGTAGTTTCACATGTTCTGTAACTTGGTGAATTGTGATGTGTTGTGAATAAAGATGCAGCCGACCTGTTTTACAGCTATTCTCATCTTTATAATCAGTCCCGAAAATCCTTTGTTGCTGGCATGTTATATTATATACTACTATATCATGAGGCAGTTCATAGATATGCCCCCAAAAAAGAGCACATCTCATAAAACACCACGCACAAAGCATTAGGCCACACTACTAAATCGTCATGATAATATCTTTGACCGCTTTCAGCTCGACGGGTAGGAAGCTCGCTGCCAGCTCCTTGAGAACTGACGGGAAGCTGTTCTTCAGATGCTCGTAACCAGCACTTGCCATCATGGCCTCCAAATTTGAAGGAGACGCGAGGAACTCAAAGCAAGCTTCCTTGATTCTATGGAAGCTATGTTTCTCAGCTAGAGCTAAACTGGTCGCCACGATGTTAGAGTCCATGTGATTGCACAACCTCTCCTTGCATATCAGCTTCAGCCTCTCGATGTTGTACCTGTCCGCTGCAACCAGCAGATGGCCAACCACCCCGTCTATGTGTGCATCACCTCCATCAGTCATCTCCATATCGTTAATTTCAACAGGTAGCGAGTCGGTGTATATGAAGTGGAGCAAGGTCCTGAACACGTGACTCTCCATATCGCTGATCTCGATTGGACCGCCGCTGGCATTCTCCTTCATGGCTCCGAACAGCTCGGCTCTGAAGACGGAAGACCGGGCGGCGAGCACGGACCTATGAGCCGAGAAACTCTCCCCGCCGACATGAAAGGTCACGTCGGATCCATCCATGCTCTTTAGGAGGTCACCGAGATGCTGATGCAAGTCGCTTGGAGGGATAACAAACCGATTACCTTTATGTATATGCTTTATGACAGTAACATCGCACCTGATGCTGAAACTATCATCTCTTAGATGAACCGATCTCTCGAGATCAGCCTTCTTGATGAAATCACGGAAACCCCAAGTTGAATCTTTGGCAGGGAAGATTTTCTCGTCGGTGGAACGGCTGTGTGGCGCCACTACTTCCCCATCCTTGTCGAGCAGGCTAAATCCAACTTTCGCTTTCACATCCTTGGCCATGACTGAATCAAGAACCAGAAAAACGGATATGGAATCGGGATGGTTTTCAGCGGGGCAACCGTTTGGGTAACACCTCACAACCCAGTTGTGACCTCCAACGGTAAAAGGGGTAGATTTCACGTACTCGCCATGCTTGATTTTTTTTTGAACAGGATCCGCCACTTATATTAAGGAGCTCAGAGCAAATTACAACCAGGTCCAGAGAGAACCAAGAAAAACAACCACACCCAGAAACTTGCACAAAACACCTCAGATAAACAGGAAAGAACACAGACGGATCCACCCCACACCCCAAACATCTAGCCACCGCCGGAGTCGCCGTACCGCCAATCCCTGGGAAGCAAGCACCTCCACCAAAGTAGCAGGCTGCAGAACCGGCCGCCGCGACGCGACGAACACCCAGAGCGCTGAACGAACACAGCCGTAGCACCTGCTTCCACGAACCACCAATCTTCCCGCCGACACCGCAACGGCCAGACCAGCCACCCAGCACACCCGTCCTCCAGGCGACCACTCCCCTCGCCGCCACGGCCGGCCGGAGCAGAGACGCCACAGAGAACCACCACCACCACCACGCCATCCAAAAACAGAGCGAGCACCTCCACCTCCTTCCCCCTTTGCCACCTCGGCCAGCCAGAGACAGAAGCAGAGAGACTCACCCAGACTTGCAGTATGTCAAACCCCCAGCGCCGCCCAGAACCAACCTCAGCATCAGATCGTGCCCTCCCCTCTCCGCCACCATGCCGACCAGGAAAAGGAGCACAAGCCATACCTTCAGATCGATTCCGAGAAGCACCACGAACAACGAGCTTATTCAAGCACAGGCCTTCCGATCTACGTCCTACACTCCAAACCGGGAGACCACAGCGCTTAAAGAGGGATGCCGCTTCCAAAGCGCTCCCCATCGCCTCCCACCTCGAGAGTACAGAAGAACTCTTTGTCCACGGCCGCCCGGCACCACGCCCATATGCCAGACCGGAAGACCATCCCCTCCAACCTCCGAATCCGCCGGTCGCCGCAGCAAACTTCCTCTCCCCCTCGCCACCAAGGCCGGCCAAGAGAAGCAGCAGTACCACCACACAGCAGATCGAGAGGAAGAAACAGACCAGGGCTTTATTGATGGAGTCCACGTTGGAGAAGCTCGCCGCCATCCTCAGTTCCAACCTCTGGAACACCGCAGCAAGGAGCTCTCCCAGGTAGGCCCAGATCTTGCCCATCAGATCTGACGCCCTCCAAGACCCTACGGGCAACCTGCCCAAGACCGGCAACACGCCGACACCTACGCTACTGCTGTACACGCACAACCCTCCCTTTCCCCTCCCACTCCGGCCAGCAGCGCCAGCGGAGGAGAGGGGAAAGGAGGGAGGCAAGCGGCGAACAGGAGGAACCAGAAACGAGAGAGGGAAGGAGAGAGAGAGGAGAGAAGGAAGGTCTGATCCTTGATTCTTGAGTATCCATCTATCCTTATCACATACGAGCTTTCCTCAGATCCAGCTACAATGGCAGCAGAAAGATTGCAAAGCTCGGACATTCTGGTGGAAGGACAGGGTCGTCCCAAAGACTAGCTAGAGATCACCCCGCTCCTGTGCCCCCCTGGCGGCGCCCGGCGGCCGAAGGTGGAGGGCGAGGAGGCGTTGTGGGTCGCAGATGAAGGAGCTGCTGTGGAGAGACGGAGGCGTTGGACGGACGGGGCAGAGCGAGGTGGAGGCGCCGGGAAGTGCTGCGCGGCTGAGGCGGCGGCCGGTGTCGCGCGGCGTGTGCGGCGCCGGCGGGTGTTGTGCTGGTTATTCCAGGCAGAGCCCAGGGGTCCTATACATTGCCCTACTGCGGCGCAGGGAGCGACGGTGGGCTGGCCCATTAACTTGATTATTTCTTAATTTTCCTTTCACGTTTTATGTTTTCTTTTTTTCCCATGTCTTTTTTCTTTTACTCCTGAAAAATGATTGACACAGATTTATCTAAACTAGCACAATACCCGTGCGCTGCAACGGGTTAACAAATAATACTCATAAAAATAAATAAATAAATAATTCAGTTTACTTTGGAAATTGTTTTTTATCGAGAGACGTCGTCGTGTCGGTCTTCGGATTTTTTAGAAAGTACTGACACGACGTCGCAGCCTTGCACTGGGGTGTTTCTTTATCTCACCCGGCCGAACCGATCCTCTATAAACCAATCTGATTGAATTCTCAATAGTAAGGCCGACCCGATTTGCACGAGACCTTTTTTATCTCGCTCGATGACATCGATCTGTAGGTTGGAGTTTTCTTGTCTCGGTCTTTTCTGATTTGTACAGCGAATGACCGATCGATCTGATTCACACACTGGACTTCAAAATTCTTTTCACTGTGATTCTATTGGATGTAGATGTGGTAAGAAATGATTAAGTGACTAGTGGTATTTTGCGCGTCGTCACGCCGCGCTCGCGTGATTTTTTTTGTATTAAATTTGAGTTGTGTAAATAAGTTTGTATTTTTGTATTAATAAGTATTGTTTATTTTAGTGAGCATATAGATATATTCTTTTGTACCTTTAGTATTGTAGGACAAAAGAATATCCAAATATACTTTTATCTTCCAAATAATATTTAATGTAAGCACGTTGGCAATGCTAATGCAATTTTTTTTTTAAGTCGAGTCCACAATTCGGGGAATTTCATTTATATTGAATCTAAATATTGACTATTTTGAATCCTGTAAATATGTTTTGTGTTGTGCTATAGATAGTTAGTCTTGTTTTTTATGAGCATTTGTTATATAGTTTAGTGATTATCGATATATATAGCAAATTGAAGTATTTAAATATGTTTTTTTGTTGCCATGATTTTTAAATTGTAATTGAAGAAATTGTATCTGAGTTGTGTAAAAATGGTGAACAATTTTTAAAATTTAAAAATGCTACGGTAATTTCGAGTAGCTTGTAAATTGTAATGTTTGATTCTTTTTTTTTTGTATTTTGGTGTAAATAATTAATTTAGATTTGCAGTCAGAAGATGTGCACCGTATGAGCATGTAGTAAAGTGAATATATAATTTGAAGAATTGCATCTGAATTTCATATTAAGAGGAGGTTAATTTAGTTTGTTGGCAATAGTGCTGAGATATGGATTCTAATATTTGGAAGCCCATCTAAATATGAAATATATTGTTTCTCAAAATGTCGTGAAGGTGTGAAATGAGCCTTTATTTATTGTTTGAACTTTCCGGGTTTTTTTTTGGAAAAGGGTGCGAAGACTTTTTTGTGGGTTTTATTCGAGGTCGTAAGAAAAATATGGAATACATAATATTTGTAATGTCGTGAATGTGTAATATGAGCCTTTTTGTATTGTGTGAACTTTGGAAGATTTCAAATAAGGTGGAAAAAGATCAGAATGTGTTTCAAATGGTTGTTCTTTACAAATTGATAGAAATTGGTTTGAAATTATGTGAGTTGAATTTGGAAATTTGTGAAAGTTGTTTAAAAACAAAAAGGAAAATAGGAGGGAGAAGAAAACTTTCGAACATTTGAAATAAGGGAATTTAGCGCGGCGCACGCCGCGCCCTTGGTGTGAAATTTTTGATGACGTTTTAGATTAAAAGAAAAAAATAGTGGTGCAAAAAAACTGTCTACATTAAAATCGTTTCGAATGAAGGAAATTTTGTTTGAGTTAGAATAATTTTTAGAGACGTTTTTTTTTTGGAAATATTTTGTTTGAGTTAGAATAATTTTTTAAGGTGATTTTTTTTGGAAATTTCGCGTCCGTCGTGATTTGAAATGTCGAAGTCAGCCGTATTTTAATTTGTCGTAATTTGGCGGGATGTGTCGTCTATGTTAACGGAAATTCGCCATTTTGTTTGAGTTAGAATAATTTTTGAAGGCAATTTTTTTTTGGAAAATTTGTGAAGGTGAATTTTTTTTTGGAATGTTGTCGTAATTTGCCGGGATTTGTCGTCTATGTTGACGAAAATTCGCCCTCGGTGATTTTTGTTGTATAATCTGTTTTAAAGTTTGAATTGAAATTCTGAATTGTCCACACTTTCAAGCAGTGTAGTTTTGGATATTTTGGAATTAGAAAAGAGAAGGGGGGGGGGAAAGGGGAAAAAGAAAAGAGGGAAAAAAGAGGGGAAAAAACAGAAGGGGAAAAAATAGAAGGGCCCGACCCAGCTGCGCAGCAGCCAGGCCGGCCCACGTAACGGCCCGGCTGGCCAGGCAGGCCCGCGTGGTCGTCATCGTGACGTCACTGGCGGCCGGCCTCTGCCGCGGCGGCGGCAAGCTCGCCGGAGGCGAGGGACGGCGACCTGGGACGCGGGAGTGGTCGCGTTCGACGCGGGTCGACGCAGGGAGCCCGCTAGCGGCGGCGCCGCCACGATTTGGTCGCCGTGGCGTCGCCGGTGGCGTCGAAAAGCGGTGGAGGGAAGCGGGCGCGGCGGCGGTGATTCCCGCGCGTCGGCGGCGTCCGGGCATGCGTCGCTCCTGCAGGATGCGGAGGAGGCGACGGCGGAGGCCGCGGTGTGGCGCGATGTGCGCGGGGAGGACCGGAGCGGCCGATTCGAGCGCGGCGGCCGGCGGCGAGCTCCGGTGACGCGCGCGGTCGCCGTGGCGTCGCCGGTGGCGTCGAAAAGCGGTGGAGGGAAGCGGGCGCGGCGGCGGTGATTCCCGCGCGTCGGCGACGTCCGGGCATGCGTCGCTCCGGCAGGATGCGGAGGAGGCGACGGCGGAGGCCGCGGTGTGGCGCGATGTGCGCGGGGAGGACCGGAGCGGCCGATTCGAGCACGGCGGCCGGCGGCGAGCTCCGGTGACGCGCGCGAGGAGGAGGGGAGGGGGGCGTTTGTGACCTTTTTGCAGAAAGGTTCTTTATTTTTTTGTATTTCGCGGATAGGTCCTTCCGCACGCGAAGTTGAGGGTCGTGGTGCAATTTTTCGCCCGCGAGGGGTGTTTTTGCAAATTTAGCAGCGGCATGTCACTGAATGTGGGCCCACCTCGTACTGTAGCGTACTGTTCATTTTGACCAGTAGCTACAGTACCTGGGCTGTCGAGGGAGCGCCGTTTTGTGCTGCCTTAATATAGTTAGTAATATTTGTATATGGCAGATAAAAAATGGCATGCACTATTGCTTGACAATATGTAAACAAAAATAAACTGAAAGTCTGCACGTGCACTAAAGCCAGAAGGTGATCTCACTACTCGTCCTTTGTTTAGGAGCTCATTTCCATGAATTGTCATGGTCGTTACTTCCGTTAAAACAATATATGGTTGTTACTTGGGCCTTTGCTCTAGCCCGTTCTATTGCACAACCTGGCAAGAAGCCCATGGTCCAGGAACGAAGGCAGGCACCAGCAGCGAGTCGAATCCGTCGATTGGACCGACTCACCGACCGGATCGCCTGTTTGTCGAGCGCGAGCGCGCGCGGTCTGGCGCGTGTGGCCCCTCTCTCTGACGCGTCTTCTGTTCCCTTCTCCTTTTTCTATTCCCTTTCAATCAACCAGTCCCCCACCTCCTCTCTCTCACCTTCACGACTGAAACGCCGCCGCCGTCGCCACCATCGAGGCCAGCTCTGACCTCCTCCCTTGCTGTTGCTCGCCGGCCCGGCACCGCGTCGGTCTCCTCCTTCAATTTTCCTTTTCGTCTTCGTATATGTTTCCCTTTTGTTCCCATTCCCTTCCCGTCCTCGCGCCCGCTTAGTAGCCGACGCCGCGGCAACTCACCATTTCCCTTTTGAGCCGGGGCTACCCAGGATCAAGAGCAGGAGCAGAGCCCTAGCTGCCGCCGTGGCAAGCAGCCCTCCTCCTCGGCGAGTCGGCGACTCCCTTCCTCCGAGGACCACCTCCCATCCGAACGACAACCATCCAGGATCAGGAGGAGGAGCGGATCCCTAGTCGCCGCGCACATTCCGAGCACGACGGACCCGTCACATCGGACCCCCTCCTCCCTCTTTCGCCACGCAGCACCAGTAGCAGCTATGGATCTGCTCCCGCCGGCCGCCGGCGGCGCTGTGGCGCAGCAGGGGCTGGGGCGCGTGTAGAATTCCGGAACTCAAGCTGGTGAACGTGGCCATGGAGGAGGCCCTCCCCACCAAGCCCGTCGGCGTCACCCACGGCCTCACCTACTACGTCCGCTCCAACCCAAAGCCATGCATGCGCGCAGCACTCTTCCTCTCCGTCAAGGTCAGATTCCTTGCCGCTGCCACGCCATCCAATTCCCCCATAGCGAGTCTTGCTGTCTAGTGGTACGACCACGCCGGGGCCTCGCCGGCGCCAAATCCAGTCACCCCCGGCGTCACCGGCGTCGGATCCGTCTTCTTCCACTTTGTTTTGCCGACCAGCATGTAGCATGGTGAGAATCTTGCCCAGACCTTGCTCCTTCCGTATAAATTTCTAGTATATTTAGTGTCAGATTCTATTGTTGTTAATTAATCCAAAGTATGATTTTCAGAATTGCAAATTCAGTTTACAATCAAAATCACATGGACTTTCCGAGTGTGAGTGTTCATTGTATTGGTTAAATTTGAGTTGCATTTCGTGGAGTGAACTAATGTGGGCACTGCTGGGAGCACCTGATTGGATGAAATTACTATGATCTGATCTTGTCTAAGGAAAGGCCTAAACTGCCGCAAAGATTTCAACTGCGCAGGTAATTGATTAGTTTAATTTCTCCCAGCTACACATCACCCGTGAGTTCTAAACTGAAAATTGTGTTGAACTCAGTTAGATTCAGTTAGCCCTAGTGTCAATTTCTTCAGTTAGCTGTAGCCTTTTATTTCCGTCAGGTTATGCTAAGTTTCTAACAGCTTGGAGCGAGTCTCACGCATGTACATAATCTGTTTGTGGGATTGCCCGAACGTAGTGGATCCTGGCCTCATGTACATAATCTGTTTTACAACACCTATGGTTATTGGAACAGGAACGCTGCCGGAGCTGCTGCTTGTCTGTCTAATTGGAGTATTAGGTGCAACAACACCTGTAGAGCGGAGTGTCGAGGGGAGGCATATGTATGGTTCAGTTCAGCTAGTGACCATGGCAACTCCACTCCACTTGCTGGTTTTGGCTGGCCATTATCGCCTTGATTTAAATAGATAATTGTCGGTGTAGCGCGTGTGGTTAGTGAGTTTAGTATGGTGACCAAGTGCTGGATCATTTTTTGTGTGTGGTTAGTTTGAAAATTATAATAGACCAAATTCACGTTTTCTTCTGTAGGAGAACAAATTTTTAGTACATCTTTTGTCATTCTTTTATCCTTCACCCCATGCCACTTGTTATAGTAGAAGTGTAACACCTGCCGAAATAGTTATTTTTATTTTTATGACCTATAAGGACAACAACATATTAATCATGAAATTTTTGTCCGAGCAAATTCTTGGAGGTAACTACTTTTTCCAGCCCGTACCTTTCTCTTTTCTCCTCAAAGCAATAGCTTAGTATGACTCGGCCGATAACTTTTCAGTTAGAAGTTTGGTAACATCGTACATGTTGAGTCTCATTGGTAACTTCTAGTCGATATTGTTGGTAGTAATGGCCAAGTGTTCACACGTCTGAGAACTTGTTTTTCTGTGCGACTGATAACGAGTACTTAGTGGTTTCTCATCGGTAACCTTTGGTCTATAGTGTTGGTAATAATCCTCAAGTACACCCCTCACTAAAAACCTTGATAACTTGTTTGAAATTGTGTTGGTATGAAAAGCTTAGTATCACCCGGTTGATAACTTTTTAGTTACATGTCTGGTAACATCGCACCTGTTGTGTCTCATCGGTAACTTTTAGTCGATATTGTTGGTAATAATGCCGAAGTATTCACACGTTTGAGAACCTGTTTTTCTATGTGACTGATAACGAGTACTTAGTGGTACTCATCAGTAACTTTCAGTCTACAGCGTTGGTAATAATCCCCAAGTAGACCCCTCCCTAAAAACCTCGATAACTTGTTTTGAAATTGTGTTGCTATGAAAAGCTTAATATCACCCGGTTGATAACTTTTTAGTTACATGTCTGGTAACATCGTACCTGTTGAGTCTCATCGGTAACTTCTAGTCGATAGTGTTGGTAATAATGCCCAAGCATTCACACGTTTGAGAGCTTGTTTTTCTGTGTGACTGATAACGAGTACTTAGTGGTATCTCATCGGTAACCTTTAGTCTATAGCGTTGGTAATAATCCTCAAGTAGACCCTCTCTAAAAACCTCGATAACTTGTTGGAAATTGTGTTGGTATGAAAAGCTTAGTATCACCCGGTTGATAACTTTTTAGTTACATGTCTGGTAACATCGCACCTGTTGTGTCTCATCGGTAACTTTTAGTCGATATTGTTGGTAATAATGCCGAAGTATTCACACGTTTGAGAACTTGTTTTTCTATGCGACTGATAACGAGTACCTAGTGGTATCTCATCGGTAACTTTCAGTCTATAGCGTTGGTAATAATCCCCAAGTAGACCCCTCACTAAAAACCTCGATAACTTGTTTGAAATTGTGTTGGTATGAAAAGCTTTAGTATCACCCGGTTGATAACTTTTTAGTTACATGTCTAGTAACATCACACCTGTTGAGTCTCATCGGTAACTTCTAGTCGATAGTGTTGGTAATAATGCCAAGCATTCACACGTTTGAGAACTTGCTTTTTTGTGCGACTGATAACGAGTACTTAGTGGTATCTCATCGGTAACTTTTAGTCTATAGCATTGGTAATATCTCCAAGTAGACCCCTCACTAAAAACCTCGATAACTGGTTTTGAAATTGTGTTGGTATGAAAAGCTTAGTATCACCCGGTTGAAAACTTTTTAGTTACATGTTTGGTAACATCGCACCTGTTGTGTCTCATCGGTAACTTCTAGTCGATATTGTTGGTAATAATGCCCAAGCATTTCCATGTCTGATAACTTGTTTTTCTGTGCGACTGTTAACGAGTACTTAGTGGTCATCAGTAACTTTTAGTTTATAGCGTTGGTAATAATCCTCAAGTAAGCCCCCCCCTTAAAACCTTGATAACTTGTTTGAAATTTTCTTGGTTTGAAAAGCTTAGTATGACTCGGCCGATAACTTTTCAGTTAGAAGTTTGGTAACATCGTACCTGTTGAGTCTCATCGGTAACTTCTAGTCGATATTATTGGTAGTAATGGCCAAGTGTTCACACGTCTGAGAACTTGTTTTTGTATGCGACTGATAATGAATACTTGGTGTTATCTCATTGGTAACTTTCAGTCTATTGTGTTGGTAATAATACCCAAGTTGACCCCTCACTAAAAATCTTGATAACTTGTTTGAAATTGTGTTGGTATGAAAAGCTTAGTATCACCCGGTAGATAACTTTTTAGTTACATGTCTGGTAACATCGCACATGTTGTGTCTTATCGGTAACTTCTAGTCGATATTGTTGGTAATAATGCCCAAGCATTCACACGTTTGAGAACTTGTTTTTCTGTGCGACTGATAACGAGTACTTAGTGGTATCTCATCGGTAATAATGCCCAAGCATTTACACGTTTGAGAACTTGTTTTTCAATATGAATGAAATGGGAACAGTTTTCCGATCCGTATGCTCTTCTGAACGAGAGTAAGTATGCGTCCTTTTTTTTTGTTTTTCTCTTTTTCGTATGCACATTTCATTACCTATTTTCTTACTAGTCACTTGATTTTTGTCATGTAATCTCTTATCTTGTTTTTTACATTTAATTTATATCATTGCAGATGTGCTTACATGTGAGCGGCGCCTTCAGATTGTTTATTTTGATGTGCCTGACCATTCTCATCTTTCAGAACCGGTTGTCCTTCACGGCAGTTTTGGTGTCAGCGCGTTTTGTGTTTGGCTTGGTTATATATGCTGGATTTGTTGTTGTTTCCTGGCCCATCTGCTACAGCGCTCCGTCATATGATTTTTCCTAGGTGAGATGTTCCATCCTTGTTGGCTTATCCTTTTGCGTATTGATGATGGTATGTCAGCTGTTTTTTTACCTTTGTTGTGGCTATTCCATCTGCATGTTGACTGCTGTAATCTAGCCTCTGTACTTTCATTTGTGTTGGTGACAAACCCACCTGTTCACGGCTCGCCGAAACAAAAGCGCCATGGTACTGGTCATTTGCTGATGTGTTGTTTTGTTTAGCTGCTCAGTGGGTAGTGATCGCTGAATTTGCGACACATGCATTGATCATTGTAGCAGGACTCCGACATTAGCGTGCTTGTGGAGTCGTTTCTTCTATTATTTGGTGTCAACCTGTGCTATTTGTGTATGCCAAGGATTGTTTTTAATGCGACAAATCCAAAGTGGCCTTTTGTGTTTGATCGGAGGGAGTTCCCTATAAAAGTTTGTCATGTTGTCACTATCAACTTGAGCTTACCAGAGAAAGCTAGCCTTTATCTAGAAAGTGCAGCATTTACTCATGGCCAACTCTATGTGGTGGTTTGTCTGGTTACTTCTCGTGAAGGAATAAAGGCCCGTGCTTCTTGTGGATGTGAGACTTGAAATATTGTGTTAAATAATAAATGCTTGCTGAATTAGGGAGCAGAGTTTGCTTTCTGTCTTCGTTTGGGGCTGTAGCCAAAGATTGTGCTACTCGCATGTATTGTTTGTGCGTTTCCTTACTGTTTTTTTCCCTTTGCAAACGTTGTTGTGTCTGCCTGTGCGCTCTTCGTAGGCATTGTATGTACTGTCTGTTGTATGGTTGTCTAGATGAATAGGATTTTATTTGTTAGTGTTCCCATTCAATATATATTGCATTTTAACGGTATATGTATATTTATTGCTTTATGCTGCGGAGGGCTTACTCTTTGCTGCATGATGTTAACATGGACTGGCGTGCGTGTGTATTGTGTTTTCTAAAAGCTCTGAAACCATGGGCACTTTCTGAAACCATGGAACTGAGTTAGTCTGGAGTCGCCCATCTGTCGGTGAATGGTGGGATAGCTTGCAAAGCTGAATATGCTTGGTGTGCTGATGGAAGGATACAATTTATATCTAGGTGAAAAAATTGTGCTGCATCCATCGATCTTCATCCTGGTATGCTTTTGTTGATGGTGTTTAAGATCATCGCAACACGAGTAGTTAGCATAGTGTTCAATGTGCTCTAGGCGTTTTACCCCAACAGACTACACAAAACAAAGCCCGTCTTGTTGTATTTTTTGTTTGTATGATCAGGCACTCGAGGAACCTGCATGAAGTGCATCCACCGTTCTCGTGACTCTATTTTTCGTTGCATAACTTAATTCCAACTATTTTTATATGTTAGTGTACTTGTTATGTATCAATTCTCTATTTATTTGGTTTTTATCCTTTTTTGTGCTAAATTAAAGTGTAGTGTGTTTTATTATTTTTTCAAAGCAATCCGATTTGATTTTTTTTATAGCAATAAGTGTTTTTTGTGCTGATCCAAAGTTAAGTTGGTCGTTTTTTTAACACTCAGCTAAAGTTTATTTTTCCTTTTTTGAATCAGATAGTTCTGTTTTAAAATAAATAGTTGTGATTTTTAGTTGGAATTGCAGTATTAGTTTTTGATCAAAAAAATTGTACTAGTTGGAAGTGTGGGTATTATTTGATCAAAAAAATTGTACTAGTTGGAAGTGCTGCTATATTCTTGTTCAAATTTTTTGTACTAGTTGGAAGTGGATTGTTTTTACGATCTCCCACCCATTTTTTTACCATAAAATATCACTAGCTCAAAAAGGGAATTGATCAAAAGTGAACTAAAAAATCCAGTTTTTGTTCATTCTTCACGAGAAAAGGGAATAGGCTTTAACAAAATTTGGCGCGAAACAAAAAGCCCGGGAGCGCAGAAAAGGGAGATTTGCTAGGCAGCCAGAACGTACAGGAAAGAGAATAGCCCAGCCAGCCTGGCAGCATGCGCGCGGAAAGGGAATAGCCCAGCCTGGCAGCATGCGCGCGGAAAAGTCAGCACGTCTAATACGGCAACGCACGCGCACGTAATCTTGCCTTAATTAGTAAAATAATCTTTTTTTTTTGCGAAACACAGTACAACGTAAGCGCTCATATACACGCGCACACACTCACCCCTATGAACGCACGCACGCACACCCTACCCCTATGAGCACCTCCGAGAGACTGAGCCGGCGGGTCGAGTCTTGAGATTGACGAAGTCACCACGGGCGCCTCGCTGTCGACGGGAACGTCGCCTCCCACTGAAGAATATTCCGCCTTAAATGAGAAACACCAGCGTCAAACCTGGGGTTTGAACTCTGGTGGGCTGGGGATACAACCATCCACCTAACCATCTTGCCACAGGCAAGTTCTCAATTAGTAAAATAATCTGGTCGGAAACCGATCGATCGAATCAATCCTGTCGCGCGCGCGTAAGCTAGCTACGCCCCCGACCGACCGCCGATTCAACGGTTTTTTACGGATCGGGATCGTGCTTTGTTTGATGTTGTGGTTTTTTTTACCGATCGTGCGATTACCCATCACGACGCACGACGTACGCGTACCATGTCGTTAACCAATATTATATAGTAACCATGCAAAAAAAAAACCAATATTATATAGTAGAGATACGGATATATATATACATATTTAATATATAAATACATCTATAATTTGACAAACTTATACCAACTATTTCCGATGGGAGGGAGTATATTTTTATTCCTGTTAGTTTTTCTTTTAAATCTGAACAATTTCAATTACGAACATTATTGAAATTTGAACATTTTTCAAATTCGAAATATTTTAAATGTGCAATTTATTTAATTTTAAAATTTTAAAATCTCAGCAATTTTTAGTTCTGAACATTCTTGAAGTTTGAATTTTTTTAATTCTAAAACATTTTTGAAATTTGAACTTTTTAAAACATTGAACAATTACAATACGAATATTTTTTAATCAGGCATTTTTTAAATTACTCCTTCCGTTCCTATGAACAACTGAGTACTTCTGTTGCCCAATCCTGAAGCTTGAGTAGAACATATCTTTCATTTGAATTTATTTTCAAAGCTGGACCTTTTTCACAATCTTAAAAAGTGAAAAGAAAAAATAGAAAAGAAAACAAGAAAGAAAAGGAAAAAGAAACAGAGAAATAAAAAATAAAAACCGCCAGTTGGGCCTGCCCATAGTGAAACCCTTCACGCGACCCTGCTGTGCCATACTCCCTCCGTTCCAATGAATAAGTTTTATATTTTTTTAGAAAAGTCAAGCTAAGTAAAATTTGACCAAACTTTTTGAAAACATTATCAACAACTATAATATTATATGGATATCATGTGAAAATATATTTCATGATGCATCTAACCATGTTTATTTTGTATAGTACATGTTCATAATTTCTTCAAAAAAACTTGGTCAAACTTCACATAGTTTGACTTTTTAAAAATAATATAGGTCTTATTCATTGAAACGGAGGTAGTATATGGGATTTGTCGACACACCCGCAAAGGAGAGCAAGGTGTTGCGGGTTATACCGGATTCCGTGTTGGAACTTAACCAGAGAGCCCCAGATGCACACGTGAAGCAGATGCATATTAGTCCATCTTAGGCATGGCTAATCTATGCATTCTGTTACCTCAGAGGAAGCATCATGATTCCGACCTGGGTACTCAAATTTCATGGGCAGGCGGCAAAGCCATCACCATCACTGAAACCATCTAGAGTAGTAAAAACAGAGCAAGGCTGCAAGCGACGGTCTGACCGTTAATTTCCTACATTAGCATGCCATATCTGACCGAAAGCCAAGTCATGATCAGGCTGGAAATTGACTAGGAGTACGAAATCCTGTGGCATCGTGTACTATACTTCTACTATACTTTGATACGGAATATATGCTGAGTACTTCTGTTGCCCAATCCTGAAGCTTGAGTATCTTCGTCAATCCCAGAACATGCAGAGACAGCTAACAGCGCTGAATTTCGGTCCGTTTTTCTTTTTGTCCTTGACCACTCCCCGTTGACACCCATTTGATCTTCGGTAGTTAAACACGTGCAAGAGTCAGCGCAGATAACCGTACCTGATCACATGATCCTTGTATCTGCACTCTTAAAACACTGGTCATTTTCTTATTTCCTGTTAAGCTAGCTAGTGCTGAACCATGAACATGATGGTCCCTTCGGCGGCGCAACTCTGGTATCTGTGAAAGCGTGGTCACCCCAACTCTCCAAGCATTCGACCAGCTCCTTCCAGAGACGCTCTAGTTCGACACCGCTTGACGTATCGGGTGCACCCTGTCCACCCGATTGTGGGTGCATCTTGTTCGTGTATGTTTAAGAAAACTCTGAAAAACCACATGATATGGATGATACAGATACAGTAGCATGTTTGTATCACTCTGCAAGGGTTCAGACTCAAATTCAGTCTAGAACTCTAGGAAAAAAATAAGGAAAACATAGCTCTGTGGTGATAAGACAAATTAATGGCCCAAATTAACTGGTCTTTATATGAGCTACGCCAGTCCTAGGACCCTTTCGAGATTCTTCCAGGACGGCACAGTTCTATAGTAGTTTCAGAGTAAAGCATTTGGCCATGTCCCTAATGATTTTATTCTATGTACATGGTCTGCATGCAGCACACAAAGATTCTGCTAACATGAGCAATTTAGCAAATATTATGCGGAACTCATCTCAAGTCCGCAGTTTCAGCTATACACAGTATGAGACAGTTATTTCCTTCAAACAGTGGTCGCATGTTTTTAAGAAACACCAGAGAATTGCAATATTAGAGGAATGAAGACACTGGTATGAATCAGTGATGTTCATCCTAGGGACTGAATAGCTTGATGCCAGTTGCATCAACAGCCAAACAATTTTTGACCGAAATGAAACAAATAAATAAACAACCAAACTAACCATCGCCAACTTACAGAGATGAGAATTATGGGCTGTCCTATGTACTGAGATCACTCTAACTGTTCCCACCTGCCCAAATAATAGGCAATGTAACAATAGCATCAGGCAACGCATATATATAGGATAATTTTCATTCAACTTGACACTGCTGCTCGACAGAAATAGACACAACTTGAAAGAGTGAACTAAAATAGTAGATATAAACAGGCGCATAAAAACAAAATACGACTGGGGGTACAAGTGTGAAGTGATGGCATGCCTTAACTAGAAATGCAACGGTAACTTGATACCATGATAGTGACGCCAGGTGTACTTTTCTGCAACTAATAAGCACACAGGGCATGCCAATGTCAAGGGCTTGGATTTATCAAATGTCTCCATATCTCCATTCGGGTTTTCTTCCGAGCAGCAGGATCCATGATGGTAGGCTTTTCATGTGGTGCCCTGAACCTGTTCCTTGCTTCAACCAAAAGAGTCGGAAATGTCTGCATCAATTGGAGATACTCAGCAGATGTCGCAACCATCTTGAAATTGTCACCATCGGCGAGGAAATCAAAACACCTAGCCTTGAGGTTGGGGCAGACGTGCTGCTCTGCCAGTTCCAACATTGAAACCACATTATCTATCATTATACCTTCTGCACTTAGCTTGATCTCACAAATCTTCTTTAGCCTCTCAATCCCGTACCTATCAGCAGCTACAAGTAGATGCTGGTATTCTGCCGCAGTGGAAGAAACATCTTCTGCCTTGTCAACACTGGGGAGTAGTGAACCATGGTACAAGTAATGTAGCATGGATCTGAAGGTAGATGCCTCCATGTCTTGGATGGTGATAGAGGTCATCTTGCTTTCAGCCATTGGGCCATAGAGCTCCGCTTTAAAGACCGGCGATCGGGCTGCGAGCACCACGCGATGTGCACTGAAGCTCTGCCCACCAACGTTGAAGGAAACATCAGTGAATTCTTGCTTATCCGACATCATGGCCAGATCATGACCCAAATCGGGAAGCTCATTCTCCATTGATGAAAGTGGACATGTCCAGTTGATGTCCACGGAACATAGCACCACGAAGTGGTTGTCTACCACACAGTTAGCCTTGACGTCGTCCCTCTCTACGAGAACCAAGGAATCGCCTTTTGTATTTTCAGGTAAAAAGTCCAGGAAGTTCCCTCTTCCCATGATGTAAGGCGCCGGTGTGCCGATCTTGTCAAGTAAAACCATGTGTGTGGACACCTTGGCAGAGCCTCCCAGCATGGGATCAGGGCGGACTTTGAGAGCGAACATCATTCTGGACATCGTGGGTAGAGGCCAGCAAATTGCGGTGCATTTGCATCCAGCGATGATGGTGCTCTTTCGCACAGACGGGCCAGGGATGGGAACTGGAACTGTAGACGCGATTCGGGAGCGTGGCTGAATTCTGGGCTGGAATTCGGTATCGGGCCGTAACAACCAGAATTAAAGAGATAAGTGTGTTCGGTAATCAAAGGCAAGTTGCCTAAAAAATATTTACCCCCTAAAGCCTTGTTCGGTTCATCTAGAAAAAGGCCTTATTCGGTTCTTAGGGAACTAACCCCATGGTGTTTGCTGGTTCACATCCTCCACCTTTGGGATTGAATCTCTCCAACCTCTCAATTCCCTACACAGCTACACTGTTGCATTGTTCGGTTCCTCTTGAACACAGGCTAGTGCAACATGCAGCTTTTCTATGCGAACAACACCAGTAGCATAAGTATAACTACATGAGTTTTCCCCACACAAAAAAAAAACTACATGAGTTTGGAAGTCCTAAGTATTGCTGTCGGGACGAGAATGTCAACGGGGAGTGATCAAAGCCAAGAAGAAAAACGGGTCGGGATTCAGCGCTGCTTGGAGGTGCATCAAACAAAGACCTTCAAAGTCCGGTTTTGCTAGGGCTCAGTCGACTGAGAACTTGCTTAGTGCTCAGTCGACTGATACGCCGTTCATCCCGTGCGTCGAGATTCGTGCGAACCTTAACTTCATCTTCTTCCTCCCGACGCACGCCGGGCGGAGCGGCGAGGCGTCGCGGCAGCACGCCGGGCGGGGAGGACGGCGTTGTCTACGGGAGGAGGCGCGCTCGCCGGATTTGGAAGGAAGCTCGCCGGAGTTGAGGAAGATGATGACGTCACCCGACCGAGAACTAAGCTAGTTCTTAGTCAAATGAGCCCTTGGCGGACCCAAAGTCAAGCCAGAGTAGGAAATGGAGTTGAGCATTAGGTAGCTGTATAGTAGAGAAAATAAGAAAAATGTTCAGTGTGTCTGAAGAATGCAGGGAGCTTATATAGAGCAGGAGTGGCAGCAGAGCAAATCATGGGATCGAGGTAAGGTTATCTGTGCTGACACTTGCACGTGTTCAATTTCCGACGATCAAATGGATGTCAACGAGGAGTGGTCAAGGCCAAGAAGAAAAACGCGCCGGAATTCAGCGAAGCGAGCTGTATCTGCATGTTCGGGATTGACAAAGATACTCAAGCTTGGGGAATTGGGGAACAGAATTACTCAGTATTTCTTTTCGTGTGTGAAGTACTCCGTAGTAGATGATGCCACGAGATTTCGTACTGGTCAGTGGTCAATTTCCAGCCTGATCTTGACTTTGCTTCCGGTCAGATATGGCATGCTGACCAGTTAATCAAATGCAGGAAATTAACAGTTTGATCACGATTAATCTTCATAGTGTCCCGATCGAACATTTGTCACGGCGGGGGAATTCAGGTCCGGCGTGCACGATCAATGTTTGGAATCCATTAATCCAATCCAACGATGGCTGGACCCTGAACGAGTCCGGTCCTTGACAGCTTGGACCGTTGGCCCAGCCGGAGAAGGATATATAGGCTACACCCTTATCAGGCATGAAGGTCCACGTGTTAGCACCGTAACATTTTTGTCTTAAATTTTGTACTAGTTATGCATAAAATGAACAAAAAGTGGGACAAACGGATCCCGTTTTCGCATCCCTACGTCAGGTACCCTTAATTCTACAGTAGAAAAAATACAGTATCTATGCTTCTAACATTTGTCAGTGAAAAAGCTTCGAGAACGATATTGCTAGACTAGTTATCTTGGTAGCACGTGCTTGCATCAAGCCGGTCTTTGTTTTGAGCAGGCTAGCAGCCAAATCCAAGTCAAATGATCTGGTGGAGCAGTCACCGGTCAACAGTCCATGCAAATATTCTGGTCTCGGATCATACCCGTTTTTAATCACACTGTTTTGAATACTCCAAAAAGACCGGGTGAGAAGCATTCGCCTATTTAGTCAAAAATCGAAGTAGATTTTTTGCTCCCGATCCACACTATGTCAACCACCACCACCGTGTTGACTTTGCCCTCCGTGGCGTCTATGGCGATTTGCCGGAGACTGGCGTGATGCCGTTCTTTTCTCCCCCGTTTCCTTCTCAATCTGCCCAGATTTCTCAGATCTTCTAAGATTTCGGCCTGGTTTCTCTAGATTCGGTTCTTTTCTCAAACCCGTTCTCCTTTTCCCCTGTTTCGCTGCTGGCTTTGCGAGCGCCGCTGCCTTTGCTGCCGCCGGCGGTGCCGAATACCCCTCTCAGCTTGATCTATTCCACCAAGGCGCTCCACCCCATCTCTTCGAGTTCTGTTGCAGATGCTTTTGAGGAGGTTGAGCTGATTGAAAAGAAGGAGCAAAAAGGGGGCGACGTGGTGAAGGCGTTAGTGGAGGCTGAAGGTGAAGCGAACATCACTGAAAACGCGGGGCTGCCGAGTCAGCTCTGCAAGTATCAATGAGGTTAGAAGCTTGGAATGGCCGGGTTTCGGCAATGGCCCGGCTGTTCGTGGTCTCACGGATGTCGTGAGGAAGGATGATCCCGACATATTGTTTCTTTCTGAAACTAAGATGGTGAAGGAGAAGTTAGAAGGTTTGCGGTGGAAGTTGGGGATGCCGAATTTGATTGTCAAGGACTGTGTAGGACAAAGTGGTGGTCTTGCAATGTTTTGGAAGAATGGAGTTGAGGTGAAACAAATTGGCTTTGCATCCAAGTATCATCTGGACGTGGAAATAACAGAAAGAGATGGGTTTGTGTGGCGGTTTACAGGAATATATGGGGATGCCAAAACGAATGAAAGGAGTAACACTTGGAGGCTGCTGCGTACGCTAAAACACCAGAGTGATAAACCGTGGTTGTGTGCTGGGGATTTCAACGAAATACTTTTTGATTGGGAGAAAGAGGGTGGAGCTCCGAAATCACAAGTTCAGATGGACAACTTCAAGCAGGCGCTGGAGGATTGTGAGTTGGACGATCTTGGATTTGTGGGTGACGCGTTTACTTGGCGTAACCATAGCCAAGAAGCTGATCGGTATGTCAAAGAAAGGCTAGACAGGGCGGTGTCGTCTCCTGCTTGGAGGGCAAGGTTTTCAGCGTACAAAGTTACCAATGGGGACCCTCGCCACTCCGATCATCGGCCGGTGATCATTGATACACATGGAGGGGTGTGTTGTAAGGGGAGCCCTGCACGGGGCTTCACTCCACGGTTTGAAGCAAGGTGGTTAGAGGAAGAGGAGTGTGGTAGCATTGTTCAGCATGCTTGGAATAGGGAGGTGAATGTGCATGGAAATGGAGTGGGTGGTGCGGTCAGAGGGGTGCTAGGTGAGTTGACCGAGTGGAGTAATAATGTCCTTGGTGATCTGGACAAGAGAATTAGGCGGTTAAAGAAGGAACTTGAAAAATGGCGAAGAAGAAGCATTGATCAAACACAAGTCAGAAAGGAGGCAGAGTTGAGGTATAAGCTGAGCAAACTGGAGGATCAAAAAGATTTGTACTGGAAGCAACGAGCACATGTACATTGGATGAAGGAGGGAGATAGGAACACCAAATATTTTCATACCGTGGCTACAGAAAGAAAGAAGCTGAATAAAATAACAAAACTGAAGCGGGACGATGGTGGTGTTGTAGAGGAACAGGAGGCCATGAAAGAAGTGGTTACTGACTATTTTTCAAATCTATTTTCCTCTACATTCCCAGGTACACGTGTGGAGGAGCTATTGTGTCATGTTGATTCGCGGGTGACTGCTCCAATGAACGAAGAGTTGTGTAAACTCTTCACATCGGAAGAGATTGTTGATGCTTTGCAAAGTATTGGTGATCTTAAAGCACCAGGGCCTGATGGGATGCACTCGTTGTTTTATAAGAAATTTTGGGAGGTAGTGGGGGAGAAGGTAACCGATGAAGCTCTTGGAGTGCTAAATGGTGGACCAATGCCACCAGATTGGAATGACACTTGTGTGGTCTTGATCCCAAAAGTCAATAGCCCTGAAAGTATGAAGGATTTGAGGCCTATTAGTCTATGCAACGTGGTTTACAAATTAATCTCAAAGGTCCTTGCAAACAGATTGAAGAAGATCCTCCCGGAGATTATATCACCTAATCAAAGCGCCTTTGTTCCTGGTAGACTAATTACAGACAATATTCTGCTGGCATATGAGTGTACACACTTTATGAAGAACAAGAGGAGAGGGAAAGAGGGGTATGCAGCAATCAAATTGGATATGAGCAAGGCGTATGATAGGGTGGAGTGGTCTTTTGTGGAGAAAATGATGAGGAAAATGGGGTTTGCGGAACAATGGATAAAGATTGTTATGAGTTGCATTTCTTCGGTAAACTATCAGATCCGAGTCAATGGTGAGCTTACGGATGTTATCATACCACAACGAGGCCTTCGGCAGGGAGACCCGCTATCCCCGTTTTTGTTTCTTATATGTGCGGAAGGCTTTTCTGCATTACTTAATGCGGCAGAACTGAATGGAGATTTGGAGGGCATAAGAATTTGCCAAGATGCCCCGAGCTTTAATCACCTATTGTTTGCAGATGACTCACTGGTACTTATCAAAGCTACCAAAGAGAGTGCCAAGTCATTGCAAAAGATTCTACAACTATATGAGATTTGCTCGGGACAGACGGTTAATTATGATAAATCATCGGTTATGTTCAGTACAAACACACAAGTAACTGATCGGCAAAAAGTGCTGCATGAACTTAATATAAGAGTGGAGGCAAGAATTGAACGGTATCTAGGACTGCCAGTTTATGTGGACAGATCTAGGAAGAAGACGTTTGCTTATTTGAAAGATAGGATGTGGAAACGAATACAAGGATGGAAGGAAAGGATGCTTTCAAAGGCAGGGAAGGATATACTGATTAAAGCTTGTGCTCAGGCTATACCTACGTTTGCAATGTCTTGCTTTGACCTCACCAAAATGTTATGTGAACAGATGAGCATGATGGTGTGTCGTTTTTGGTGGGCACAACAAGATAATGAAAATAAGACACATTGGTTGAGCTGGGAAACATTGACGAAGCCAAAAAAAGAGGGAGGCCTCGGGTTCAGAGATTTATACGGATTTAACATGGCCATGTTAGCTAGGCAAGCATGGAGGATGCTCATAAACCCGGATTCCTTGTGTGCTCGTGTGCTAAAGGCGAAGTATTTTCCAACCTGTTCCATTTTGGAAGCGCAAGCTGCACCGGGCATCTCGTATACTTGGAGAAGTATTTTGAAGGGAATTGAACTTCTCAAGGAAGGCTTGATATGGAGGATCGGGGATGGTACTAGTGTGAATATTTGGACAGATCCCTGGTTGGCAAGAGACGATGCTAGACTTCCTATTACCCCGAAAGGTCATTGTCTACTGACTAAAGTTAGTGAGCTGATGGATCCAATTACCGGCAGGTGGGATGAAAGTCTTGTTCGACAAACATTTTGGGAAATAGATGTTAAAATTATTTTGGCAACACCCGTTCATGTGGAGTATGAGGACCTGGCAGCTTGGCAATTTGATAAAAAGGGCATTTTTTCGGTTAAATCTGCGTACAAAGTGTTTGTTAGAGACAGAGATGGTCCCCAAGCGTCATCATCCAGTATGCAGCATAATGGGGATTTCGAATGGTCCAAAATTTGGAAAATGCCGTGTATGCCGCAAGTACAGCAATTTATGTGGCGGCTTGCACATAATAGTCTACCTGTGAAAAGGAAAATTAAACTGAGAGGTATGGAGTGTGATACGTTGTGTGTTTGTTGCCGTAGACTTGATGAAGATGGGGCACATCTGTTTCTGAGGTGCAAGCAGGTCAAGCAGATGTGGTCTCGGATTGGGCTGGAACAAGTTCGTGATCACTTGTGCACTCTACCTGATGCAAAATCCGTGGTAAAGAAAATACTCGAGCTTGAACCTTCGAAGCTGACACTTGCCTGTTGTTCACTATGGAGATGGTGGACTGGGAGGAATAAACTGAATGCAGAGGACAAAGCGTTGTCCGTGGATGAGATTCTCAGTCAAGCCAATTATTGGGCAGGGGAGTGTAGGAAATACATCCAGCGGACTACGGTGAAAAATAGCAGCGAAGCGAGACAGGATACACACCAGTGGATTCCACCTGTTAATGGCATGATTAAGCTAAATATCGATGGGGCTTTTGATGCACAGACTGGACATGGGGGATGGGGTTTCGTTGGCCGTGACAGCGATGGGGATGTTAGGGGAGCAGCTGCGGGGAGAATCGAATACGCAAGTTCTGCTATGTATACGGAAGCTACTGCCTGCCTAGAAGCTATACAAGCTGCTGCTGATTGGGGAATGGCAAGAATTCAGGTGGAGACAGACTGCAAAAATCTTGTCAATGCGGTGAAGACGCACGAGTACGATCTGGCGCCAGAAGGAATTATTTTTCGAGAAATCCGTACTTTCGCCCAGTTAAATTTCATCTACTTTGATATTTCGTTTTGCCCCAGGCTTTGTAATAAAGTAAGCCACGCCCTTGCGGCTTATGGTGCCAGCCAAACGATTTCTAGGCGTCGTTGGCTAGACACTGATTCGGATGATGTTTCTGTCGTGGTGGCCACCTTGTTAGGTGTGCCAGGTTAATGGAGTGAGTGTGTTAAAAATCAAAAAAAAAAAAAAAAATCAAAAATCAAAAAAAAAAAAAAAAAAAAAGTCAAAACTCGATGTTGCGTATCCTACATGTCCGCACACGCGCTTTTAATTTGTTTTTACCTGGACTGGACACAGTACAGTCCGACACGTACGCCTTTAAACTTGACCGTTCTCTTTGGAGTTCTGAATTATCAACAGGAAAGTCAGGGACGGTAAAACCGTCTCGATCACGTCAAAAGCTCACCAACGGTAGTACAGCGCCTAACTTAATTTGTAGCCACTTCATTTGATGCTTTGACCTCATGGCACAAGGTGCTACTTGATAATAGAAGTAAGTTCACTGTCAAGACGAAAGAGTGGACTCACATCCAACAATACTAGTCTCTCCGTAACATTATATAGTATGATTTTTAGATATTCACTACATACGAAGCAAAATAGTGAATCTACACACTAAAATACGTCTATATAAATCCTTATGTAGTTCATTCTGAAATAACTAAAACATCTTATACTAATACTATAGTACGGAGGGAATATCTATCAAACCCCTTCGACAGCTAAATTAGGATGCACTGCGGCAGGGACTTAAAATACTAGTATGGTGGACATGGGTACACGTAAACTTGATTTTCAAATTATCTGAAAATTTGTATTTTAAATTTTCAGAAAACTTTGAAATAAATTATCGCACGTACATATTTATTCGATACTTACATATTGCCTTATACTTACTCTATATATTTCAAGAAACAATATGATCATATGTGGCCTACACAATGAAGAGAAAACGGTGTATGTTTTTCCAGAGTAAAAATCCAGGTCAATACCATGGACACTTTGTCTTTTTCACACAAGTTGTATACTTTTGTATTTTAATTTTTAATTGGCATGCACATATTTGAATAGATTCTCTACACGCATGATCGATTTATGACAATGTACTTATTCTTTAGTTTTTTTTCTTTCTGATTTTACTGTTTATTTGCAATCATATGCAACCAGTATGAGAGATATGCCGCTTCGCAAAGCCTTTTACTAGCGCGACTATACATGTGTTAAATATGGGTGCTGGAAGTGTATCTGAAACTATGGAACATCTCTTCTTCCATTGCAAATTTGATCGGCTTTGTTGGACCTGTTTATACCCAGGATAGCATAGCATATCGCTCGGAGTGCTACACACTTGTAGTGTATAAATTTGTGGAAAGAAAAATTACATAACCCCTTTTTTATATCGGTAATTACCCTTGTGCCTGGTCTATTTGGAAAAACCAGCAGTGACTAAATTTTCAACAAGCCTAGGCTTAGCCTTTATACGAGCCTGGTCATTTTCAAAGAAGAGTTGAGATGACTTAAGTGCGACAAGGAAAGCATTCACACTTTTATTTGACTGGGCTGATAACTTCATTGATATAACTTTTTTTTTTAGTTTAGCTTTTATACATGTACAATTCTCTTGACTATTGTAACCATAAACACAAAATTTATAAAATTATGCACTAGCAGAGCTACTGTTCTCTGTCAAGATAAAAATACAAGATGTTTTGTAGCAATTTTTCTGTAACGGCGTGACTATTTCTCGGTGAACTAAGTGATATTTATTTCCCGGGTTGACATTATGTAGATCTTCTATTTATTTTTTTTACTTATTATATGGTTCAGAACTCAAACGCCATGTCGATCCGCGGTTGTTGGTCAAACGCTCGTCATAGCAGATTACAAGGGATGCTACACACCTGGGTTGTTTTGATCGATGGAGTTGGTGAGGTGAGGCACTGTCAAGCTCTGCTAATTATCTCTTGATAGCGACAAAATAAGCCAGTTTATTCCTCTGGGAACAGGCAAATCGCAGTTTAATACTCCATCACGTGTACACCAGACCGCGGGGCACGGCACGAAGCCGCCGCCGCCGCCGCCGCGGCGATCCAAACCCAGCAGACGCGGTCGCGACTCGTCCATTCTTCTTCCCCAACCCCGCCGCGTCCTCGCTTTCTCTCCCGCCGCCCCTTTTACCTTTTCCACGCACGCCAATTTAATCCGTCCCGGCCTCTCCCCTGCTCCTGCTCAGCTCAGCTCTACTCCCCGCCCCCGCCGTCTGACAACACCTCGCGGATGACGGCCGCCGCCGGCGCACTCTCCCTCCAATGACCCGCGCGTCCGTACTGCAGCAGCTCGCGGCTCCGCTCCTACTGCTTCTCCTCCTGCTGCCCGCGGCGCCCGCCTCCGCGTCCACGCTCGCCGTCGCGGGGGGCACCACCGTCTGCGGCGTCGCGGCCGAAAACGGCACCGTCTACTGCGCCGACTTCGCCGACGCGACCAACTACTCCTCCTCCTCCTCGTACTACTCCTCGCCCGTCGCGCCGTCCCTCGTCTTCTCGCGCGTCTCCGGCGGCGCGGCCTTCCTCTGCGGGCTCGGCTCCGGCGGCGGCGACGCCTCCGTACTCCTCTGCTGGCCGCCCGGCGCGTCAGGCCAGCTCAGGCGGGTCTACAGGGGCGCGGCGCCGCTGTCCGACCTCGCCGTCGGGGACGGCCACGTCGCGGCCTACGACGCGCAGGCGCGCGGGATCCGATGGTGGCGGGGCTCCGGCCGCTTCCGGACCTGGTCACGGGCGCCTTCCGCGACCTCGTCTCCGGCGACGGCTTCACCTGCGCGCTGGAGGAGTCCACCTCCTCGCCCAACTCCTCCAACAAAGTCCGCTGCTGGGGGCCGAGCGGTAGCGCCGTGCAGGCGGCCTTCGCGAACGCGTCCTCCGTGTCGTCCCTCGCGGCCGGCGGCTCCCGCGCGTGCGGCGTGGACACGGCCTCCGGCCAGGTGCTCTGCTCCGGCCAGTCCGGCGCGGGCGCGCTCGCGCAGAGCGGCCTCTACCCGCACGGGCTCGCCGTCGGCGACTCCCACGCCTGCGGGCTGCGCCGGCCCAACCACACCGCCGTCTGCTGGAGCCTCGCGGGGCCGACTCCCACCGTGTACTACCCGGCTCCCGACACGGCGTTCGAGTTCCTCGTCGCGGGCGGCAACCTCACCTGCGGCCTCGTCACCTACAACTACACCGTCGTGTGCTGGTCGGCGGCGGAGGAGGACGCGGCGGTGGAGCTTTCGTCGCTGCCCGCGATTCTCCCCGGCACGTGCGTCCCCGACGAGAGCTCGTGCGAATGCGGCCTCTACCCGCAGTCTGGGGACCTCTGCGCGGGCGCGGGCGCAGACGGCAGCGTGATTTGCAAGACGCTCTGCGACGTCCCGCCTTCGTCGCCGCCGGCGGCATCCGCGTCGCCTCCACAGCCGCCGTTGACAGTGGGTTCAAAGCGCGTGTCGAAAGGCTGGATCGTGTTCGCCGTTGTCGGCGCGGTGGGCGCCTTCGCGGGCCTCTGCTCCATCGTCTACTGCCTCGTCTTCGGCTTCTGCAGCCACAAGAGGATCCACAACTCCGTCCAGCCCAACCTCGCTGGAGGTGGCGCCGGAAACGCCCCCGCCGCGGCCGATAACGTCGGTGCTGTCGGCGTCAGCGCGAGCCCCTACGGCTCACCGAACGGGTCGCGCGCGCGGGGCTTCCTCTTCCGGCGGCAGCTCTCGCGCGCCATGACGCGGCAGCGCAGCGGGCCGTCGTCCTTCAAGGAGCAGACCGAGGAGTACACCTTCGCCCAGCTGTCGGCGGCGACCAATGGCTTCGCGCCGGAGGCCAAGATCGGCGAAGGCAGCTTCGGCACGGTGTACCGCGGCAAGCTCCCCGACGGGCGCGAGGTGGCAATCAAGCGCGGCGAGTCGTCGGGGCCGTTGGCGCGCAAGTTCCAGGAGAAGGAGAGCGCGTTCCGGTCGGAGCTGGCGTTCCTGTCCCGGCTCCACCACAAGCACCTCGTCGGGCTCGTGGGCTACTGCGAGGAGAACGACGAGCGGCTGCTGGTGTACGAGTACATGAAGAACGGCGCGCTCTACGACCACCTCCACCCCAAGTCGGCTATCATCATCGACGACGAGCCGTCGCCGGTGCTGTCGTCGTGGAAGCTGCGCATCAAGATCCTGCTGGACGCGTCGCGCGGCATCGAGTACCTGCACTCGTACGCCGTGCCGCCCATCATCCACCGTGACATCAAGTCGTCCAACATCCTGCTGGACGGCAGCTGGGTGGCGCGCGTGTCGGACTTCGGACTGTCTCTGATGGGCCCATCGCCGGAGTCAGACGATTCTTCGGCGACGGGGGCGGCACCGGCGCAGGCGCAGCACCTGACCATGAAGGCGGCCGGCACGGTGGGGTACATGGACCCGGAGTACTACGGCATGCACCACCTGACGGTGAAGAGCGACGTGTACGGGTTCGGCGTGGTGATGCTGGAGACGCTGACCGGGAAGCGCGCCATCTTCAAGGAGGCCGAGGGCGGGGACCCCGTGAGCGTGGTGGACTACGCGCAGCCGAGCATCGTGGCCGGGGAGCTGGGCAAGGTGCTTGACGGGCGCGCGCCGGCGCCGTCCCCGAACGAGGCCGAGGCCGTGGAGCTGGTGGCGTACACGGCCGTGCACTGCGTGCGGCTGGAGGGCAAGGACCGGCCCGCCATGGCGGACATCGTTGCCAACCTCGAGACCGCGTTCGCGTTCTGCGAGGGCAGCGCGGGAGGCGAGGGCGGCGGCCGCGATGGCCGCGCCGCCGGCGGGTTCAGGAACAGCTCGTCCAGCCTCTCCATGACGTCCATGGAACTGTCGGGGAGGATCGGGGATTAGATTTTTATTTCTTCTTCTCCTTTTTTAAAATTCGATTATTCGGGAGTTTCAAATTGTGATTAGCCCGGGAAGGAAGCAATGTTCAAATGTGTTGTTGGTTAGTTCATTTTTTGGGGTAGAATGGAATTGGAGATTCCTGTGTGTGTGTGTGTGTGGTATTATCTCATCTCATCTCATCTCATCTCATCTCATCTCACACATTTTGTACATGATCTCGATGAGAAGTTTTCCAGATTCTCAACAATCCTCTGCTTTCACTGGCCATAATTCCAACACGATCTGTTATCTTTCTCTCGATGATGATATTCCAGCAGAATCATTGCGATTCCAAAGGCTCTCTGGAAGAATCTTGTACTATCATCATCGTCCGTGCGCTTTCCAAGTTTGAACAAATCAAGTGCTATCTTCCGTTTTCCGGTCTCCGGTCCAGGTTGGTGGAGTGGTCAAAGTTCCAACCCGTGCATGCTTCTTTCTGCGATGCAAACTCATACGCATCGTTCGCCGGTCAATCGGGGTTCGTTCGCTCGGAAGTTGTTGGGATGGACGCTGCTTCCTCCAAGCGAACAAGTTCGGTGTGTATCGGCAAGGCGTTTCTCACTTTCTCGCCCGTTCCGGCCAACGGCGGAACCAGGAAATATGGACAGGGGGGGGCCGGACATTGGCAAAACTCTGAAATGTTAACCTCTTGATGTGCTCCAGCCAAGGTTTTAGATTTTGTATTGCAAAATTTACAGCGCACCCAGGACGAAACGCCAAAATTCGTTTTTTTTAAAAAATCAGAAAAACTGGGACTAAAAGCACAACCCAAAATTTGAAATTAGGAACGAAAATTGATCAAAAATTGATGAATTTTGGGGAGATTTGCCGCTCCGCTGCTTTGAAGACCGGAAGAACGGAGAGAGAGCAGAGAATTTGTGAAGGTACAGGATGCAGAGTATGCATGTGCAGCCTCGTATGTGTGAACAAGGAAGGAGGAAAAGTCAAGAAGAGGATCTTCTGTGACCAGCTTCCGTGTGATCTACTAATGTATACATGTTTGTGTGATGTATAAAGAAGTGGTTACACGATGATTGGACAAAAGATCTTGGGGTCTTGAGAAAGATTCTGCATGTTGGGGGGAGCCACGGCCCCTGCTCGCTCCCCCCTGGTTCCGCCATTGGTTCCGGCGATCTTTTTATTCCAGAAAATCGTATACCGCAGAAAATCTCCACGCATAGTATCATGTTTGGAAAAACATCACTTTGTTCTTTCAACTATTTGTCACGCAAAAACACACGAGTCTAGTTTGGGCACCTAAATTCTACTCCCTCCATTCGGAAAAGGATGTCTTAGATATATAAAAATTTGGATGTATGTGGACATGTTTTAGTGTACACATACCTCCAAATCTAGATATATCCAATACATCCTTTTCCGAACGGAGGGAGTACTAAAACTAGACTTACTCTTTGGAAAAAAAAAAACTGACAGGTTTGGTTCCAGCGGCAGTCAAATGAGGAAAATTTCGAAAAAATTTTGAAACAAGCTAGCATAAAATCAATAATAAAAATGTGAAACTTTATGTTTTATGTTTCAAAACTTTGTACAAAAACACGAATGATGAATAGAAGAATGCTTTTCAATGGAATTTTTTAGAAAAGCAGAAAAAGGAAAAAATATTTTATATAACTTACTTTACTCAAATACCTTATTTTGTTACTATTCTAAAAAATGCATCATCAAATCTTATGAAAACAATTTGGTAGTTTAAAGTAAACAATTTTCATCGCAACTTTTTGACTAATCTTTATTTTTTGCTATATCGTCTGCGAAATCATTTTTTAATTGATGGTTATTTTGTGTTCATTAGGTAACCACATGTGCCGCCTCTGCCGAACCGTTGCCACATCACCATTCAAACTTCTGCCAAAGTTGCTGGGAACCTGTGAAGGATGTTGCTTCTGCTTCCTCCGAGCTAGCCAGTTTGGCGTGTATCTGGTCTACCATGGCAAGCAAGTACACTATGAGGTCGATTTCTCCAAGTGTTTCACATCATTTCTTGCTCTTTTTTTTTTGCCGTGTGTCTACGACCATCTCTTTGATTTACAGAACCGTAAATTGCAAGAATTTCCACGCTTAGTATTATTACTTTTTAAAAATAACATTTCGGTTCTCTCAACTACTGGTTGAACCCCGTTCTGGTTCCTCAACTGTAGAACTAGACAAGCTCGAGCTTCACCTTATTCATTAAGGGGTGAAGTGGTAGTACAGTGACCACAAAAATAAAAATTACATACAAATTAACGAAAAATATCAATAAACAATAAATGTGAAAAATAAACTGGAGAGTTAAAAAATGAAGACAAATTAATGAAAATATTACTATAGTTTTTAAATGGAAGAATTTAGAAAAGAGTAAAAGATATATGGGAACATTAATGAAAATCCACAAACATTGGGGTTTTCATGATTTCTCATATTTTTTATTTGTCACAAATCCATCCTTTCCCGAATACTTCATTTTTTTAACATTTTGATTTTTATTTCTTTATAACATTCCCATATCTTCATATAAGTTACAAGAAATATTTTCCCTTGCCTTTACAAATACCTTTTTTTACTTTCCCACAAAATTCCTTTTAAACATTTTCATATATTAATTTTATTATTTAAAATAAACCAAATTTGTCCCAAGAAATACATTATCATTGTATACAATTTTCTATTCATTGCTAACAATATGTTTACCCTACATTTTATTCTTAAAATATTTGTTGGTCTTTTTGTGCTGACTAGGTTGCCATGTGCAAAACCACTACCACACCATCTGCCAAACCATTTCAATGAGATGAGGGACCAAATTTGTCAGGTATTGAAATTATTGGTCAAATATGTGTGGGTTTATGGTTCAAAACCAAATTTAAGCCTGGTCGACATTTCTATTCATGAAAAACTTGGTCATTAATTAAGGAACCAAAATTACAAATATAGTCTTATTTTTCTAAGAATACCCTATTGTATATGTTAAGATGCTTGTAGAAAATCTGAAACCCTAATGTTTTTGTTGTTGTGGAACCCTAAAATTGTGTGTTGTATTGCATTGACCCTCGTGGGGTTTATATAGAGGTACAAAGGGGTAGAGGATTGGAATACAAGGCAAGTCATGCTAGGTTTAAACTGAGTCTATCTCTAACTCTAGAGTGTTCCAATATCTCTACGTATTATACTTCTAACATTCCCCCTCAGTCGTAGCGGGAGTGAAGCGAACGATTGCGACTGTCTTTGAAGGCTTGCGCTTCCGTCGTCTCCTCCTCTCCGCCATCATCAACTGCGTCTCTGGTAGTCTCTCCTCTCTTCCCTCCCGCAGTCACAACGGGAGTGGCGTGGACGCAAGTGACGACGTGAACGTTGTTGACTGGAGTTGTTGCCGATGTGTTGCTGTAGATGTTGCCCTGGATGTCGATGTCGAGGTAGCCGGTCGTGATGTAGCCGTGGTCGATGTTGTCGTAGTCGTGGTTGTTGTAGCCGATAGCGCCGGAGGCGCAAAAAATTGCGCGGTTTTGGTCGTATTGTCTTAGGTTTTGTGCGGCGGCGGCATGGATATGCGGCGGCGGCAGCAATCTTGGTCATAGTGCGGCAGCGGCAGAGATATGCGGCGCTGGCGGGTTTTTGCGTGGCGGCGGCGGCATGTTTTTGGTCATCGTGCGGCGGCGGCAGGGATCTGCGGCGGCGGCGGGTTTTTGTGTCATTGTGCGGCGGCGGCAGGCATCTGCGGCGGCGGCGCGTTTTTGGGTCATTGGGCGGCGGCGGCAAAAGACCACGTGGATGTAGATCTTGACGATGATTGTGTTGGTGATGTAGAACTCGACGAAGATCTTGATGTAGTCGTACAGCTTGATGTCGTTGGCGGGCGTCGTAGGTTGGCTCGGTGCAGTGCAGATCGGACGGAGGGCGTCTACGTCTTGGTGGGCGGCATGCACGCATCTACGTGATATCCTGCTTGTCTTCTATTGCTCCTCTTCTAGTCCATGGCCTGCACATGTACGTGACGTACCACTACGCAGGTGATCTGACCTGCAGATCGATGCGTCCAGCAGCCCGCTGCTGCTTGTTCGGACGCGAGAGCTGCCCTTGCCAGCCAGCATGCCCCATCACCGGAGCGTCGCTGAGATCCGGGCGGCCGTCGTCTTGTCCATCAGATCGCCTTATGCGTAGCGCGTGCTAGCGTACAGCCGCGAGCGCCGCCGATCGTGCACTGATTTTCACCGGAAGGTGAAAGTGCATGTTGCCCCATGTGTGGTTTTGGTAATTAATAACAATCCTTATGGACTAATGTTTGTATTGAGATATTCTTATAGGTTTGTCCATAGGTCTCGTTTGAACTCCATGTTTTGGATTCAAGGTTGTATGCCATCAAGATCATTGATTAATGGACATACTTGATATGATCAAGAAGATGAAAAGATACAAGGTTGATCAAGACTAAGTGCAAAGAGTGGATTCAAGTTGATCAACACACAAAGCTAAATGATATACCATGTGGGATCATTGATCAAATGGTATGGTAAGAAATTGTCCATATAGCTTTGTGAACTAACCCATTATGTGTGTGTGGCATTACTTTGTTGGGGTTAGGTATCTCTCCATGGGCTTGCATCAAAAGGAAAATTTCTTATAGCTCATGGAAGATGACGTCATGTGGTGATCGTCATCAAGGTTGTGATGTGCAAGTTCAAGATGGGCGTCTAGAAGATATCATATGCTTGAAGCTTGCAACCCATTTGGAGATAATGGTCAAGTGAAGATTTTCCTAAGAGAGGACTCCCATCTTGGTGTATGGGGGAGCGACATGTGAGTCTTCACCAAGCAAAGCGCAATCAAGAAAGGTGATCCACTTGAAGGGATCAAGATCGTCATCATCTAACTCAAGTGGAATGCGCAAGGCAAAGGTATGATCTTGATAGGGTTTCTTTTTTACCGGTCTCATGGTGTTAGTGGGAGACCGGGTTATAGGATAGATACCGTACTATCAAAAGGGGCTCTCAAGTGAGTAACTTGATCGCATCTTTGTGGAGAGATCAAACCTTTGCATACTTGGCATATCATCTTTCTTGGTTCTTACTTGGTTTTTCAACTTGTTGGGTTTTGGTGCTTGTTGTGATCTTCATGACAAGCCCAAGTTCTCCGAAAACGGATTTCGTATGGAAAATTTGTTGCGTTTTCGGGTTGGAAATATTATCGGTTTATCCTTGACGAAAGTTCCACACCTCCATGTGTGTCAACTTAACTCTATTTATGGTTCTTAATATTTATAGGAAAGCTCTTGTTGCTATCTTTCCAACAAAATTGGTTTCACCTCATTTGGAGTTCGTATGTGAAAGTTTTGGGGTTTGCAGTTTTGTGGTTTTCCAGGCCGGAGTCTCCGGTCCGCCCAACCGGAGTCTCCGGACTCAGGATTTCTTGTCGAAGGACTCGGGGTGGAGAGCCACTGCATAGGGGACCGGAATGTCACCGGAATGTCTACGGAGCTCTGGCCATGGCCGGAGTCTCCGGTCTCTCAGACCGGAGTCTCTGGTGTAAATTTCCTGCAACGGCTATTTTTTGGGGAACTATAAAAAGGCCCCCTTCTACCCCAATGTAGCCAGCTTTGCCAAGCACGTTTTTCTCTCTCTCCCACCATTGTTGACCTTGGAAAGCTTGTCTCTCTCTCAATTCCTCCCATGATTCTTACATATCTTTGAGGGAAAAGAGAGAGGAGATCTAGATCTACATATCCACCAATCCATCTCTACTCTAAGTGAGGGGAACCCTTTCGATCTAGATCTTGGAGTTCCATTTGTTGAGTTCTTCTTTGTTCTTTCTCTCTTCTCCCCATAAACATTAGTTGCTTTTGGTGGGATTTGGGAGTGAAGGACTTGAGCACTTCTTGTGTTTTTGCCTTTGCGTTTGTGCATCGGTTTACTCTCTCCACGAAGATTCATGGAAGTGAAAGTTTGTGATCTTGTTACTCTTGGGTCGTTGGACCCTAGACGGTGTTCTTGAGGCCTTTTGTGGCTTGTTGAGACCTTTTATGATCACTTGGGAGCTCCCAATCCTTTTGTGGGTTGTGCCTCAAGATTGTTGTAAGGGATCGATTTCCGCCCAAAAGGAAATCAATAGTGGAACATGATGACCCACAAGTATAGGGGATCGCAACAGTCTTCGAGGGAAGTAAAACCCAATTTATTGATTCGACACAAGGGGAGCTAAAGAATACCTGAGAGCCTTAACAGCGGAGTTGTCAATTCAGCTGCACCTGTGAATAGTCTTGCTCGACACAGATTATCAGTAGCAACTGTTTTATAGCAGTAGTAGCGGTGAAATAATAGCAGCAGTAAACAGAGACAGCAGTAGTGATTGCAGTAAACAGCAGGATTAAAACACTGTAGGCATAGGGATGGATGAACGGGCGCTGCATGGATAAGATAGCTCATATAATAATCAAGACATAGGCATTGCAGATAATAATGATAAAGCATCCAAGTACTAAGTAAACGTAGGCATGTGTTCCGTATATAGTCGTACGTGCTCGCAATGAGAAACTTGTACAACATCTTCTGTCCTACCAGCCGGTGGCAGCCGGGCCTCAAGGGAATCTACTGGTAATTAAGGTACTCCTTTTAATAAAGTACCGAAGCAAAGCATTAACACGCAGTGAACACATGTGATCCTCACATCGCAGCCATTCCCCTCGGCTGTCCCAATTATTGTCACTTTGGGACCGCGGGTTCCGGACAACAATATGTGTATACAACTTGCAGGTATGATCAATAAACAGTGCATATCATTATGAAACAATAACATGTTCAGATCTGAAATCATGGCACTCGGGCCCTAGTGACAAGCATTAAGCTCAACAAGTTGCAACAACATCAATAAGTACTAACAACGGATACTGGGCACCATGCCCTAATGATCTTATAGCTTATTACATGAACAATCTCATCCAATCCCTACCATCCCCCCCAGCCTACAGCAGGGAATTACTCACACATGGATGGGGGAAACATGGATGGTCGATGGAGAAGCGTCGGTGATGATGATGGCGATGATCTCCTCCAATTCCCCGTCCCGGCGGAGTGCCAGAACGGAGTTTCTGGTCCCCGAAATAGGTTTCGCGATGGTGGCGGCGTACGGTGATGTTTCTGGATGAAGTGGACGACCCCCCGACGTTTTTAGGTCAGAAGGGTTAAGTAGTCGAAAGGGGGACTCGGGGAGGTGCCCGAAGCACCCTCCTCATAGGCTGGCGCGGCAGGCCCTTGGGCCGCGCCACCATGTGGTTTGGGCCACTCGTGGCCCATCTCCGCCTCCCCTTCTGGCTCCGTGAGTCTTCTGGTAAAATAGGAGGTTTGCGATCTTTTCTGGTGTTTTTCCCGAAAGTTGACTTTCTGCACAAAAACAAGACACCAGGGCAATTCTGCTGAAAACAGCGTTAGTCCGCATTAGTTGTATTCAAAACACACAAGTTAGAGGTAAAACAATAGCAAAAGTGTTCGGGAAAGTAGATACGTTTTGGACGTATCAGAACACTACTAGGAAACTGTCTTTCTGTGGATCCACTATCTGTGGCGCACCATATAGGCCATTCGCCACAAAAAAAATTCAGTGGCGCACCCTGCCGTGTGCGCCACAGAATACTGTGGCGCATGCAAGCTGGCATGCGCCACCGAAATATGGTGGGTCCCGCCTCCACAAATATCTGGTGACATTTCTGTGACGCATTGCGCTGGTGATGCATGTAAAATGCATACATGAACTTTGCACTTTAATTGCTTATATTCCAATCATATTTGCATCATATAAGGGTTATATCAATGTTTTATCATGATTTTGGGAATACTTCATAGTTTTCCCATTTATTTGGAATTAACCCTGCACACGCAGAAAACCCTACTTTTGTATTTTAATGTTTCAGGGACCCAAACGTCAACGAAATCACCTGGAAATTTACGGGCGTCAATATTTGGAAGGAAGAAGGACTACGGAAAAAGGAAGCAAGCAAACGGAGGCCCGAGGGCCAAACGAGCATGGCCCACGCGGCCAGGTACTGTGGCCGTGTGGGACCCACCCGTTTGGGCCTCGTGGCTCCGTTGCCGTCGATCTTCGCTCCACCGCCTTCGTCTTGACCTAAAAACGCCTATAAAAAAGGTCCCCCGTCGTTCTCTGGAAGGAGCGCCGCACAAACACAAAAACACCGAAACGGAGATCAGGAGCTGCAGATTGGAGGGGGAAAACTCCGGCGGGGCGCTGCCGGCGTGGTCTCCATCTTCTCCATCGACTTCTCCACCGTCTCCATGATGAAGAGGGAGTAGTCCACCTCTGGACTATGGGTTTGTGGAAGTAACTTATGTATCTCTCCTCTCTTGAGCTTCACTAATTAGTACCGTATGAGCTGCTGAACATGATTACGGTCACCGTTGTAATACCTTTGTGGTGGATCTTTATGAGTTAATATATGTTTGAGATTGCAATGTTTGTTTCAGTTATGAGTATAGATGCATATTATGTACCCCGTTCTTATTTACTTGTTTTGATCAAGCATGTTTATGAGAGCGTGTGAGGGGGAACGTGTGCATTAGTTGGAGTAACGGGGGTGGCTAGTGCAGTGAACGTGAGAGAAAGTTCTGCGATCCACTTTGGTATCTTTACCTTACTTTGTTGCCTCACTAGGGATAAACTAAAATACCATGCTACCGGGGATGTGGGCGTGACCATTGCCACTACTCCATGACTAGATCTAGCATGTTCTTATTTTCACTTCATGTCATGATACTTATTGCTATACTCTGAGTTATCTTAATTACTAAGGTGTTATGATTTAGTTCGCATCTTGGTGGAGTATAAGAGAGGTTTATAACCAAAAGATCTCTATGTTAGGACGTGATGCCCATATATTTAAGTAACTTGTTATCAAACCCTGTGTTGCAATCTCATATGTTAACTTTGTGTGTTCCATTGTCTACCACTTTATAAAGAGAGAGTGCATTTGTGAAACCATGAACCCCAGTCCATTTTTAATCATAAGAAACACCTTTCCAACACCATATACCACTTTTATATTTTCAGCCATCATTAAATCCGAAAATACAAAAATACTTTTCATCTTGCATACATCATTCAAAAACCCAAAAATATCATTTATCATTGCATCCACCATCATTGCATATTTATTTCCTGTTTGCATTGCATAACTATCCTGATATCATTCTTACACCTTGTGCTTGACAACCACAGGTGAGGTTGAGGACCAAAACATCTAACCTTGTTTTGTAGGTAACCAAAAGAAGGATAAGAAGATAAATCTACCACTTCAGATTCCCCGAGAGTTCGATATTAAACCCTCGAATCACCCCTCGTGGGGAAAACTGTCTTCCACTATACTATACACTCTGCACTTGGAGTCTCAACCTAAATTCCGTTATTTGTGCAGGCATCAAGACTTGCTCTGCGGGATCATCAAGACGTTTTCTGGCGCCGTTGCCGGGGAATCGTAGCTGAGAGATTTATCCAAGGGTGTGCATCATCGCATTCATCTCACAACAAAGTCAACATCACCAACTTGTGCTAACACCTAAGCTTGGGGAGGTTGCACCTACGTGAGCACCATCTTATCCATCTTTACTTACAAAGCAATTTATTTGTTTTGTTAGTGTCATTGCGTATCATATCATATTTATTTCAGTTTTGCATTAAAAATTAAAAATACCAAAAAAACTTGCTAAAATGGGAGAAAGGACTAAGCTGTGTGACTATACAAACACTCCTAATGATCAATTTATCACGAGAGCTATTGCCACACCTGAGATAAAAACTGATAGTTATAGAGTGAGTTATGGTCTATTACACTCAATAACTAGGAAACAATTTGGCGGTAAAGGATGGGAAGATGGTCTTGAGCATCTTAATATTTTTACCGTCATTTGTATGGCACAAAACTTTAAGGAACCTGATAGCGTGATGTCAAAATTATTCCCTTTTTCGCTAAAAGGAGAGGCAAAAGAGTGGGTGTCTTCACTACCTCTTGCTATAGCTAAAACTTGGAGAAAACTAGAAAAGGCTTTCCTTAGAAAATATTATCCCATCTTTTGGGCACATAAACCGGTCAATTCTATTCATGTCAAGGAAAAGAAAGTTGAGGAAGTTAAAATGCTTAATGAAGTCAAGGATCCTTTGCTTGACTTAGAAAATTGTAGCTTACAACAACAAACAACAACAACAACAACAACAACAACAAAGCCTTTTTTTCCCAAACAAGTTGGGGTAGGCTAGAGTTGAAACCCATAAGATCTCGAAACCAGGTCATGGTTCTGGCACATGGATAGCTAACTTCCACGCAGCCCTATCCATGGCTAGTTCTTTGGTGATATTCCAATCCTTCAGATCTCTCTTAACAGACTCCTCCCATGTCAAGTTTGGCCTACCACGACCCCTCTTAACATTCTCATCCCGCTTTATCCGTCCGGTATGCAATGGCGCTTCCGGAGGCCTACGTTCTATATGACCAAACCATCTTAGACGGTGTTGGACAACCTTCTCTTCAATTGGTGCTACCCCAACTCTCTCACGTATATCATCATTCCTAACCCGGTCCTTTCTTGTGTGGCCACATATCCATCTCAACATGCGCATCTCCGCTACACCTAACTGTTGGATATGTCGTCTCTTGGTCGGCCAACATTCTGCGCCATACAACATCGCAGGACGAATCGCCGTCCTATAGAACTTGCCTTTTAGCTTTTGTGGCACTTTCCTATCACAGAGGACGCCAGAAGCTTGGCGCCACTTCATCCAACCAGCTTTGATTCGATGACTCACATCTTCATCGATATCTAGCTTGCATGAATTAATATCTATCTTACAAAAATTTGCAAGTGATCCTTCCATCAACACTAACCAAGCAGGTTTTGGTTCTTATATTGCTAATCATGTCTTGAAAGAAAAGATTGCTAGGTACAACCAAGAGGCTATGATACCACCTAAGCTTGGGGATATGTGGATACCTAAGGTACTAGTAACTATTGGAAAAGAGACACACCATGCCATACTTGATCTAGGATCTAGTGTCTCTGTTTTATCTAAAGAACTATATGAAGTGCTTGAATTGAAAAATCTTGAAAAATGCTCTATTGAACTAGCACTTGCTGATGACTCTATTAAACATGCTTTGGGAAAAGTAAGTGATGTTATGGTAGAGTTACATATGACTTTTGTGCCTGTGGATTTTCTAATCATGGATATGGGGAATAAAACCTCTAGTCCTATTATTCTTGGAAGACCTTTTCTTCGTACCACAGGTGCTATCATTGATTCAAAGGAAGGGAATGTAAAGTTTCAGTTTCCACACAAGAAGTGCATGGAACACTTTCCAAGGAAGAGGGAACCACCAAAGTTCAAGCTCCCTCATGAGCTTCGTCCACAATAAACAACAAGTAAGAAGCCTAGCTATATGGCTATAAAGAAAGCGCTTTGCGGGAGGCAACCCGGTTATTTTTATGTGTGATTTTTCTTTGTGTCCTCTTGCTGTAACAAGAGATTTTGTGTCTAGTTAGGTTCTGGAGTTTTTAATAAAGTGCCAAGTTTTACCCTTTTTGGTTTGAAAAGTTGCTTATAGCGTTCGGAGATTTTATTCCTGCACGAGTCAGTGCACGGTATGATTTTTAATTCTTATTCTGTAACTCCGAATGAGCTCATATTTGAACTGTAGTTGCAACTTTTCATCCTCTGTATGCATGAATTTTTCGGAATTTTTCGAGAAAGTTTGGTAGGGTAGAAAAATACGTTTTGCTGCTGCTGTTTTTCTGGACAGATTCTGTCCCATTTTGTTTGATGCATGCTTTGAGCTTTTAAGTTGAATCTTTTTGATCCAATTGAGTTTATGAGTAGGCATACAACATTATATACTTTCTGGACATTCATATGAATTTTTGTTCAAGGATTATATGCAGCAAGGAACCTATTTGTTTATCACTATTAATGCACCCCACAGAAAAGAATGGGAGAAACGGTGTTTTGAAGTTTTTTCACAGGGATTGGAGGAGATGCACCAAGAGCTATCCAAGGATGGTGAAGACCATAAGCTTGGGGATGTGAAGACAACCCCTGGACCTACACACTCTCGGTTTGCACACGTCCAACTTCTGTTTTTCGATCGAAACACTTTATCGCATAAACTTGGAGCGTCGTTTTTTGTTTTTGTTTGAGTCTTGAGAGACCACCACACTATCAATTATATATGAGAGAGCTACTGGAAATATGGGTTGAAATATGTTGGATGCTTTTATAAGATTGGGAAAAGGGATGTTTGACTTGATTTTTAATGATACATATAGTTGCATGATTCATGAGCTTGTTTATGAGTAATAGTTTGCAAATTCTTTTTGTAGAGCTATCACTTATTCATGTTTTGGTGCTGATTGTTATTTTACTTGGTTTAACATGGATTAGTTAGTTCTATGGACACTCATGCATGCATCTAGATGGTCAACTTTCTCCCTTTTGCTAGCCCAAAAACTCCAACAAGCAAAAACTTGTTTCCAACACCTTCAACCAAAGTTATTCCAGTGAGTCCACCATATCTACCTATTGGCTTTATGCTATTCCGAGTATGTTTAACATGTTTTGTGTTATCTTACCTCTGAATGAAAATGTTTATGTTATTGATTGCAATGGAAAAATTGGTTATATAGCTCTCACGAACTTGATGCACATTTTACTATTTGCATAATAAAACATGACCCATTGTGATTAAGATTATGATGTAGTGGCTTGATAAATGTTCGGGTTGGAGTTAGCCCATATGTGCTGTCACATGCAAGCTTTCAACATGCTCTTCATCTCATTTAGTTGATATCATGTACTTTTGTTATGGATGCTATCATGGTGAAATGAGTGGAAATGAAGTAGTTTAAATGAGTTTGTATAAATGGTTAGAGAGACGCCTGGGCCGCTAATCTAAGCCATGCATCATTCATGGTGGAAATTTACTTACATACTATGGTGAACCTTCTGTGATACACCTTGCAATAAAAAACTATTCCAAATGGTAAATAAAAAGGGTGTTGAGATTGTTCATTTTGTTTGTTTGTCTTGTCATTTTGATATGGGCTTGTTCCATATCTGGGACAAGAGGTACCCCAGTTGACGCTCTTGATGATACTATTATTACTTACAATGATATAACTTGAACTTGCTTTGTTTCCAAGTTGAGTAACATGGTGTAGTACTTGTATTCAAGGGGCATGAGACATCAACCTTTACTTTATCAAGCACACTACTCATATTTGCTTTCACTTTAACCTTAATCATTCAAGATGCTATGATAGGGGCAATGAGAGCTTGACACCAATGAATACCTTATTGCAATCATTAACTTAAGTAGAAGAGTTTGGAAGTTGGATGAAACTTATGCATGCTTTACCTCTACTCACATATACATCTTTCCAAAGTGTACACCTATCATATTCAGATTTTCATCTACACTCTATGACCATTGTAGGATGTTCTACTTATCATTATGCATACATGTGTTCCATATTACTTGCTACTATGTTACACTTTGTGAACTATCAATGAACATCCTTGTCTTGAATACTTGATATCACTTCATAAACTATTTGCATATTGCTACTCCTTTGAAGAATGAATCATTTGACTATATGTAGCAATAGTAATCATCTTTGATATCCATTGTTAAGTATTAAATTGCAAAGTCCATGTTAGTTTTATCATCTTCATACTCGAGGACGAGCATGGATTAAGCTTGGGGATGTTGATGCATGTAAAATGCATACATGAACTTTGCACTTTAATTGCTTATATTCCAATCATATTTGCATCATATAAGGGTTATATCAATGTTTTATCATGATTTTGGGAATATTCATATTTTCCATTTTTTGGAATTAACCCTGCACAGGCAGAAAACCCTAGTTTTTATTTTAATGTTTCAGGGACCCAAACGTCAACGAAATCACCTGGAAATTTACGGGCGTCAATATTTGGAAGGAAGAAGGACTACGGAAAAAGGAAGCAAGCAAACGGAGGCCCGAGGGCCAAACGGTGGCCCACGCGGCCAGGTACTGTGGCCGCGTGGGACCCACCCGTTTGGGCCTCGTGGCTCCGTTGCCGTCGATCTTCGCTCCACCGACTTCGTCTTGACCTAAAAACGCCTATAAAAAAGGTCCCCCGACGTTCTCTGGAAGGAGCGCCGCACAAACACAGAAACACCGAAACGGAGATCAGGAGCTGCAGATTGGAGGGGGAAAACTCCGGCGGGGCGCTGCCGGCGTGGTCTCCATCTTCTCCATCGACTTCTCCACCGTCTCCATGATGAAGAGGGAGTAGTCCACCTCTGGACTATGGGTTTGTGGAAGTAACTTATGTATCTCTCCTCTCTTGAGCTTCACTAATTAGCACCGTATGAGCTGCTGAACATGATTACGGTCACCGTTGTAATACCTTTGTGGTGGATCTTTATGAGTTAATATATGTTTGAGATTGCAATGTTTGTTTCAGTTATGAGTATAGATGCATATTATGTACCCCGTTCTTGTCTACTTGTTTTGATCAAGCATGTTTATGAGAGCGTGTGGGGGGAACGTGTGCATTAGTTGGAGTAACGGGGGGTGGCTAGTGCAGTGAACGTGAGAGAAAGTTCTGCGATCCACTTTGGTATCTTTACCTTACTTTGTTACCTCACTAGGGATAAACTAAAATACCATGCTACCGGGGATGTGGGCGTGACCATTGCCACTACTCCATGACTAGATCTAGCATGTTCTTATTTTCACTTCATGTCATGATACTTAATGCTATACTCTGAGTTATCTTAATTACTGAGGTGTTATGATTTAGTTCGCATCTTGGTGGAGTATAAGAGAGGTTAATAACCAAAAGATCTCTATGTTAGGACGTGATGCCCATATATCTAAGTAACTTGTTATCAAACCCTGTGTTGCAATCTCATATGTTAACTTTGTGTGTTCCATTGTCTACCACTTTATAAAGAGAGAGTGCATTTGTGAAACCATGAACCCCAGTCCATTTTTAATCATAAGAAACACCTTTCCAACACCATATACCACTTTTCTATTTTCAGCCATCATTAAATCCGAAAATACAAAAATACTTTTCATCTTGCATACATCATTCAAAAACCCAAAAATATCATTTATCATTGCATCCACCATCATTGCATATTTATTTCTTGTTTGCATTGCATAACTATCCTGATATCATTCTTACACCTTGTGCTTGACAACCACAGGTGAGGTTGAGGACCAAAACATCTAACCTTGTTTTGTAGGTAACCAAAAGAAGGATAAGAAGATAAATCTACCACTTCAGATTCCCCGAGAGTTCGATATTAAACCCTCGAGTCACCCCTCGTGGGAAAACTGTCTTCCACTATACTATACACTCTGCACTTGGAGTCTCAACCTAAATCCCGTTATTTGTGCAGGCATCAAGACTTGCTCTTCGGGATCATCAGCTGGATGCGCCACAGAAAGCAGCATTTCTGTGGCGCATCCAGCCTAGTGCGCCACAGAAATGTGGTGGGGCCCCCTCCAATGATTGCATGGGTGTTTTATCTGTGGCGCATGGCGCACCGTGCTGCATGCGCCACAGAATGTTGCGCCCAGATTTACAAAAAGGTGGCAACCCTCTACCTACCACCATTTTCTTCTTCTTCTTCCTCCTCCACCTCCACCTAGCTCGTATTTCTCTTCCCTCCCCTCCCATTTTTACCATACTTTTCTCCATTTTTTTAGTTAAACCTACTTTGTTTGATAGATTATTGGTGAGGGTTAGGAGAGCCTCCAATACATCTCTTTTTGTCCACTAGTTTCTCTCCAACACCACACGCTCTCTCATCGATCGCGGTCACGTCTCGGCACCGAATCTACTAGGTGAGATGTGGATCTACATGGATGATGGACATGCATATGCATGTTTTGTGGCGCCGGCGGTGTGTGTATGGCCGGACGTGTGTCGTGGTTGTTTGTGTTCCGACCATGGTGTCGTGTATGTGGATGTTGTCGGCAACATGATTTGTGAAATGTCTGCAGGTACCCATGAGGTCCTTGAGTTTGCCGGAACGTCGATTAACTTCCGTTCCGGCAAATTCGTGTACTCCATATGTCCTACTTTTAGGAGAGGTCATGCCAAAAAATTTCGTGAATTTTTGGCATGACTTTGCTAAAAATAGGACATATGGGGTATTGCGACTAATGCATGGGCCGACTAATGTGTGTGCATGCATGTTGCGGTTCTAATTAACATACTGATCTTGTTTGTGCTCTATGTATACCGCGTAGGCCGCAACCATGGTCGTCACGATGAGCTCCGGTCGAATCAGTAGATACAAGGAAAAAGCGAAGGCGGACATGATTCGGTGCAACAGGGGCCAGATAAGATGTCCGTGTCGAAAATGCAAACTCGTGAGCTGGATCGACCCTGATTCCGAACAATTAGAGGATCACCTGCTCAGCCGCGGTTTCATGTTAGGCTACAACCATGACGAAGGTGGCTTCGCATGGATCACCGTGGAGAAAACGCGGTGATTTGTTCAATGGTAAAGACGAGATCGAAAGAGCCCCGTGCCGAGGAGCGGCACAGAAATCGACGAGCTTTTGAAAAACTGGAAGGAGTGCCTAGCGCCGGGAAAGAAGCGACCGAAGGTAGATCCACTGCTGGGTGTATGGAAAGCGAGGTCTGTTTTCCACGACTTGGAGTACTGGAGGGTCCTCAAGACGCCACATAGCCTCGATATGATGCACATTACGAAGAATGTTACCGAGAGTCTGCTTGGCACACTTTGCCACATGTCGGATAAGACCAAGGATGGGACGAAAGCAAGATACGATCTGAAATGGCTTGGCATCAGGAAAGAACTTCAGGCCCCCGATTGTGATGACGACGATGATGATCATCAGACGGAAGAGACTCAAGGTCGCCACAAAAGGGCAAAGAAGAACACGGTGATGCTTCCTGCTGCCTGCTTCAGTATGAGTCCGGAGGAGCTCGAGCAGTTTTTCAGGTGCCTCCTAGGAGTCAAAGTTCCTCACGATTACTCGGGGAAGATAAGCAGATATCTGGATGCAATGAAGAAGTGGTTCACCGGGATGAAGTCTCACGATTGTCACGTGCTGATGACACAGATACTTCCCGTTGCGATCCGAGGGTTAATGGATGAGCACGTCCGTGATACGCTGTCTGCCCTTTGCAACTTTATTGACGTCGTCAGCAGGAAGTCGATCGGCGTGAGGCAGCTCGACAGGCTTGAGGAAGAGATCGTGGTGATACTATGCGAGCTCGAGATTTACTTCCCGCCCGCATTCATTGATATCTGCGTGCATCTCCTTCTCCATGTCGTTGATGACATCAGGCAGCTCGGTCCGATGTTCCTGCACTACATGATGTCGTTCGAAAGGCAGAACACGGTGTCATGAAAGGAGACGTTCGCAACAGGGCCCGTCCAGACGCAAGCATGGCCAAGGGATTTTTAACCTACGAGTGCATCTCCTTCTCCCAGAATTATCTAAGAACCGAGAACCAGGATGTCGGTCTGCCCACAAGACACACCTCGGCAGGCTCAATGGATTTGGTCACCGCGAGGGTTACCGCTCACTCTTTGTCGACATTCATGGTAAAAAAGACGACCTCGACAGGGCTCACCGGGTCACGCTACAACACTTAAAATTGATGGAACCTTGGGTGGAACAGCACAAAATCTTAATCGAGCAGAATTACGTCGACCTGGGCCGGCAGAGGAAGAAGGGAGACGTAACCAGAGAGCACAACTCCAGCTTCATGCGTTGGTTCAAGAAAAGGCAACTGCTTCAAGCAGAGAGCATGACACCATCTATGGAAGATGAAAAACTCATATTCTCCTTATCACAGGGCCCCAGGCAGAACGTAAAGATCTATCAGTCGTATGACATCAGCGGTTTCAGATTCTGCACCGAGGAAAAGGATAGGTATAGCGAATATCAAAACTCAGGAGTAACTATGCTATCTTACGCCGATGACGAGGCTACTGTCAAGGAAAGATTCTTCGGAAGGATCAAGGAGATATGGGAGCTCAACTACAGTGGAGAGTCAGTGCCAATGTTCCGTGTGAGATGGGCCAAGGACGTCGTCAAAGAAGGTCGGAATTTCACCACCATGGTTATACCCGATGCCAAATCGAAGAACGCCTCCGCCAAAAATGAGCCATGGGTACTCGCTAGCCAAGTTGAGCAATGCTTCTTCATTACCGACCCGTCAAAGCCTAGTCGTGTTGTCGTGAGGCGGGGCAAGAGGAGCATCATCAAATGGAAGGAGACGCTGATGATCCCGAAGAGCAAGTCTTGATGCCTGCACAAATAACGGGATTTAGGTTGAGACTCTAAGTGCAGAGTGTATAGTATAGTGGAAGACAGTTTTCCCCACGAAGGGTGACTCGAGGGTTTAATATCGAAGTCTCGGGGAATCTGAAGTGGTAGATTTATCTTCTTATCCTTCTTTTGGTTACCTACAAAAGAAGGTTAGATGTTTTGGTCCTCAACCTCATCTGTGGTTGTCAAGCACAAGGTGTAATCATGATATCAGGATAGTTATGCAATGCAAACAAGAAATAAATATGCAATGATGGTGGATGCAAGGGTAAATGATATTTTTGGGTTTTTAAGTGATGTATGCAAGATGAAAAGTATTTTGTATTTTCGGATTTAATGATGGCTGAAAATATAAAAGTGGTATATGGTGTTGGAAAGGTGTTTCTTATGATTAAAAATGGACTGGGGTTCATGGTTTCACAAATGCACTCTCTCTTTATAAAGTGGTAGACAATGGAACACACAAAGTTAACATATGAGATTGCAACACAGGGTTTGATAACAAGTTACTTAGATATATGGGCATCACGTCCTAACATAGAGATCTTTTGGTTATTAACCTCTCTTATACTCCACCAAGATGCGAACTAAATCATAACACCTTAGTAATTAAGATAACTCAGAGTATAGCAATAAGTATCATGACATGAAGTGAAAATAAGAACATGCAAGATCTAGTCATGGAGTAGTGGCAATGGTCACGCCCACATCCCCGGTAGCATGGTATTTTAGTTTATCCCTTGTGAGGCAACAAAGTAAGGTAAAGATACCAAAGTGGATCGCAGAACTTTCTCTCACGTTCACTGCACTAGCCACCCCCGTTACTCCAACTAATGCACACGTTCCCCCTCACACGCTCTCATAAACATGCTTGATCAAAACAAGTAAACAAGAACAGGGTACATAATATGCATCTATACTCATAACTAAAACAAACATTGCAATCTCAAACATATATTAACTCATAAAGATCCACCACAAAGGTATTACAAATATGACCGTAATCATGTTCAGCAGCTCATATGGTACTAATTAGTGAAGCTCAAGAGAGGAGAGATACATAAGTTACTTCCACAAACCCATAGTCCAGAGGTGGACTACTCCCTCTTCATCATGGAGACGGTGGAGAAGTCGATGGAGAAGGTGGAGACCACGCCGGCAGCGCCCCGCCGGAGTTTTCCCCCTCCAATCTGCAGCTCCTGATCTCCGTTTCGGTGTTTTTGTGTTTGTGCGGCGCTCCTTCCAGAGAACGACGGGGGACCTTTTTTATAGGCGTTTTTAGGTCAAGACGAAGGCGGTGGAGCGAAGATCGACGGCAACAGAGCCACGAGGCCCAAACGGGTGGGTCCCACGCGGCCACAGTACCTGGCCGCGTGGGCCATGCTCATTTGGCCCTCGGGCCTCCGTTTGCTTGCTTCCTTTTTCCGTAGTCCTTCTTCCTTCCAAATATTGACGCCCGTAAATTTCCAGGTGATTTCGTTGACGTTTGGGTCCCTGAAACATTAAAATACAAAACTAGGGTTTTCTGCCTGTGCAGGGTTAATTCCAAATAAATGGGAAAACTATGAAGTATTCCCAAAATCATGATAAAACATTGATATAACCCTTATATGATGCAAATATGATTGGAATATAAGCAATTAAAGTGCAAAGTTCATGTATGCATTTTACATGCATCAGACGCCAACGAGGAAGACTGGGACAAGAACGGCGATCCAAAGATCGAGGAGGATTTCAACAAGTACTTTGACATGCCGACTACTAGTAAACAAAGAAGGAAGACATCCCTACCTACTAAAGGTTGTCCGTTCACGCGAAGAAATCTCAAGGTGCACGGCCTAAAGTATTCAACCGCGAAGAAGGGAAAGAAGAGAAGCTAGCTCGAAACCGGCCGGGACGAAGAAGCACTAGTACAGAACGACACATCGGATACCCCTCTATGGAAACGGCAGGTGTTAGGCGACGGAGAATCACGCTTTCCGCGTGGCCGGTGCGTACAAACCTGACCAGGCCCGCCTACATTGGCAACGGACCCTTTCCAATCTCCGTCACCTATTATATTGGCAACGGTTAATAAAATTGTCCGTTTCCAATATTTGCCTCTATGGTAACAGATAGAATTTTCCAACCGTTGAAAATGTTGATACGTGGAGGCTAGTGAATGGGCAGATGGGGAGGTGGGCGGAGCAGACCCGCGAGTATAAATGGCGAGAGGTACCAGCAGCGGTCTCTTTGAAGCCCCAGTCCATCGCCTACAGTTATTCAAACTTCGCCAGATCCCCTCCGTCCAAATCCATGGCGAGAGGTACCAGCAGCGGTCGCGGCCGTGGACGAGGGCGAGGCCGTGGTAGTGGGCGCAGCGGCAATGCCATGCCGTCGGTGTCGTCCTCACCGTCCTCTGAAGACATGTCCTCGGCGAGAGGTACCATCAGCGGTCGCGGCCGTGGACGTGGGCGCGGCCGTGGACGAGGGTGCGGCCGTGGTAGGGGGCGCAGCCGCAATGCCACGCCGTCGGTGTCGCCCTCACCGTCCTCTGAAGACATGTCCCCGGAGCTGCGCGGCTTCGAGTTCTTGGTTATCCTGTACAAGGGCATCGAGAGCCGCCTGAGGCTCCCGAGGGCGTTCGCAGAGAAGCTCCAAGGCATGGTGGCAAATACCATGCATATGAAGATGGAGGACTGCGAGAACGGCAGCTGGGCGGTGAAGATGGCCGTGAGTGCCGGGAGGAATTTGTACCTCGGCCAGGGATGGAAGTCATTCGCCCAAGCGTACAAGCTTGAGCAGGGCACTTTTTGTGCTTCGAGTTCGACGGCGACAACGGGTTCTTCATCAAGATCTTTGACGGTACCTTATGCCGGAGGGACGCACTCGTGTACAGCGACGACGAGCCCGAGTCTTCATCAGCAGCTGCTAGTAGTAGCATTAGCTAGTAGTAGCATATATGTAATCGTTTACTTCATTATCAAGTCTGTATGTAGTAGCATTAGCTGCTAAGTGGTCTCTGCGTTCATATGTAATTTAGAGTACCTGTTAGTAAGTTGGGTAGTAAGTTTACTCTCTCGCTGGTGTAAAATCAATGGAAACGGTTATATAAAATGTCCGTTGCCAATGTGGTGCTTATATATATACTGCCGGCTCGTTCTCATTATCACTCTCTCACTGTCTCTCTTCCAACCCTAGCCGCCGCACACTGCGGCTTTCAACTCTCCCCATTCTCTCTAATGGCTTCCTCTGTTGGCGCTTCTAGATCCGGCCATCGCGGCCGCGGCTCTAGCCGCCGCGGCAGCTGATACGTCTCAAACGTATCTATAATTTTTTATGTTCCATGCTGATATTATATCAATTGCTACATGTTTTGGTTATACTTTATATCATTTTTATGCATTTTCTGGGACTAACCTATTAACAAGATGCCACAGTGCCAGTTCCCTGTTTTCTGCTGTTTTTGGTTTCAAAAAATCTATTAAGGAAATATTCTCGGAATTAGACGAAACAAAAGACATCGTCAATAATATCACGAGGAGATCACGGAGTCCAAAGGGGAGTCGGAGCAGACCCACCAGGGGGCCACGCCACACTAGGGCGCGGCCCAGGGTGGGCCCGTGCCCCCCTATGGCGTGGTGGCCCCCCTCGGCCACCGACGCCGCCTCTTCGCCTATATATTCTCCGCGACGCGAAAACCCTATTACGGTCGATCATATTCCACGAAAAGTTCCGTCGCGGCCGTCATCGTCAATCTCAGATCGGAGGAGTTCTGAAGCTCTTCCCGGCACCCTGCCGGAGGGGAGATCATCACCGGAGGGCTCTACATCACCATGCCTGCCTCCGGAGTGATGCGTGAGTAATCCACCCCTAGACTACGGGTCCATAGCAGTAGCTAGATGGTTGTCTCTCTACCTTGTGCCTCCATGTTTAGATCTTGTGAGCTGCCTAACATGATCAAGATCATCTTATTGTAATGCTAGATGTTGTGTTTGCTGGGATCCGATGAATATTGATACCATGTTTATTCAAGTTGTTTATCTATGTGCTCTTGATCTTGCATGCTCTCCGTTGCTAGTAGATGCTTTGGCCAAGTAGATGCTTGTGACTCCAAGAGGGGGTATTTATGCTCGATAGTGGGTTCAGTCTCTAGATATCTGGATCGGTGACAGAAAGGTCTATGATGGTAGATGTGCTGTTGCTACTAGGGATAAAACATTGGTGCAGTGTCCAAGGGCACTTGTATTGATTACATTACACACTTTACTTCATGCAATAATCTGTTGTTAGCAACTTAATACTGAATAGGATGCGGATGCTGTCTTGAAGGTGGATTATTTAGGCATAGATGCGGTTGGAATAACGGTCTATGTACTTTGTTGTAATGCCCAACTAGATTTCATAGTAGACATCTTGGCATGTATTGCTTTGTTATGCCCTCTCTATTTGTCAATTGCCCAGCTGTAATTTGTTTACCCAACATGCTAGTTATCTGTTCTGAGAGAGACACCATGATACGTCTCCAACGTATCCATAATTTCTGCTGTTCCATGCTTATATTATACCATTTGCTACATGTTTTATATACACTTCGTATCACTTTTATGCATTTTCTGGGACTAACCTATTAACAAGATGCCACAGTGCCAGTTCCCTGTTTTCTGCTGTTTTTTGTTTCAGAAAGTTACTTCTGAAAATATTCTCGGAATTGCACGAAACAAAAAGCCAGGTCCCTATTTTTCCAGCACGTACACGGAGTCCGAAGGAGACACGAAGGGGAGCGCCGAGGTGGCCAAACCACACCCAGGCGCGGGTGGGCCCCCTGCCGTGCCACCTGGTGGTTTGGGCCCCTCGGGGGTCCGCCGACATCGCCCCTTCACCTATTTATTCCCCGAGACGCGAAAACCCTAAAACACCGAGCCTTTCATCCAGAACATATTCGCTGCCGCCGCCGTCGTCAACCCTAACTCGGGGGGTTTCTGAAGCTCTTCCCGACGCCCTGCCGGAGAGGGGAATCATCACCGGAGGGCTCTACATCGCCATGCCCGCCTCCGGAGTGATGCGTGAGTAGTTCATCCTTGGACTGTGGGTCCATAGCAGTAGCTAGATGGTTGTCTTCTCCACTTGTGCCATCATGTTTAGATCTTGTGAGCTGCCTATCATGATCAAGATCATCTTATTGTAATGCTACATGTTGTGTTTGCTGGGATCTGACTTATATTGATACCTACGTGGAGCTGAATATTATATTATCATGTCTATGTCATTTTTGATCTTGCATGCTCTCCGTTACTTGTTGAAGCCTTGGCCACGTGAATACTTGTGACTCCAAGAGGGGGTATTTATGCATGATAGTTGGGTTCAACCTCTATTTAACCTGGGATAGTGACAGCAAGTTCTAAGGTTGTAGATGTGTTGTTGCCACTAGGGGTAAAACAGCAATGCTTTATTCAAGGATGAATGTATTGTTTACATTACGCACATTACTTAATGCAATTGTCTGTTGCTTGCAACTTAATACTGGAAGGGGTACGGATGTTAACCGGAAAGTGGACTATTTAGGCATAGATGCATGCTGGATAGCGGTCTATGTACTTTGTCGTAATGCCCAAATGAATCTCATAGTAGACACCACAGCTCATACATGCATGTTATATGCACTTATCAATTGTCAATTGCCCAGCTGTAATTTGTTTACCCAGCATGTTAGTTATCTTATTGGACAGACACCACTAGTGAACTGTGGACCCCGGTCCATTCTTTTACATCTGAAATACAATCTACTGCAATCATTGTTCTCTACTGTTTTATGCAAACAAACATCATTTTCCATTCGATACGTTTAACCCTTTGTTTTCAGCAAGCCGGTGAGATTGACAACCTCACTGTTAAGTTGGGGCAAAGTAATTTGGTTGTGTTGTGCAGGTTCCACGTTGGCACCGGAATCCCTGGTGTTGCGCCGCACTACACTCCTTCACCAACACCTTCGAAGCAAACCTCGTTTTCCTACTGGTTCAATTAAACCTTGGTTTCATACTGAGGGAAAACTTACTGCTGCACTCATCATACCTTCCTCTTGGGGTTCCCAACTGACGTGTGACGTATAACCATTGTTTCTGGCACTATTGACCTAGAGCCACCACACCACTAGTGAACTGTGGACCCTGGTCCAATTTCCTCATACTGTTTACACAACCTGCTGCAATCATCTGTTTCCTGTTACTTGCTGTTTTTCCTGCTGTTTTCCACACCATACGTTTAACTCTTTGTTTCTGCAAGACCGGAGAGATTGACAACCTCTCTGTTTCGTGTTGGGCAAAGTTCTGGTTTGTGTCTGTGCAGATTCCACGTTGGTGCAAGCTCCCTAGCGCCAGGGGGAGTCAACATCAACAACCTTCCGATAGATCGTTAAGTCCTACTGGTCCGATTAAACCTTGGGTAGATTATTCAAGGGAAAACTTCTGCTGTCTACATCATAACCTTCCTCTTGGGGTTCACCAACACGTAGCCATCAAGCTGTTTTCTGGCGCCGTTGCCGGGGACTTGGAGGCTATTGGAAAGGGGAGTCTCTCAGTTCCAATCTCTTTACTTTGTTTTTGTCTTGCTTGTTTTGTTTTAGTTTTGTTTGCTTGCTGTTTAAAATCAAAAATCCAAAAAAATTAAATTCCTGCATCTAGTTTATTTCGGTTTGTTATTATGTCTAGTTCTTTGCTTGCTATTCATGGGTACTTTGCTTGAAACTTGTCCTATGGCTGAAAACAACTTGAGAAACCTTTATGAAATTTATCTTGAGCTAGGACATGCTATGGAAAATAATAAGCTTGGGGAAGTTGGTAATGATACTATTGAAATAACTTCTTTTGATAAATTTGAGGTAGACAAACATTCCTTGACTCAAGAGAAAGCAAAAATAACAGAAGTACCAAATATTTCCCCCAATGTTGTTTATGAAAATCCATGCTATTTTGATAAGTCTTATGATAATCCTCTTTTTATTCCTAATTTCGAAATGCATGGTAATGAGAGTGTTTGCTTAGAAAATGTTTATGATAAAGCTCTAGATGATGGTCCTATGTTGCTTGATAATATTATTAATTCTACTATTGAGAGTGATCAATCAACTTGTTTCAATATGTCTAAAAGTGGGTTTGAAATTTTTGATCCCACTATCTTGCTTGATAAAAGTTATGTGTTTGTAGATCATAAAAAGCATGCTTTATGTGATAGTTATGTTGTTGAGTTTGTTTATGATGCTATTGAAAATTATTATGAGAGAGGGAAAGATGGTTTTAAAAGTTTTCATGTCACTAAAATACCTCTCTTTGTGTTGGAAGTTTTAAAGTTGGATTTGTTGCATCTTCCTATGCTAGCTGCTTTATGCTTCAATGATTTGTTTTACTACAATATTCCTCTGCATAGGAAGTGGGTTAGACTCAGATGATTTTGATATTTGCCTCTTGATGCTCTCTTTGTTTTTCAACTCTTATTCTTATGCGAGCATCATTAAAATCCTAAAGCCTAGCTGAAAGGCATTAAAGAAAATCACTTGTGGGAGATAACCCATGTGTCAAGGATGCTTGTTTACCTCTGTAGCAACTCCTTTGTATCTTTATTTGCTGTTTTGTTGTGCCAAGGAGAGTTACTAATGCAAAGTTGGTTTTTATTTTCGGGACTGCATTGGGACAGATTGCTGTTCGTCACCGTTTAATTCAGTAGAAAATCAGAAAAAATCGAAAAATGCTGAAACTTTTTGTGCATGTTCCTGATGATGTTACGCAACTTTCATTATTTCAAAAGTTTTTCATCTGAGCATCGTAAGTGCCTCGAAAAAATTCGTCATTACAGACTGTTCTGGTTTGACAGATTCTGTCTTTTATTTTGCATTCTCTCTTTTACAAGTTTTTAAGTGGTTTCTTTTCGTGTAAAAGTGCCCACTTGAGCCTAGTAACAGTGGCTAATGTTTAAAATAGTTGGCTTGTGAGTTTGTCTTTGCTAGAACTTTGAAGTATTATCTTTTAGTGCACTAACCTGCTAATGAGAAAAGCTGTTAAGTTTTGGTGTGAAGGAAGTTTTCAAGTGTTGATAGAGGAGAATGATATTACATGATCAAGAAGAGTGAAGAGCTTAAGCTTGGGGAGGCTTACCTCCCCAGCATATTTCAAGAAGACTCAAGCATCTAAGCTTGGGGATGCCCAAGGCATCCCCTTCTTCATCTACAAATTATCAGGTCATCTCTAATGGTGCTATATTTTTATTGCTTCATGCTAGTGTACTCTTCCTTGGAGCGTCAGTGTGTTTTTGTTTTCAGTTTGTTTTGTTTTGTTTGCTGTGCTATACTTGTTGGATCCTAGTATTCATGTTTGGGAGAGAGACACGCTCCACTTTTTCATTAGAATACTCTTGTGCTTCACTTATACTTGTTGAGTATTCCTGTCTAGTTGCTGTTATTGCTGTTAGCTCTCAGTTTTTCATGTATCTCTTGTTAGAGCTTTCAGTTTCTTTTGAAGAAAGTACTCTCTTGCTTCACTTATATCTGTTTGGAGAGTTGTCAAATAAGTTGATTGGTGTTTGGTTGGACCAGAAAAATGCTATGCATGTGGTAGTGGTATAAAATGCTTACATGAATCTTTTTAGATCGTTGTCTTGAGTAATTTGATGCTTGCCAATTGTTTTGAGCTGTCAAGTAATTAATGTTTAAGCTTGTGCATCATGTAAGTAATGGCTATTAATGAAGAACTACTATAAGGATTTTCTGCTATAATAATCTGTTGCATAATTGGAAGTCCATAGTAGTCTAGATAATTTTTGGATGAAGGCTATGTGTTAACAAGGAAGACAGTGGGAGTCTATGGTTCGTCAAACCTTGTGTTTTATGTACACTCTTGCTATTCCAGTTGATAATGATGTTTGCTTATAATAACCTTGCTAGCCTAAACTCTGTACTAAGAGGGAATGCTTCTTGTACATCCAAAACCTTGAGCCAAATCCATGCCACCTGTGTCCACCATACCTACCTATTATGTGGTGTTTTCACCATTCCAAGTAAATTTCTTCATGTGCTATCTACTAACTACTCAAAACTGTTACATTTCCTTTTTGTGTCACTACTTGAAAAGCTCATAAGGACGTAGTAGTGAGATTTGTCATCTTCCATGCTAATTAATTTACAAGGATTGGCAGCTTCATCTGCTTCTCCACCTTTTATTTTGCATTAAAGAGCTGGTTAGTCCACCCTATAAATAAATAAATAAATAGACACTCCTCCATGGTGAATGTTGGTGGGCACCCGAGGATTCGGTTAGCCATGGTTTGTGGAAAGTAAATGGTTGGGAGGAGTGTCACCAATAAGTGCTTGTTACAAGTGCAGTCCTAAAAACTCTCGGAACCGCTCTAAAAGTTAGTTAGCCATGGAAGATGACAAGTACCTGCTATTTGATTTGTTGACACCTGTATACACCATTACCTTACAAAACAATATTTTATGCTCTCTATATGCCTTCGGGAACTACAGCTCTAGCACATGATGTTAATCCCTGCTTCCCTCTGCGAAGGGCCATTCTTTTACTTTTATGTTGAGTCAGTTTTCCCACTTCTTTCTGTCTACTTAAGCAAACATCATTGTCAACTCCAGTATAACAGTTTTTACATAACTTTGTGTTTGGTTGATCATATTCTTTGCATTGACATTATCTATATGATATACATGTTGAAAGTTGAAGCAAATGCTGAAGCTATTATCTTCCTTTGTGTTGATACAAACACTTTCATGTTGAGAATTATTGCTGCTGTGAACTAACTATTATGTTAGACTATTATATCTCTAAATGTTTTATAGTATTATTCATGAAAGTTTGCACTTGTGTGATCACTTATGTTTACTCTTTATTTACTTGCTTGCAAACTATAGACCATTGGCTTGGATCACTTCATTCAGATCATGTGCATTACATTGTTATTTGATCAAAGATTGTGTTGGTAGCATGTCACTTCAAAAATTATCTGTTTTTATCGTTTACCTACTCGAGGACGAGCAGGAACTAAGCTTGGGGATGCTTGATACGTCTCAAACGTATCTATAATTTTTGATGTTCCATGCTGTATTATATCAATTGCTACATGTTTTGGTTACACTTTATATCATTTTTATGCATTTTCTGGGACTAACCTATTAACAAGATGCCACAGTGCCAGTTCCCTGTTTTCTGCTGTTTTTGGTTTCAGAAAATCTATTAAGGAAATATTCTCGGAATTGGACGAAACAAAAGACATCGTCAATAATATCACGAGGAGATCACGGAGTCCAAAGGGGAGTCGGAGCAGACCCACCAGGGGGCCACGCCACACTAGGGCGCGGCCCAGGGTGGGCCCGCGCCCCCTATGGCGTGGTGGCCCCCCTCGGCCACCGACGCCGCCTCTTCGCCTATATATTCTCCGCGACGCGAAAACCCTATTACGGTCGATCATATTCCACGAAAAGTTCCGTCGCGGCCGTCATCGTCAATCTCAGATCGGAGGAGTTCTGAAGCTCTTCCCGGCACCCTGCCGGAGGGGAGATCATCACCGGAGGGCTCTACATCACCATGCCTGCCTCCGGAGTGATGCGTGAGTAGTCCACCCCTGGACTACGGGTCCATAGCAGTAGCTAGATGGTTGTCTCTCTACCTTGTGCCTCCATGTTTAGATCTTGTGAGCTGCCTAACATGATCAAGATCATCTTATTGTAATGCTAGATGTTGTGTTTGCTGGGATCCGATGAATATTGATACCATGTTTATTCAAGTTGTTTATCTATGTGCTCTTGATCTTGCATGCTCTCCGTTGCTAGTAGATGCTTTGGCCAAGTAGATGCTTGTGACTCCAAGAGGGGGTATTTATGCTCGATAGTGGGTTCAGTCTCTAGATATCTGGATCAGTGACAGAAAGGTCTAAGATGGTAGATGTGCTGTTGCTACTAGGGATAAAACATTGGTGCAGTGTCCAAGGGCACTTGTATTGATTACATTACACACTTTACTTCATGCAATAATCTGTTGTTAGCAACTTAATACTGAATAGGATGCGGATGCTGCCTTGAAGGTGGATTATTTAGGCATAGATGCGGTTGGAATAACGGTCTATGTACTTTGTTGTAATGCCCAACTAGATTTCATAGTAGACATCTTGGCATGTATTGCATTGTTATGCCCTCTCTATTTGTCAATTGCCCAGCTGTAATTTGTTTACCCAACATGCTAGTTATCTGTTCTGAGAGAGACACCACTAGTGAACTGTGGACCCTGGTCCAATTTCCTCATACTGTTTACACAACCTGCTGCAATCATCTGTTTCCTGTTACTTGCTGTTTTTCCTGCTGTTTTCCACACCATACGTTTAACTCTTTGTTTCTGCAAGACCGGAGAGATTGACAACCTCTCTGTTTCGTGTTGGGCAAAGTTCTGGTTTGTGTCTGTGCAGATTCCACGTTGGTGCAAGCTCCCTAGCGCCAGGGGGAGTCAACATCAACAACCTTCCGATAGATCGTCAAGTCCTACTGGTTGATTAAACCTTGGGTAGATTATTCAAGGGAAAACTTCTGCTGTCTACATCATAACCTTCCTCTTGGGGTTCACCAACACGTAGCCATCAGCAGCACCGTTCTAGCGGCAGCCCTTCGTGAGGGGAAGGTCGATCTGGAGGCGGCCGTGCGTCCGCTAATGATGCGGCAGCGCCACCATCTGACGCCCTCCACCTCCGGTGATGCCCGGCTTCTTCTGAGCCAGGCCGATGTGGAGGAGGTCATTCATGAGGTGGTGGTGCAGCACCTCCGGCGGATCTACCAGCAGAAACCCATCTGGAGGAGGAAGTGGCCGATCTGGAGGAGGAAGTGGCCGATCTGGAGGTGGTGGAGGATCTGTAGGTAGTGTCTGATCTGGAGAAGGAGGAGGAGGTGGATGTCGACGAAGGAGAAGGAGGAGGAGGTGATTGCGTCGCAGCGCGCTGGTAGCATCTCAGCGCATCTGGCAGAGGCCTGCACCTCCTCGATCTCCCGCCGGGTGAAAGGTATAAATCTTTCTGTGACCGGCTGTGATGCCGATGAACTAGGTTCTACGTATGAGCATTTCATCACATAAACAAATTCCTAGTGCAAATTCACACATACATGTTCTGATAATTACAAACACTTATTGTTAAAGCACCAACTGTACAAACTAGTTAAACACCCACATCCAAAGCCTATTGCAATTCACCTAGGGCATTCTTGCACCTAGGGCAGAGCATTTCCTGCCATGTTGGACGTAGCCTGTCCTTCAAGGTTAGGATCTTGCGATACAACTCGTAGGTCACGTACCCATCTATTGCTACGTAGTCGAGGTTAACTTTGTGCAGCGGCATCCGCTCCCAAAAACCGTGCTGGTTGGATGGGAACTCCTTCTTCATGCTGGCGTATAATTTGTCGATGAGGTCTGCCGCTAGATCACCCATTCCGTCCCTCTCGTCTCCACCCTTGATTTTGTATATGAGTTGGATGGCCACGTAGTACTCTGGTGGAATGTGGAAGCCGGCAGAAGAAAGCTCCTTGCTGTCGTTGGTGATGTCCACGCTTGCGAATGTGATATTCTTGCGTTCAAAGAATTTGCCCAACTCTGGACAATTCTTCTTGGACTTGCACCAGTGGAACACGAGGACATGCTGGCGCATGGTGAGTTGTAGGACAGCCATGCGCCGACGATCACGGGTGTACTCGATGTCAAGGCCGATGAACCGATGCTTCTCCTCTGCTAGCCATTCCTCGTACTTGTTGAGGATCCGCTCCACGGTATGCTCCTCGTTCGTGTACACCACCTCCAGAATGGTGCCGTGGGTATGGACGGTAGTTGTCTCTGTTATTCTGTTGCGGTCGTCCATGGCGGGTGGGGGATTGGGGTGGAACGAGGAAGAAGAGAAGGAAGGAATGCGAACTATCTGCCACCAAACAGAGCAGTTCCTAGATATTTGCCGTTGATCTTAGCAGTTTCTCGAAAATGGCAACCGAACAAAGCAGTTGCTGGAAAATAGCCACCGATTTTTTTAATATCCAGATGTATTTTGTACATTTCGCTAATAGTTTTTTTCTTTCACGCAGGAGTTTATTTCGGCAACACTGCATAAAAGTACCAATCTATCATTCCGAGAACCAGAAAACTTAAGGCAAGGAAATTTCGTGGATACTGGTCTTGGAGTGGGTACTGCGACGACCGAGAGCTCATAGAAGGTGAGCTCCAAGTCAAAGATGGAAGGCTGGCTTAATTAAGCCAACCTTCCATCTTGTTAGGTTAGTTGCTTATAGGTTTAGAGTTCATGATTGTAGTCAAAGTGTAATAGGTGATATTACATTATGCCAATGTGTGATGGATATGATTGTAGTCAAATTGTAAAAAACAGTGATATTATTGTATACGAATGTAATGATGGCATTTGTTCTATGTTATGAATTGAATAACGTTTTATTGCATTGTGCAAACGGGTAGATGGAAACGGGTAGATGGAAAACTCCGTATCTGATGTAGGAAAACTAAAGCAACGGAGGTCTGCGCCAACCGTTGCCAAATGGAGACCTCATCGGAAACGGTTTTTTGCCTCTGTTACCGATGAAGGCCTTCACATCAGTGATAGGGTCGGGGACACGGACCCTTTCTCCGTTGCCGAAGGGGTTTTTGGCCCGTTTCCGATGTGTAGTTCTGTACTAGTGAAGACTTTTTTGGTGTATTAATTTGTGTGTGTGTGTGTGTGAGACAAGCATATATATGTATGTCAAACCATATTTGGGTTGAGGTGTGTTCAAATTTTTCATGTTCTACTAGAGAATATATTCAGTGTGTTTTTTTCAGCAAAAGAAGTAAGTCCAGTAAAAATGGTTGGTCCAGCAAAATTAATATCACAAAATCACAAAATTGCAGTCCAGGAAAAATGGTTGATCTAGCCAAATCATTCTGTGGCGCATCCAGAAAAAGATGCCCACATAATTACAGCATTCTATGGCGCATCCAGAAGACGATGCGCCACAGAATCACAGAATTCTGTGGCGCATCCCGTCAAGGGTGCGCCACAGAAATAGTTTCCCACCACTTACATGTGGGCCCGCCCCCGCGCCGGCCTCACTCTTCCAAAATTGAATCACGTACACACGCGCGCGCGCACGCCGTTCCCGCTCCCGGCCGCCCACAACTCGCCGCCGCCGGACCCCCGCTGCGCTCGACCCGCCCCGCCGCGCGCTGACCACCTCGACGTGCCCCCGGAGCACCTCCACCGCCACCCACGCCGCTCGTGCTCGCCACCTCGACGCCGACGCCGCCGCACCCCGACGCCACCCGCACCGCCCGTGCCCGCCACCTCGACACCGACGCCACCGCACCGCCCGTGCCCGCCACCTCGACGCCGACGCCGCCGCCGCCCTCGACACGCTGCCCTCTCCATCCCCTCCCCGAGGTGCTGCTCCTCTTCCATCCCCTCTCCCTCCCCTCCACACCTGCACATAAGGTGTTTGGTCAAATGCCAAACCGAAAATTTTAGAGAAATTTGATGATTTGGTTGTTGATTGCTTGCTGCAAGTAGTTGCTAATGCTTCTAGTTGGTGCTAGTGGTGTTAGGAAAATTTTGGAGACCAAAAAAATTTAAATTTTTGCTAAGTTAAATATGGTCACTGTTTAAACATGCCTACAAAAATGCCTTCAATTAAGGTTTTAGATGTATTCATAAAATTATTTCTGGGGTTTATCATGAAGTACTAACTTAGTACAAGAGATCCATGAGGTTTAATGTGAAATAGGATCAAGATTTGATGCTTTAGAAATGCTACAAAGTTGGTACTTTTTAAAGAAAATGAAGATATATATGGATGTGAATTTTCTAGTTGCTCCATGTGATTTAAAACTTGTAATTATATAACTTGTAATATGAATGTAAAGATTCAGTTACAAGCTAAATTAACATATTCTTATGTTTTTCTTGTGCAGACCACCGGCTTCGACCTTTGGTGAGCTATTGGTTAACCCGGTGACCATGTGTTCTGTGCTACCACGACACGATGTCGTGGTTGTTTGTGTTCCGACCGTATAGTGTCGTGTATGTGGATGTTGCCGGCCGGAGATGCCGGCAACATGATTTGTGAAATGTATGCAGGTACCCCGAGAGGCCCTTGAGATTGCCGGAACGTCGATTAACTTCCGTTCCGGCAAATTCGGGTACTCCATATGTCCCTTTTTTAGCAAAGGTCATGCCAAAAAATTTCGTTAATTTTGGCATGACTTTGCTAAAAATAGGACATTTGGAGATGTGGTATTGTGTTTGTTGTCGGCCGGCAGATGTGGATATGTGTTGATGTGATGTTGTTGGCCAGCCGGAGATGCCGGCAACATGATTTTTGAAATGTCTGCAAGTACCCATGAGGCCCTTGAGTTTGCCGGAACGTCGATTAACTTCCGTTCCGGCAAATTCGGGTACTCCATATGTCCCTTTTTTAGCAAAGGTCATGCCGAAATTTTTCGTGAATTTTGGCATGACTTTGCTAAAAATAGGACATATGGGGTATTGCGACTAATGCATGGGCCGGGGTATCTTAGTACTTAATTCAGTGATTTTTTCTATATTTGGTGTACTAACTTCGACATTTTTTTCTTATAGGTGCGAACATGGCTGACAATAACGAGGCCGGGGGTTCTCGAACAGGAGGCGGGGAACTGATAGAGGAAAATAGTATGATTCAGACGGTCATCGCACCGGCAGTGACAAAACGTTCACGTCGCTCTTTCCTACCGTCTGTGAGTCTGTCAGGGTTTGGATTGAGGGAGGGAAAAAAGGGCCTCCCCAATGATCAGCTTCGGCTCCAACAAATACTCAATCAATGTGGCTACAGAAGATGCACCCCCAGCATCCCCAGAGGTAAAGAAGAAGAAGCACAGGAAGAGAAGTAAGCCAGCTCCTAAGACGACTATCCGGGGGTATGAAGACATGGTATCACCCCGTGCGGATGGCTTGACCCGAGTTCATGAAGCTGGTCAACCGATCCTGCCTCGGGAGCTGCTCCGCCTCGCAGACGGATGCATGCTCTCTTTGCAACATGCTATCTTGACGCTAGAGGGCAACCTTCTTAAAGAAGAGAATCCAAATTACCCGGTGTTCACTGTCAAGGTGCCAAAGGACTTGGCCGACTTCATCCATGAAGCCCCCACGGATCTGTTCTTCATGTCGTACGAGGACGTCTTCAGGCTGTTTCACTATAGACGGCTGGACTATAACTTGGTCCGCCTATACGCGCTCAACCAGGCAATGAGGATCAGGAGAGATAATACCCGTACGTCAAGGTAGTGGATCCCTACTACATGCGTGACAACCAGCTGCTGGTGGAAGGATCAACGACACGGGCCATGGCCACGGAGTTCCTCCAGAGAATCATGCTGAAAAACCAGGATAAGAACAGCCTTCTTCTGCCTTTCTTTTCCGAGTAAGTACACATCCGGTCGCCGCCGTCATATCTTATGCTTTCTTATAGATTTCTTCCGTTGTTGATCCTTTCCAACATTCCGTTTCAATTGTGTTAAGCAGTGACGAGTACTGCGTACTCATCGTCCTATGCCCGAGGTGGTTCGTTGCCACTTATTTCGACTCGGGGAGTCTTAAAGACTACACCAGAATAAAGGGTGTTCTTGATGAGGCTCTCGAGGGCTATGCCCAAAAGGGAGGCCACTTCCACAAAGAAAAGAATGGGGAACGTTTCACGAAGGACAACAAACACATTTTCTGTCATGGGACCGGGTTCCATTGCATAAAGCAGGCGCCTGGCAGCGAGAAGGATGCCTTCTACGTTCTCCATCACATTAAAGGGTTTGTCCGGGATGCAGAGAAAACGAGTTGGCCATCTAGTCTCCAAGAATGGGCCAAAAATGCGGGGGAAATCACCGATGCTGAGCTTAGAGAAGACTTCCATCGCATCCAGATGCAGTTATCGCAAATCATCTTGGAAGATGTCATGACAGCAGGGGGTCCTTACACAACGCCAGAGGTAGGATCTATTATAAAAGAAAGCCTTGCCTCACTCGATAGAAGTGCTTCTTTATTTTCTTTATTATAGACTTATCCACTTAATTAGATGAATAAATCACACTCTATTTATATTATAAACAAAATATATCCCAATCCATCTCCAGGGTTGTCTAAGTGGGAGATCGAAGAACGCCTAGACATGCAGAATGACAAGAGGACGTGGATGACGAAAGACTACTATAAACCGTTCTCGGAGCCGATCAAGAAGAAGGCTCAATCATACCGGTTTGGAACTATTTGATCCTAGTTTAGGCGGTGACAACTTCATTTGTACTAAGACTTGTGTGACATGAGATGAACTTTTGTATCCCAATTAAGACTTGTGTAATAATTTGGTACTTGTCACTATATGTATGTGTATCTTGGACTCTAAGTGATGTGATGATATAGTATAATGTGTCTGTTTTCATATACCGTGTCAAAATATATTATTGTTTATATTATTTCTGTATAAATACTGTAATATACATGTATTTCTGTATAAAACTGTAATATACCTGTATTTGTACAGCGGGAAGCAACCAAATATTCTGTGGCGCACGGTTTCTTAATTCTGTGGCGCACGGTTTCTTAATTCTGTGGCGCACGCCACAGGAATGCGCCACTAAAAGACTATTTCTGTGGCGCACGGCCTGGGTGCGCCACAGAATTGTGCTATTTCTGTGGCGCACGGACGGGGTGCGCCACAGAATAAATATTTTTGTGGCGAGACTTCTGTGGCGCACCCACCATGCACCACCATGCGCCACAGAATGTCTTTTTGGTGTGCCACTAAAAGGCATTCTCCTACTAGTGGAAGGTGAACCGAGCTTTTGGCGAGGTTCATCAGAGAATAGGGTGATGCCTTTTGTGGCGTCTTGAGTTTGAAACTCACACCCCTCCAACGAGACGTACTCCCCTCAAAAGGAAGAACTCGGGAATACATCATCGTCTCCGCGTCCCTCGGTTATTTCTATACCCGAGCTCTTTACCTATGCACTTTACATTGTGATAGCCTTCGTGCTTGAAATATTATATCTTGCTATCACCTTGTTACTTGTCTTGCTTAGCATAAATTGTTGGTGCATATAGGTGAACATAGTATATTTAGGTTGTGTGCTTGTTAAATTAAAACACCTAGTTTAATTCCGTATTTATCAAGACTAAACCGGAAAAGTTTCAAATCGCCTATTCACCCCCCCCCCCCTTTAGGCGACATCCTTGTCCTTTCAATTGGTATCAGAGCCTGGGCTCTCTTTATTCGGCTTTACCGCCTAGAGAGTAAAGATGTCGTTTAGAGAATTAGTGCACGATCACACTTTTATATTCGAAGGCACAAATTATGATGTTTAGAAAATTCGCATGCTTAATCTTTGTAGGGCCATGGGTCCAAATTATATAAAGAGTATTATAGATATGAGTTTTTCTCCTCCAATGGATTCCCAAGAATTATCTATAGAGGGTGAGGAAAACTCACATCTCGATACTCTAGTATCTAATGGTCTTATTTGTGTTTTGAGCGATGTAGTTCTTGCTTCAATCATGCCTTTTCGGAGCGCTCATGAGCTTTGGACCAAGCTTCAAGATAAATATGAACTGTCCAACATTATTGAGGATGATTGTTGTCCCTCCACCTCCGGCCGTGATGAGTTCACAACTTCTTCCACTTCCGTTGATCGAAACCGGGTGTCGCGCCCCCGACGAGAGGAGATTGATCTCCCTGGGGGCGGCGCGCGATGCGGAAGTAGTGAAAAGTCCTAAGATCGGCGTCGTGAGACTAACCGCTCTGATACCATGTAGAAAATCTGAAACCCTAATGTTTTTGTTGTTGCATTGCTTGACCCTTGTGGGGTATATAAAGAGGTACAAGGAGGAAGTAGACTTGAAGTACAAGAAGGTATAATAATCCTAGTCTAATCCTAACTCGTATCATATACGTGTTCTAACAATGCTAATATCTAGTTTTTTTTAGAATCATGGCATTAACATATATTTCGCACCCCACGGCTTGTTTCAACTTTCATGATAGAACAGATCGATGCGTCATGTCTCCATGGCTCCATGGTAGGCGGTAGCCCTTTGGACACTTATGAAATGGCTCGGTCATGAGAGTCTCCATTGCCCACGCCGATAGAGATCCCATGCATTATTGTGTCCCCTCTATTCCAAGTGCCATAACGAACAGTGTCACAACAAGTTGATTGACCGATGCCCTCTAATTAACCCGTCATTCTTATCCTCCCACTCTCTCTCCTAGTTTACTGTAGCTGAGAGCTCCCAGGTTGTTCTCGGGCCAAACCGAGGCCGCTCCTGCCGGCGCCGCCGACTGGAGATGGCTGAGGGGAGGTGCCGCTCGTCCTCTTGTGTATAGTACTAGTAGGCTTGTCGACGTTTTGCCGGGTTGGGGCGTTTTGCCCGTAGGATGGAGTGGAGCTCGGGGTCATGGCGGCCAGGCCTGGAGCTTAGGGCTCTTCTTCTCTGCTTTCTTGCTTCTCTGGTTGGAGCTAGGAGCTGGGGAGAAAGCTGACGCTCTGCTGAATAAAGGTGTGGCCTGCGGCCACTTCTTGGTGTTGTTCGCTCGATCTGCTCGGAACTTTCCTCCGGCCGGCCATGGTGGCGAGGGGAGGGGACGCATGGGCGCGTCGGCGGCTGCATCGAGCGGTGATGGGCGCGATGCGATGGTGGGCGACTAGCTCCGTTCTCTGGCCGGCCTCGGCGGCGAGGGGAGGAGGGAGTTCATTGTTGCCCGTTTTGCATCTGCGTCGGTTCCTCCGGTTCTTCTCCAGGCCGATCTTCTTCGCTTATCTCCTCCTACCCGTGGCAGGTGTGGCGAGTTTAACGGCGGGCCGATTTGCTCTGACGGTGTTGGTGAAGAACCAACTGCTGCAAGATACTGCTGCTCCTCCTGTCTTCTTTGTCCTCCATCAGGCGTGGTGGTCGCGAAGGATGGCGGCATCGATTGGGCGAGCTCTAGCATCAAGCAGCAGTGGAGTTGGGAAGCAATTTTCTACAGCATCACCTCGGCGGCGGGTGACAGCCGTCCGACATCCAAGGCCATCGTTTGGCCTATCCAGAAGCCGGCTAAGGGCTCCGGCGTGTGTTTAACCTCCTTCGTGAGGCCCCTTTCGAGGTCATCTGCTGCATACTATATCGGCACGGGAGCAAGTGGTTTCGTCCCCGCTTCCAGGCACGACGGCGGCGACGTTGACTTCCGGCTCGGTGGTGGAGAAAGAGAAGGACCTGATTGCTTTTTCACATCTTTCAGCAAGGTCTTTTCTGCTTATACCAGGGACCTATGTGTGTTTCCTTATCTTATGGGGTCCTTTGTAACTTTTTGTACATCCACTGCTTGGAATTAATGAAATGCTTCCTGCCCCTTCGGGGCCTCCTTGTGCAAAAAAAAAGTTGATTGACCTACTCTAGAACAGAAAACGAAGTCGATTGACCTACTCTAGCGCGAGTGGCTAGCATGCCGAATTGCCGAGACGTCTCAACAATCTGTCTGTTGGTGAAACGAGCCCTTCATCGTGTCGCGCTCGAGATGACAGCTTCTCCCATCGTGCCATGCTCCCCAATCCCCATGCTTAACTATCCGGCCATGGAGGCCATCCATGCATGTTGCATGTGAAGTGTTGGGCGAATACCCTATCCTTTTCGGTGGAGCAATTAAAGAACTATAGAGCATTGTGTGGAGCAGAAGGAGAACGCCAATGACTCTTTGATTCCTTCATACTCTTATCCGTTTCAGCGAATAAGCTTGATCAACACATAGTCATAAGTCATCGACATCTAAGTTTGACAAATATTTTAGATAAAAATATTAAAATTTATGATACCAAAACAATATCAATAGGTTTAACATAAAATATATTTTCATAACATACTTAATTGGTTTGTCTCTTAACTATGCTCACTCCTGCCCACGGACTTAATTAGCATTTCAAAGTAATCTGGTTTATTAACCGTTATCTCCTCATATTTGTTCTATTTTAACGGTTATCTATCCACTCATCCTACATGACAAGACGAAGAGTAAGCTGATATCACTCACATCTTTATATATGGATGCTCTTAGAGAATTTCATGGTAGGTTTTAGTTTGATTTTTGTCGATACATGTATCTCAACAACCGTGTGCATTTAACTATACAAACATGGAAACACACCTCGGTCCAAAAAAGACCCAAGCTAAGTACAGTAGCTAACCATACATGTACAAATGTAATGCTCCACTTCTGTTTGTTGTTAATGTTTTCTCGATTGTTATCGAGCGATGGATCCATGGAGGTATGATTAGCCAAACAAAAAAAAGTGATTAGCAGGGCCTAGTCTGATATATTCAGCTTCGGTTTTCCCATCACCAACCTCTTGTGTCCTTGTCCCTGTCCTTTTAGGCGGCAGGCACTTTATTTATTCCCAAGGTACGTGCATGTGAGAACACAGGACCTGTAATTGCACATATTTGGCGCCATTGTTAACTTGGATGCCGCCACTATAATAATCTGCCTTTAATCTCCTTGTGATGGTCTTTACACAAAGCAAACTGTGGTGTGGTGTGGTGTGTATATATGGTAGCGCCACTGGAGCCGACTCGAGGCGGCCAAGATGCTTTCGGCCGAAAGCGCTGCGGTCAAGTTGGCTGGCGCCGGAAAAGGATTTTACAGGATTGGGTTGGTGCCGTCTTATGTTCCTTTTCTTGGTTCATTACCCTTTGCGTTCTTGAATGCCATGCGTGGTAGCCTTTTCAGCTGGCTTTCCTTACTTGTTTTGATTGTGGTCGCGATTTTAACATGACTTGAACTTTTCGCGATTTTAAATTAGCGAAGTTTTGGTGGCGAAATGAGAGAACTCGATCAGATTTGATTTTCGTAACTCTCATGAAAACTAAGGATTTCAGTTCGCGAACAATGGAATCTATCCTGTCAAACCGAGATCATGCCTTTTTGTCTTTATTTTTTAAGAAAGGCCTTCTCCCGATATTCATTGATAGAAAATCCTCACATGTGATGTGTCTCGATATTCTTGCGTACTCCTTTTTTTTACGAAAAGGACCCTGGTATTAAAAGAAACATCAAACCGTACAAAACATCTCAACAAAATGAAAAATATAATGAGATCCTTGAGATGCCCTTCGTCTTCAACCTCCAGACCGTGTCGACGGCGCGCCGCCGCTGCCGCTCTTCCCTGAGTCGGCCTGCCGTTGCTGGTTGCGGACAGGAAGTCGCCGAACGGGTCAAGAAGACCACATCCATCCCGGTGCCGAAGAAGAAGGATGAACCGCCGATGAAGCTCTACGATGATCCGGAGATCGTCACTGCCAGAAGAAGCCCTTGAGAAACACACCACTCCCACAAGCTTCTTGACGTCACCGCCGAGATGGGGTTGAAGCCGGGAGACCTTATTGAAAGAGACGCCGCCGCCGCCATCAGAACGGCGCCCCAACAAACCTTGACAAAAAAACCAGAAAACAGAACCCTCCCGTCGACGAGGGCCGAGATCCACCGCGCCTCCATGGCCCGAAGGCCACAGAGGCGGGGAGATCAGCGGCGGCGCCGACGAGAGGCTGACCTAATCGCCTCGTACGCGCCGGAGCTCCACCTCGTACGTACCGCTTCGTTATCCTCGTCTCTGGACTTTCTTGCGTACTCCTTCACGTACGAGTCACTCCAAAATGTTAATCCAGTGACATATTTGATGAAGTACTATGGTCGGATCACTATGCGGGGAATTTTGGAAGTAGGCAAGGTTCTTGGCTCTCTAAATACCCTAGATGACCGCCAAGATACGAACTGCCAGCAATTTCTTTTTTTTTCACGCAAAACTTTTTAACCAAATATTGAGACAAACGTCGGCATTGACGAGAATTTGCAATTGGGCCATGCTCTTTTGTAGCTATGGCATTTCGTTTTTTTTCTCATTCCAAAACTAAAGGGAAAAGTGGTTCTCCCAGTTGATCTACATGATTTGTTGCCAGGTTTTTTTTTGACAATTAATACCATATATATTATAGCAGCAAATAATACATGGTAGAGATACATGATCTGACTACAGCGATTACAAAATAAAGACTAAAAGAGACGAGCAAATCTTCGAGATCTTCAAACCCTTTCTTCTTTTATGACACAATCTTGAATTTTTCTGAAGGCAGCCGTAGAACAATGAAAAAGATACCAAATCACAAACCTGTGAATACGAACGAAGGTTCTCTCGTAATTTTAATTTTGCGCCGCAATGCATTGTGCACGTATGAAGCCATTAAATTGATCAACCGACATCGGCGAGAGTACCAACACTGATATTTCAGAGACAAACAACCGAACAACTTGGTCGACGTCGTTGGGAGGAGCCGAGGGAACGAATCACCATTGTCGTGGACGTAGTAGCCGGGACCGATACTGCGAGGACAATCCTCCTCGCGGCAACCATGAGAAAAAAATCCAAAATCGATCTGGCGAAACAAGATTTGAAGAAGCATAACTAGACAAATATAATCTTTCAGGACCACCATTGACGCCGAGAAGGAGATCTCGTCGCCGAACGAATGGCCTAAGATTACTTATTATAGACAAAAACATCTCTATTGAAGTAGAAGATGGCTACCAAAACCCTAATCAATCTATTGGGAAATACTAATTTGAATGAAAACTCAGATCGGGTTTCCCACCCCCTGCCCACTCCGGCGAGGCACTAATTTGTTGCCAGGTTTTGGTGTTGCATACTATTCATATATTGTATGAAGAAATAGTAAAATCGGTACATTCAAGTGGGCCGACTGTCAGGTAAGTATAGTATTGGTTTGAATTAATGTTATCCATGGAGCATTAGAACCACGATTGGGCCTGAATTCTAGGTTCTGCGCACTTAAACACTGGCAGTCACTCGAGAGGAAACGTTGATTGTTTTTGCTTTTGTGAACTTGACTTGATGTGGATTAGTTTGAGGTATGTGTAGTGGTTCACTGGTCCTTAATGATTATGTGAGTTGATTAATTAGGAGCGGTCGCCTTTTGATGGCTCTCTAGCTAGAGTTTAGCTATATGCTCCTGTTGTGTAGCCTTGGCATGGGATGGGATGCTGATACTAGTCTCAGAAATGTGGTATTTAGCTTTCCTCCTTCGCCTCTGTAGTCTGTACTAGACCATGAGATCATGGATATAATATATCAATATATGTGATGCTTGCCCTAAGAGAAGAGGAGCAGCTAAGCTGAAGGGGAGTAGCTCAAGCTTGACAATGGCGAGCGTCACCTGCTCTGCTCTCCAACAACTACACCCTGCAACTGCACACAGCATATATATATATATACATCTCCCTCATGCGGCTTTCTCCAAGAAGAATAGACCTCTGAGACGACCGGAGTACCAACAATGTCGTCCCACTTCCCTTCCCTCGACGGCCTCCTGGCCCGACGCTCGGTGCTGCTCTACGCGGCCACGTGGACCAAGGTCGCCGCCATGTCTGTGGCCGTGGCAGCACTTACCCCGGAGCTGGCCTACGTCTGGGCCGTCGCGCCGGGGGCGCCGCTCACCAGAGCCTGCCCCGGCAGCGGCTTCAACGGCGGCAGAATCGGGCTGCCGCTCGACGGGCCGCCGTGGGACGCAGTCTGCGTGCCCGCCGGCATGTTCGGCCGAACCGTGCCCGATGTGGTCGTCCCGCTCGTGTTCGCCGTTGTCGTCGTGGCCAGCGCTGTCGGGTTCACCACCGCCGTTGGCGTCTGGGAGGACGATGAGGAGGAGGACGGCGATGGCCAAGTAGGACAGGTGTAGGCTATGACAACTAGGAGTAGATCAGTAAGATCACTCGACATGTACTTTCCAGTTTCTGTATGTTTTTAGCGGCAACAGAGCAGACACAAATCTTTCTGAATTTTTCAGCATCTTGTGTACGTGTATCACTGGAAAATTTCGCAAAACATAAATCTGAAGAAGGGTGATACTAATTTGCACGTCACTCCATTTAGCTGAGGGTTAAAACCTACATAACAAATTGTTGCTGCTCCCTCGAAAATAAAACACAAAACATCCTTTTTTAGAAAAAGTTCAATTCAAAAGAACTGCAAAATGATACATATTCTTTGTTACTTGCATCCTGTGACGGTTATTTATTTTGTTAGGAATAAGAATTTTATCAACGACAAGAACAGAGGAGAACCTGGAACACATTCTTCCAGGGCATGTAGGTGACGACTCGAATTGCCTCTGCAAGCGAGAACAGACAAGATTCATAACGCAGTGGAGAGATAAATGAACTATTCCTGAAACTTGGATGTGCATAGCTAAAACTTGATGTTGCAGAAACAGATTCACAATGAAAAATGAGCTCAAGAGCATACTCATGAGGGCAAAGGATTGCCTCATCAAATTGGTCATGATCAATCCAGGATTAACGCAATTAAATGTGTTCTTAGCTCCTTCCGCCTGGTACATCAAAATGAAACATTAGCAGCTGGGGGTAGATAAGTTACTACCTAGAAGTAGCCAAGTTTTTTAGATAAAGAGCATATATTAATATCGCGAAGATACCAATTACACCCAGCCTCTGCAACAACGCGTTGCCCTAGCGGCCACACGGATGCACACAACCCAAAATAAAAAGAAGAATTACAAAAAAGAAAAGTCCCGCTAGAGCGATCTATCCTTATAGCAGCAGACCTAACACCACCAAAACAGAACCAGAAGTCCAGCTTCTCCAAAAGCGACGCCGTCAAGAAGGGAACAGTGCTCAAGCGCCGTCGTCGCCCTGATCATAGATCATCGGTTTACACCCTGAAGAAAGTCCGCACTCTCAAAAACAATGTCTTCAACAAGTCCATTTCTAGGCACAACCAATTAAGGCTAGACCTTGGGCTTTCGCCCTGAAAGTTTAGACTCTGAACTTTTCCTGTGCTGTCGCCCCCACTTGCCGTTGCCGCTGCTCCAAGTTAAGAAACACCAAGCCAATCTCTCATCGCCACCAGGACTCGAACCACCATTGCTAGTCCTCAAATTTCGGCTTTCATGTCATTCTCCGCATACTGACTTCATCATGGAACAGAACATGTTCACGATGGCAACAGACTACAGAGATTCGCGACGCTTCCTCTGAAACCAAATGGCCAGAAAAAAACATGGCTGCGCGACCGAATCCCACCCGATCCGGCAATCTCCAGGCTTGAGTTCCCAATGGAGTTCGCCGGCGGAGCCTTCCGGAACTCGACCCTCCGGCCAGATCAATGAAGACATGCATCAAGTAGATCTTCGTCTTTGGGGGGAGAGGGATCCAAGGACCGCCACCTTTATTGGGCGGATCGGCCGGCCCCCACGCCGCCGCCCGCCATGCCCGAGGCCGCCGCCCCGGTGTCCAAGTGGTGTAGGTAGACATCAGCCCATCCTTGACGCGAAGCAGAGGAAACTCGGAGCCCTCCTAGCTGGCCGAGCTCACCCCATCGCCGCTGCGCGCCTCAGGCCGCCGTCGACCCACATCACCACGGCTGGAGTTGTGGCCACGGGCGCCGCCGCCGCCACTCCCGTCCGTGACCAGCAGGCGCCCCGCCGCCGCCCATCGCATGGGCCAAGCCCGACGGCACCTCCGGCGGCGGCGGAGGGAACAGAGGGAGAGAGGAGCGGCCCGAGCGCCGGCGGCTGGGTTGCCCCGGTGCAGCGACGGCGCCGCCGCACGGGGGTCGCTGGAGGGTTAGGGTTAGGGGAGAGCTAATTAGTTGTGAGCTTCGGGAAAATCAATGTCCAGTCGTTGAAAACTACTGGAAAATCAATTCATTTTTTTTTTGTTTAGTAAAAATCTGTCACATGTTGAAAGGGTTAATGATTCAATTCAACATAAGCAAGGATATCATAGGGCTTAGAAAATCTCTGCAATTATTGAATAAATTTTATTTTGAAGGACGTCCTAACAATATCCAACACAATTCTTGAAATCTGAAGTAATTTGATTCTCATAGCTTTTACTGGCTATTTCATACTCCATTCTTCTGAATAAAGGAAAATAAAAAAAGGCCAAAAATTGGAGAAAAGAATGATACCTTGAGCCGTCTAGAGAGCTCTTTTGCGTGCTGTATGTTTGCAAGCTTAGACTGTCCATAGGCCATTTTTATCATCTGCCAATACAAAATCATTAGCAACAAGTGAACCCATAGTAGATTTATTTTTTAACGAACCATACGAACAAATACATTTTTTCTTGCCATTGAATCCATCAAACTGAATCCCCTTTGGATATATATGGAGGTGGGCGACTGAGGACAAGTTTGCGATGCAATTCTCAATACTCGTAGACTTATGAGTGGCTTTCATATTATCACGGAGAAGGTTGGTCAGTAAGAAGTGACCTGATTGAGCATGAGTGAAAAATTGTTAGTTTCAGGATATCTGCCATTGATATTTTCTGTTTATAGTATTTTCTGATAGTTAGAGACGATACGAAGATGATTGGTGGCCAACTGCATCTCACCCTCATCTTCAGACGGTTGGAACAGACAGAACATGACACCTGCATTGTTTATGCAGAACAGAAAGATTTTGGACAGTTTGATTCAGTGAAATGACCAGTGCGGCAATAGACTCAGAGATATACAGCTATCCGACTTGAAATTAAACCACAACGCAATCAATGTACATGTAAAACAAGCAACTATCATATAATGGATGACAGGGGTTACGCTTACATCAAGATGTTGAGAGGAAGATTCATTGAGTTGAACTGTAAACCCAAGTGCCCAGCACCTTCTTCTATGATTGCCGAATCAGAATCCGCTGGTGAACTATTTATGATTTATGAACATGGAATAGTCCTGTTAGTCGATTAAGTTTCAGATTCTCACCAGTCCCACTAGGAGATTGATCTTGTGTGCCAGGCCCATCTTTCTTCATCTGGATTGCTATCACCAATATCCTGGTTCTTGGTTCTGGAGTAATACCTCTCGAATTCATTCTCGTGTAATATTGCAGAATGCAAAGCCTGATCTAGCTTGCCCTGGGAATGAAGTCCATGGACCATAAGTGCTTGATAGTTGATTCCTTTAAGCACAATTGTTCAATGATACCGCCGCGAAAGATCTTGAGTGCTTGTGGGATCTTTTTTCTTTAAGCACAATTGGTCAATGACACAGTCGCAGATTCACCACGTCCGGATTGATTCCTTTCTCCCAGTCCACGTGAACAGTTCCACCGCCGTGCTAAGTTTGCCATGACCGACCCGCTGCGATCTTCAGGGTTCTCGTCGAATATCTGCCTCATCAGCCTGACATTCTTCATCCGCCCAACGATGTCGAGCGTCTGTGTAGTCCGTGGGTGTACGCGAACGACAGCGGCGCAGCGCCACCTGCCAGTTGGACGTCTGAATTTGAGAACGACATGCTCGTCTATCACGCTGGCAAAGCGACCGAGATCTTTGCCGAGGTCAGCGCCGGCATCGCAGGACCTGAGGGCTCGTAGAACTTCGCCGGCGCGTAGTGGCGGAGCCACGTTGTAGCTGTGTAGTCATACGACTACACAGGAATTTGGCAAGTTAATCATCCCCACCTATGCGTACCACGCTATTGAACACATAAGTTCTGAAAATTTACCACACAGTCCCACTTGTCATCTGCTTTGGGTACGGTTTGGCTGGGCCTTGTAGCAAAGCAAAGGAAGTGCTAATTAACTTGCGTGATCCCCACAAAGCCACGATCCGTATTCCTCGCCTGTTCGGCTCTTCTGTTTCACCTTCTGTAATCCCGTGTCCCCTGCAAATTCTCAACTGATTCTGCCCCTCCTAAATCCGTAATGTCTAATTAGGCGCGCCGCTCAGGCTAGGGCGCACGGCCGTGACGAACCAGGCGACGCCGCGAGTCGGCGAGAGCCGGCGGATTCGTGGTCGAGGCGGCAGTACGCACTTGGTGCGCGCCACGGCTGCTGTTATACTACTATATACGCCTATACGCACGGATGTTCAAATTCAACGGCGAGACGAGTCCCTTCCCCTTGTATTTGTAAGTTATGTTTCCCTTCCAATTTTCAGAATATTAGATTAGCTTAGAAAAAGGTAATTAGTAGTTTGGTACATCAAGAGGAAATAGATAATGTGTAAGTTCTATTTTTCCTTCTCTTCCACACTGGCTAATATTCCGTTACGAGCAAGAGGAAGTGCAGAATTGTTCTTCATTTATGCATTCAGATTTCGTTTTTCTTATTTCAATATTTTTGTCAGGGCTTAAGTTTGGTAAATGGATAGATTCATCAAGAAATGGCAGTCCAAGTCAAATGTTGCAAATTATTTTGTGCTCCTGTTTTAATTTGTCTACACAAGTGTGTTCTCAAAGGATTTTTTTAGTAATGCTTGACATCACAGGGTTTAGATCCTGGCTCCGCCACTGCCGGCGCGGACGACGTCCCGGGAATCCTCTGTTGCTCTGGTGTGACAATGTCTTGGTGATCTGAGAGCACTTCGTATTGGAAGAAGGCTTCGGTGGAAGCGTGAAGGCCAGGCTGCGTGAGGAAGCACATCGAACGCATTCTGTCGAACAGTCGGTGGGCGCGAAGCATGATCGCCCAGCCACCTAGGAACTGCCCGCGACACGAACAATGTCTAATTTAGCAACGAGGGGAGCGGACTGAAAGAGGAGGAAGAAGAAGTGGACACGATGCGTATCAGAGACATTGTTTTTGGTCCTGAAGGCGGCGGCGAGCACGGGTTACGCTGGCGCCGGCGGCATCTTGCCTGCGGCGTATCACTCGATGGTGGCCCTACAGGCTTACGGCTATGGGAGCCGCGCTTCCGCTTAGTGGGCCGACTTCGAGGCTCCAAATCGCAGCCCATTGATTATTTTTTTATGCATATAAAAGCCAAGTTTCTCGAGTTTTATGGTCACCCACCCGTGATTGTGTTATTGTAATTTGTAAACTGGCTCCATCTGATGTGAAAATGAAATAACTATCCTGCTTTTTATCTCTCCATAGATAAAATGTCTTATGTACACACATTAGAGTTACTAAAGTTTTGCTTTGCCTAATGACTCGAAAAGTCTCGAGCGAAAGGACGCATTGCTCCTGCCTCATATCAGGGGCGGAGCTTCATGGTCTTACCCCGATGCATGTGCATCAGGGTCCAAAAAAAAAATTAGCCTTACTTACTGTACAAAAAGGAAATATGCATCAGGTTAGACCACTAAGTGTGCATCAGGCATTCCAAAGTGCATCACGGTTACATTTACTCCAGCTCCGCCCCTGCTCGTATATAGCAAAGTCTATTCGACCTAGACAGAATCCAGCCATTTTATCGTTGGCACGATTTTGCAGGATTGGGTTGGTGAAATCTTTTATGTCCTTTTTCCTTGGCTTTTTACATTTTGCCCGCTGGAATGTCATGCCTTGATTTTTTTTTCTCCTGGCTTAACTTGATGCATACAACAACAGAAACCTTGATGGAGGTTACTTCACGAATTTTATTCGACACTCAAACTTTTTGATTCTACATTCAAAACAAATAAATCTATCTAGGCTGACAGTCATTCAAGCGTAATATGGGAACACTATTAAAAGAACTGGCTCAAGGACTCAAGGTCAGAACTGGGCTTGGATTTTATTCCGCGTACTCACCGACATAGGTCAATACTGAGACTGTATCAGTTCCACTGTTCTAGGTTGTATTTTTTTCCTTTTCCAAGATCGATAGCAACATGCCTTATCCTAAATTCGGGAACACTGCAAAGTCAAATTAAAAGATGAAAAAATACTGTAGATATTAAATGTATACGCTTGCTTAAAAAGACAGATTGAATTTGGATCAAGCTAACGGTCTAGACCTCAATATTAACTCATGTACCATACCAATAGTATGCTCTGAAAGTATTGGAGAGAAGTGATCACATGAGCTCAAGAAAAAAGCAGAAAAGGAAAGAAAAACAAAGGGCTTAATGAGCATATAAATATGAATGCACAAATTCGACGGTAAATTACATCCACTGCTACACGAAACTACATAAAGTCAACCTATTGATAGCTTTGTTAAATAAAGTCATGGTCAACAGTCCACAATTGTAGGTAGATAGAAGAAAAGCAAATCGAGTGGTGACAAAAAAGGTGCATTATACAAGGAGCTCGGCCGACCGCTCCCCTCTCTCTACAGTAGACAGAGGCGATTTTTGCGACCTTCCTCTCCATCCACCTCGCTCGCCGGTGATTCGCGGGATTCTCCCCTCTCCGGCGTCGCTCCGGCGGCGGGAGGGTGGAGGATCCCCGGATCCCGGCTTGTACATAGTGTAGGGTGCAGTAGGATCTCCGTCGGCGGCGTCGTGGAGGTGGCGATGGTGTCGGCGGATGGGTGGGGGCCGGCGCGCTTCCCCTTCTGCGGCGGCGCTCCTCGGAGCTCCGGCGTGGCGCGTGCAGCTTTTGGTGGCCGGAGATCTTCGGATCTTGCGGTTTCTTCCGGTGCTTCCTCCTCCTTGCCGGCCGGCGGGGAGGTAGATCTCCACGCGGTGGAGCTTCGCTGGAGGTCCCGGAAGCTGGAACTCAGGGCTTGGCGAGCCTCGCGGCTTCCGCCAGCGCTGGGGATGAAGACGGCTGCGGCAAGGTGGTGGTGCTGGTGCGGGAGGGTGCTCGCCGTTCTCGTTCAACGGCATAAGCTCCGTCGCTGCGCGGCGGACGGGCTCTGCGGCGATCTTCAAGGAAGGAGGTGCCCTCGGGTCGTGGCTGGAAGGAGGTTGGCGGTCTTCGTCTTCATCGCCGGTGGAGCTGCTCGTGCTTGATCTACTCTGTTCCCCTGCGTTGGCTTTCTGTACGTTGTATTCGTACTTCATACGTGTATGTTGTATCTTCTGATTGTACGCATGCTTTCAAAAAAAAAGTGCATTATATTCTCTAGTAATCCTTGAAATTACCTCATACAATACAACTTGTTACTCAAACATTCTGACGATTGAAGAAAAGTGCAACGAAGAGAAAAAAACATGCTGCATCTTTTTGAATGTTCCGCTTGCGCACGTCTATGTTTTTTTGAGGAGGATCCAATCCATATATTCAGAGTACCCAGCACAAATTACAGAAAGGTACAACAAGGAAAAGGAAATTACAAAAGGACCCTGAAACTTGCACAAAGCACCCTGAGTACACTGAGAGAAACACAATTGAATCCGTCATCTTCACCCAAGAAGCTAGCCGACGCCGCCGTCGCCGTACCTCCAGCCACCGAGGAAAGAGCACCGCCACGAAGATGTAGAGGCCGCAAGAGTCGTCCGCCGCCGCGCGACGGAGCCTAGTCTCGATGAACGAGCACGGCCACAGCACTCGAACCCCAGCTCCACCAAGCTTCCAGCCGAAGCAGCACCGCCCAGCCCAGCCACCACCAACCGCACCGCTCCTCCCGACGCAGCTCCCCTCGCCACCACGGCCGGCCAGAGCTCAAACGCCGAAGAAGAAGACCTCCAACACCACCAGCACCAAAACGGAAGAAGGGGATACAACGAACACGGACCTGAAGCAACTCGAGCAGCACCAAACTTCTTCCTCTCTCCTTCACCATGAACGACCAGAGAAGAAAGCAGCCTGCCCTCGAGCTCCTCAAGTCCACCACCCCTCCTTGCAGTAGCCAATCCGCCCAACCATCCCCTCCCCTCGCCACCAAGGCCGGCCAGAGGAGAATCCCGGGCAAGTCGACTGAACTGCATGAAGAAGCGGTTGCAAACCACGGCTTTATTAGAGAAGGCAATCTTCCACTCCGTCGCATCCAGCTCCAACCTCTGGAACCACAAGACGAGGAGAACGAAGCCTAGGTAGCACCCGATCTGGCCGCACAGAACTGATGCCAAGCCTCCAACTACAGGGACGAAGCCCAAGTCCGGCAAGCAGCCGAAAACACTACCCCTACGCTGAACAAGCCGAGCTGCCCCTCCATCCCTCCCCCGAGCGGCGGCGCCGCCGGATTTGGGGCAGAGGAGAGCTCGGGGACGGGAGACGACTCTCAACTTACTGTAGCAGAGGATGGGGGAGAGAAGAGTGACCCGTCGCGCCCTCCTTGTAGCAAAAAATGCGCACGTCTATGTTGCTCGGTCAGAAAACCATATTAACCGCATGTAATTAATTTTTCTTTCATATTCACACGAAAACAACTACACACACCACATGATTAAACCTTCCTTTAAAAACATTTCAGACGCGCGTCTAGGTGGCGCGCGGTTCGTCATCCCGAGCGCACCGCAAACCCTACCAGAGAAAAATAACCGAGGGGAAGAAGAAAACGCGAAAGGAAGAAGAACCGGCCACCACACAACCTACCACCTCCATTTCCCCACCGCCTATCATCGGCCAAACCTCCAGCCGTCGCCGCCTGCGGCCGACGACACTCCCACGACGCCTTGTCATGTTGTCTTGTTCGAAGCGTCGCCTCTGCTGCCGGTCCGCCACCACCCTGCCATCCCTCTACGCCCCCACCGCAACCTTCTCTTATCCAGCTCAGGCGAGCACCCTAGGACCTGAAGTCCCTATCCCTAAGTTTGTCGCTCCCCTCCGCCGTGGCATCGCTGTGCCAGACGAGGAATCACACGGCTCCGGCAGGGTGCGGTCGATTCATCCATTGAGTGCAGCTGCTCGATGAAGTATTTAGTAAATAAAAAATTCAAAAGAAAGTATTAAATGCCAGTTCGTCGAAATAACATGTCAGTGGTGAAAAGAAAAGGAATAACGGAAGCGAAAGAAACCCCAAAAGAGCCCATATATCTATCTGAGAGAGAAGAACAGAGACAGAGGAAGCAAAACCCTGACGCTCCGTGTCGTCCGCAAGAAGCCAAGCCAACCCCACCCCACCCCACCCAAGTTGGGCGCCGGAACCACCTGCCGCCGCAGCAGCTGCCGTCGCCATCCATCCACCCATCGATGGAGCCGGACTACTACAAGGTGCTCGGCGTCGGCCGCGGCGCCACCGACGACGAGCTCAAGAAGGCCTACCGCCGCCTCGTCATGAAGTACCACCCGGATAAGAACCCCTCCCCGCAGGCCGGCCCCCTCTTCAAGCAGGTCTCCGCCGCCTACGACGTACGTCCCTCCGCCCCTCCCTCCATTACCACCGCCGCCACCCACTGCCGAATCTGTCACCTCTGACGGTCTCTGTCTTCTCCTCGCAGGTGCTCAGTGACCCGGACAAGCGCGCCGTCTACGACCAGTACGGCGAGGAGGGGCTCAAGGCGGGCGTGCCCCCGCCCTCCGCCTCCGCCGCCCACGCACACGCGCACGGCGGCGGCGGCGGCGGCGGCACCAGTTTCCGCTTCAACCCGAGGAGCGCCGACGAGATCTTCAAGGAGATGTTCGGGAACTCCTACTTCCGGCAAAATAATCCCTGCGGCCCCGCCGTTCCCCAGGCTTTCCCTGGGGTAAGCGCCACCGGTGCCTTCGCCGCCGCCGCCGGATTCTCACCTGGGTCAGGGGAGGCGTCCGGGGGATCGACGAGGAAGGCGCCGGCGATTGAGCGGCAGCTGGCCTGCAGCCTCGAGGACCTGCATAAGGGCGCCACCAAGAAGATGAAGATCTCTAGGGACGTCCTCGATTCTGTGGGGTGAGACTTGTTTCCTTCTCCCCCTTATTCCCTAACCATCCTGTACTTTACTAAATGCGTAAGCTTTATTGGTAGATTAGCTTACAATCATCTGCATTGTTGTGATCTTGATGAGTGATTTTCAGTCGAGTAGTAAGAATTGAGAAGCTGTACTGACCTGAACTTCAGTAACCAGCCCTTGCCTCTTGATGTGAATATTTTTGAAGTTTTGCATGCCATTTGACATGCTTGTTTTGACTAGAGAAAAGTGCATGCCTTTCTTAGGTGGCTCTCGGTCTATCACTACCTGAAATAGCCAGATCACTGTAATTTCTAATTAGTTGATGGGTCACGGAAGATATGGGTAGTCAATAGTGAGAGCAATGCTGATAACAGCTGCTAAATTGTCTGATTTCTTAGGGCTAAACACTGCATATTCTCCCCTACATACCCACGTAACCTGACATTGCATCAAGCCATACATGAACCGTAGTGTGTTTCAGATTCACGACTTCAGCCTCTCGGTTCTTCTTCCTACTTCCTAGTAGTGCAGCGATATATTTGTACTTGGACAACAACCTAGATGCTTGAAGGCCTTAAACCATAGCTCTTTGGTGTGGTTCTCAGGTGTTGTGATGTTTCCGTCTTCTAGCAATATGATACCTTTGAGTAAATCTGAACTCTATTCTGACCATCTTTTCAGTTTTTTGTATTAATTCTCCTCAACAGGTACTTGAGGAGTATAGCAGAAATCATGTAGTCTAATAAGGCAATTAGTTTTGTTGTAGCTAGTACTCCCTCCGTTCCAAAATACTTGACACAAGTTTGTCTACATACGGATGTATTTAGACATGTTTAGCGGGTAGATACATCCATATCTAGACCAATGAAAGTCAAGTATTTTGGAACGGAGGGAGTAGCATTTACTAGCGTGTGTGTTCACCCTGTTGTCCTTTTCCTTTTCTGCTTCCAGCACGTCATTACTCATTAACTAATGTATTTGACTATTTGTTCACCAATGAAGAAATTATTACTACAATCATCACACCTAGAGAGCACTAACATGATCTGTCACGGTTCCTGGCTTACTTTCTATGTTAATAGCTTCATGTTGTTCTTGCCACAATTATGGGTTCTCTTAAAAATCAGTTTGCGACTTTTCATTTGTAGATTCACATAAGCCAAATGTTGGTTAAAGGCATAATAATCTTCAGTAATTCGTCCCAACCTTTGGTCATAAGCTCAAAATCTACAAAAAACATACCATTGTTTAGAGACATGCATAGTTTGTTAACTGGGCTACTAATATTTGGGAGATGATTTAGTGAAGATCATTGGAGGTACACAGTTGTTTTCAATTTCAAGATCGGAATAGATCTATTGTAGTGCAGTGTGTAAAAGGATTCAGCACAAGTGTGCAATGCACGCCGGGTCTTGAAAGTTGAACCTATCAGGTCACATGTTTGATGTGAAAATGGTATTTAGATGCATGTTGAAGGACATTTAGTGGTTTTCTCCGTGCCCCGATGAACATAAGTATAGCAATTTGGTATCTCGATACCTGTAATTGATGAGGCTGGCTATGAGATGATGATATCCTAGCACATTGGTTTCATGGGTTGAAGCGCAATGCATGTTAGTTACTATTTATATACAGGTCAATTTTGTGTGTCAGGCTGTCCAGGATATTTATTAATCATTACGGTATGTAGCTCTCTTTCGTAAGTAGTTCCTACGCTTATCCATGCATGTTTGCACCTGTTCTCTGGCTAATCAACGTGGTCGCTGAAGGATAAATAGCGAGTTGAGTTCTCTTATGATTTTTTTTTTCAAAACTAAGCAAATAAGATGGTTTATTAGGAAACTTAATTTTGGACAAATTACGCACATGCGACTTGTTTGCCTTGTTAAGATATGACAATATGGCCTCACCTATCGGATATCCATTTGTATTTGCTCTTTAATGGATAACTGTTTAAATCAAGTTGTGACGTGACAACATGCTGCATGGATAAGACTTCCTAATTGTTTATTTCAAGTTGCTATGATGCCCTAAAGTAGCTTGAAATTTTGACAACTCACAAAGCTTCAACTTTTCATGAAAAAAATAATCTCATTATTTCCATGTATTTGTTTTGAGAAAAACATTCCATGTTTCTTTTTGCAGGAAACCGACAAGCGTGGAGGAGATCCTAACAATCGATATCAAGCCCGGATGGAAGAAGGGCACAAAGATCACCTTTCCTGAGAAAGGCAACGAGACCCGCAACGTCATACCATCAGATCTGGTGTTCATAATAGAAGAGCGGACACACCTGAAATTCAAGAGAGATGGGAACGACCTTGTTTACACACATAAAATCTCCCTCGTGGATGCTCTCACGGGCTGCGCAGTCCAACTGACGACTCTGGACGGGCGAAGCTTAACCGTCCCCGTGAAGTCTGTCATCAATCCCACCTACGAAGAAGTCGTGCTGGGGGAAGGGATGCCGATCACAAGGGAGCCGTCTAAGAAAGGAAACCTAAGGATCAAGTTTCAGATCAAGTTCCCCACGAATCTATCAGCTGACCAGAAGGCAGGGGTCCAACAACTTCTGTCTTAGCTGTGTATAATGTGAATCTGTGTCTCTTCTGCTTTCACCGTCTTTATCCTGGTGCCGTCTTTATCCTAGTGTAAAGTACATGATTTCCTTGCTATGACCAACTTTGTTCTTGATTGCTAACTGCTGATTGAGTAGCAGCTGTTCAACTGGCAGATCTAACTTCCGTTCAGATTATCGTCTTTCAGACTGTAGTTGCATGTTTGTCACAGGCCATTAGTTCTTGGTCATTTCTTGACAAAGACCATATGGTCTTTCTCAACTGATTTTGCCATGTTGCTTGCACAAAATCTAGTGTTAGAGGGGAATTCTTACATGTCCATATGATGGGTGACACTTAATCCTGAGACTTCGTTCATATCGAGATTTCATGACTTCATTCATAAAACATAGAATGATCAAAAATTTCTGATACATGAATTCTCCTGATAAAACACCGTGTTTAGATTACAATGTTGTCAGGTATATTTTGATTTCCCATTGTGTTTGTCAACCGTTTTTTTCTCTTCTCCCTTCCTTTTAAGTTTCACTTTTCACACTCAGCTACACTTTTCTATGTTGCATTTTTATGAACCGAGTGAGAAATAATAGAATCCCAGTCGAATGAGACTCAATAAAACCCTTTTCGTTTCCATTCTTATATATAATCAACCTTGACTAAAGGGGGAAGAGTCCCTCTTTAGCTATCCGTTGTTAGATAGAATGAGACCTCTCTGCGATTCAATACGGATAGCTGAATCCGCACAGCGCAGACGGGTTCAACACCTTGAACTCTAGCGATCTCATTCTTCTATATAATCAAATAATCTTGTAACTGATGAACTGCGCTAGAATCTCACTGATTGAATAGTAGACATATGGAATTGACGTGTCCGATCAAAATGTAGGGTAAGTTCCCAACTTCCCATTGCTCAGGGCTTCTTTGGTTCACAGGAATTGAAAACAACAAAACAACAGGAATAGGAAAACCATAGGAATAGAATGTCATGGCATGTGAAATACTACAGGAACTGAAAACGCAGGAACCGGTTACACTAGTTGTTTGGTTGCACCACATGAAAAACGCAGAAATTTCATATGGAGTTGAGTACAATTGATAGTTGTCATAGACTCATAGGAATTTTTCCATGAGGTCCAACCTCTTGCTAGAATTTCCATGAGATTGTAGTGTAGTAAAGTATTCCATTGGAATTTTGGAGGATTCATTCTTTGAACCAAATGGACTCCGTAGGAAAAATTCCTATGGACTGGAATCCTATGAAAATCCTTTGAACCAAAGAGGCCCTCAGATGTGTGATTAGACCAATAGTCAATCCAACAATACATTGATTATTTTGCACATAATGTGGCACTGGTGAATCCGTATAAATAAATTTTCCATCTCATATTTTGATTTATAAATGCTAACAAATTTTTATATGAGAAACTTATGGTTCAAGTGTAATTGTGGGCATTCAAAATACCTCTTATATTTTAGAACATGAAGAGTATGCTCAAATTTCGTTACTCTAAGATGGGCATACAAAACAAATATACTGAATATTAGAGCATCTTCAAGGTGTCTCCTAAATAGAAACAAGTTTTATATTTTCTCAAAAACAAAAAGACGTCCAGCTCTCTGCATTGCTTTTGGCTCCACCTGAATACTGTGGGCAGGCCCAAGTCCAAGAGAGACCCATCATACAAAGGTCACCGCTTTACTCGATTTCTTCTCGTCCCCTCCCCTCTAAACCCGGCGACGGCGGCGGCAGCGTAGGCGGAGAGTTTACAGCTCACATTTGCCGGGATTGGTTCATCATGTCCGCTGCCACGAAGCCGACGCGGTCTGCTTCCGTATAGTCGCTTCCACAGCGGGCGGCTACCACCTTCTCAAGATCGATGGCTACTCCCGTACCAAGGGCGTCGCCACCGAGGTAAGATCAAGTCCCGCGCTTTCACCATTGGAGGACATCAATGGCACATCGATTACCACCCCAACGGCTTCGGCTCAGAGCACGCTGACTACATATCCCTGCTCCTTTTCCTTGACGACAAAGTCACCACAGCAGTGAAGGCGCAATACGAATTCCGCTTTGCCGACGAGGTGAAGGACCAGGCTCCTTCATTGACACCAGCAACAGTAAACACCTTCACTGGTCAGCAGGGCTGGGGTACCGGGAAATTCATCAGAAGGGCAGACTTGGAGAAGTCAGAGCATCTCAAGGACGATTCTTTCACCGTCAGGTGTGATATCGTCGTCATCAACGATTACCGTGCAGAGGATTTGCCCGAGATCACTCCCCCAACCTTCGTATCCGTGGCACCATCTGACCTGCACCAGCACCTTGGAGAGCTCCTCAAGACCGAGAAGGGCGCCGACGTGGTTTTCGAGGTTGGCGGCGAGACGTTCGCAGCGCACCGATGTGTGCTCGCCGCACGGTCACCAGTCTTCAGCGCAGAGCTCTTTGGCAGTATGAAGGAGGGCAACAGCAACGCCGCAGGTGTGGTGCGCATAGATGACATGGAGGCGGAAGTTTTCAAGGCGTTGCTTTGTTTTGCTTACACTGATTCGTTACCAGCAGCTGGGAGAAAAACTGAAGAAGATGTAATGTGCCAGCATCTGCTTGTTGCGGCCGACAGGTATAACATGGATAGGCTGAAGAGTATCTGCGAGGAGATGCTGTGCGGTTACATTAACGGAGGCACAGTAGCCACCATCCTGGCGCTGGCTGAGTTACTCCACTGCGACGGCTTGAAGAAGGCGTACTTAAATTTTCATGGCACCCAAGCAAATCTTAGGGCTTTGTTGGAGAGTGACGGCTTCGATCATCTGAGCAGGAGCTGCCCTTCTATTATTAAGAGCCTGATTTCTATTAGCAATGGTATTTCGAGGGTTTGAAATCTTTGTCATCAGGCTCCCCTGTTTGTTTACTGAACTTATTGTCAGCCTATGAGCCTATGAGTTACATCCTGGAAGAGCTGAAGCAGGCGTGTACTCTGTTTCAGAATTTTGAGCTGTCGTTTGTCGAACGTGAAGCGAATTTTGCTGCACACTAATGTGCCAAACATGTGTATAAGTAATAGTAGAACTTCTTTTTATATTATACCTGAGTTCCTGACTGGGACTGTCCAGTCGGACTCGAACTCTATCCCTGAGTAATAAAGCAGTGGGTTAATCTCAAAAAAGAAAAGAAAAGCCCCACCCACGGGTGAAATTACACGAAAGCATCTATCTGAAGAATATGGAGCAGTGCAACTCTGAGTACGACCTGCTCCTCTATCAATGAGTTGATTAACATGCGTTTATGCTAAGCTTATTATTATGATGCCGATCTATTATTTTCGTGTTTGGACTATATTTGAGTTCTGGGCGCTCATTAAGTTGCTAATGTGACATGTCTATTGGTAGTTTTTAAGGGTAAACAACACTTTATTGATCATCACAAATCATTACACAAAGTCTGCCGGACACAATCTGGGGCGAAGTTTCATAAAGCGTTCCGCAGAACAAGCTAGAATGTGTGCTGCCTCATTGAGCGAACATGACTGAAAGAAATTTCAGTGAACTGCTGGCTAGATGTTTGATATCTTGAAGCACCACGCCAGTAGGACCTCGATCCATGCTTGAAGAATTGACACGTTGGATCACCGAGAGGCACTCAGAGACCACCACGAGCTTGCGGAAACCTTCCTCGCTTGCCAGGGAGATAGCGCGGTGCAGCGCTAACGCTTCAGCAGTTTCGGGTGCCGTGACCATATCAACGAGCTCGCTACAAGCAGCAATGCGTTCAAACTCTTTGCCTATGTATCTGTCTTCCGATCAAGATCCAATGGACAAGGTTGACCCAAAATATGAACTAAAAGTTCAAACTCTTCAGAAAAGTTTGAAAACAATCCAGTAAGTCGTATATGTTTCGGTGTGTATTCTGAGAAATTTCTGTATCATTTGGATCACTGATTAATGATTTAATATATTCTTAAGATCAAAACATGAAAAGCTATTTAATGATAACCCAATTTTTCAAATAAAATCAAACATTTTCAAAATAAACCATTTGTCGTTGCCTCTCGTGCTCGCTTGGCTCGCCTCCGAGGGAAGAAAATGGGTCGTCCTCTCGAACCCGGACGTTTGTCTCACCAGTCACCGACAATCTGGACATAGGTAGACGATGAAAAAAAATACCGTGCTTGAATAAATGATGCTGGCCCACCTGATGCATCTCTCTCCATCCGGTGCAATCTTTTCACTCGGGAAGAAAAGTCAAACCAGCCGTGCAGGTGAAGTAAATGCTGTGCTAGGCAGCTAAGGAGTCTATGGGGAATTTGATTTTTTGCCCCACTTTATTTTGGAACACTCCGATTTGCCCCACTTTAGTTTGACCTCTCTTATTTGCCCCATTTTACTTCGGTATGTTTCTTATTTGCCCCCTGACACAACGGGCCCACAATGAATTACCAAAATACCTCTTTCTTTTACCTGGATCGATCGAGTGGAGAACTCTGTTTGTCCCTCCCGTTCGTATCGCTGTGTCGAACGAACGAACAGAGCTCCCGGTCTATCCCGTCCGCCCCAAGCAAAGAAACCAGGCGGCGGCGGCGGCAACCCCACGGCGGTCGAAGCGGCGGTCGGCGGCCGGATTCGGGGGACCACGGCGACATCTCCCCCGCGACCCTAGGTATGACCTCCTTTCTCAGGGCAGCAGCCCCACGGCTGAGAGCTAGGTTTAGGCCTGAGGCGCTCCGGCCGCCGGCGATTAGCTGTCTCGTGGTCGCTCCCTTGTCTTGCTTCGTTGCTTGTTTCTGCTCCTGCTAACCATCCGCCATTTTCGATTTGGATGCAGAAGATGGATTTTGGATGAATTTCTGCGGCTAATTGTTCGTGATGGCAGGACCTCCACGCAGGGGTGCTCCGCGGCCGTACCACGTGGGCAGCAAGGCAGAGCTGCACGACGCGCGGCGATCTGCAGGGGTGGGTACGGGCCAAGCTAGCTGGAGATGCAGCGACGAGCGGCCTGTGGCAACAGTGAGCTTGTGTTCTTCCGTTTGGGAGCCAAACAGGGGATATTTCTTTTTGATTCGTGTGTCTCCAATTGGCAGGGGTATATTTGTCTTCTGTTGGTTTCCAATTCCCTCAAAAGAAAAGAAACTAATAGAAAAGGGCAAATAAGAAACGTACCAAAGTAAAGTGGGGCAAATAAGAGATGTCAAAATAAAGTGGGGCAAATCGGAGTGTTTCAAAGTAAAGTGGGGCAAAAAATCAAATTCCCCGAAGTCTATGGAGCTACGATGTAGACGAGTGTCTAGAGGTTCCTTAGATTTTCAAGTTGGTTTAGTATTACTTACTCGCCGAGCAATGCTGTGCTACGCTTTAGAGAGTATACTTCCACTAGTGGAATTTCGTTCATTTCCTATTAGAGAACATATACGTGGACACTATTAAAATGCGACAATTGGTGATTGTTGTCTGATTACTCTGATAAGTTGCTGTCAAGAGTGGGACCACCAGGATCTAAGACGGAAAAGGCCAACACGAAACACTGTGTTTAGAGTACAACGTTGTCGGGTATATTCTGCTTTCCCATTGCGGTTGTCAGACATTTTTTTCTCTTGTTCTTTTCTTTTTGGGTCCGTCTGTCTCAATCATACTGATTTTTTCTTCTTAAGTCTCTATTAATTCAGAAAAGTCCACTGTTCAGATGTGTGCCTTCTTTCTAAAGCAACTGGCAGGAGCTCTACCTATTCATTAGGAATAAAGAGAATTGACATGTGCCTGCACCAATAGTTATTCGAACAACAGTTTAAAAAGTCAATCCAACAATATCTTGGTTATTTTGTGCATAGTGTAACACGGTTGATTTTGTATTATAAATAACCTTCTCGTGATTTTGATTTTATAGCATCGACAAAATATTATATAATTTTTTTATGGTTCAAGTATAATTTTGGACATTCAAAATACCTCTTATATATTAGAACAGGAAAAGTAAGGCCGTTTCATTGCTCTGAGATGGGCATACAAAAGGCATGTTAGATCATCTCTAAGGGTTGTACCAAAATCCTTCCCATTTGTTCATTTAGGCAAAATGAACACAAAACATCACCCAATGTGTTGAGTATATGAGCAATTGTTCGATTAAATTAATCTAGGCATAAATCATGAGCATGACGTAAACAATACTAATGACATACTGAAAGTTGATGATATAAGCATGTACTAGATAGATAGTAGAAACATCTACATAAATCACTAGTACTGCAGACATGGAAATAAGCGGGAGAGGGATAAACATGTTATACCCTCCAGTAGGCCAGTTGGCCGCAGCAACGGAGGCGATCGCCTCGTCGGCGATCCTCTTGTCAGCAGCAGCCTTCTCGTTGGCGAGTCTCTCAGCGTCGGTGGTCATTATGATGATGAAGGCGACGCAGAAGTAGTTGAAGCAGACGAACGGAGGCGAGGAGTCGCGTAGGAGATGCTCCCCAAAGACCTAATCGCCCCTCTCCCGTACAGGATGTGGAGAGGCGGGGTTTTGGAAGCCTGTGATGACGTGACACACACGTTCGTTGGGAGACCCTAAGAGGAAGGTATGAAGCAGTGCATCAGCAAGTTTTCCCTTATTAAGAAACCAAGGTTGTTAGATCCAGGAGGAGTAGGAACACTTCAGAAGGTTGTTGGTGGCGCCGTTGCTCGATCACCAACGTGGAACCTGCACACAACACAATCAAACTATTTGCCCCAACGAAACTGGAAGGTTGTTGTAACAAAGGATTAAACGTATGGTGTGGAAAATAGTATTTAATTGCAGGAAGTAAAAGAGAACAATTGTTTGCAGTTGGTGGTTTTATCAGTGTAAAAGAATGGACCGGGGTCCACAGTTCACTAGTGGTGTCTCTCCATAAAGATAAATAACATGTTGGGTAAACAAATTACAGCTGGGCAATTGATAAAATAGTGAGCGCATGACAATGCATATAAATGACAAGATGACTACCATGATATTTAATTGGGCATTACGACAAGATACATAGACCGTTATCCAACCGCATCTATGACTAATAATCCACCGTCAGGTTAACATCCGTGTCCCCGTTGGTATTAAGTTGCAAGCAACGGATAATCGCATTAAGTAATGTGCGTAATGTAAACAAATACATATGACCGTAGACATAGCATTGTTATGTTATCCCTAGTGGCAACAGCACATCCACAACCTTAGACGTTGCTGTCACTCGCCCAGATTACTGGAGGCATGAACCCACTATCTAGCATAAATACCCCCTCTTGGAGTTACAAGCATCTACTTGGCCAAAGCATCTACTAGTAACGGAGAGCATGCAAGATCATAAATAACATGTAACATAGATTAATAATCAACTTGATCATAGTATTCAATATTCATCGGATCCCAGCAAACACAACATGTAGCATTACAATAAGATGATCTTGATCATGTTAGGCAGCTCACAAGATCTAAACATGATAGCATAAAGTGGAGAGACAACCATCTAGCTACTGCTATGGACCCGTAGTCCAAGGATGAACTACTCACGCATCACTCCGGAGGCAGGCATGGCGATGTAGAGCCCTCCGGTGATGATTCCCCTCCGGCAGGGTGCCGGGAAGAGCTTCAGAACCCTCCCGAGCTAGGGTTGACGACGGCGGCGCCTCTGGAACTTTTCGTGGAATATGACTCGGTATTTAGGGTTTTCGACGAGGAATAAATAGGCGAAAGGGCGGCGTCGGAGGCCACCGAGGGGCCCACACCACCCCTCGGCCACAGACAGGGGGGCCGCGCCCAGGTGTGGGCCTCCCTGGCGCTCTCCGTCCCCTTTGGACTCCGTGGACGTGTCGGTGAAATAGGGACCTCCGTTGATTTTCGTCCAATTCCGAGAATATTTCCTTAACAGCTTTTCTGAAATACAAAAACAGCAGAAAACAGGAACTGCACTGTGGCATCTTGTTAATAGGTTAGTCCCAGAAAATGTATAAAAATGATATGAAGTGTATGTAAAACATGTAACAATTGGTATAATATCAACATGGAACATCAAAAATTATAGATACGTTTGAGACGTATCAGCATCCCCAAGCTTAGTTCCTACTCGTCCTCGAGTAGGTAAACGATAAAACAAAATAATTTTTGAAGTGACATGCTACCATCATAATCTTGATCAAATAGTATTGTAAGGCACATGTAAATGAATGAAGTGATCCAAGTCAATGGTCTATAGTTTGCTACCAAATAGATAATGAGTAAACAACTGAATCATACAAGCAAAACTTTTCATGAATAATACTTTGGAGACATTGCATCCACAGGTTTACATAAGAGTTAACTCAAAAAAATAGATTCTAGTAAAAGGTATTTAACCAACACAAAGGAAGATTTAAGTTTCAGCGTTTGCTTCAACTTTTAACATATTTATCTCATGGATATTGTCAACACAAAGCAATATAATAAATCCAATATGTAGCATATAACAATTGTTGTACCAAAGTTGACACTAGTGTTTGCTTGTGGAAGATAGAAAGAAGTAGGAAAACTGACTCAACATAAAAGTAAAAGAAAGGCCCTTCGCAGAGGGAAGCAGGGATTAAATCATGTGCTAGAGCTTTTTAGTTTTTGAAATCATATAGAGAGTAAAAATTAAGTTTTGAGAGGTGTATGTTAATTGGTCAACGAATCAGTAGTGGAAAGTACAATATGACCCCGGCCAAACAGACTTTTAAGAGCGGCTCCCATGAAGGACGTTATTTCTACCAGCAAGGCAGATCATCCCTCTTTTTCTCTTTGGTTTACACATGCAGATGTTTCACTGAGTATTCAGTTGACAAAATGTGAAGAGATTAAGCGGTTAAAGTTGTAATTAATTGGGACTGGGCACCCCGTTGCCAGCTCTTTTTGCAAAATTAATAGATAAGCGGATGTATATGCCGCTAGTCTGAAGGTAAAGTCTGCTTGACAAGTGACATAAAGACATCCACCACGTCCTCATGAGCTTGGTAAACATTGACACAAAAAGGAGTAGTAACAATTTTGAATAGTTTAAAGGTAGCACATGAAAAATTTACTTGGAGTGGCAAGGAAATACCACATATAGTAGTTATGGTGGACACAGATGGCATGGATTTTGGCTCAAGGATTTGGATGCACGAGAAGCATTCCCTCTCAGTACAGAGTTTAGGCTAGCAAGGTTATTTAAGCAAACAAGACTATCAACCGGTACACCAAGTTTTATATGACCAACATATTGCAAAAATTATAAGACTCCACACTGTCTTCCTTGTTAACCAAACCCTTTTACTAGAAAATATCTAGACCTTAGAGATACCACTCATGCAAACCAAATTTCAACAAGCTTTACGGTAGTTTTCACTAATGGGCTTAACTTACATGATGCAAAAGTTTAATCATGACCTACTTGTTAACTCAAAACAATTGACAAGTATCAAATTATCCAAGTTAGTGATCTACAAGAGTATGTAAGTCTTTTCCATTATACCATTTACCACATGCAACATTTTCTGTTCCAACCAAACACCAATCAATTTATTTCAATAACTCTCCAAACAAGTATAAGTGAAGTAAGAGAGTACTTTCTTTAAAAGAACTAATAGCTCTGACAAGAGATACATGAAAACAAGAGCTAAAAGCTTAACAGCGCTAGATATGAATACTCAACAAGTATAAGTGAAGAATAGGAGTATTCTAATGAAAAAGCGGAGCGTGTCTCTCTCCCAATCAAGAATGCTAGGATCCAATCAAGTTGATATCAGAAAATAAAAAAACATACTGAAAATAAAAGCACACAGACGCTCCAAGAACAGCACATATGATGTGAAAGAATTAAAATATAGTTTCACTAGAGATGACCTGATAATTTTGACGATGAAGAAGGGATGCCTTGGGCATCCCCAAGCTTAGACGCTTGAGTCTTCTTGAAATATGCTGGGGAGATCCATGGGAGCCTCCCCAAGCTTAAGCTCTTTACTCTTCTTGATCCTATTATATCACTCTTCTCTTGACCCTTGAAAACTTCCGCCACACCAAACTCAAAGTAAATCTCATTAGAGGGTTAGTGCATCAATCAAAAACTCACATGTTCTGTAAGGACGCAATATGACCGTTACTTTAAACATTAACTACTGCCACTGATGTTATGTGAAGCTCTTCCACCCAAAAAAGAATTCCACCCAACACTAGTAAAAGAGAGAATGCAAAATAAAAGACATAATCTGTCTAAAACAGAACAGTCCGCAAAGACAATTTTTTCGAGGCACTTACGTTGCTCAGATCGAAAACTTTGAACTAACGAAAGATGCGTACATACATCAGGATTACGCACAAAAATTTCAGATTAAAATCACATTTCTATGAATTTATAATTTTCGTACAGTGAACAGCAAAAATCTGTTTCTGCGCAGCAATCAAAATTAGCATCATCACAACAATACGAAAAAGTAAAGATACAAAGGAGTTGCTACAGAAGTAACAAGTTCCTTGACTCAATAAAAAGAAAAATTGCAGAAATAAAAATAATGGGTTGCCTCCCATAAGCGCTTTTCTTTAACGCCTTTTAGCTAGGCACAAAGCATGCATCAAGTATTACCAAGTGTAGAAGCATCAACATTACGTTTAGCTCTCTTACCCTTATTCTTAACTTTAGGAAATTTATGATTGCTACCTGGTGAGGAGATAAACCTCATAATACCTTGGCCCATATCTATGGTGGCTCCAAAGAGTTTTAGCAGTGACCTTCCAAGCGTAATTTGCCCTTCTCCTGCACATTCAATAACATGGTAATCAATGGATACTGTTATTCCCAAGAGTTTTGTATATACTCCTTCAGCTACCCCCTTTGGTAATTTAGTAGTATTATCAGCCAAAGTTATACAACTTCCATACTTGGAAAGTTCCCAAAGGTTTAAGGACTCATAAATATTCATGGGCATTAAACAAAATTCAGACATAGTATCGCAGCGAGCATGAAAGGTATCACCATTGATAACAACTTTTACTGAGAGAATCCACCCCGAAGGTTAAAAAGGTACTGGCACTTTTTCAAAGCGTTCTAGAGTCTGAGTGTAAGCCTCTTTTAAACTAGAAATATCTGTCTCAAGGGTATTAATCCTTGCATATATGTTCTCAAGAGCTGAATCTATTTTACTAGTTGAGGAGGTAGATGAAGTAATTAATTTTTTTATGGCATTGAAAGCTTGATCCCCATCATGACGAAGGAAATCCCCTCCACTACAACGTCTAAAGCATATCTATAGCAAAGAACAAGACCAAAATAAAAACTACTAAGGAGCAGGCTTAAAGTCATTTTAGGTTCGGTTTTCCCATAGGACTCGGAAATTCTAGACCAAGCATCTTTAAAACTCTCCTCACTCCCTTGTTTGAAAGTGAAAATTTCTTCCTCAGGTGACATGATATGAGGAACAGGACTAGACATGATGGCTAAACAGAAAACAAGATTGAAAATAACTAGATGCAAGTAACTATTTTTTTGTGTTTTTGATAATTAAAAACAAACAAGATAAAATAAAAGTAAACTAAGCAAGACAAAAAACAAAGTAAAGAGATTGGAAGCGTGAGACTCCCCTTACAGAAGTCTTCTATCTCCCCGGCAACGGCGCCAGAAAAATATGCTTGATGACGTGAAACACACGTTCGTTGGGAGACCCCAAGAGAAGGTATGAAGCAGTGCAGCAGCAAGTTTTCCCTCAGTAAGAAACCAAGGTTGTCAGATCCAGGAGGAGTAGGAGCACTTCAGAAGGTTGTTGGTGGCGCCGTTGCTCGATCACCAACGTGGAACCTGCACACAACACAATCAAACTACTTTGCCCCAACGAAACAGGAAGGTTGTCAATCTTCCCGGCTTGCTGTAACAAAGGATTAAACGTATGGTGTGGAAAATAGTATTTAATTGCAGGAAGTAAAAGAGAACAATTGTTTGCAGTTGGTGGTTTTATCAGTGTAAAAGAATGGACCGGGGTCCACAGTTCACTAGTGGTGTCTCTCCATAAAGATAAATAACATGTTGGGTAAACAAATTACAGCTGGGCAATTGATAAAATAGTGAGCGCATGACAATGCATATAAATGACAAGATGACTACCATGATATTTAATTGGGCATTACGACAAGATACATAGACCGTTATCCAACCGCATCTATGACTAATAATCCACCGTCAGGTTAACATCCATGTCCCCCGTTGGTATTAAGTTGCAAGCAACGGATAATCGCATTAAGTAATGTGCGTAATGTAAACAAATACATATGACCGTAGACATAGCATTGTTATGTTATCCCTAGTGGCAACAGCACATCCACAACTTAGACGTTGCTGTCACTCGCCCAGATTACTGGAGGCATGAACCCACTATCTAGCATAAATACCCCCTCTTGGAGTTACAAGCATCTACTTGGCCAAAGCATCTACTAGTAACGGAGAGCATGCAAGATCATAAATAACATGTAACATAGATTAATAATCAACTTGATCATAGTATTCAATATTCATCGGATCCCAGCAAACACAACATGTAGCATTACAATAAGATGATCTTGATCATGTTAGGCAGCTCACAAGATCTAAACATGATAGCATAAAGTGGAGACAACCATCTAGCTACTGCTATGGACCCGTAGTCCAAGGATGAACTACTCACGCATCACTCCGGAGCAGGCATGGCGATGTAGAGCCCTCCGGTGATGATTCCCCTCTCCGGCAGGGTGCCGGGAAGAGCTTCAGAACCCTCCCGAGCTAGGGTTGACGACGGCGGTGCCTATGGAACTTTTCGTGGAATATGACTCGGGTATTTAGGCTTTTCGGGACGAGGAATATAGGCGAAAGGGTGGCGTCGGAGGCAACCGAGGGGCCCACACCACCCCTCGGCGCGCAGACAGGGGGCCGCGCCCTAGGGTGGTGTGGAGCCTCCCTGGCGCCTCTCCGTTCCCCTTTGGACTCCGTGGACGTGTCGGTGAAATAGGGACCTCCGTTGATTTTTGTCCAATTCCGAGAATATTTTCTTAACAACTTTTCTGAAATACAAAAACAGCAGAAAACAGGAACTGGCACTGTGGCATCTTGTTAATAGGTTAGTCCCAGAAAATGTATAAAAATGATATCAAGTGTATGTAAAACATGTAACAATTGGTATAAATCAACATGGAACATCAAAAATTATAGATACGTTTGAGACGTATAGGCATCCCCAAGCTTAGTTCCTACTCGTCCTCGAGTAGGTAAACGATAAAACAAAATAATTTTTGAAGTGACATGCTACCATCATAATCTTGATTAAATAGTATTGTAAGGCACATGTAAATGAATGAAGTGATCCAATTCAATGGTCTATAGTTTGCTACCAAATAGATAATGAGTAAACAACTGAATCATACAAGCAAAACTTTTCATGAATAATACTTTGGAGACATTGCATCCACAGGTTTACATAAGAGTTAACTCAAAAAGCAATAGATTCTAGTAAAAGGTATTTAACCAACACAAAGGAAGATTTAAGTTTCAGCGTTTGCTTCAACTTTTAACATATTTATCTCATGGATATTGTAAACACAAAGCAATATAATAAATCCAATATGTAGCATATAACAATTGTTGTACCAAAGTTGACACTAGTGTTTGCTTGTGGAAGATAGAAAGAAGTAGGAAAACTGACTCAACATAAAAGTAAAAGAAAGGCCCTTCGCAGAGGGAAGCAGGGATTAAATCATGTGGTAGAGCTTTTTAGTTTTTGAAATCATATAGAGAGTAAAAATTAAGTTTTGAGAGGTGTATGTTAATTGGTCAACGAATCAGTAGTGGAAAGTACAATATGACCCTGACCAAACAGACTTTTAAGAGCGGCTCCCATGAATGACGTTATTTCTACCAGCAAGGCAGATCATCCCTCTTTTTCTCTTTGGTTTACACATGCAGATGTTTCACTGAGTATTCAGTTGACAAAATGTGAAGAGGTTAATCGGTTAAAGTTGTAATTAATTGGGACTGGGCACCGCTTGCCAGCTCTTTTTGCTAAATTAATAAATAAGCGGATGTATATGTCGCTAGTCTGAAGGTAAAGTCTGCTTGACAAGTGACATAAAGACATCCACCACGTCCTCATGAGCTTGGTAAACATTGACACAAAAAGGAGTAGTAACAATTTTGAATAGTTTAAAGGTAGCACATGAAAAATTTACTTGGAGTGGCAAGGAAATACCACATATAGATAGTTATGGTGGACACAGATGGCATGAATTTTGGCTCAAGGATTTGGATGCACGAGAAGCATTCCCTCTCAGTACAGAGTTTAGTCTAGCTAGGTTATTTAAGCAAACAAGACTATCAACCGGTACACCAAGTTTTATATGACCAACATATTGCAAAAATATAAGACTCCACACTGTCTTCCTTGTTAACCAAACCCTTTTACTATAAAATATCTAGACCTTAGAGATACCACTCATGCAAACCAAATTTCAACAAGTTTTACGGTAGTTTTCACTAATGGCTTAACTTACATGATGCAAAAGTTTAATCATGACCTACTTGTTAACTCAAAACAATTGACAAGTATCAAATTATCCAAGTTAGTGATCTACAAGAGTATGTAAGTCTTTTCCATTATACCATTTACCACATGCAACATTTTCTGTTCCAACCAAACACCAATCAATTTATTTCAATAACTCTCCAAACAAGTATAAGTGAAGTAAGAGAGTACTTTCTTTAAAAGAACTAATAGCTCTGACAAGAGATACATGAAAACAAGAGCTAAAAGCTTAACAGTGCTAGATATGAATACTCAACAAGTATAAGTGAAGAATAGGAGTATTCTAATGAAAAAGCGGAGCGTGTCTCTCTCCCAATCAAGAATGATAGGATCCAATCAAGTTGATATCAGAAAATAAAAATAACATACTGAAAATAAAAGCACACACACGCTCCAAGAACAGCACATATGATGTGAAAGAATTAAAATATAGTTTCACTAGAGGCATCCCCAAGCTTAGACGCTTGAGTCTTCTTGAAATATGCTGGGGAGATCCATGGGAGCCTCCCCAAGCTTAAGCTCTTTACTCTTCTTGATCCTATTATATCACTCTTCTCTCTTGACCCTTGAAAACTTCCACCACACCAAACTCAAAGTAAATCTCATTAGAGGGTTAGTGCATCAATCAAAAACTCACATGTTCTGTAAGGACGCAATATGGCCGTTACTTTAAACATTAACTACTGCCACTGATGTTATGTGAAGCTCTTCCACCCAAAAAAGGAATTCCACCCAACACTAGTAAAGGAGAGAATGCAAAATAAAATACATAATCTGTCTAAAACAGAATAGTCCGCAAAGATGATATCAAGTGTATATAAAACATGTAACAATTGGTATAATATTAACATGGAACATCAAAAATTATAGATACGTTTGAGACGTATCAGCCTGCTCTCCTGGCAACCGTGTACGCGGTGGACGGGATGAGATCACCGGTGGCAGCAACAACGAGAGGAACGACAGTGGAGGCGCGGAGCAGATGTGATCTGTTATGTGTCTCTTCTGTAGAGGAGCGACCTCTCTTATATAGGCACAGAGGAGGAGGCGAGAGGTCCAATAGAAACGCACGCAATGAATCTCAGTGAATTCTGGTAACGTCCGTACTTAAGAATATTTAAGACAAACGTTTCAGCTCATATTCATTTCGCATTCATTTTCCATTAAGGCAAAAAACGTTTCAGTTGACCGCTCACATTCCATTCCTGCGTGACAAAAAGAATGCATCGGCTCGGCGAGATTCCCATAAGTCACGGCGCGCGCACGCGTCGTGACGAGGCGAGGCGGGCGGCGGAGGAGGAGGAGCGCGCGTGTGAAACGCCTCTCTTCACTTCACAACCAACTCATACGTGTGGGAGAAGAGCTCACCTTATAAGTTGGTGTACACCTCTCCCAACTAGCCATGTGGGACTAAACACCCACCACTTGCCATGACAACATGGGTCTTTAGTGATTTTTCTGGAATTGCTAGATGGGCCTCAAGCCCATCCCAATATTTCAACAATCCCCCACCAGATCCCGAAGACCCATGATGTTGTCCTCTGTTCCAAACACTGCTTTGATATACAAGTATTTTCAGTGGAGACCCGTTAAGGTAGAACATCCACCTAGAGCAAATAGCTACACTCCTTCACAACTGACAATGGACTATGACTTGAATTGTCAGTTTGGCGTAAAGTAGTTTCACCAAATGTCTTACTAGTACTAGGCTGCCGAAGGCTGACCCCTCGGGTGGAGCATATTAGTCACACTCCTGGCCTATTCATAAACCTACTAGAGATCAACCCAATCTCATAGACTGTGACCAGCAGTCAGGCTCATATGGGTGTGTTCCTCCAAAGATTACTCTGTAGGATATCATCTTGCTTATACAAAGTCTTGGAACACATTAAGACAAATGTCAACCTGCGATACAGTTACTGAGAGTATTGCATCTCCAACGGAGTGGGTTAGTAAAGTTACTCTCCTCAGTTGACCACTAACTTGTTTTCCCAGGTCCTACTTCACGGGATCTCCGATCACATAGGTTGGGTTACTACTATGGCAACTCATGTGGGTCTCATACCCATCTCCCTCGATGCACTTTCTATCACAACACGTGATACCCTTTAGTAAATAGATATGCCAGATTCTTAGCCAACTGGATATAATCCAACACTATTACTTCAGAGTTTCTTAAATGTCTAACAACTTTTAATCTCATTCTTATGTGTTTGTTGGACTGCATGTTGTCCTTTGAACTCTTTACCTTAACAATGACTATTTGATTGTCACAGTTCATAAGGATAGCCGGTACTGGCTTTTCAACCACTTGCAAGTCCATCAATAGATCTCGAAGCCATCCTGCTTCGACACCAGATGTGTAATACTGTTAATTCTGCTTCCATTGTCGATCTCGTTAATCGTTTGCTTGCAAGACTTCCAGGAAACAGCACCACCTCCAAGGGTAAACACATAACCCGTTGTGTCTTTCATCTCATCAGCATCAGAGATCCAATTCGCATCACAATACCCTTCAAGCACTGACGGGCTTCCGGTATAGTGAAGTCCATAGTTCACATACCTTTCAGATAGCGCATAATTCTTTCAACAACATGCCAATGCACATCACCCGGATTGGAAACAAACCGGCTCAGTTTGCACACAGCAAACATGATGTCAGGCCTCGTAGCTCGCTAGGTACATGAGTGAACCAATGACTTGAGAGTATCTCAGCTGATCCTTAGCTATGCCTTCGAACTTTCGAATCCGCACACTATATCATATGGTGTTGGAGAAGTTTTGCAGTCCGAATATCCAAAATGACTCAAAATCTTCTCAACATAATGGGATTGCAAAGTGTAATCCCACCCTCATTATCTCTCAATAGCTTGATGTTCAAAATAACATCAGCCACACCAAGGTCCTTCATCTCAAAGTTCTGAGACAGAAACGACTTAACCTCCTCAATGACTTTGAGGTTGGTCCCAAATATCAGTATGTCATCAACATACAAGCACAGTATAACTCCTTCGCCCCCACCATGGCGATAGTATACGCATTTGTCAGCTTCATTAACAACAAAACCAGCAGAGGTTAAAGTTGTATTGAACTTCTCATGCCATTGCTTAGGTGCTTGTTTCAGGCCATATAAAGATTTCAGTAACTTACATACCTTTCCTTCCTGACCATCTAATACAAAGCCATCTGGCTGTTGCATGTAGATTTCCTCGTCTAGCTCTCCGTTCAGGAAAGCCGTCTTAACATCCATCTGGTGGACGAGAAGACCATGCGAGGCCCAAAGAGAGTAATACTCGTATGGTGGTCAGTCTGGCCACGGTGAATAAGTATCGAAGAAATCTTCCTCTTCTTTCTGGGAATAACCCTTGGCCACAAGCTAGCCTTATACTTTTCAATCGTACCATCGGGCCTAAGCTTCTTTTTGAACACCCACTTACATCCCAATGGTTTACAGCCATAGGGACTTCAGTAATTTCCCATGTTCCGTTAGCCATGATGGAGTCCATCTCGCTACGACCGCTTCTTTCCAGTAAGCATCCGGAGACGCATAAGCCTCTGAAATAGAAGTGGGAGTATCATCCAAGGTACACAAGGAAATCATCACCAAAGGACTTTGCAGTCCTCTGTCTCTTGCCCCTACCAAGGGTTTCCTGTCATCCTCCTCAGGATTTTCATCATGTGTTTGTTCATAATATTCCATAGGAATGGCAGGTTCAGGAGTCTCATCAGATTCCTGTCTAGAAGTGCTTGGCATATCTCTCATAGGAAAAATATCCTCAAAGAATGTAGCATCTTTAGACTCCATAATTGTACCGACCTTCACGTCAGGTACCTCAGATTTCACTACTAGAAATCTATAGCCGACGCTATTCTTAGCGTAGCCCAAATTAACACATCCACGGTCTTTGGTCCAAGCTTACGCTTTTTGGGGATCGACACGTTGACTTTCGCCAAGCAGCCCCAAGTACGTAAGTATGAGAGTGTCGTGCTTCTCTTCTCCCATTTCTCATAGGGAGTGATTTCATTGTCTTTTGTCGGAACTTTATTCAGGACATGACATGACGTCAATATAGCCTCCCCCACCATGCCTTGGATAAACCCGATGTATCTAACATGGCGTTAACCAAATCTGTTAGAGTACGGTTTTTCCGTTCGGCAACCCCATTTGACTGGGGTGAATAGGGAGGCGTCCTCTCATGAATAATGCCATGTTCCGCACAGAAAGAATCAAACTCATTGGAGAAGTACTCTCCACCACGATCTGACCGGATTCGTTTAATTTTCTTTTCAAGTTGATTCTCAACTTCTGCCTTATAGATTTTAAAGTAGTGTAGAGCCTCATCTTTAGTGCTTAACAAATATACACAACAATATCTAGTGGAATCATCTATCAGTGTCATGAAGTATCTCTTTCCACCTTTAGTCAACACACCATTCATCTCACAAGATCAGAATGTATGAGTTCTAACGGTGCCAAGTGTCTCTCCTCCGCAGCTTTATGGGGCTTGCGAGGTTGCTTTGCTTGCACACACAAATGGCACTTAGAACCTTTGGCTAAAGTGAAACTCGGGATTAAATTCGATTTAGCTAGCCGCGTCATACAACCGAAACCAATGTGACAAAGACGTGAATGCCAAACTTCTGTTTCATTAACATTCGAATGAATATTGTTCACGACTTTATTACAAAAATCAGCGAGGGAAAAGCGGAACAAGCCTCCGCATTCATAACCTTTTCCAAAATAGTCCATATTTCGTAACAACTACTTTATTAGACTCAAAACCAACTTAAACCCTTCTCTACAGAAGGGAGCCACTAACGAGATTCTTCTTGATGGCGGGGACATGCTGCACGTTCTTGAGCTGCACGATCCTTCCCGAAGTAAACTTCAGATCGACCGTGCCAACACCAAGAACAGAAGCACTTGCGCCATTCCCCATCAATACGGATCCGTTCCCTGTGACCTGATAAGAAGAAAACAATGAGATGTCAGCATATACATGAATATTTGCACCTGTGTCAATCCACCAATCGTTAGACTGACAAACTGAAAATACAGTAAAAAAATTACCGTACCCGGATGCCCCATTCTCATTGTTGCTCAGAATCATGTTGACGGACTTGGAGTCATGTCCTGGCTTGAACTTCTTCGGGCTCTTGTGAGCCCAATGTTCCTCTGAACCACAGGTGAAGCATTCACCTTTCTTCTTGTCCTTCTTGAAGGGCTTCTTGCCCTTCTTCTTGAAGTCGGTATTTGTTGGACACCAGGTTTCCCCTTGGGCTTTTGGAAATTGAAGTTCTTCTGTACCATATTGGCAGCAGAAGTCCCTTCAGTCCCTTTTCTGTGCGAGTCCTTTGCTCTCGAATTCTGCTCAACACTCCAATGGCTGATGACATCCTCAACCGTGAATTCACGCCTCATATGTTTCAGAGTAGTAGCAAAATTCCTCCAGGAATTGGGCAGCTTAGCAATTATGCATCCCGCGACAAATTTGCCTGGTAAATCACATTTGAGAAGCTCAAGCTCCTTAGCGATGCACTGTATCTAATGAGATTGTTTCAATACAGAACGGTTTTCAACCATCTTGTAATCGTGGAACTGCTCTATAGTGTACATCTCGCTTCCAGTATCAGTTGCACCGAATTTGGATTCGGGCGCCTCCCACAAGTCCTTAGCAATCCGCACATGTAAATATGCATCAACCAACTTATTTTCGATTACGCTCAGAACGGCTCCAACAAAGACGACGGTGGCATCCATAAACGCCTTCTCCTGTTCAGGAGCAATCGTTCCCGTGGGAGTGTCACGGCGACTGAGAACACATTGATCGCCGTAAGCCATAAGGTGGTTTTGGTCTACCAACACTTAAAGTACGTCCCCGTAAACGGGGTTGGTTTCAGTGCATCAGCAAAACCTTGGATCAAAAATTGCCTACACATATTAGGTTTTTGGATTGTTGAGAATGAGTAATTGTTCGATTAAATTAATTCAGACATAAATCATGAGCATGACGTAAACAGTACTAATGACATACTGAAAGTTGATGATATAAGCATGTATTAGATAGATAGTAGAAACATCTATATAAATCACTAGTACTGCAGACATGGAAATAAGCAGGAGAGGGATAAACGTGTTATACCCTCCAATAGGCCAGTTGGCCGCAGCAACGGAGGCAATCGCCTCGTCGGCGATCCACTTGTCAGCAGCAGCCTTCTCGTTGGCGAGTCTCTAGGCAGCTAAGGAGTCTATGGAGCTACGATGTAGACGAGTGTCTAGAGGTTCCTTAGATTTTCAAGTTGGTTTAGTACATTACTTACTCGCCGAGCTATCCTGTGCTACGCTTTAGAGAGTATACTTCCACTAGTGGAATTTCGTTCATTTCCTATTAGAGAACATATACGTGGACACTATTAAAATGCGACAATTGGTGATTGTTGTCTGATTACTCTGATAAGTTGCTGTCAAGAGTGGGACCACCAGGATCTAAGACGGAAAAGGCCAACACGAAACACTGTGTTTAGAGTACAACGTTGTCGGGTATATTCTGCTTTCCCATTGCGGTTGTCAGACATTTTTTTCTCTTGTTCTTTTCTTTTTGGGTCCGTCTGTCTCAATCATACTGATTTTTTTCTTAAGTCTCTATTAATTCAGAAAAGTCCACTGTTCAGATGTGTGCCTGCTTTCTAAAGCAACTGGCAGGAGCTCTACCTATTCATTAGGAATAAAGAGAACTAGCAGGGTAACCCGCGCATTTGCGCGGCTAGATTTATCATACATGTTAGTATTAGCATCAATGTAACAATCCATTTTGTATGTGTTCTGCCATACGCCCATGCCTCTAATTTCTTGATCTACGTTAATCTTACTACAATCACTTTGGTCGATTGCACATGCGTATTCAAAGCCGTTTATTCACCAAGTGTCATAGTTATTCATTTTTTATCAAGTTCTTATTAATCTACACAACTGACACATATATTATCATTATTTGTTTCTTTCAACCATTATTCACATATAACAAATAGTCCCATGTATGCGCTTCTTGTAAGATATTTATCCTAGTCAAAGCCTTCACTATTTCGTCCGGCATGGTAAAATTGGCTAGTTAGGTTTATGCATTCATGCCTCTATTTACCATATCCTAACGCATGCTCATATATCTAAGAAATTTATACAATACCAAACACTCGGTTATCTTTCCGCACGATGAATTTTCATGTATTATGAATTTATTATATCGCTTTGTGATGTCAGTGTGACATTTCAAATTGTAGAAAAGTTTGTAACCGAAATAGACCATGCAAGATAGCGATGTTTATTGGTGTTGTTTCTCATGCCAGATATTTGACTCCGTTCTAACTACTATTCGATGTAATTCACCACTATATTAGCACGGACATACCATATAAGTGTAGAAAAAGTGTTCATCTCAATATGCATCTTGAATAATACCACAGATGTAAATGCACAGTTTTGACTGCTTGCTAATTAACCGGTGAACCTTAAGCCTATGTGCTTCCTGCGCTACTAAAACATTGCACGTCGATGGATCACTGATCACTCCATCTATCAAAAGATATATTGTGGTGTCATATCTTCATAGGGTACCCCTTGGCTTGTCGGGAAGAAGGTGGTATTTTTTCCAAAATAACCCAACTACATCTTCATAGTGTGAACAGTGTGGTGGTGGACTACAATGATGATCCAGTCTATCCTATTTTCCTCTTCGTTACTATTTCATTAGCATGTATAAGTCAATTCATGCATGCACTTGTGTCCTTTTAACCTACAGGGCATGTACTGTCTTGCTGCTTGTCTCGATCTTCCATTACAATCTACCCTTCCAATGCGTACATGTGCCTTTTTATTTTAGCTCACGTGTATGCATGAACCGGACTGATGTCTGTCTGCCTATGGTCACAATCCAATCGTGTGGTTGAAAAAACATCGGGAGAAACCGATTAACCGACTTGCTGCATTGCGGTCAGTTCGAAAACAAAATTGTCAGCGTCAATCAAAATCGTCCTTTGATTTAACACAACAATAACCGTCGTGGGTCTACGACTTCTTGGTAGGCAAAACCTGCATACTGTGTATGCCGCCATTTGGTTGCTGTTAATCCTAACATCTGTCAAGTCTCTCCTCGCCGTTGCTTCTTGCCACTCGCCAGATCGATATTGCACTCGCTCCGTAGAATCCTTTTGTTTTCAGCATGTGTGATTGAGAGAAGGTCAGACCGCCCTATTCTCAAGCCCGGCCGTCGGCCCGCGTAGCCAGCCAGCTCGTGAGATTGCCGTCCACGACTTGAGGTTTTATGCTGGGCCATTGCAAGGAACGTATATTGCTTTCAGATGAGGTTGCCTCTCACCGGATCAAAGTCTCCATGCAGACCTGCAACCATACTATTGTCTATCAGCATATTAGATGAAGCAGAGAGGAAATTTTTAACCTGGAACTTGCACTGGGCTGCACGGATATACAGCAGGGTAGCCCCAGGCAGAATTTCGTTGTGCCGAGTACCACCAGTTTTTTGCAAGTCGATGAAAGAAACCTGTAGCTGCCATACATGTTTCCTAGTGTCCGCTTTTCCTGATGAAATCAGCCCACCGAGCTGATGACTTGGGAGTGGATAAAGTACTGATTATCTGAGATCTGCGATAATTGGTGAGCTGAGTTCATGGCGCCAAAGAATAGTAAAATACACAGCATCCGATGGCTGCATGATATTGGGGACTTGGCATCGGCCGGATGCACTGCAGCGATGGCGGAGGTGGACGAATCATATGAAGCAAGAGGATACTATCCAGCTTGCATAGGCTTATTTAATTGCAGCTTGCATATGCTAATAGCAATGAACCCGGACCAAATCATCAGGCTGGCTGCCGGATCGATCTATGTGAGTAAATTTAGATGTGTGTCTATGGCAAATCAAATCCAGCGTCTCAGCGGTTACAAAATCAGCAAATAGAACGCCCAGATACTTGGCCACCTGCCGCGCCATGAGCATATTTCACTCTTGCCATCTCAATCCCAAGCTGCAATTGTTGCTGTAGGTTTTTCATCCGCGCGAGAACCACCGCAAGCTGGCGTCGTTGATACCATAAACTTCCGCCGATTGCTGCCATCAGATGAAGACAATCTCTTTGTTATGAAGAGAGGTGACGCGGAGGAAGATTTTTTTCTCTGTGTTGTTCCTGCTTAATGAATCAAAATTGTAACAGCACGTAAGTGAAACAATTGGATTCAGGTCAAAAGATCAGAAGTGCACTTGGTTTGGCCGAGCCGATCGATTAGTAAAAAACAATCTGCGAGACTCACACCGGCCGAGATGCACCCTGGAGTTCTGTACGGGCTGCTCCCCGGATGCCGATGGATCAACTGATTATGCTCCTGGCCGACTATATCCGGCAGCAAAGCTTGCTGCAAAGAAGAATAGATTGACGGACTTGGTGCTTCACGCTACAACTCAAGGAGATCGCCAAATCGAGGAGGAAGGCGTATGTCTGCCGGAGAGAAATCGACCTGTCTCTTCTCTTTTATGAAGACGATTGATTTCCGTTTTTAGTGAAGGGCGACATGGTGTCCTTGCCTGTTGATGATTGACATTCTTCTTCTCTGATGCAGAAAAGCAACATGGCCATTGGAGATGTGCAGCTTGAACGCGATTCCCGGCCGGCTGGTGTCCTTGTCTGTTGATGATTCACGTTCTTCTCTAATGCAGAAAAGCAACACGGCCATCGGAGATGTGCAGCTTGAACGCAATGTCCGGCCGGCCGGCTCGTGATCCTCTCGATGTCCGTCTGCCCAAATACTCGGGCTTCGCCTAGGATTACATATTTCTGTCGTGATTATGCTGACAAAAAAACCGATCGAGGCCGAGGTCGGCGGCCGGGTGAAAGGCGATGCTGAGGAGAAAAAGAGGAGGAAAAGACCAATCTGCTATTTATTATTTTTCTTTTTGGTTGCACGAAGTAGTGTCCGTATTGTGTACGGTACACGATCAATCAAAGCCATTGAGATAATCTATGTTTTGGACAATATATGTCTAGGGTTTTCCAGCTGCATTGGAGAATTAGCAAATAATCTTAGGCCTCACGCATCTGGGAAGGGACGTACCTTTTGTATTAGCTCCTGGACTCTACACGATGTGGTGGACTCCAATTGCAATACGACTCGACTACTACGTCTAGTCATGCCATCGTATGTCCATAGATCCGAACCGTTCAGATCTCATCGGTTTAGGCTGACAAATCTCCACCGTTAATTGTCTTGTGTTTTAATTATATAATAGATTGACATGTGCCTGCGCCAATAGTTATTCGAACAACAGTTTAAAAAGTTAATCCAACAATATCTTGGTTATTTTGTGCATAGTTTAACACGGTTGATTTTGTATTATAAATAACCTTCTCGTGATTTTGATTTTATAGCATCGACAAACTATTATATAATTTTTTTATGGTTCAAGTATAATTTTGGACATTCAAAATACTTCTTATATATTAGAACAGGAAAAGTAAGGCCGTTTCATTGCTCTGAGATGGGCATACAAAAGGCATGTTAGATCATCTCTAAGGGTTGTACCAAAATCCTTCCCATTTGTTCATTTAGGCAAAATGAACACAGAAATCACCCAATGGTGCTCCCATTTTGTCTAGCCTTGCCCAAATCTTGTCCACCATCACCATTTCTCCCCCAAAATTGGGCAAGAAACGGGAGCATTCCCACTTGTTCATTGTCCATGCCAAAGACAACACTTCTTCGAAGCCCCACCTGTAACGACCCATCCCCTCCCACCTACTCTCTCTCCCCGACTGACCTAGCGCGCCTCCTGCATGGATATGTGCACATCGGCACATGACATTCATAAATACTGCTTGCTCTCATTTTCCATTTATTGTGCGAAAGAGATAGAAGTAGTATTTTGTAGATCAATTGGATGGGCTGGTCTATGCGAATTTAGTCCGTACTTTCCACAATCATGTGGAAACTTTTTCTCAAAAAGTACTTTCACAAGACATAATGTTGCAAGATTTTATAAATATTGTATAAAATGCTCAAAGTTATATCTCATTCGACCACACGGAATCTGACATGGGCTAGCAAAATCGGAGCCTTGTGCGAAACTCTAAAGCGGCCCTACCTCACTAGGAAAATTGAACAAATGGATAATTATAATATGTATGAATAATATTTTACATAACAATTGGATACATCTGCTATTTTTGGATATATTAAGAATCATACTTATTCAACTCCCGGTTGCATGATGTTTATTTGAGGATCATCATTCTTTTAGTGTTCTTGGAAAATGAAACAAATATGTATTTAAAACACAAGATGCAAAAGATGAATAAAATAAAATTAAAACCATTTGGCATCACATATGATTTCCTCTTTCAGATTCCGTGTGGAAAATTGCTAAGATTATACGGAAAGTGTATTATGCTCCCGAGCACCAGCGAACCAGGTCTTTTAAAAAAATAGAAAAAAATATTTAAGAGTTTCAAAAAAATTGAAAATACTCACGGAGGTACCCAATGATGTATCCCACAAGCGTCCAGAAAATCAACTTCAAACACATTGTGTTCTTCCCTCCACAAAAATGACAAAATCTGATAAATTTAGAGATTTGAAAATATGCATATGCAGATCCACACTTTTGTCATTTTTGTGTAGCCCATAATATAAAGTATTTGAAGTTAAGTTTTAACACGTTTGCGGAATACACGATTGGCTACATCCGGATTAATTTTGAAGCTCATAAATTTTTTGTTTGATTTTTCTAAAGGAGCAAGATCACTGGAGCTCGGGAGCACAAAATCTCATCTCTAGATAATACTGCTGCATAGGCCCTGTATGAAAATTTGGGCCCCCAAAATTATGGGTCCTATCACTACGGGAAAGCCACACTACGCCGACGGCCGTACTGTACGCCGACGGCTAAATGTCGGGGCCGTCGGCGTACAGCGCGAGCTAGGGCAGCCGGCCACACAGCCGTCGGCGTACGAAGCGCCGTCGGCGTATCCAGGTAAGGCCGACGGCAGCCGTCGGCGTAAACCGTGCCGTCGGTGTACAAAAGGACGCCGTGACGGAACGTCCAGCGGCGTTGATACGCCGACGGCCGTACCGTCGGTGTACACGTGTACTTCAACGCCGACGGCGGCCGTCGGCGTATAGATGAAACTTTTTTTATTTATTTTTCTATATAATATTTATTTATTTATCTATATAATATTTAATGTAGTTATAATTTATATATATATATATTGGACCTATAATTTCCCTCCCAATTTCAGTATCCCACCCCCGTAAAATAACGGTTCGAGTTTCCCGGAACCCAACCCTACAACATATACATGTAAAATAAATAAAAACAACACATGTAAAATACCTTCCTATGGCCTAACCTAACACAACCAAGCAAAAAAGTCCACTGGCCTACCCCTTTCGACGCACGTCTATGGGTGTAGACGAAAACGTTAGGGTTTTCCCAGCGGATTCGGGGTTTCGCCGAAGCGGGGCCCCGGAGCGTCGGAACCCCACCAGAACCTAGGTTGTGCCATACCATATGTATACAAGTGTGTTGTGTGTTGTAAATGTGCAATATCCTACTCCGGGGTGTGACCGGCTTCACCGGCTTCACTTTCTCTCTAGTGAGTTTCTGCACTTAGAGGTGAAAACTCCCGTTTCGGGAGAACCGGATGGAATCTTGTGTTGATTTGGGGTAGACTTTGGTTTCTCACCTTCCTATGGCCTAACCTAACACAACCAAGCAAAAAAGTCCACTTTCCTACCCCCTTTCGACGCACGTCTATGGGGTAGACGAAAACGTTAGGGTTTTCCCAGCGGATTCGGGGTTTCGCCGAAGCGGGGCATCGGAGCGTCGAAACCCCACCAAAACCTAGGTTGTGCCATACCATATGTATACAAGTGTGTTGTGTGTTGTAAATGTGCAATATCCTACTCCGGGGTGTGACCGACTTCACCGGCTTCACTTTCTCTCTAGTGAGTTTCTGCACTTGGAGGTGAAAACTCCCGTTTCGGGAGAACCGGATGGAATCTTGTGTTGATTTGGGGTAGACTTTGGTTTCTCACCTTCCTATGGCCTAACCTAACACAACCAAGCAAAAAAGTCCACTGGCCTACCCCCTTTCGACGCACGTCTATGGGGGTAGACGAAAACGTTAGGCTTTTCCCAGCGGATTCGGGGTTTCGCCGAAGCGGGGCATCGGAGCGTCGGAACCCCACCAAAACCTAGGTTGTGCCATACCATATGTATACAAGTGTGTTGTGTGTTGTAAATGTGCAATATCCTACTCCGGGGTGTGACCGACTTCACCGGCTTCACTTTCTCTCTAGTGAGTTTCTACACTTGGAGGTGAAAACTCCCGTTTCGTAGTGAGCTCGAGGTAGTAGTGGTTCGTGATGGCCGCCCGGCGCGCCAAACCTTGAGGGACAGGAGGGACCGGCACGCCTCCGGTGCTCAGCCTCCAGCCGGCGGGGACGTTGTAGCCGGGTGGGCAGGGGTAGTTCGAGGCGCAAAGCGCCTCCGCCTCCGAGTAGGTTAGAGTGGGTACGGTGGAAGCAATGGGAGAGTGATGAGGTTGCAGATATGAGTTTAGATGTGCTATGCCAATGGAGGCCATGAATACATATATATAGTGAGAAATGGCGGGAAGAAGCACACGGATCGTGTGCTTCCTTCCAGCGCTTGTGAGCCGTTGGATCAGCGGTGTGCTTCTTTCGAGTGCTTGTGAGCCGTTGGATCAGCGGTGTGTGTTTCTTTTCAGGGCTTGTGAGCTGTAGTATGCCCAATCAGGAAGAAGCACACGGATCGTGTGTTTCCTTCCAGCACTTGTGAGCCGTTGGATCAGCGGTGTGTTTCTTTCGAGCGCTTGGGAACCGTTGGATCAGCGGTGTGTGTTTCTTTTCAGGGCTTGTGAGCTGTAGTATGCCCAATCAGGAAGAAGCACACGGATCGTGTGCTTCCTTCCAGCGCTTGTGAGCCGTTGGATCAGCGGTGTGTTTCTTTTGAGCGCTTCTGAGCCGTCGGATCAGCACTATCACGACCACTTTGTAAGCCATGCGACCCTATATATAGCCCACCTCCTCAGACAGGTTACTCACTCACACAAAACATTCCAGCGTCACTCGGAGAGGCATCTTTGGGCAACCAGCGGCAAGACGTCTTTGATGACCTGCGACCGTTCCAAACGGTTGCAGATCATCAGAGACGTCTTGCCGGACGGTTGTAGATCATCAGAGACGTCTTACCGCTGCTTGGATCGAAGTGGCGCTCAAACACAAAACATTCGGGTGTATGACGAGGATTTGATATGCAGGCACTCACGAGCCACCGTTCCCTCGGTCGGATCCAAGCAGCGGCAAGAATCTCTGATGATTAGCAACATTCTCAACACTTGTTCCGACGGTTGCAAATCATCAGAGACGTCTTGCCGCTCCGTGGATCAAAGGCCGATCTGCCGTCTCACGACCACGCGATGATTTGCCGATTTGCCGGTCAGAGTGGCCACTGGAGAAGGTAGGCAACGCAGATTTAGTTGCATTAATCAGAAAACCCTTTTTATTTATTATTCATGTAGCAATGCAGATTCAGTTGCATTAATCAGAAAACCCTGATAATGAAAAAATAGAAAATAATAGAAGAATTGAAAAAATATTAAAAGAATAAGTGATTTCTTTGAAAAAAAAGCAAAACCATACGCCGACGGCTTTGCCGTCGGCGTAGGCCTGAATGGCTAAGCCAAAATAGGCCCGAATGGCTTCGCGCGCCACACAATCCCCAAATCCCAAAACGAAATCCCTAAATCCCGACCCCGCCGCCGGCCGCCCCCGACCCCGCCGCCGGCCGCCCCACCCCGTACGCCACCCACCGCGCCGGCCCACCTCGTGATTGCAGCCGCTGCCGCTCCTCTGCTCGCCCCACCCCGTACGCCACCCGCCGTCGCCATGAAGCCCGAGGCGGAGAGCACGTCACCGGCGTGATACCGCGCGCCTCCTTCCTCCCCTTCGCGCGTACAGCTGCCCCGCGACCTCCTCTTCCTCCTCGACGCCGCAGACGGGCAAACCACCTCCCCGACGCGCCGCACGTCCGAGTTCTTCCCCGACACCGTGCGCTCGCCTCCGGCCTCCACAAGCCACCTCCTCTCCCTCACAACCCTAGCCGTGCGCGTGTGCGTCTGGTATTGTTTCCTCTTCTCCTTCCTCTTGTTAATTTAGAGCTTATGGATGCCGAAACTTGTTGTGGTCAGGGTGTGTGAGCTCATGATGGTAATTATACAATGTGTGTATTGTATTGATGTGTGTTGTGTGTGCTAATGAGTTGCAAAAAGAGGTGGTAAGATCACCAGTTTCAAACGAGCACTCAAAAATTTACCCAGACTTGTATAAGAAATATGTTAGGTAGCCACTTTGTAAAGTGAAAAAAATATCTAGCTTTAGAAACTACTATGGAACTTAGTACTAAGCAATGTGGGGAATAAAATTTAGTACTAAGCTTGGTGGAAATCATTTAACGTATCTAAGTGGAAATGGGAGGCTCCAGGAATGATGCGAGACCGACTGATGATAATTACATGAATTTGAGATGAATTTGATTGTTGATTATTTGATGCTACTGCATTTGGTGCACTCTAGATAAAAATTTGTTCTTAATTGGATCATGTCTTTTAACATGCTTATTAATTGCATTACGTTTTCATGCTTCTTAATTGGATCATGTCTTTTATGCTTAAAAGTTTACCCTTTCTCAATGCAGGTGATTGACCAAGATGAGCCAAGGCAAGGAATCATCGGCCTCCTTGCTGAAGAAGATGCGCCAGAAGAAAGTTACTAAAAGTGGAAGAGAACCTATTCCGAACCCGCGTTACCTGTCTGACAGTGGTGAGAGTAGAGGTGATGCAATTATTAATTTGTTCATGTCTTTATGCTTAATTGTTCACCCTTTCTCAATGCAGGTGAGGGTGGAGATGCTGGAGGAGGGGGAGGTGCCGATGCTCCAGTTCCTCCGAGGGGACGAGGTGCAGGACGAGGACGAGGGCGAGGTGTAGGACGAGGGCGAGGTGAGGGAGGACGAGGGAGAGGTGGGGGCGACGTGTCTTCGGACATACCCTCTGCTTCTGTCGACGAGGGTTCGGAGGAGACGGGCCCCTCCACGGACGTGGGGGCGGGCCCCTCCACGGACTTGGAGGCGGGGCCCTCCGCGCTGCCAAAGAAGCCAAGGATTCGAGGGGAATCCCAGGTCCCTGATGAGGACAAGGAACCTGCTACCGAGGAGGAGAAGATCCTCATTACGCCTAATGGGAGAGAGTAAGTGACTATATATACTAATTTTGAACATGGTAACTTCATTGTGGTCAGGACGCCTCTTGAGCATGACATCGACGAGAGAGCGGTGGTCCTTGCCGGGAACGGTTGGGAGCATGGCCGTCCTCTCATGCTTAGTGCGGTACTCACGCGTACTCCTGAGTTGGGCCTCTCGCGTGTCAAGGCTACCCTCACCGCCGACGACCCTCCCGTCCTGCCTCGTCGGCCTTCCCGAGCTCGCCCCGATGTAAGTTTTTCTCAATTTCATTCTCTTTCCGACATTCGTTCCTAGCTAAGTGGCTAAGTTGACGAGATGCGTTCCCTTTTAAAACTGTAGGCTGATTTCGAGGCGGCCTTCGATGCCGCTTACGCGAGCTATGAGAGAGAGTATCAGTTGTGGGTACAGAAGAGCCAGGAGTATGAGGAGTGGGCAGAGTTGAGGGATGCTGTAAGTTTCAACTTTTATATTTGCAAAATATGACAAGTCCCATTTCCTCAGTTTGAACCTTTTTTTTCTACAACTCCTGACATCTAAACTATCTTGTAGGCTAACGAGAAGTTTCATGCCACTGGAGAGCGGTCGCAGCTGCCTACGCGTCCACCTAGGCCGGGGATCATGCCCGTCGGCCCAATGAGGGAGTCGGTCGCTCGCACATACAAGCCAGCGACTCCGGTAAGTTATTTGCCAAACAAGTTGTTACCGCTATGCTATGCTTTCCAAGTTGCTAACTTGGACTCAAAACATGTAGGGATCGGAATACTCGAGGACTGCACCCTTTGGTCGTGCTTCCGCCTCGCCGACTTCGATGCGCGCGCTCGTGGAGCATGGCACTGGTGGTGCCTCGCCGAGTTCGTCGCGTGAGACCACACCGTCCCGTGCCTCGCCGGATTCCTTATGTGGTTCGACTGGCCCACGCGGTCGGTCGCCTATTCTCACGCTGTCAGAAATGGATACCTCGGGCTCTCGGGAGGTGTGGGATGTGTTCGGGTGTAGCGTGTGTGAATTCGAACTTTGTTTATGTCATTTTTGAGTTTGGATGAATTTGAATCATGTTTGTGTCATTTGGATATGTATGTGATGTTTTATTTGATGTTTCTGTGATGTTTTATAATTTGTGCAATTTTAATTGTATTTAAAATGCGCCAGAAACTAGCAGCAAAAAGTTTCAGAAACTGAAAATATGGTCTAACATACGCCGACGGCATTGCCGTCGGCGTAGGATACTGTGGGGACGCACAGATGGCGCCACGTCGACGCTGGATGACCATATGGTCATCCCTGGTCATCCCTACGCCGACGGCACTGCCGTCGGCGTAAGACTCCTCCCAGACGCACCAGATTAGCACACGTGGCATCCTAGGCCGACGGCACTGCCGTCGGCGTATAGGTGGAGCAGACGGAGACGTTCGCCGTCCGTTTTGTGGGTCCCACTGCGGCGTCGCCGACAGCGACGGATACGCCGATGGCAGTTTTCGTACGCCGACAGCGTCCTACGCCGACGGCGATCTTTGCTACGCCGACGGCGGCCCGCCGTCGGCGTTTTGACGGTTTCCGTAGTGTATGTGGCCGCACTCCCGGCCTCGGAATCTGACAGGTAAGATAAGGGATCTAAAAAAGATGTCCACATCGGCATATGTCGTTGTCAAAGACTGCCTCCTATTTTCGTTCACGTGCGAAAGGGACTGCAATAATATTTTGGAGATTCATTGGATGGATGCATTTTCACGAGTTTTGACCCTTTTTTGCACAATCATTGTGTAGGAACAACATGTAAGATTACACTACGTATATAAGAAAACGAATTTGACGGTTAATTAAATTAAAAAAGGTTTCCGAAACACATCCTTGGCCACTTGTATTATTATTCTCATGACAGATGGTTTTCTTTTTCATGCAGCAACGGCACAAGATTATTAGGTTTTCTTTTAGAGATGAACTGAACACACCTGATTAGTATGAGTTAACTGGGCATAGAGCTGAGAGCCTGAGAATCATGTCATAGATTAGCGATGTGCTAATCCACGACGACACACCTTGCAGGCGTTAGCATGTTCTCGATCTCTTCTTTGACCCGGTTACAGGTTACAGCATCTCATCTCCTCCTCCGATCAACAAAGCCCTCATTTTTATTTTGTGGCCGGTAGAACAAGTGAAACTTGGGACAATAGATAGATGCTTAAATCATTTTACTCAGGATCTCATCGTCTGTCGTCTCCGGCGGCGGCCTTGAGCGAGTCGACCTGGCTCTTCCCTTGTGGGCCCTTCCGTCGTATGTAGAGACGGTACTCGTCGAAGGTCATGGGCTGGTAGAGCGCCGGCCTCTCCGGCGGCACCACGAGCTCCGGCATGGGCGCCAGCGGGAGGTCGCTCCTGGGGTTGTAGAAGAGCGCGATGGAGAGCCGCTCGGCGTCGGCGTTTGCCATCACCCGGTGCTCCACGCTCCGGTACGTCGCGTTCGTCAGCACCTGCATGTGCCATGACGACCAAAAGAAAACCGGTCAAGTTTTTTTCTTGGGAGAATGGGTGTTTGATTGTACAGATCCGCGCGTACAGTGGTTGATGGGCCGGACCCGTGGGCCCACGACGACTATTCTGCTAACGGCCGCGCTTTGAAGACGAGAGAATCAGATCTGTGAGCGAGCGGCACGTGAGAAACGTGCAGCTCCCTTTGCTGACGAGAATGAATACTACAGTAGCTCCCTGTACTGCCGCTGCTGCACTGGCATCAGCATAGAGCAGGATCCTCGGACAGCGAGGCTGGCTGGACCATGTACTATGCTATGCTAGTGGCCAGTAGATCAAGGTCAGATCCCAAGGGACAATTTCACCCCCGGCCACCAAACGAAGTCTCCTGACGACCTGACTGAAAGTAACATTTCAGTATTTGACTATTTTCGAATTATCAGAGGAGATCATAAATACTCGTGTGATCATGCACAACAACACACGAGTGAGCGAAATGTGAGGATGGTGTTTAATGAGCCATCTGACTACCAGTACCGAATTCTGGAAGGTTACTTCAAAATGATCTATAGGACAAGGAATTCGTGATGAAAAAATTCATGAGCAACATCAAAATGATCTTGTCGCGCACCTGTGGACGCTCAGAGCACACTAGCAGTCCCATTGCCACGTGTTGCTTTCTTAAACTTGCCGGATTTAAATTTGAATTGTTATAACAACTTTATTTCTCAATGATTAAAAGTAGATACCGGCGGACATGTGCCGTTGGAAATGCTCTTACTATGCTCATATCTTCCAACACCGTTCCACCCCGCCGAATATCATCATCGCTAAGCTAAAGAAGGAGGCCAAGCTTTGGGGGAGGGCGGGAGCTATTTCTTGGAGTAGTTATGTAACGCCGGGAGATTAGACTTTTGTCCAAGTCATACGGTATGTCCTATGCAGTCAAACCTGTAAAAACTCTCTTCTCTATTGTAATAAAAATGGTAAATGATTTGGCTTGTTAGATGAAAAAAACCTTCCCATGTTTCGTCTGTTGATGATTTTTTTCCTGAGTTTGTCTGTAGAATCCGAAGGATCCGATTCTGATCGATCAAACTGGGGCTTGGCCGATCAAAAGGAGCACGTGGATACATACACGCATGCAGCGTGACCACGCTACCTAGCACGAGGCAGGGAGCAAGAGCACGCGATTCTGTCGCATGCACTCGCAAACAGATGGACGCATGCAGTCAGCTGTGTGGTACCACTTCGGGCACCCATGCAGAGGCATGCATGGACCAGCAGGCAGCAGCACCCGGCCGGTCGGTCGGTCCGGTCTGGCTGATCCCGTTTCAGAAACAGGAAATCGAACCATGACTCCATGGCCCGACACGAACGGTCACGTGTTTGGTCTGCGTTTTATCCGTTTGGGTCGGCAAACGGACAGGTCAGTCCACCCATATCCGCTCTTGGTGACAATGCATCCAACGGCTCGACGCATCGCAAATGGAAATATTTTTTTTGAAAAGATTTAGTAAAAAGTCCGTACATGTACCTTTTTCTCTCATATATAGGGGGTGGGCCACAAACAGCCTTTTACATTCATAAAATATAAACATAAAATATAAAATATAAATAAAATGCCCGTTGCGGGCATCTACTCGTCGTCGTCGAGGACAACGTACTCTGGCGCCTTCCAGAGATGCGGCGGTGGAACGACGGCCGACAGTCTGGAGGGGTGGCGCCCGCTGGACCTCTTAATGGCCACCATTCCAGATCCAGCTCTGCCCGAGCAGCGCTGGTGTTAGGGGCGGCGCCGGAGGCAGTTCCACTTCCATGGCCTCCCACCATTGGCGTGGCTCCATGGCCGCGGCCTGCTGCGCCTGCATGGCCTCCTCCTGCTCCCGGGCGACGTCCTGCAGGACCATCTCCCAGCGCTTGGCGTCGTCCTCGGCCATGGATTTTTTTGGAGGCCTCGAGCGCAGCCTCGAGCTGGGCGTCCTCGTCGTCCACCTCCATCTTCACATCTGGAGGAGGCGGCGGTGGTGATGCGCCAATCCGCAGCGCGTGCGGCGGCACTTGTGGTGCATCCCGCCGCAGTGTGTGCGGCACTCCAACGGGGCGACGAATCGAGTCCGCGCGCGTCCGTTCCTATCCACGGGAGTAAAAAACACGGCCCAACGGGGCGGCGCAAATGGACCGAGGTATGTTTATCTGTCCGCCGCGACCCATCCTCGGCCCAAATTTGGGCCAGGTTTGCGTCGACCGCGGACGCGCGCAGAGCACTCTTCTGTCCTCCCCTAGACCGCCCTAGCCCATGTATCAGACCATTTCCCACCCCAATCTCCTCCTCCTCCCTCGCCCCTCCAGCCGCCACCCCGCCATCGCCACCTCGATTTGGCACTGCAGGCCATTCCGGGGACGCCGTTTGCTGCTCCTCTTCAATGGCCTAGCACCCGAGGTGACCTATGAGATCAATGGCCGGGAGTACAAGAAGCCATACTATCTTGCTGATGTCATTTACCCTACCTGGACTACATTTGTGAAGACCATCTCCAATCCAAATGATGAGAAGAAGAAGAAGTTTGCCAAGGAACAAGAAAGTTCTAGAAAAGATGTGGAGCGTGCATTCGGTGCCCTCCAGTCTCGATGGGCTATTGTTCGACACCCTGCTAGAACATGGGACAAGGACACCCTGTGGGAGGTGATGACAGCTTGTGTGATCATGCACAACTTGATTGTGGAGGATGAACGCGATCAGAGTATGCATGACCAGGCATGGCAGTTTCAGGGTGAGTTGATTCAGCCCTAGGGACCGTCAACATTTGCTCACTTCCTCGACTTCCACCGTGACGTTCGTGAGAAGGTGGCCCATGTTTGGCAACAAAATGGTTTGGTGGAGCATTTCTGGCAGCACTACGGAAATCAGTAGTACTGATTTCTTGTTTATTTGGTTTGTAAGATTATGAGTGGAACAATTTATTATTTGTGAAATAATTTGTATTATTTGCTGAATTATTTGGATTGTAATAAATATTTGCCGAACTATTTGGATTGTATTATTTGTATGGTGTGATTGATTATGTTCAAAACCCTAGCCGGGGCAAAAAAAACATAGATCAAACCCTAGCCGGGGAAAAAAATGATCCAAACCCTAACCGGGGCAGACACAATGTGTCGGCCCGTTGGGCGCAGTGGCCAGAAAACGCGGACATGGGCCGGATGCTCGTCCGTTTGCCGACCCAAACGGACAAAACACGGACCAAACGCGCGTCCGTTTGCGTCGCCCTGTTGGAGTCATCCTAAGTTTTGGTTCACCCGGGCAGGAAAAACTGCAGCAGAGTCGATCGGTGCAGTTGTACTATTGGGCATGCATGTGAGTGCACACTGTTGCATGCCTGATCGGGCATGTGTCATCCAGGTACCGTCCGTCCCGGACTCAGCTTCAGTGACTTTGCGTGGCAAAGTCACTGAGACAAAGTCACCGTTGCCAGCCATTAATCTCAGATCCGACGGATCAGGTCGATCCAGATTCATGGCTAAAATTTTCAAAGTATTCAAAAAATTTGAAAAAATTACAGTAAATATTTCGTTGTATCTTCTGAGAAAGTTTCAATTGATTTACATGATTATTTTGAGAGAAAATGGATTTTTATATATTGAAACATAAAATGCTATTTAATTACAAACCACTTAACCAAATGGATCCAAACTTTCTCAGAATGGACAACGAAATACTTACAATTTACTGAATTGTTCTCAATTTTTTCTGAATACTTTGAAAATTTTAGCCATGAATCTGGATCGATTTGGTCCGTTGTATCTGAGATCAATAGCTGAAAACGGTGACTTTGTCGCAGTGACTTTGCTGGCCATGATTCGTGTACTATTTTCGCATTCAATCCGATTACAGTAGACGCTTGTCGTGTCTGGTTTTTTGGTTACTGTACCAATTAGTAACCCTAGAAGGCTACACCAGTGCGAGTTGTACGACTCTGTGCTCGCTACAAATTAGGATAAGCAGTGCTAACCAACATCCGTGCATCTTTTTTTCTTTGTGAAGTCGTGCATCTTCGTTTGTGGCGATCGATCATAGTACATCCAAGCGTACATGTCTTACGCATGCAGCTTCCAGAAGCACGTGGATCTCGTGGCCAGAACGCAGCCAAAAAACTTCATCTATAGCTATGCTCCTATGCAACGCGACATATGCAACAAGTTGACCTGTAGCTAGTTACAAAATCCCCACTCACGCCTACGTACCTCTGCTGACCTCATTGTTTAATCATTTTCAAATATACCACTATAAAATCCCCACATCTACGACGTCAGATTAATTTTGTGGTACGTTACTAAAATTTATTTGTGGTAACGTCATGGTTTGCTGACAAGTACGAGGCACTATTTCCCTTTTGGCGCGCACGGCGGGACGAGAGAGCAAAAGGAGCACGTGCTGAAATGGACATCTGGTACTAGGGGTGGGCATAAAAACCGAAGACCGAAACCAAAAAGACCGAAACCGAAATGACCGAGACCGAAAAAACCATTAGAAATTTGAGTAGCAAATTAGAAAAGACCGAAATTAGATCAGAAATTCGGGTATCACTTATAGATAATCCGAATAGACCGAAAGACCGATTTTATTTTATTTTGAGTGAATTACGTACGGAAGCAGCCGAATTTGTGTGTCAGCCCAGCTTATGTGTACATCTAGTCTATATGCCCAACTACTAAACCAACCATACCATCTAGTCTCTAGTCTCAACAACTGGGTATCTCAGCCCAGCGTACTGTAGATTCTCCCGTGCATGAGAGACCAGTCGATCGCTTCCCACTTTCCCAGTCCCGGGCGCCGATTCCCTTCTCACGCCCTATATTTTGGTCTATTTGGTCATGACCGAAGACCGAACCGAATAGACCGAAGACCGAAAAACATAAAACCAAAAAGACCGAATTTATTACGGATATCATTTCTGGATGACCGAAATTGTTAAAGACCGGAAAGACCGAACCGAACTAACCGAAAAGACCGAACGTCCACCCCTATCTGGTACTGCTGTCCTGGTGACCTAGCGAGACTTATCTACAGTAGCTAGCTACCAAAATTCATTTCAGCAAGTGAGCGAGACCTATCGTTGGTAGCGGCGACGTGGGCAATTAAGTGCCGTCCGTTTCTAATTAATCCCATGAACCAGACACAGCCTCGATCGTGTCAACCACACGAATCCAGAGCTACCGTTGAGAAAAAACAAGGCGATAAATAAAGGAAGATGAAAAAGGGCATGCATGTGTGTCACTACGTGCGCGCGTTACCTGGATCTGATCCCCGACGTTGACGATGAACGAGTCGGCGATGGGGTCGACGGTGACCCACTCGCCGCCGCCGCGCGCGCGCACCTGCAGGCCCCTCACGCGCTCGTCGGCGAGGAGCACCGTCATGCCGCCGGGGTCCGAGTGCGACGACAGCCCCAGCGTCAGCTCCGGCTGCGGGCACCGCGGGTAGTAGTTCACCCGCACGCACACCCCGGCGCCCTCCGCCCCGCCGAACTCCTCCTGCAGCCGCCCCTTGCCGACGCCCAGGCCAGACGACATCGCCGCCATCAGCCGCCCGCACAGCGACGACACCTCCCTCCCGTACTCCTCCGTCGCCTCCCTGACGAAAAATACAATGGCGTTTACACTTGCACCGGCGGGCATGGCTGCTAGCTGCTGGTGTGTGTAACTGTAACTGTGGCACTGTGCAGACGTGAATTTCAAATACCGGAGGTCCGGAGGGAGCAGGGGCCACTTGTCGGCGGAAGAGAGCACGTGGGGCGGCCGGAGGTGGAGGAAGTAGTAGTCGCCCCAGTCCAGGACGGCGCCACGCTCCATGCCCAGCCGGCTGCCGTACCCCTCGTACGTCGCCGGCGAGTTGGCGTGCCGCTTCTTCAGCTCCGCGGGGAGGCGGAAGAAACCCCGCCACGCGGCGCGCGCGCGACGGAGGAGGTCCAGAGGGACGCCGTGGTTCACCGCCTGGAAGAAGCCCCACTGCCGGCACGCCTCCGACACCGCCCGCGCCACCGTCTCCGGAGACGACGACAGGTCCACCACCGGTATCCCCATGCCGTTAGTGGATGCCGCCGGTGCAGCGGAGGAGGAAGACGAGCAGTCGGACGGCGACGGGCGGTCGTCCACGGGCTTGACGTACCGGTCGGGGATGGTGGCCGCGCCGCTCTCCGACAGCGACTGCACCCTTACAACCGGCTCCGGCCACCCTGCGGAGTCCTCCATACTGGGGGTGGTGGCTCCGATCAGAAACTCGATTGCTGCCGCACAATGACGCTTGGCGCTGTTGTACAGTTGATTATATAGGACGATCGATCTGCCGCTGCTCCCGCTAGATGTTTGGATGCTTGTGCCCGAGCGGTTGCTGTGAGCATTTATACTTCAGCTCGGAAACGCCAAGTCTTATATCTGGGCGGCAGTTGTGACGATTAGTCCAATACACCGTCCCGCAAAGTTGCCGGACAGACGCTATTGGACGTGCCGACAAGCGTTGCCGCCTATTGGGAGCATCACGCCCCACCGGTCGCTCTCAATAGGTATTTCACAAAAAAATATATAATATGAACGAACCAGCAATATTTCATTGAATTTGAAGGACATTTAACAAACTTAAACGAAAGTTAACAAACGGAATTTAACAAACTTAAACAGAATTTAACTAACTTTAAACTAAACCCTACACCCTAGATCTAGCGGCTCTGCGGCGGACGCTAGAGAAGAAAACTAGTCCCGGAGACGGTGAAACCAGCTACACGGCAACGTCGAGGCATGTCTTGCATGCCTCGATGATATCCGGCCGCTGAGGAGGAAGTTTCATTTGCGCCGCCGTCGATGAGGCTTCCGGTTTCACCCGCGGCGGCTCCGGCCTTGAGGAACGTCTCCGTACCGCCGCCGTCGCCGAGCGTGGTGGGGTTTGATCTAGCGGCGGAGGAGGGAGGCCTTGTTGGCCGCCTGCATTTCCTCCCACTCCGGCTCACCCCAGTCGCCGTCGATGTCCTCCTCTGCCGGTGCCGGGCCAGGCCCCGGTGCCGGTGCCGCCGCCGGCAAGGGGAGGTCGTGTATCTCGGAGTCGGACGACACGCGCTCGCGCTCTTCATCAGAGTGGAACCACTTCGGCGGTGGCTCGCGCATGCGTCTGGGAGGAAGGAGCCGCGGCGCCTCGTGCTCCGCGTCGATCACGGCGTCCCAGTATGGCGCCGAGGTCGAGTAGAACGGGTCCGCGCGCTGCTCAAACGGCAGGTCCCTCCACTGCCGCGTGATGTACTCGAGGCGGGGCCTGCCGCTCAGCGCCGGCGCCACTGGCACCTTGACGACGTTGAGCACCCACCCCGGTGGGAGCATAAAGCCGTCTGGAACCGGTATGTTGTGCCGGCGGTAGACCTCCACCTCCTCCTCCGACAGCGTCGTCGCAGGGCGCACGGAGCAGGAAGAGCTGGCCGCGCCTGGTGGTGGTGCTCGGAACGAACTGCCCTGCTCGGGGCGGCGGTGTGGCTTGAAGAGGTCCGCCTCGCGCTGCGCTGCGCTGGCCTGCTCGGACGCATTGACGCCGACGACGCGTGCGCGCCATCGCCTGACCTTCCAGTGCTGCGCTCGACGCGTCGCATCGTCTGCGCCCACCAGGGGAACCGCTGCGTCATTAAAATGGGCATATATGCCACAATAAATCCGCCCCAACCGTTGTGTCGTTGACGCGTCGCACCCACCCGTCAGGAAACGACTCGGCGCGTGTTGACGCGGTTGCCGGCACGCCCGGTTGCGTTAAGCTGAGCGCGTAGCGGGTTGCCGGACGCTGTATTGGGACGTGCCGATAACTTTTTCTCTATTGGGTGCGCCGCTGGGGGGTGATTTGCTGCCGGCGTGCCCAAAACATCTATTGGGAGCCGAGTTGGGCGCGCCGGTGGAGATGCTCTTAGTAGTCCGTTAACCCATGGATTAACATAGCATAACTAGGCAATGTGTGTTGATCAGCAGCGAGCTCAGAAGAAAGACCTAATTATATAAAAACACGACCATTCAAGCTAGCGGCTTTTTCACAACTATGAGGATTTCTTTGGCTTATCGTGATCGTCGATTTTGCATGCAACGAACGATATTATTCCTACTAATTAATGTATTGATAAAATAAAAAATATGTTAATGCGTGTTTTTTTGTTAATATGCATGTATAGAAATTTCTTATAAATACATGAATCTAAAAATCAAATTATATAAATCCAAATATTATTGATAATGCATTGATATTTAAAAATTCATTGATAATTTGTGCACGGATCGTAAATTATTTGAACTTCTCTGAAATAAGCGGGAGATTCTCATAGTTGTGGAGTTGCATTTTCCGCTGGTCAACGCAGCAGCCGCTGGGTATGTTACTACAAGGTTAAGTTGAAAGAGGATTCAGATGCAACAACACACTTGTTGTATTCATCTAACCATGATACTTATGCAGTCGTAGGGTACACATGCACCAACGTGGGGGAGATCTCACAGCGTACCTTGAGGCATTGACCGAGTACGAGCAGTCGGTAATGCGCTAATAACATGGTGGAAGATGGGGCAGCATTATAGTATTTTGATCAATCTAAATACCTGATCCTCCTTTTTTTTCGACGTTTCCTAAAACATACCAAATTTTGTACTTTATCCCCTCGAGAAGCCAAGTATCGCCAATGTCTGTGTTTCTGTAAAGGAGGCAAACCCTCATCTCTGCATCGATTGATTCGCACAACCATATACTATTCATTATCCAAAATCTGGAACAGACCAAAGATACATAACTTCAAGGCTAACCCTTCAAGAATAAATCGACACACGTGCGCCTATAATAAAGAGTATAATCATAGGCCGATTTGGGGATTCTCATTTTCAAAGACTAATTTCGAGTCACCAATTTCAGCAAGGGCTGGACGCATGCACACATCTAAAAATGACATTTCCCCGTAAATTGTTTTGGTGCTATATCAACGTGATTAGTGGGCTAACCATGCGTTTGAACAATATAGGATTATTTGAAGGTGGCACAAGATGGCTCTAAGCCATCGAAGTGAAAAGGAAAAAAAGAGAGTGCCTCGGAGATTTTCAGTTTCTTGAGTCATAGAAAAACCATACTATCGAGTGGGAATCCGCATCGGAAAGGTATGGGTGAAATCAATCACGTACACAAACTTCATATTTGCACCCTGCCTTCCTGAGAGAAAATCGCCAACTTATTCCGCCTACACATTTGATTTCCTCGTACCAGATAATTGGGCCAGGACCAGGATAATCCGCACCCTGGTTGATCCAAGTAGACCCAGAGGGTAAAATACTAAGAGCCGCAAGGGCGCAACTATCGGGTGCTTCCGGAAAACTTTCAAGATCATACCCCAGATATTGCGTCTGCCCAGACAATCCGGGCTTCGAACCCAGATGATCCGATAGCCCGGTTTATAGGGCTGGCAGGATTTTGGTTATGATTGGACAACACTCTTACCCACGCTTGGCGCAACTCTTAGATGTCCCCAAACCCTGTTCTCATGCCTCAGATACTCCGGACAAGCCATTTTAGCAATGCAACCGTGGATTTATGGGCTAATGTAAGTGCCCCCTTATTCCCAAATAAGGTGACAACTTCACTCATCTCTCCTCAATTGTGCAAGAGCTCAAATCTCTTGTATGTCCACTCCATTGCTCCAAACTTATTAATTGTTTTGTGGGTGCAATAGGAGATCTAGATGCAGGGTTAGACAAAAGGAAATTAATTCCAATCCACTAATCCCTTGGAGATCTTGTTAATCATGGGTTCATTGGAACCCTAGATGGAAGAGGTATGTCAGAGCTCGTCCATGGTGGTGAGCTTCGCCGGGACATAGTTATGAGCCTTTAATTAGGTTGTGGGGATTGGCCCCACCTTGTTGTTAATGGTATCCGGTGATCGCCTTCAAGGGCACCATATAGTGGATATAGGCACTGAACCTTGTGAGGCTTGAGGAGAATAAAGTGAGTCATTGTGCTGTTGAGGGAGCTCTACGCGTACGTTCACACCTCTCCAATATAGATTAGCTTCGATTGCAAAGTGAACTTTGCAATAATTCGCCGTATTCATTTTTTGGTTATCTCTCAGCATTTTATTGATTTGTATCTAGCTTTGTTTACTTGTTTGCTTGTTTACTTGTATGTAGTGGGAGTCACAGATACATTCTGAAAGTTTAACAAAAAAGGAAAATATCAAATTTATCCAAAGTTAGAGCATCTCCAACCACAGTTGCAAATTTGGCCCCCTATATGTCCGCGAGCGCGTCCACGGACAGCATGGGTTTAACGCACACGTGTTCCATTCAGTAGCCCTGTCCCTTACATCCCACACCCAATTCCATATAAACTCTTGCACGTCGATAACGTAGAACTGAAAAATCAAACATAATAGAGTAGTTCGCCATACATTGCATGAGACAACCAAAAGGGTCAGCTAGTGTGGAATGTGGGGGGTGTACTTGTCGACGACCGCTTAAGGATCATCGTCTGGGGGTGTCAGACATGTCCGAGCTATCGTGAGAGGAGGACAAGAAGCAGGGGAATCTGACGAAGAGTCTCGTGGCGCGGGTACGGTCCGCAGCAATGCATTGGGATTTGGCGACGACAACTGCTTTCTCAGTTGCGGCCCACTCAGATGCCTCGATGTCGCAGCACCTTCGCGCTGTTGCGCGGCGCCGGCAAAGGGTGTGCGTCCCCGCGAGGACAACGATTGACACAGGACCTCCCCCAAGACCTGGTCGACCTGAGAATGACTAGATCCAGCCTCACGTCGGACCTTCCGCACGCATCTCAGATTCCAGGAGCCGCCCCAGGCTCAGAGGACGTGGCACGGGCATCAATCAGTGTAAGGGAGTGTGTGCTGACATGACACACATGAGTTGCCCGAGCGACAGGGGGACGGCGCGGAGCGTCTCGACCAGCGGCTGCATTCACCCTGGCTAGCCGCTGTCACGTAGCTCCAAGAGACGCCCTTATCCTCCAGGGAGCGGCGGAGGCGAGCTCCTCGTCTTAAGGCGGCGAGTTTGAATCTTCATCCGTGATCCCATCCCAATCGATGTCAAGGTCGAACCCAATCTGCTACCAGAGCCTGCCATGGTAGAGCAATGGGGAGGGGAGAGAACGGTCAGGGGAGGGAACTTGAGTAGATGTAACGACCGACATTGAGGGTTAGGGTTTGGTCCGGTATGGGAATGGAGTGTGATATGTTGGTCGCACTAGACCACTCTCTTGACCGCGTCGTCCAACGTGTCCGTACCGTCCCAATGTCGCCTCACATATGGATTAGGTTTTGGAGGTGCCGAACAACCCAAATATTTGGACCGGGTTTGAGAGATCCGGTTGGGTGGGTGCAGTTTTTTCTCCGGGTTACCGTTCGAACTGTCAAGGGGGTAGTAGGGGGCCAATTGCCGATGCTCTTATTCCTAGGATGAATAGAACAAAACCATCTGATCCGTGGAGCTTATCGTCCGTGGCGGCTCAGTTCAGGGTGCTGACAAGGACGGAGCTGACACGCATTGACCACTGCCGGTGGCTGTTTGGCACTCATCAATGGATTTTTCTCTACGGAGGGATCGTTGCCAAAAATAAGGAGCTACCTCTGCGGGATTTGGCCGGCCCACATTACACTCTTCGAGCCCACCCCACAACTTCTTTCATACACTGCCACTGTTTTTTCGAGAAACATGTTGCCATGTTGGTACTAATCTGTTCAGTTTCCAAGTGTCAGTTTATAACGATATTGTACCAGGCACATGTGAGCGAGAGTTTTTGTTTATGAAGGCAAATTCAGATAACCTAACTGTTGTCTTGTCCAGAGTTCAGCTCCAGTTGCAATCGAATTATCAGGGACAACTTGTCTGTTCCTGTCCCCGAGAAATCAAAGTAGCCCGAGAAATCAAAGTAGCAAGTTAACCCACTTGCAACATACAAACCGTGATCGGTCCATATCACATGAACTGCGGAAAAGTAAGGTTCATCTGGATGTATGTACACTTGTACAGTAGTGGACAAGTAAGGTTCATCTGAATGTAGGTGTACAGTTGTAGTATCTAGCAAAATGTCATATATTCAAATAGACAGTGTTTGGTAAAAAAGGTTTACATGAGAAAAATGTTCATGCAATTAAAATAATTAGTTCCCGAGGTTAAAGAAATGCCAATATTAGAGATAAAAAAGGTTTACATGATAAAGAATAATTATTCACGAATACAAAATTCATATGATTTAGAAAATAAATTAATAGAAAAATGAAAACAGAAAAAACATGAAAGAAAATAAATTTTAAATAATAAGAAAACATAATATAACAAAAAAATAGTGAAAAAGATTTATAAACCCTAGGTGGGCCAGCCCACCTACCAGCTTGCTTCAGACTCGTGGATAGCCAAAGCATAGACCGTTAAAAGAGGGGAATTCGCGAGTGGAGATTTTTGACCCCCCGAGGTCCAGTGCTCTGCTGTTTAATTTTTTTGAAAACCATATTTACGAGTTTCAATGGTGTATCCCAAACGTGTAAAGACTCAATTTCAACTACTTTGTATTTTGAGCTATACAAAAATGAAAAAAGTTTGGATCTGAGTATGCGTATTTTCCAATATCTAAATTTTATCATATTTGAACTTTTTGTGTAGCTCATAATACAAAACAAATTAAATTGATATTTTGCATGTTTGTGACATACAACATTGTATATATCTGATATTTTTTCATAATATTTTGATACTTGTAAATACGATCGTCGAATTTTTAAACTAACAGGAGCAGTGGTCCTCGGGAGTTAAAATCACTTTCCGGGAATTTGCTCGGTATAGTTCGAGGATTTTTTTTGCTTCACACGTGTTTTTTGGGTGCCAATCTTGTCCACATCGATGTTTATTGTGCAGCCGCTTGGTATGTAACTTGAGCGGTGGCGCAAATTGGAAAGAGAACCTAAAATTGTGGTGAACCGATCTACCAACTTATGATGCGGTGTAAAACTAGTGTAAATCTTTCTAATGCTAACACTTGGCATTGTTTTCTTAAAAACTTGTATTTTTCGCTGCAAGCTATACCGCCGCTAATAATACCATAGGAAGTGTATTGCTTAATAAATCAGTGCATAATCGCTTATAGCGTGATATACCACGTTAGTAGCATATTTTAAGGCCGGCTCTATTCTATAGCGCTATTTATTTCCTTGATTTTTCTCTGGTTAGTTATTTCCCAAAAATTTACCCTGCAATTTGTTTGTATGTCTACTGTTATTACTGCTTATTTAGTTCCAGTTTATAATTTATCAGTGTTCTTTGTTGGCCACACTTGTTTCGATTTCTTCGATCTATTGCAACACTTCGGATAATAATAAATCAGATGATCAGATCGTTGGTCTAAAAAACGTAATCCTAATGATGGTTACAATTACTAGTAAATCTTTCTAATGCTAACACTTGGCATTGTTTTCTTAAAAACTTGTATTTTTCGCTGCAAGCTATACCGCCGCTAATAATACCATTGGAATTGTATTGCTTAATAAATCAGTGCATAATCGCTTATAGCGTGATATACCACGTTAGTATCATATTTTAAGGCCGGCTCTATTCTATAGCGCTATTTATTTCCTTGATTTTTCTCTGGTTAGTTATTTCCCAAAAATTTACCCTGCAATTTGTTTGTATGTCTACTGTTATTACTGCTTATTTAGTTCCAGTTTATAATTTATCAGTGTTCTTTGTTGGCCACACTTGTTTCGATTTCTTCGATCTATTGCAACACTTCGGATAATAATAAATCAGATGATCAGATCGTTGGTCTAAAAAACGTAATCCTAATGATGGTTACAATTACTAGTAATCTTGCACGCGCAATGCGCGTCTAACTAATACCCCCTCCATTACTTTTACAAATGCAATGCCCGTCTAACTAATACCCCCTCCATTAATTTTACAAATGTGTATTAGTTTTTTCGACAAAACTATTCTATTGCTGCCAAATTTGTAAAATTATTACATCTACAATATAAAATAAATAAAATGAAAACTATTAGCGATGGATTCGATTATACTAATTTGAAATTGTAAAACGTGAACATTTTATTATTATATTTGTAAGTTCAATGTTTGGATGCATACCTCGTACTATATGGGTATAATTAGCTTTCATATGTAAAGCATTATGTCTCTTTGTGTCATGACAAAGTCTAGCAATCCATTCAGTTGAACTGAGAATCAGAAACCAACAATGATGCAAATAATCAAACTCGCAACACATAGTAAAAGAAAGACGGTCTCATGTGGAGATTATAAGTCGAACAAAATAATTAGTCTCACGGTCAGATGAAGCATGGTTCAAGTAGCCAAATGGGCAATACAAAAATTACGAAAATCAATATGCCTCCTCCTACATTTCAAAACTCATGGGGCAAACAGAAGCTTGTGCATAACTGGCACAATATTTTTCTGATGTTTTTTGTGTCCCATATTGTGTCGCACCGTAGCTGTAGGACAAAAGGGTTAATTTGCCACTTCCTTAATTGGAGACTAAAAACAAGAGTGTGATAAAATAATGTGTAGACCTATGATTCTATGCAAATGCTAACTGTGAATTTGTGATACATTACCTAAATATGTAAAATAGCTCGCACACTAATAAAACAGAAAGTGAAGCTTAAATGCGCCCAATGTATTCTCCAAACCCCTTGAACAAGATGTTATTCTGAACAATCTGCAAGGGCTAAAGATAAAATAATTATATCATCTTGTTTCAGAGTGAAACAATAGGAGCCTGGAACAAAGAATAGTTATATCATCTTGTTTTCGGAGTGAAACAATAGGAACATGGAACAAAACAGAAACAAATAGTTAAATATGAAAAATACCCATTTCTAAAAAATAAATATGAAAAATACCTTCTAAGGCAGAGAACTGAGAAATATTCGAGGTGATTGGTCTGCACTACATTACAGAAGTGGTAATTCAACTTCTATTTGTTCAGATAACCTAAGCTACTATAGTACTACTCACTTTCATCAGTAGAAGAACAGTTTCTAGTTGCAGGTGTTGAGCAGACGAAATCAATGCAAAGCAGGAACTTGTTCCTACTTTTTTTTTTGCGAAACACAGTACAACGCAGACGTTTATATACACGCGCATACACTCACCCTATCCCTATGAGCACCTCCGAGAGACTGAGCCGGCGGATCAGGTCTTGAAATTGACGAAGTCACCACAGGCGTCTCGTTGTCGACAGGAACATCGCCTCCCACTAAAGAATATTGTGCCTAAACCAGAAACACCAGCGTCAAACCTGGGATTTGAACTCTGATGGGCTGGGAGTACAACCACCCTCCTAACCATCTTGCCACAGGCAAGTTCTCGGAACTTGTTCCAACTTTAGTTTTAACTTTACTTCTTTTCTCGTGTGGATTAATAGTACTCCGTATTTTTTCTTGAATGAAAAAGATTTTGTTTGTGTGTTGGGAGTCAACGCAATGGTGGCGATCGTCCGTTCTCTGATCCGTGCTTTGTTTCGTGACGGCGCGCGTGTAGGGAAGAGCTGCCGGCTGCGGTGGTTCAACCAGCTGGAACCGCGGATCAACCGACAGGCAATCACGGAGGAGGAGGATCGGCTCATGGCGGCGCACCGCGCCTACGGCAACAAGTGGGCACTCATCACGCTCCTCTTCCAGTGTTCCCCGGCCGCAGCGACAACGCCGTCAAGAACCACTGGCACATTCCTCATGGCCCACAGTTCCGCTGCTGCACCAAGCCCTGCACGGATGGCGGCAGCAAAGCACAACGGCTCCTCTGCCCTGCCGCTCCTCTTCCAGTGTTCCCCGGCCGCAGCGACAACGCCGTCAAGAACCACTGGCACGTTCCTCATGGCGTTCGTCGTCCTCCACCACCAGCAAAGCACAACGGCTCCTCTGCCCTGCCGCTCCACCACCCGTACGCCATCGGCGCGGCGATGGCGGCGGCGTGCGCGCGCCGCAGTACAGCAGCAACAGCAAGCCACCCGCGCGTACAGCAGCGGCGAGTCCGACGAGTCGGCGTCCACCTGCACCACCGACCTCTCCCTCAGCTCCGGCAGCGCCGCCGCCATCCCCTGCTTCTAGCACCACCAGCAGAGTACGTGCCTGATACGTCTCCAACATATCTATAATTTCTTATGTTCCATGCTTATATTATGTCAATTGCTACATGTTTTATTCACACTTTATAGCATTTTTATGCATTTTCTGGACTAACCTATTAACAAGATGCCACAGTGCCAGTTCCTGTTTTCTGCTGTTTTTTATTCCAGAAAAGCTGTTCTGGAAATATTCTCGGAATTGGACGAAACAAAAAGCCAAGGTCCTATTTTTCTGTCACGTACACGGAGTCCGAAGGAGAGACGAAGGGGGGCACTGAGGCGCCCTCACCATGTGGTGGCGCGGGTCCCACCCCTGGCGCGCCACCACGTGGTGAGGAGCCCTCGTGCCTCCACCGACATCGCCCCTTCACCTATAAATTGCCTTTCTCGGGAAAACCCTAAACACCCAAGCCTCCATCCACGAAAAGTTCCAGAACCGCCGCCGTCGTCAACCCTAGCTCGGGAGGGTTCTGAAGCTCTTCCCGGCACCCTGCCGGAGAGGGGAATCATCACCGGAGGGCTCTACATCGCCATGCCTTCCTCCGGAGTGATGTGTGAGTAGTCCACCCCTGGACTATCTGTAGCGTACCTGCACTTAGAAATTGGCAAGGCACCTGTGTATAGTGCAAACCCCTGGATCGATTCATTTGCACACACAGTCTAAGATGAATTATCACAACATTGTATCAATTATTACACGCGGATCCAGTACTTAGGAAAATATCCTTTACAAATTGCATAGCACGAAGCTAGCTTTGAAAGAGTAAAGCAGCGGAAATAATAATCTTCATGGAGTCCTCATCCTTAGCATGTGCCACAGGCGAAAAACATGTTGGTTGCAGACTCGAAACCCTTAACGAAACTCACTCGTCGTCAGAACAATCTGCAACAAATAAAATTTTGCAACAGAGTGGGTCAGATACCATTAGAAATGGATCTGGCAAGTGACACTATGTGGACACTTAATGGAATAACTCTAATAACCTGTATGCATATTTGGCTGGTGGAGTTCAAAGGCTAATTTGCATAAAGCCAGTTTTTATCTTGACACTTTGAAAACATTTTGCATCTATTATGTTGGTAACACTGGTAAACTCCAGTGAACCATGACATCACATGGCAAACTCCAGTGTGTCAAGTGACTACCTCCGGCAAACTCCGGTGAGCCCCTAATGTTAATTACTATCAAGTTTTATTTTGAAGTTGGCATGATGAGATCATTTGTCGTCTTCCTTGTTTGGCTGCACTTGGAGCAATCTTCACTTGGAGTATCTTCAAATCTCTTTGCTCCTGGGTGGCTCTCCTTGGTGTGATTCATCCTCCCGATCCAGGAAAATCACGTATGATCTATACTCCTGCGGGGAAATCACCCTCTTCTAGCAACTTATACTCCCAAAGATGGGGAAGTGCTTAAATCCATTTACACACCCAGGTGGTTCTTTAACTTAGTAGAAATTAGTTTTCCATGAAAACAACTTTTTGCAAAGCATCAATATTTCTACTAAGTTATAATAGGATTCTAGACACATAGGAATAAGGATGCTACTCTAAACAGTCTTTGAATAGCAGTACTATCCAACACATGCTTATAGAAAAATACTCTAAGTCATGCATATAAAATACTTAGGAAATTTATGAGTGTGCCACTTGTCTTGGCAAACAGGAGTGTAGTAGTAGTAGCAGTTGCAACCACTTTCGTCTCTCTCCGGAATTTCTAACAAGTCAAATAAATCACAAATAAACACACAATCATAAATGCAACACTTAGAAAAATATGATATGCATGAGATGCAGGATGACACAATAATTATGGTATGAAAGACATGCAAACAAAATAAGGGAAAGACATAAATAACAATATCCCATTTAGGTAAGGCAAGGTCCAGGTTGAGCCTAAAGTAAACTTGATAAAACAACTTGAAAAGTTGTAAGGTTATTCTATGTTTTCACAACTTTGGTCTTCAAATAATCTTCAACTCCTTTGTAGCTTCATTGATCTTCAATGGTTTTCAATTAGCACTCTAGGAACTTAGTCTTAAACACAAAGGACTTGGTCTATGTCCAAAGTGAAAGACAAATTATGAAGGAGGAAAAAGATAGAAAGAAAGATGTAGTAGTTGGTCTTCCAAGAATCATCTTTAGGCTTCCTTGTCGCTTGCTCCTTGTTGTGTTGACTCCATTGAAATTTGTAGACTTGATGGTTCTGCAGACTTGATGGTGTTGGCAGCATCCAGGTTGGTCTTGAATATAACTTAGTCACCATGAAGTCTAAGAGAAGAAGGAAGAAAGGGCAGAAAGGAAAGAAAGACTTAGAAAAATGTAGATGGTTGGTCTTCGTGAACTTCCCCTTGATTTTCTTCTAAGTACTTTTACTTCTTGGAGATGCTTCTGGAGTCTTGTTTTCTTGGCTAAGTCCTTCATTGGTTTCCACTAATTCTAACTTAGTGGTTTTTCGACTAGGAGGGTCAAAAGGACTAACATGCATCCTCAATTTTTTTCTAAGGAGGAATGTCAGGTAAGAAGTGCAAAATATTTCTAAGGACTAGAGATGCATGCCATGCCATGAAATTATTCTAAGTTAATGCAAGACAAGTAAGATGGTCCAAAAATGACTAAGGACCAAAGGTCAAACAATGAGTCCAAATAATTTCTAAGGAAAAGTAAACAAAACATAGTTGCTAAATTTTCTAAGGAAAATACTTTAAACAATAGTTGATAAAATTTCTAAGGACAAACACTTAAAACAACTAAGTTTTCAAGAAGCTAAATTTTTCTAAGGAGAAGATTTATAACTATTAAGATGTTGAAATTTTTCTAAGGAAATAATGTTGTCAAAATAATTATCAAATATTTTCTAAGGAAGAAAAAAATACTTTGTTTGGAGAGGCAAAATATTTCTAAGTACTTTTGGTAACTAAAGTGATCAAAATATGACTAAGTCATTTTATTAGCCGAATAGATGAAGAGAAATAATTTTAATCAATTTTAATTATTAAAATAACACCTAAAAAGCAATTAATCAATATTAATTACAAAAATCATAGAAATACTTTTACAAAATTGGTAGAATATTCCTACGGCCAAGTATTAATTAAACAAAGTTAAAGCAATTGGATTTACCCAAAAATAGTTTTTAAAACTCAAGTTAAGTCAAATTTACTTAAACAAACAAATTTAAAATTTGAACCAATTTTAATTTGTCAAAACATAAATTTAACTATGCCAAAAGTTTCTACGTGTCATAAGCTTTCCAAAAATATTTTATTTGTAAAATTTGGCCAAACCAATAAAAAGTAGTGATAGATTTAAAATCTAGGGTTTTTTCTGCAAAACTGCCGGTCTTCGGTTGACTGTTGACTCTGACCGCTGACGTGGCGATGACGAAGCGCTGACTGGGCGCTGACTTTACGGTTGACTACGAATTTTGACCAAAAATAAAGTTGCTCGGATGGAAAAACAATCTTAACGAAAGTTGTAGAGAATTGCGTGGTCTTTCTAACTATCACAATTATAACATAAGTGGATTAATAGATTGGTCACAAAACGTAAATTACCTTTCTGATCCGAAACTTCAAACTCGAATATCTCCTAACTCGTTTGACCAAAAGAGGTGAGGCTTGGGGCAAAAGAAAGGTCTTGATCAGGGGAACAACTTTCGTAACTACGGCCCGAAGATTTGATATTGTTGTCTCCTCCGAAAATCGTCAAAAGCAATCTGTATTGTACAGAGAATTCCGTACGTCAAAACCAAAAGAGTGAAATAGCAAAGTTGTAGGTAAGGGTTAGATCTGACTTCTCACCAAAGGAATTTCGATTTGAAGAACCGAGAGCGAAGAGATGTAAGAAATACGACTTCAGATCTGAAGTATTGCGAGTCGAAATTCTCTCTCCACGGTTGATGAAAAGAGTTGAGGCTTCCCGGGATGGAAAGGTATTGAGGAGATCTTCAACAATGCTTCAGGTTCCGTCGCGATTCGAGATCGTTTTGGTTGGTAGATCAACGAAATATGATTTCGCTGATTAGGGTTTCGGTGGAACGAAAAGGGAACAGAGATGCCGGCGGCTACAGGGGTTTATATAGGCCAAGGGTCGGTGGAAAAGATTGGGTTCGAAGTTATGAACGCGTAGGATTAAGCGGATCTGGATTTGGAGTTATATTTCTCAAGATAATCGTGTTTGAGTGGAAAGTGTTTGGAAAAACGAATTTTCAGGTTCAAAAGCGACTCGGTCGCTGGCTCGGCCGGTCGCCTTGTTGGGCTGGCTGCGTGCGCGCGTGCGGCAGATAACGAGATGGTAGGTGGGCTCGGCCCAATAGGCTGAGCGTTTTTGTTAAATCCTTTTTCCTTTTCTGTTTTCTGAAAACAGTAAAACATTTATAACTTTTGTTTTAAAACTCCAAATGACTTCAAACCAATTTCCAAAAATTTGTAAAAACAAAACCTGTCTGTTAGAACTTTCAAATACACTTTTCCAAAACATTTCAAAATTCGAAGTTCAAATAATGTATAAAGGTTTAATTAGACCTTTATGCTAAATTTTATAAGTAGGATTTTATAAATTCCTTTTGAACTTTATATTTAAAATCCAAAAAAAAATATGAGTAATAAGATTCCATATCCCTCCAAGATAATTTTTCACAAAGTCATTTTGTTTATAAAAGAATTCGATAATTCAAAATGAATTCAAAACTCAAATTAAAATCCAAATAAATATTTTCTTTCAAAACAAAACTATTAAACTAAAAAAATAGAGAATAGTTAAGTAATAGAATAACTTCCCATTCATACAAACAATTCACAACCAAACATTTATCCTAAAGAAGTAACCACAATACTTCAAAATAATATATTGGACATAAATAGTCCTTTTGCTATGTTTTCTCAAATATGTTTTCAAGTGGAATTATAATTCCCACTTTTGAAATATGCAAATGCAACAATACAATATGCAGATGAATGCATGCATGATTTTTCTTTTCAAAGCAAAATCATAATAGTTTTCGAAAGTTTTAAATTTTTCTGATTTTTCAACCTTTTGAAAAACCTGGGATGTTACACTATCGGTCCATAGCAGTAGCTAGATGGTTGTCTTCTCCTCTTGTGCCATCATGTTTAGATCTTGTGAGCTGCCTATCATGATCAAGATCATCTTATTGTAATGCTACATGTTGTGTTTGCTGGGATCCGATGAATATTGAATACTATGTCAAGTTGATTATTGATTTATCATGCCTATGTTGTTTATGATCTTGCATGCTCTCCGTTGCTAGTGTAGGCTTTGGCCAAGTTTATGCTTGTAACTCCAAGAGGGAGTATTTATGCTAGATAGTGGGTTCATGCCTCCATTTAATCTGGGACAGTGACAGAAAGTTCTAAGGTTGTGGATGTGCTGTTGCTACTAGGGGTAAAACAGCAATGCTTTGTCTAAGGATATTTGTATTGTTTACATTATGCACCATACTTAATGCAATTGTCTGTTGCTTGCAACTTAATACTGGAAGGGGTGCGGATGCTAACCTGAAGGTGGACTATTTAGGCACAGATGCATGCTGGATAGCGGTCTGTGTACTTTGTCGTAATGCCCAAGTAAATCTCATAGTGATCATCATGACTTGTATATGCATTGTTATGCACTCTCTATTTTGTCAATTGCCCAGCTGTAATTTGTTTACCCAGCATGTTAGTATTTTATTATGGAGAGACACCACTAGTGAACTGTGGACCCCGGTCCATTCTTTTACATCTGAAATACAACCAACTGCAATCATTGTTCTCTTTAATTCTCTGCAAGCAAACATCATTTTCCACACCACACTTTTAATCCTTTGTTTTCAGCAAGCCGGTGAGATTGACAACCTCACTGTTTCGTTGGGGCAAAGTAGTTTGATTGTCTTGTGTGCAGGTTCCACGTTGCTGCTGATTCCCTGGTGTTGCGCCGTGCCACATTCAGCCACCAACAACCTTCAGAAGACCCTTGACTTCCTACTGGTTCGATTAAACCTTGGTTTCTTACTGAGGGAAAACTTGCTGCTGCACTCATCATACCTTCCTCTTGGGGTTCCCAACGGACGTGTAACTTAACACGCATCAAGCCAGTTTTCTGGCGCCGTTGCCGGGGAAGTCAAACCTTCTGCAAGGGGAGTCTCTCACTTCCAATCTCTTTACTTTGTTTTTGTCTTGCTTATTTTATTTTTACTTTATCTTGTTTGCTTCTTTATATCAAAAACACAAAAAAATTAGTTACTTGCATTTACTTTTGTATTTCGGCCTAGCTTTAATTTTGCTAAAATGAGTACTCCTGAGAACACCAAGTTGTGTGACTTCACTAGCACAAATAATAATGATTTCATATGCACTCCTATTGCTCCACCTGCTTCTAAAGCAGACTTTTATGAAATTAAACCTGCTCTGTTAAATCTTGTTATGAAAGAGCAATTTTCTGGTGTTAGTACTGATGATGCTGCTGCTCACCTTAATAATTTTGTTGAACTTTGTGAGATGCAAAAGTATAAGGATATAGATGGGATATTATTAAACTGAAATTATTTCCTTTCTCTTTGAGAGGAAGAGCTAAAGAATGGTTGCTATCTTTGCCTAGAAATAGTATTGATTCATGGACTAAATGCAAAATGCTTTCATTGGGAAATATTATCCTCCTGCTAAGATTATATCTTTGAGAAGTAGCATTATGAATTTCAAACAATTTGATAATGAGCATGTTGCCCAAGCATGGGAGAGAATGAAATCATTGGTAAAGAATTGTCCCACCCATGGACTGACTGCTTGGATGATCATCCAAACCTTTTATGCAGGACTGAATTTTTCTTCAAGAAACCTTCTGGATTCGCTGCTGGAGGTACCTTTATGTCCATCACTTTGGGTGCAGCAACAAAGCTTCTTGATGATATGATGATTAATTATTCTGAATGGCACACTGAGAGGACTCCACAAGGTAAGAAGGTAAATTCTGTTGAAGAAACCTCTTCCTTGAGTGATAAGATTGATGTCATTATGTCTATGCTTGTGAATGGTAAATCTCATGTTGATCCAAATAATGTTCCTTTAGCTTCATTGGTTGCTCAAGAAGAGCATGTTGATGTGAACTTCATTAAAAATAATAATTTCAACAACAATGCTTATAGGAATAATTTTGGTAACAACAATTATAAGCCATATCCTTCTAATAGTGGCAATAGTTATGGTAATTCCTATGGTAATTCTTACAACAATAATAGGAGTGTACCCTCTGATCTTGAAGTCATGCTTAAGGAATTTATCAATACCCAAACTGCTTTTAATAAATCTGTTGAGGAAAAGTTTGGCAAAATTGATGTTCTTGCTTCTAAAGTTGATAGCCTTGCTCTTGATGTTGATCTTTTGAAACTGAAAGTTATGCCTAATGAAGTTAAAGATACTAAGACTTTTGCTACTGCCAATGCTATCCAAGTTAAAATTGATAATAATATTAGGATGTTGGCTGAATTGCATGCTAGGTGGGAAAGAGAAGATGAAATTGCTAGAAAGAATAGTATAGCTAGAGTTTGTACTATCACTACCACTAGTAATGCTGAAGCATCACATGTTAGTAAACCTTCTACTATCAATGGTAACATTATTGGTGTTGGCAATGTTTCCACTTCCATTGCAAAACGTTTGAAATTGCCTAAAACCACTGAAACTGTTCCTGATAAAAGTGCTGAAATTTTTCGAACTATGGGGGACAATGGTCCCATTGCTTTAGATGACGATGATCTTGATTTTGATAATTGTAATATTTCTGAAGTTATTATGTTCTTGCAAAAGCTAGCTAGAAGTCCTAATGCTAGTGCTATAAATTTGGCTTTTACAAAACATATTACAAATGCTCTCATGCAAGTTAGGGAAGAGAAATTAAGACATGAAGCTTCTATCCCTAGGAAGTTAGAAGATGGTTGGGAGCCCATCATTAAAATGAAGGTGAATGATTTTGATTGTAATGCTTTATGTGATCTTGGTGCTAGTATCTCTGTTATGCCTAAGAAACTTTATGATATGCTTGATTTACCACCTTTGGAACACTGTTATTTGGATGTTCATCTTGCTGATAATTCTATGAAGAAACCTTTGGGGAGAATTGATAATGTTCATATTATGGTTAACAATAACCTTGTCCCCGTTGATTTTGTTGTTTTGGATATTGAATGCAATGCATCTTGTCCTATTGTTTTGGGAAGACCTTTTCTTCGAACTGTTGGTGCTATTATTGATATGAAAGAAGGGAATATTAGGTATCAATTCCCACTCAAGAAAGGTATGGAACACTTCCCTAGAAAGAGAATGAAGCTACCTTTTGATTCTATTATTAGAACAAATTATGATGTTGATGCTTCTTCTTTGAGAACACTTGATTTTCACTTTCTGCGCCTAGCTGAAAGGCGTTAAAGAAAAGCGCTTATGGGAGACAACCCATCATTTTATTTCCTGTTATTTTTATTTTATTTGAGTCAAGGAGTGTGCTTACTTCTGTAACAACTCCTTTGTATCTTTATTTTCTTGCAATGTTGTGCCAAGTAAAGTCTCTAGTAGAAAGTTGATGCTAGATTTGGATTTCTGCACAGGGACAGATTTTTGCTGTCCACGGTTTTGAGCTTTATTCACTCCAGAAAAATTGAAAAATTCTGATATGTACGCAACTTTCATTAGTTTTGAGTTTCTCAATCTGAGCAACTTAAGTGCCTCGAAAAAATTCGTCTTTACGGACTGTTCTGTTTTGACAGATTCTGCCATTTATTTTGCATTGCCTCTTTTACTATGTTTGATTGGATTTCTTTGCTCCATAAAACATCAGTGGCTGTAGCTAATGTCCAGAAGTATTGGTGATGATTGTGTCACTGTAGAATATGAGAATTTTTGATTATGCACTAACCCTCTAATGAGAATTACTTTGAGTTTGGTGTGGCGGAAGTTTTCAAGGATCAAGCGAGAAGGATGATATGATGTGATCAAGAAGAGTGAAAAGCCTAAGCTTGGGGATGCCCCCGTGGGTCACCCAAGCATATTTCAAGAAGACTCAAGCGTCTAAGCTTGGGGATGCCCAAGGCATCCCCTTCTTCATCAACAACTTATCAGGTCATCTCTAGTGAAACTATATTTTAATTCTTCCACATCTTATGTACTTTACTTGGAGCGTCTGTGTGCTTTTATTTTCGCATTGTTATTTTTATTTTCTGAATAAATTGGATCCTAGCATTCTTGTGTGGGAGAGAGACACGCTCCGCTTTTTCATGTGAATACTCATATTCTTCACTTATATCTGTTGAGTATTCTTATCTAGCTACTGCTATGCTTTTAGCTCCTGTTTTTCATGCATCTCTTATTCAGAGCTGTTAGTTCTTGTAGAGTAATACTCTCTTGTTTCATTTGTAAATTATTTGGAGAGTTTTTGTTGAAATAAGTTGATTGGTGTTTGGTTGGAAACAGAAAATGCAACATGTGGTAGATGGTATATCGAAAAGACACACATATAGATCATTGTCTTGGATAATTTGACACTTGGCAATTGTTTTGAGCTCTCAAGTATTTCATGTTTAAGCTCTTGCATCATGTAGTTAAAAACCTATTAGTAAAGAACTACCGTAGAGCTTGTTGAAATTTGGTTTGCATGTTTGCTATCTCTAAGGTCTAGATATTTTCTGGTAAAAGTGTTTGAGCAACAAGGAAGACAGTGTAGAGTCTTATAATGCTTGCAATATGTTTTCATGTAAGTCTTGCTGTACCGGTTGATATCTTGTGTTTGCTTCAAACAACCTTGCTAGCCTAAACTCTGTACTGAGAGGGAATGCTTCTCGTGCATCCAAATCCTTGAGCCAAAACCCATGCCATTTGTGTCCACCATAACTACCTATTATGTGGTATTTTCTGCCATTCCAAGTAAATACTTCATGTGCTACCTTTAAACTATTCAAAAGTTATTATCCCTTATTTGTGTCAATGTTTTATAGCTCACGAGGAAGTATTTTTATGCATTTTCTGGGACTAACCTATTAACAAGATGCCACAGTGCCAGTTCCTGTTTTCTGCTGTTTTTTATTCCAGAAAAGCTGTTCTGGAAATATTCTCGGAATTGGACGAAACAAAAAGCCAAGGTCCTATTTTTATGTCACGTACACGGAGTCCGAAGGAGAGACGAAGGGGGGCACCGAGGCGCCCTCACCATGTGGTGGCGCGGGTCCCTCCCCTGGCGCGCCGCCACGTGGTGAGGAGCCCTCGGGCCTCCACCGACATCGCCCCTTCGCCTATAAATTGCCTTTCTCGGGAAAACCCTAAACACCCGAGCCTCCATCCACGAAAAGTTCCAGAGCCGCCGCCGTCGTCAACCCTAGCTCGGGAGGGTTCTGAAGCTCTTCCCGGCACCCTGCCGGAGAGGGGAATCATCACCGGAGGGATCTACATCGCCATGCCTTCCTCCGGAGTGATGTGTGAGTAGTCCACCCCTGGACTATGGGTCCATAGCAGTAGCTAAATGGTTGTCTTCTCCTCTTGTGCCATCATGTTTAGATCTTGTGAGCTGCCTATCATGATCAAGATCATCTTATTGTAATGCTACATGTTGTGTTTGCTGGGATCCGATGAATATTGAATACTATGTCAAGTTGATTATTGATTTATCATGCCTATGTTGTTTATGATCTTGCATGCTCTCCGTTGCTAGTGTAGGCTTTGGCCAAGTTTATGCTTGTAACTCCAAGAGGGAGTATTTATGCTAGATAGTGGGTTCATGCCTCCATTTAATTTGGGACAGTGACAGAAAGTTCTAAGGTTGTGGATGTGCTGTTGCTACTAGGGGTAAAACAGCAATGATTTGTCTAAAGATATTTGTATTGTTTACATTATGCACCATACTTAATGCAATTGTCTGTTGCTTGCAACTTAATACTGGAAGGGGTGCGGATGCTAACCTGAAGGTGGACTATTTAGGCACAGATGCATGCTGGATAGCGGTCTGTGTACTTTGTCGTAATGCCCAAGTAAATCTCATAGTGATCATCATGACTTGTATATGCATTGTTATGCACTCTCAATTTTCTCAATTGCCCAGCTGTAATTTGTTTACCCAGCATGTTAGTATTTTATTATGGAGAGACACCACTAGTGAACTATGGACCCCGGTCCATTCTTTTACATCTGAAATACAACCAACTGCAATCATTGTTCTCTTTAATTCTCTGCAAGCAAACATCATTTTCCACACCACACTTTTAATCCTTTGTTTTCAGCAAGCCGGTGAGATTGACAACCTCACTGTTTCGTTGGGGCAAAGTAGTTTGATTGTCTTGTGTGCAGGTTCCACGTTGCTGCTGGTTCCCTGGTGTTGCGCCGTGCCACATTCAGCCACCAACAACCTCCAGAAGACCCTTGACTTCCTACTGGTTCGATTAAACCTTGGTTTCTTACTGAGGAAAAACTTGCTGCTGCACTCATCATACCTTCCTCTTGGGGTTCCCAACGGACGTGTAACTTAACACGCATCAGTGCCCTGCCCACCCATCCGCTCGCATCTTCTCGCTGCCTGCATGCTGGCCCTCATCTCAAGTGCTGTCCCAAGCTATCGCTATTGTCGTTGTCGTGTCAGTCGTCAGTCACATGGACGACATGGCCAGGGACCGCGTTTTGATCGACTGACACGGTGTTCTCTCCTGCAGGCTACGACATGGCTCCGACCGCAAGCCGCGACGCAGGCGTCCGCGCCCAGCGCGCGCTCCGCCTTCTCCACCGAAGGGCGTTGGCTTCCAGCGGCGTCGCCTCGTTTGTCGGAGACCCAACGTGCAGACTGCGGCGGTAGGGCGGAGGGAGGTTGCGGCAGCGTGGGGAATATGGCTGCTGAATGGTTTATTTTTTAGCGGTGGCAAATACCGTAATTACAACGAAACTGAAAGGTGTGTTGAGTTGTCAAACATTAAAACGATATGGATGGTTGATCAAATATTGAACGCTCTAAATGGCAAAAAAAAAATTGAATGCTCTAGATTTAATGTATCAACACAGCTCAACACAAGTTTACTCTTTTAATAATAGTATAGATATAGATAAAAGTGACGCGGCTTAACAACCACCATGTCGCAGCGGGAGTCAATTTTAAAATAGACTAGCAAACGTGCCCGTGCGTTGCTACGGGCTTTATCAATTTTCAAGTAATTTAGAATAATATTTTTTTTTGGGTTCTCATATTTCCACGCTTTATCATTCCTCAGCTCTTGTTGTAGCATAATTACAAGTAAGAACCCTATATTTGAAAAATACATCTATTTTTCGGCTCGGTCCATGATGAATTTTAAAAGCATATGAAAATCCTACACTGAACATTGAGCAGAGAGAAGTGGGAAATGAGCTTCAATCGTTGTTCAAGCCAACTCACAAAAAATATATAGTGCTGCCTCTTTTTCTTATTTATTAGTCAAACTACAAGACAGAGTAAAACACCTTGACTGAAACTATGGGTTCAGTGAACTCAAGTGTGATGCGCGTTGGACTCCAAATCCGGTTCAATATTGCAACTGTTTATGCAGGCTCGTTGAAATTAGAATGGGACCATGCCACGCCTGCTGTACCATCTCTACTCATGACCGAGGTTGCGAGGGTTGGCGCCGAGTTTTCCTTCTCCCGGAACCCTAAAGAGTATGAAGTTGGAGATATCTCTTCTTGGTTGCAGCTTAAAAAGTTTCTTACCAAGGTAGGTAAAGAAAATTTCCAAAGCTAATTTCTTCTCTGGCCACACCGCAAGATTCCTGCTGCTGACACAATTTTTTGATATTGGGCTGCCCCAGCAAGCTATCCTCAAGTAGATGATGCATTGGTTTATAACTTCATGCATTGATTTCCAGGAAAGCCAAATATGCCTTGTATATTGCACGGGAGTATTTCCAGGAAAGCCAAATATGAGTGGCATGAACTAACTCTGTACAGCTTTGCATCGAGTGTCACCATATGGAATAAATCTCTTGCTGCAGCTTCTAGGAAGTAGAAGCTCATCGATCATGCACCTATCCCTCTTCTGATCAAGCACTTTACAGCTCCTGTTTCATGTTCCTCTAGGAGTGTCGGACTGTCTTCAGAAATTGGTCGCGCTCGTACGCCTCGCTGTATCACTTGGATCCCGCAGGCCCTGCGAGCGTTCATCGCTGCTGCTGCTGCCGTCCATGCGCCCCTCGTCCGTCCTCCTCCTCTTGCCGTTCGCCGCCGGTAGCAACGGCTCTGCAGTAACCCGGCAGACGACTTGGATGGTGCAACCGACTCGGACAGGTGGCCGGAGGGGTGGCGGGCATCAGCAGCGTTCCGCTGTGGAGCACGTCGAGGCGGTGAACAACTCGTTGACTCCCTTTTTATTGGATGGATCGATGGGGTTTCTTGCTTTGACTTGGACGCGGAGTCTGTTTCCGCCCGTGACTCTTTTACGTTTCCTTGCGGGATGAAGCGAGGCGTGCGTGGCTTCGTTTTTGGCTCTGGTTTTTTTTAGCGATCAGGATTTTGCGTGCGCTGCTCCGGTTTTTTTACCGATCGGAAGAGGCGACGTACGCATACCATGTCGTCAAGACATATTATATAGTAGAGAAGAGAAAACACATGAATCAAGAAGGCGCACAAAGTAATGATACAACGCAACTATCCACTTGCTGATAATCTACTTCATCTCTGTGACCTTTCCTAATCCTCTAACCGCACAACATTGCCAAGACCTCACACCATGGCCAATTGGCCATGTTCTCCTCGGTTTTCCTCGTCCACATGCCCGCAATATCCTTCCTCCTGACTACCCAAGTGACTAAGATATTGTGCCAACTCGCAATGTTAGCTGTTCACAACGGGAGTTTAATCGTTCACGATGGTTGCGTCAATGTTGTGATCCATTTTTTGCAATCACAAAATAAATATAAGTTAAAAATATAGTACAACAAGATTGTTCGAACAATAATTCAGAATTGGCACATCCACGTGGGCACCATCGATGTGAATTTGATGACACTTCGACAGCCATCAGCATCAGCTGATTAACTGTCCACATAGGATTAATTAAACATAAGACGAGGGTCCTACTACTCCTACCAAGCAGCTAGTACGAGCTGTAGTACTACAGCACGAATACAAATAGTGCCAATATTAGCTGCTTTTAAGTTACCAGTCTACCTGATCCACAAGCCCAGAAACTCATTTTATTTTCTTTTTTAGATGGCGTCAGAAGTTTGATCAGGCAACTCTGCCACAACCCCCACACACAGGCACTCAACCCCCAAATGAACTCTCCAGTTTTGAACATCAGTAAGAATACTTCTTTATCTACTTCTATGCTAATTGGACTGGCTGTATTGACTACTTCTTTATTGGAAAATCGACTGTGTACTTTCTTAATAGCAGTAGTTTCTGATTACATCCCTTTAAAGGGCAACTAATCGTGAATACAATCTAGTAAGAACAGCCGATTTCAGAGAGTTTTGCAATCTGGCTCATGTAATTGATCCAGCATAGCAGTTCAGTGTATTCAGGACCACCAATTGACACCCATTGCAACTCAATGGAACCACACCAAACTGACAGAACCATTGCCACAACTTGATATGTGGCATATTTGCAAAGCAAGAGAGTATTATCTAGCCATTAGTAATGTGTGCAAGTCTGAAACATACATATATGCAATTATAGTCAGGACATGGTATCTGGAACGCTAAACTGCTACCGTAATAATCAGTAACACCTGCCCTTGCATAACAATCGGGGTACATATTACAGCATCTATGTTGGTGCTTAGATTATCAATTAACTCAACACTACAGTATACGACTGAGCGCACATATTGCAGGATACTGAACACACATATCGCTGAGGATCCAGATGCGGTGCTTCCCCATCTCCTCCAACTGTGCAGTTGCGACAATGCGACAGGCTGGGGTGGGGAGAGGAGGCGTGGGAGGAGGCGATGCGCTGGGTGGGTATCCTTTGGGGGCGGCGCGCTGCTGTGGTTCGCCGGGGCGTCGGTAGGTTGCACGTACGGGGGCAGTGCATCGAACGGGAACGGTCACGCGCGAGGATGATGGTAGGGACTGCGGGTTGGCTGGACAACGGCGGGAGGTGGGAGCGCGAGGTTGGGGCCGCATACCGGCGGGAGGTGGCGCACGACGGCCGGAGTCAGCGACAGCGGCGAGGTGGAAACCTAGGTCGTACGCATGGTCTCCTCGCTCGTGAAGTACTGAACTATTTTGGTTCGTTGTCTCCTCGCTTGGGAACGAACGAGTAAGCGGGGTGCTTAATGAAAAACGTAACCAAGGCATAAGGACGCCGGGTTGATTTTCAGATATCTGAGGGACTTAAACGAAAAACAGCCCAACGTACGACTGCCACAGTTAGCTATATTATATAGTAGAGATATATAATAATAGCAAATATGTCCGTGCGTTGCTATGGGCTTTATCAATTGGAAGGGTTATTTAGAATAATAATAAAAAATCCACATATTTCTATGTTGTATTTTACTTGCTATCCTCATCATTCCTCAGTGTTGTAGCATAATTACAACTAACAACCTTTGTTTGAACACTTCAATAAAGAAAAACCTCTAGAGCCCTGTAAACGTGCAGCAAAAATAAAAAGTTATTTATAAGAATTATTTTTTTGTTTCAGCCCTACATAAAAGTGTATCCATTTTCAAGTGAAGAGGTTGATGATTGACAAGAAGCACATAGGAATGATATGTGAAGCATCCATGCATCACTAAAAGAGATTGCCAATAAAACGAATGGACTTCTGGCTCGTTGGTAAATATCATGACTGACCAAACTCTAGAGGAATGCAGAAATCTGAACAACAAATGAGTGGTACTGAGTTCTTGGCAATCAACTTTTTTTGTTCCATGTTATCTCATTTGGTGCAACCGTGCATTATTAATACAAAAGTTAGAGATCAACACTCAGAATATGTGGCACGAAATCTTTCTAAAAATATGTACATGTCTTCCAATCATTACGGTGTGCTATCGGTGCAGCAATAAAGAATGCAATATGTATAAAGTGATGTAGAACTATTATTTGCTAATAGTACCTAACGGTACATATAATAACCATCTAAGTAGTAAATATCTAAGTATCTGAGCTCCGTGTGTACAATTCAGCAATACTCGCACTTGAGCAGAGTTATCCATACCAGCTTCCTCTTGGCCTCAGCTGAAACCATGGACACCAGAACTACACAAATCGGATGTACTAACAATTCATGAACGCCAAGGTCCATGGTTTATGCACAGAATTCGCAAGCTAGCAGCAGTCAGCGGTAAGATCGAACAGCTCCAATGCATTGCCAGAATGTCAAATACCAAGACGTGGCGTCCGTTTCCATTGGGGGATAGGATCGAACAGGTTCATGGCCTCGAGCACGCAAACCTGAGATGACGTGCCCAGTTTGATGTGGTGTGTGGGTTATGCAGCAGCAGCATAGAGCGGATATAAGCGTTTCACACTTTAACGGCTCACATACGTGTGGCGTGGGGTAATCGAGCAGGCTGCCGACGATGGATGGGGAGGGGGAGGGTGAGGATGAGTGGGCGGCCGGGAGGCTTGAGCAGAGGAGGCGAGAGCAGGTGGCGGCGGCGTTGGTCGGGAGGGAGCGGCACCAGTGGGAGGAGACTGCGGCGAGCGGGTGAGGCAATGGCTGGAGGAGATGGAGATGGAGGAGCGCCGTTGGCGAGGATTGGTGAGGACTGAGGACGACGTATGGTACACGATGGATGAAGTGGTTGGAGCGCGGGTTGATTGCCTAGTTCCAAGGCCGAATAGGCTGCCGCGGGTCCAGTCCACTGCATCTGCTCGTCGCGTCGTCGCCTTCAGCTGCTGCCGCTCCTCGCGATCCAGCCGCCCACTGGTACTGCTTTTCCGACCGACTGAGATGGAGGAGCCAGGAAGGGGAGCTCTGTCTCCGGGATAAAGCTGCCGATGAACGAATCGCGGGGGAGCTCGCCGGCGTCGGTCCGCTCATGGAGCACCGATATGGGTGCCGGACACTGCAGCTGCTTCGGCGGGCGCCGGATGGGGTATTTTTTGCCAAATCTGGTCCTTTTGCCGAACTAATGACGTATCTGGCCGCTCCCGGGAACTAATTGCAAATCTGACCCCTGAGGTCGGCGCCAACGCAAATGGAGCCGAACTTGTGCAGTTCGGCGCCAACCAAAATTTGCAAATTTGGCCCATGAGGTCGGCGAATTTCGCCGACCTACACAAGGTCGGCTCCATTTGCGTTGGCGCCGACCTCGGGGGCCAGATTTGCAATTAGTTCCCGGGAGCGGCCAGATACGTCATTAGTTCGGCAAAAGGGCCAGATTAGGCAAAAAATACCCGGATGGGGAAGATCTATCGGGCTGTCGATCTATTTTTTCGTTCGGTCAAAAGAAGAAACGAACCGGTACTGGGGAGCGCGGATTGATTTACTAAATTCTGAAGGACTAAATTGAAAAATGTGCGACGCACCATACCACGGTCGCTTACCGAGCGAACCATCTCTCCGTGGCTCGCTCGATCGCTAGCGATCCGCCGATCCCTCCTACCTCGGCCCAGCCCAGCCAACGAATCGCAGTCCAACACAAACCACGCAGCTCACTCCGCTCGATTAGGACTCGCTTAGGTCGTGAGTCGTGACCTCGCTCGCGTCCTCCACCGCGCAGCCCTCCCCGTCTCCAACTCTTGCACGACCGCTGCCTCCTTTCCCGCCTCGCCCGCGGCCGCCGCCTCCACCGGCGCCTAGCACCTGAGCCCACGGCGGCCGCCTCTCGAGATCACACCTAGCATCTGAGCCCACGCCGCCGCCGCTCTTCCCGTCTCAGACCCCGCTGCCGCCGCTACCGCGGCCCTCTCCAGCCGATCGGAAGACCTCCGCCTGAGCACTAGCATCTTCCAGCTTCGGCCGAGCTCCTCCATCCCTAGCTCCTTCTCTCGAGCACCAAGGTCACCGCCGTCCTCCTCCATCCCTAGCCCCTCCTCCTGCCGGAAGACCACATCCAAGATCCAACACGAGCTCCGCATCTAGCCCTCTAGGTCCAGCCATGGTAGCCGTCAACACATTTGACAGGTTGTACCATGACGCAACCTATCCGCCTCCCCAACATCGACCTCGACCCCCTCAATCTGAACCCTACCTCCAGCGAGCTCGACCGCCTACAACGTCGCAACCATAGCCCTAGCCCTAGCCCATGCTGGACCCTGCCGGCAGCCCAAGGCCATCAGCCCCGCGCTCGGCATCGCTGCAAGGAAGGTGCGTATCCTGTGTCCTTTTGATTGTTCCTATATGGCGCTGGGCCACACACGACGTTATGATCAGCTCGCACGTCCTTCCGCAACGTTGCCGAGAAGAGGGTGCAAGAGAAGATCCGAAGAGGAGGATGGATTCATCGTCCACTTCGTTATGGCTCAGTGAACATTCGCCTCTCCTTATTCCTCTTCACAATAACAGATGGGCACTACTATGAAATACATTAAGGAATGTGTGTTGTTTCTATTAAATTGTATTATCTCTTTGTTCAATTGTTTCAAAATAGCATCACTTCTTTTCTGCCGGTGTCAATGTTTCATGGAGAGCTTTATTGTAGTACTTACCTTTTAGACGTCGGTTTAAGAAACAGATGCAGTTAACGTTTTATCAAAACAATGGGTTAATCCTATAAAGAAAAACAATGAGGAAAACTGCAGATATGTATATGCTTACATAAATATTTTAGCCTAGGTGAATTTCTTTCTCTTGCATTTCTTGATATAGTTGTGGTTTTTTTTTTCAGGTTCTAAGCCTTAGTTTTTTTTTCCATGGTAATACGATTCTCATTGATAAATAAAAGACGAGATACAAAGTACGTATACACCGATCTTACAGATCTGGAAAGATAGGATAAACCTATGTGACAAACCAACGTCTATCCATCTTCTTTGGCACCACCGTAGCAGCCACCAAGGAAAAAAAATAGACAGATCACCTTCTCACCCGAGCTCGACGCGGCTCCATCGTTGATCATCAGCTTTTCGGATCTCCAAAGTAGTTTGCCATAGGACAAACCATTACCGTTGAAAGAATCAGACCGGGGCAGCACGACCCCGGACACGCCATCGAACTTCAGCACTGGCACCCCCGCACGACGACGTCGGAGTAGGGAACCAGAACCATCAGCCTCCATCCACAAACCCACCACAAGGTGCATCATCTTCCAGCTGTCACCAGTGCAGACCACCGTCTGCACGTACTCCTGGACGAATCCTCTCTGCTCCACCATGGCGCCGGAGACAACGCCACAGCAACGGGGACAGAGCAAGAGGAAAAACCCATCTGATGGAGTCGCCGCCGCCGCCTCGCCGACACCATCCATGAACCCTACAGCCACCGATCTGAAAGATCGGCAAGCACACAGTGCCACCAACTCCGAGACGCCGCCATGAAGGACAACGCCGGTGTGGGAGTATATTTGAGGCAGACTTATTTGCCCGGGCGCCGCTCCCACCACCCGAACGACGCACCATGCCAAAAACATCCTAACCCTAGTTACCATGCAAAAAAAAAAGGGGTCCCCCCCTCCTGCCACCGGAGCGGCAAGCGGAAGGAGAGGGGCACAGCTCTTTCACCGGTGGCCTGCGGCGGCGGCGGCCGGCGGTGGCGCTAGGGTAGGAAAACCTGTTCGACCTCGCTAGTCGCCTCCTAGCGCTCTCGAGTGAAACGTTTTTTCGTATGTGCCGCCGGATTGATCCTTGTTTTACTTCTAAGCCTTAGTTGTACCTATCATGATTCTGTAGCTAGCTTGGTTTTATGTTGCATGTCCTTGACATATTGTTTGGTGCTTAAGGTGTACTTTTGTCCACATTCAGGCAAACGTGAGAATGGTGGCACACGTATCCAGAGGCTATCTACAATATTGTTTGATCACCGAGATGTCGAAGCAAAATGAACCATGATGCAATGGTTTAGTCCTTGTTTTCGAGCCTTTATATATAATAAAGATTTTGCAGCAAACGCTACACTAAATTGATCTTTGTCTCATCGCTGCAATTGGGAAATTAATTTTCAAGCTAAATCTTTTTGTCCAGTTAAAGGATATAGTATTGTCTTGCGAAACTAGAGATTCTCCTTTGAGAGGAGATCTGATCATATGTCAACTGAAATTAAATTTGATTTTGATCTGTATGTTACTTTGTACATGTGTCAACAGAAATGGTTTCGAAGAAAAGACAACATAATTCTGGTGTATATACAAGTGTGTTGTGTGTTTTCTTGATATTGTTTGTTCAGGTTTCTCACCACATATACCATGTGGTCAATATTTTTTCCTTCTACATCATGTACAAAAATTACACATATTGTCTGAGAGTAGGAGTCTTGGTTCAACCATATTGTCTGAGAGTATTTTTTTTTTTTTTTTTGCGAAACACAGTACAACGCAAGCGCTCATATACACGCGCACACACTCACCCCTATGAACGCACGCACGCACACCCTACCCCTATGAGCACCTCCGAGAGACTGAGTCGGCGGGTCGAGTCTTGAGATTGACGAAGTCACCACGGGCGCCTCGCTGTCGACGGGAACGTCGCCTCCCACTGAAGAATATTCCGCCTTAAATGAGAAACACCAGCGTCAAACCTGGGGTTTGAACTCTGGTGGGCTAGGGGTACAACCACCCAACTAACCATCTTGCCACAGGCAAGTTCTCTATTGTCTGAGAGTAGGAGTATATTATATAGTAGAGAAGAGATAAAGGAAAATATTTGTTCATATGGAAGGAAACGATGCCGTTGCCGAGCTGTGCGGGAGATTTTTCCGGCCGGACCCCGAATTCCGCCGCACGCACACAAACAAATTCGGGTCTATTTCCTCCCAATTCCTTCGCGCTCTCCTCCTCCTTCCTTCTTCTCCAAGCTTCTCTCACCGCCGCCATCCGCCGCCGCCGCAGTACAGGAGTGATTGAGGGAGGGAGCACGGACGGCGGCGCCCTCCTCTCTTGGGCGCGGATGCTCTTCTCTCCCAAGGTGAGGGGAAAAGGTCTCTTCTTGCCGTGCGTACATTGTTAGTGGAAAGGAATTCGTAATCTTGGGAGTAGGCCGGCAATGCGTCGCGGTGGTCCTCCGCCGTCCGTCGCCACCTTTCACGCCCTCACAACCCACGCACCGCGTTAGCCCTAACCCATCCCCGCCGCCGCCGGCGCAAGGAAGCGATTGAATCCTCACAGGCCACAAAGAGAGTTAAAAAAAATCAAAAGAGCCCAGTTCTCTGTCCCCAACAAAAAATCGCCCCTTTCTCCCCTTTGCATCCAGCTCTCGTATACCCGTATGGATGTCGTATGAATATTAGATGCAAGCAGAACAACTCCTGTTATTTTGGAAAACAATCTTGGATTCAAATAGCAACAGATCCAATGGCTCGCCCGGTGCTACATTTGGCTTTTACTTAGGATTTTGTTATCTCTTGAAGGCTTTTGACTGTATATATATGTTGCAAAGGTGAAATAGGGGACTTACTTCTGAACTTGTTATTAAGCCCTCCTCCGACTAGAACGCTTCTAATAGGCTAAACTAGGCCAAACATTCCGAGACTTTTCGTGAATGAGCCTGTAAATCGACCACCTTTCTGTACTCGAAGCTAAACTCCAATAGGCAGAACAAACAGAAAACCCATGGGCTCTAAGTATCCCCATTTCTGAAGAAAGTCACTAAAGCTGCCTCGCGGCAGTTGCAGCTTGTCTTTGTACGCTGGCTAAAGCTTGAGCTCATTTAGCCATTCAAGTTTATGATTTGGCCAAAATTGACATTAACAATGTGAAAGAAAGGTTTATTCCACGTTTGTGGTTTGGACAATATTGGCATAGACAGCTTCCCCTGGAGTCCATAATGATAGTTAGAGTCGACAAGGAAGTCAATTGTTCCAGTGTGTCATATGGTCAGGGTGGTGCATTAAGGGCACACACATACTCCCTCCGTTCCAAATTAGATGACTTCCATTTGTTTAAATATGGATGTATCTATACTTGCAACATGTCTAGATACATCCACATTTGCACAAATGCAAGTCATATATTTTGGAACGGAGGGAGTAATAGTTTCAGGCGATTCTCAAAAGACAATTTTGTTTCAGGTGGCAGTGTCTTCTGGCAGCCCGTTCTCTTTCAAGTCGCTCCACTAAGAAGTGAATTCTGATAAAGAAACTCATTACATGTTCATTTTTTAGTTTGAGAAATGGAATTTCACAAGCCTGATCATGAAAAATGGCTAGGTAAAATAGAAAAATGTTCAAAAGTTAGACTTAACTAGACAAGGCACTCCATCTGTTGTACATAATCTACTTGGCTAATCAAGTTCATGCTTCTACTTTAATATACAACTAATAATACAAGCATCATATAAAAATACATTAATTTTAACAGCTTTTTTTACAGGTATGCCATTGAGGGGCAACATGGAGATCCTCGGTGGGTAGAAGTCCCACATTGATAAGCATTGCTGCAATTGCAGATTGATTTATTCATTAACCGGTACGCCTCTCCCATACTCTCTCTCTGTTTTTCACCATTAACAATGTTATACTTAGTTATCGGCTTATAGCTGACCCTCTTTCCCTTGTATGAGTTCCTGGTAAATATTATTACTTTACATGCTAGTAATTTATATCTTTCAGTTGCTCAAAAAATAATTTATATTTTAGAGTACATAATATTAGTACATCTCTTAAAAGGGGAAATATAAGACTGTGAACACAGTAAAAGTGTTAGGGAAAACATTTGATTGTCATGAACATATATTGCTCAATATTAGCAAGTTACTAATCTCCAAAATGGGAGCACCATAATGTGGTGTTTTGCATATTCAATTTGGGCCAACCGTAGGAAAAAATACTTGAAAATTCCATTGCTAAAACAATCTTAACGAGCCATGCTTAATATAGTTCACGAAGTTAATCACTATGTTACTCAGTCACAATGGTAGGTAGAGCTGGTACATCTGCGTGCAAGTAAACACGTGCTGCTGCAACTGCTTACTGCATTTGTCCTACAGTCTATTCTAGTATACCAGTAATCAAACCAACCCTGTTGTGGAACTTGTAGATATTATTATGTTATAAGTCGGTTCATGCTTGTGGTTAGATTACAGAAAATAAATAGTAACTTCTCTTTTTTTGATGATTCTTGTGCCTTAGATGATAAGAGTTATCCAAGTAATGTTATCATGACCTTGTATATTTTAATCCAAATTTAAAAGCAGAACCTCTTTTATGTGCCATATATACAGGGTTGTTCTAGTTTTGTGTAACACTTTGAACTAAATATTACAGTTCATGTTGAGGGCAAAGCAACTCGGTACTATAAGCCAGTGTGCACGATCCATCTATCTTAGTGGGTCAAGATGTGGTAGTGCTGATGGAGCTTCATGCACATGCCCTGAGGATGACACTGGTGGTTCAAAGAGGCAGTCTGCGAGTGGTATTGAGCAGAAGTTTCAGTCGCCCCGCAGATCTTCTTTGAAGGCTCAGCCTCCTCCGCGCAGCATATTGTTGGATCTATTGGCGGCGCTACTGGACACCCAGCTCAAGCTGCTCATGCTAGTCCCTCCACCTCGGCTCCAGATAAGGAGACAGCATCTAGCAACAAAAGTAACCATCCTAGTAACCATCAGGCTCGAGGAAATGGTTATGTACAGCCATCTAAGCAGACTGCCAGGACCATTTCTCAGTCTGGAATTGCAGGAGCTGGTGTGTATACTGAGTTGGTAAATTTGAGGTCCTTCTTGAATAAGGGAAGCATTAAGCAAGCTCCAGAGGCTGGTGCCAACTATTCAAGCAAGCCCTTATCTGGTGGCCAGCAGTCTAATAACAAGGCACATAATCAGCATAGCTATGCTGAGGCAAATACTCCTTTTACCCCTTCCATGCAAAATGATTTTGGAAAGGGAGTCCCAAGATCTGGATATGCAAAGCCAAAGAAGAATTTCTCAGGGCCATCTGCTGTACTTTCTTCTAGCTCACCGTCACAAGTAAGGAATCAAAGATATCCTGGTCAAGGCCAAGGAAATCACCATTCTAATAATCCCAATTCAGATGGCAGGTGGACCGGAGTTCAAACTCGAAACTTCTCAGCTCCAGCTGTTTATAATGGTCCCTGTGACAAACCTCAGGGCCCTGCAGTTCAAGGCCCTATAGGAACAATAAAAGCTCACGGTGGAGGAGCGCAGTCTAACTTAAGATCGTTAAAGTCATTGCGGGGAGTTGAACAGTACTACCATACACTTCAGCAAATGAAATGGGGTCCCATGACGGAACGTGTTTTGGATAATCTCCATTGCAAGATAGATGCATTCCAGGCTAATCAAGTACTCAAGCTGCTTCGTGACCATGACATTGCGCTTGGTTTCTTCCATTGGTTAAAGCAGCAACAAGGGTTCAAGCATGATAGTCATACCTATACGACCATGATAGGCATCCTTGGACAAGCCAAGCAGTTTGGTACAGTGAGGAAACTTCTTGATGAGATGAGCATAGTTCACTGCAAGCCAACTGTGGTAACATACAACAGAATAATACATGCATATGGTCGTGCAAATTATCTAAGCGAGGCTGTTAAAGTATTTGAGGAAATGGAGGAATCTGGCTATGAGCCTGATCGGGTAACCTATTGTACATTGATTGATATCCATGCTAAAGCAGGCTATCTGGAAGTAGCAATGGATTTATATGGCAGGATGCAAGAAGTCGGCCTCTCACCTGATACTTTCACCTACAGTGCCATGGTCAATTGCCTTGGAAAAGGTGGTCAGTTGGCAGCTGCTTATAAGCTTTTCTGCGAGATGATTCAAAACGGCTGTACACCTAACCTTGTTACTTACAACATAATAATTGCCCTGCAGGCGAAAGCAAGAAATTACGACAATGTCGTGAAGCTGTACAAAGACATGCAGGTTGCTGGGTTTCGGCCTGACAAGATAACGTACAGCATTGTCATGGAGGTTCTTGGTCACTGTGGCCATCTGGACGAGGCCGAGGCTGTTTTCCTTGAGATGAGGCGTGACTGGGCTCCCGATGAACCAGTATATGGTCTTTTGGTGGACCTCTGGGGCAAAGCTGGCAATGTCGACAAGGCGCTAGGTTGGTACAGTGCGATGCTCCAAGACGGTCTGCAGCCTAACGTGCCCACCTTGAACTCCCTCCTGAGTGCTTTCCTCAGGATAAACAGGTTTCAAGACGCCTTCAGCGTGCTTCAGAACATGCTTGCTCAGGGACTTGTTCCATCTGTGCAGACGTACACCTTGCTGCTCAGCTTCTGTGCTGATGCCCATGCACTACAGATGGGATTATGCTGCCAGCTCATGGCGACGACCGGACATCCCGCCCACATGTTCCTGCTGTGTCTGCCCGACGCGGAGCCTGGTGGCCAGAACGTGAGGGACCACACCAGGTATTTCCTGGACATGATGCACAGCGAGGACCGAGAGAGCAAAAGGGGCCTAATGGATGCGTGATAGACTTCCTGCACAAGTCAGGCCTCAAGGAGGAGGCTGGCCTGATATGGGAGGTGGCGGCGCAGAGGAACGTGTACCCGGACTCCGTGAGGGAGAAGAGCTCGTCCTACTGGCTTATCAACCTTCACCTGATGTCAGAGGGCACCGCGGTGACCGCGCTGTCCCGGACGCTCGCTTGGTTCCACAGGCAGATCACGGTCATGGGGTCCTGCCCTGAGAGGATCGACATCGTCACCGGCTGGGGAAGGAGGAGCAGGGTCACTGGGTCATCCTTGGTCAGACAGTCGGTCGAGAAGCTCCTGCACCTCTTCCAGTTCCCGCTCTTCACCGCCCGTGGCAACACTGGCTGCTTCGTCGGATGCGGCGAGCCGCTTAATCAGTGGCTGCACAATCCATACGTCGAGCGCATGCATCTGTTGTAGCGGCGCTGCTAGGTTATTGTACCGCCGGGAATAAGCGAGACAGGTGCAGTTTTGTGGGAATATTTATCGTCAGTTTGGATGGAACACCTCCTAGTTTAGGTCTAGCGTGTGTGTGTGTGTGCCTGTGTGGTCGGTGGTCGAATTCTTATGTTTCGAAACTTATTTATCTTGAGAAGTTTATAGAGATTGTAATTGCATTGTCACATTCTGAATTAGCAATGAGAATTATGTTATGATCAGGTGCGTTCGCTGTAGGTTCTGGCCTAACCTTGTGGCAACCGATGCATTGTATCAATCTTGTGATTCTTACGGCAAAACTTTACCGGTATAGTGGTATTGGTCTTGTGATTGTTACTGCAAATGTTACAGTTCAGAGGTTGCTGAACCAGAGAACTTCTTAAGGATTTCAGTTCGTATCATTTTTTTCTTGCATGAACATAACAAATTGTTACAGCGGTAGATGTACAGTTAGTCACGGCAACTCCTTGAATTTTGTATCTCCAAAATCTCTTCACCAGTTCAAACTCCGCAGGGGAGGAATTGCTTTACTTTGTTCTTCTGCAGAGATTAAAAAGAATCTTGGTTCAACTTCACCAAAACATTTTACAGGAAAAAAATGGAATATTCACTGGATCACAAGGAATTTTTCTGTAAATCACAGAAGTCATACAAAACATTGATCAGTACACTGTAATATAAAATGATAAAAAGAAGAGTTTTCCCAAGGTCTGTATCAGCAATAGCAAATGTTCATTACCATTACGCAATATCCATGTTGCTGAAGGCACTTACAAGAATTGATTTCTTAATTTACTGAAGCAAAGAGGCACTTAAGAGTAGAGTTAACATCGACATATTCAGATTCAGGTCCACAACATAAACGTCAGGTATATATGAGGTCAACCATTAGCGTTGTTGTGTCGAAAGAAAAATGTACACCGAGTTAAGAAACAAAACTGTAAATCTGGTTATGTACTTTACAGTTGCACTGGCTGACAAAAAAGCAAAAGATGGTATAATGTTGGGAGTAATAAAAGAGATAAAAAAAATACATGTTCATTTTAGGTAACAAAGTGAGTCATTAATTAGTGTCTAACTTGTTTGTTGGAACTTGGCAGCGTAACTAGAAGTTAAGCGCCCGGGCTTGCCGCCAAACTCTCTGTAGGCAATTGTTTCACGGGACAACGTAGCTAATCAATCAAAGTGAAGAGGCAGGTAGGTCTAAAATTTAGAGCAACTCGTACATGAGAACTTTATAACTCGGATGATCTATACCTGACCATAGTTAAGGTCGATCCCGACCATGCGCACACATGAAGGAAATATTGGTTCCACTGGCTATAAAATGTCCCATACATTTTTGCAATTACCTAGGCGCATATATGTTGTAAAAGAGAGGACGTCGGCTCACAGCTGCATATATAGCAGATTGGTAGTATATTGTGCTATTCGATCATTCTAGCTTTAAGTTCTATATTCTTGAATTATCTAGCCTTTTAGATCATCCAAGGATCGTTTGGAATGATAGGTCCCGGGACCGCGAACGCGCGTATGTACATGACCTTTCTTTCTTTTTCGAAAATCCGCCACACTTAAAATGCTGCAGAAGCAAGGCGAGATTCTGTAAGTTAGTGTTGCAGGAGAAACTTGGCATGCTGTAGGCAATTCCCCACTGAACAAGAGGCCAATGAATATTTTGCCTCAAAGCCCGTAGTGGAAGTACTAGCACTACATTGTTATCTAGTAAATAAACTGTAAACATGCTGAGTGCATACTGGATGACCATTGCAGTACTCTAGTTTGTACAATACTGGGTATGTAAAAGGGACTTAGTTATTTGTTAAAACGATTACAAAGTAAAACCACCTTGCGAAAAGGGATTGTGCCCTTCTAGGGACAATCGTACTTTCAAACATTGGTAGATGAAACAGTCAATGAACTAGTTTAGCTAGGATTTGGAATCTCAGAACAAACCCATCTCCCCCCTCTCCTTACCACAGATCTTGAATTTTTGGTTATCTCTCGACTTACATTGGTTTTATACCCAACACACGCATGCATATAATGGCCAGCATATCCTTCCTGTGCTTTCCCGGACTGCGGTTTTTGCTAGCCTTCAGCGCAGACACCATGTGGCCATGGTAAGACGAGCACACGGAGACTTATCTAGAGAGAGAGAGCGCAATTTAATCTGGTTGTCAAACTTGTTTATTGGAACTTGGCTGCGTATCTAGAAGTTAACCGTACGGGCTTTGCCGCCAAACTCTGTTTAAGCAATTGTTTCACAGGAAAAACGTTGCCAATCAATCAAAGTGAAGAGGTGGGTAGGTCTAAATTTAGAGCAACTCGTACATGAGAACTTTAGAGCATCTCCAACCACAATGTTCAAAATCGGCCCCCAAACTGTCCGCGGACACGTCCGGACGTGTCCGCGGACAGTGACCAGATAGCTCCCAAATGTGGTGCTCTACAACCACAATGTTCAAATCTTCACACCCAAAAACATGCAAGTCATGCAACGTAGATCATAGTGATAGATAGTTCAAAGATCATACGAATGAAACATAGTTTGGACATCCACGGACATAGTTCAACACACAAATTAAACGGACAGAGTTCAGGGCATCATCACACACGGATGCACATTCGTCGGAGAGACCGGAGGTTCTCGGAGATTGGGCGGAATCGGGCCCTTGTTTGCCGCTTCCGCCGCTGCTGCATCCTCTGCTGCACGGGCCTTTGCTCGAGCTCGCCGTGTCATGCGAGCACCAGCTTCACGCTCCATTTGCTGTCGTCTCTCCGTTGCCTCATGTTCCCTTTGGCGAGAAGGGCGTTCCATCCGAGCCTGGCTCTCCACTTGGCGCACCCTGTCCCTCTTCGCGGCGCCCGGCGTGTAGTCCACGAACGGACTATCCTTCAGTATGTCCCAACAATGGCCGATATTCCACTCCATCGTCGCCGGCCTCCCAGCAAGTGCATTGTACAGTGGGGTGGCATCCTCCATCTACGAAAATTGAATAGCTAATCATGAAATTGAAGCTACCGGATCTGGTGGTTCAAAAACTAGCTAATCACCAAATTTGTAGCTACTTCATCCGGCATTGTACAAATTTGAACATTAAATACTTACACAGCCCACTTGTGCATAGCATCCGGTGAACTTGTTAATCTCGCGACGATGCATTGCCATCTATGGCGGAGAGAGGCCTCATTGCGGAGTACTTCCGAGTTTGCATTGAACACCTGACAGATCCGGCCCCAAAATGAAACATTGCGGTAGCATCCGTCTTGACCATCATTCAGGGCTGACAACCACGCATTGCACAACACCTTATCATCGCTGACCGAGTAGACATTCCTCTTGGAATGACCTACGGGTTCAACAAGTTCCTACATTACGCATCCTACTAGTTCCTAAATCCTACAATGGTGGAAGGGAGAAACATACCTGTGGAGGACCCACCACAGTTCCGTTGGAGGCGGGTGCGGAACTGCCCGCCCAGCCGGAGCACAGAGCCGCCGCCACCGATTTAGGTGACGGCGGCGCGGCTTCCTCCGCCGCGGGGAAGCTAGCCACCTCCTCCCCTCCTCCACGAACGCATCCTAGTGCAGCTCAGTCCTGGAGAACGCAGATCCGCTGCCGGAGCTGGCCATTGGTGATTTAGCGGACGAGGAAGAGTTAGAGTGGAGTGGAGTGGAAAGGGGATCGGACGAGAGTGAGAGCTAGGGTTTCTTCCGGTGTGGGGATTGAGTGGATATAGGTGGGATCGCAGTGGGCCGTTTCTGACGTGGCGGCCTATCCGGGCGCGTCCGGACCGCCCCAAACCCTCCCCACATATGGGCTGGGTTTGGTATTTGCCGGACAGCCCGGGCGTTTGGGCTGCATTTGGGGGAGGCGGTTGGGTGCTGGTTTTCAGCCCAAACCCTATCCGGGCTGTCCGCCCGAACATTTGGGGAGGGTACAAGGGCCTCGGTTGGAGACGGACGAGGAAGAGTCAGAGTGGAGTGGAGTGGAAAGGGGATCGGACGAGAGTGAGAGATAGGGTTTCTTCCGGTGTGGGGATTGAGTGGATATAGGTGGGATCGCAGCGGGCCGTTTCCGACGTGGCGGCCTGTCCGGGCGCGTCCGGACCGCCCCAAACCCTCCCCACATATGGGCTGAGTTTGGTATTTGTCGGACAGCCCGCGCGTTTGGGCTGCGTTTGGGGAGGCGGTTTGGTGCTGGTTATCAGCCCAAACCCTACCCGGGTTGTCCGCCCTAACATTTGGGGAGGGAACGAGGGTCTCGGTTGGAGATGCTCTAACATTTGGGGAGGGTACGAGGGTCTCGGTTGGAGATGCTCTTATAAGTCGGATGGTCTATACCTCCTGACCATAGTTAAGGTCGATGCCGATCATGCACATATGGCCTATGAAGGAAATATTGGATCCAGTGGCTATAAAATGGCCCATGCATGCATTGTTCCAGTTACCTGGGCGCGAAAGCAAATGCAAGGTGTTAAAAATAAGAGGACGATGGCTGCATATATAGCAGATTGGTATTATATTGTGCTATTCGATCATTCTAGCTCCGAGTTCTGTATTCTTGAATTATCTAGCCTTTTACATCATCTGAGGATCGTTTGGAATGATAGGTCTCGGGATCGTGAACGCGCATATGCCTTTGTACATGACCTTTCTTTGCCTTTCCAAAATCCGCCACACTTAAAAATTCTGCAGAGAGAAGGGAAGATTATGTAAGGTAATAACGGTTACAATTAGTGTTGCAGGGCTAAGTAGGCATGCTGAAGGTGATTCCCCACTCAGCAAGTGGCCAGTGAATCTCTAGCCTCAAAGCCCGGTGTGGAAATACAAGCACTGCATGGTTATCTAGCAAAGAACTGTAAACATGCCGAGTGCATACTGGATAATCATTGCAGTAATCTAGTTTGTAATCGATACTAGAGTATGTAAGAGGGACATAGTTATATGTTAAACACTTACACAGTACAAACGCCTTGCGAAAAGGGATTGATTTTGGAGAGTGATGTTTTGTAGCCCGGGCTATATGTAGCCCTTTATTTTGGCTATTTGAAAAATAATTTTTGAATTTTTCAAAAAATCTGAAAAATATATGTACATGTAGCCACGAATATAACCTACAAGTGTGTGAAATCTTAATCCGATTTATGGTATATTATACGCTACACAAAAAGACAAAATTATAAATCTGGGTGTGTGAATAGTGTCCATCAAATCTTATCAGAATTTTTCTTTTTTACTTACCCCAAAATAAAACAAATTTCGGATTGAAACTTGCAGAACTATAGGATATAGTATTGCCTACCTCCAGATTTATTCTGAGATTTTTTTGAAACTTGAAAATACCGTTTTTGAAAATTGAAAATAAAGGTCTACATGTAGCCTGAGCTACAAAAGCCTTTTTCATTGATTTTGCCCCTTTAGGGACAGTGGTACTTTCAATGTTGTATTCGTCTTGTGATGTAAGGGGATCCTTGGACGCCCTGCATTAGAATCGTCCTGTTGGGCCACGGTCTCATTAACGCTTTCCCGTAGCGTGGTTTTGCTTGCTCTGAGGGGCTGAGCGCACGCCGTAAGAAGAACGCGCGTAAACTTGAAAATCCAGTACGAGAGAGCTATATTTAAATCGGATGTCCTCTCATTGAGCAATCGATGTGATACTAATGGGCAGGGTATGTGTCGCTATTTTCGCCCATGGGTCTTGCCCATGGGTGACCCGATTAGTCGTTGGTAGGGTATGGGTCTAAGTTTGTGCCCATGGGTCGCCCGATTAATATAAATAAGTACTATAAATATTACCCATGGGTGACCCGATTAGTCGTGGGTAGGGTATGGGTCTAAGTTTGTGCCCATGGGTCCGATTAATATAAATAAGTACTATAAATATTTATTCTACACATTTGTAGTCTATTTATGCAAGCACGTATCTTTTCTCAAGGAAACAGCTCACAGGAGCAAGACAAACAGAGCAATTGCCGTAGAAGAATGAACAGGACCATACCATGGCTTCGGCTGCTCACACGTCCTGATACTAGAAGCCCAATAGTCCAGCCCTAAGCCTCCAATGGACACAGCAACACTTCACGTTTTGCTGATCATGCAAAATTGTCCGGCCCACAAAATCAAAAAAGCCCATGCAGCGGCAGGGATACACACATCTCGACTAGCCAAAGGAAGTGCGCGTGGAGCTCTGCCTATAAATAGCTAGGGATGCAGGATAGAAGTTGAATGTCTAAATTTAATCTGTTGTGTGCAGACCTGATGGGTGCCTTGTTGGGTCGGGTGACCCGTCGGGTTCGGGCATGGGTATGAGATCATACCCAAGGACAGAGTTTCTCGCCCGTTTATTATTCAGGCATGCATCTGAATGAGGTCGACCTGGTTGAACCCGACCCGATTGCCAGCTTGAGTTCTGGTATGATGAATGTGTGAGTAGGGATGAAAACGGAGCGGATACGGACGGAACTGAGTGGTGCCACATTTGTTTTCATATTTGTTTGCGGAAGCGGAAAGGAATACAGAAACCCCGGAAACAAATACGGAAACAAAAATTATCGGAAACAGATATGTACCGAATACGGTGCGGACACGGAACAGAAAGCGGATGTTTGCCGGAACAAAGCAACCCCTTAAATAATGCACGAAAACTCAATCAAACCAACAAAATTGTCAATTTTCTAAGACGAAATAAAATAACAAAATTGTCAATTTTCTAAGACGAAATAAAATATAACGAGTTATCATGATTATATAATATAGTGTGCTATCAACTTTGGCAACATTAAGAAACATCTACTATCGTCCTTAACACTAGTGCTACACTGAAATGTCGAACTGGTAACGACTCGAGATGGACATGATATGCGAGTATATATGGCCTAAACACGGTAGCTTCAGATCCTTTTTTTTTTTATTCATATCATGTAATGTGCCTAAATGTTTCTACTGAAATTATTGGCCCTACTGGATGTGGAAAGCACCGCATAGCAAAAACGGAAAGTTCCGTATTACCGGAAACGGAAAGTTCCGTTTCCGTGGTCATTCCACCGGAATCTGCTGTTCCGTTTCCGTTTCCGCATAAAAGTTTCCGTTTCCGTTTTGCAAAATTCCGTTTCCGTTTCCGTATTTCTATTCCATTTCCGTTTTTCCGCGGAAAAGTCGAAAAGATTCCGCTCCGTTTTCATCCCTATGTGTGGGATTCTGATCTACTAGCGAATGTCGCTGATATTGTAATGGGCGATTTGCCCAACAATTTTTCGTAATAAAGTTGCTTTACATGTCAAAAAAAAATGGTCCCTTAATTACATGCATGATCAAGGAGCTTTATTCACTTGGTCCTTCCAGTAGCTAGGAATCTCCACTGTTCCTATCTTTGCCTTTAGCAAATAATAGCAAGGCTATGTACAAATTAACTTCTCAGGGAGTGGTCCATAAAGCGTAATTCCGATTATGAATCTAGTGGTTACAATTCCAATACTGGCGTCACGTAATTTCCAAGGTGCAATTGGCGTCAATTCTAATATGGGTAAAGAAAGCACATGTTCATTTAGTCAACAAAATAAGCCATTAGTGGCTAACGAGTTTCTTCGAACTCCGGTACATAACAAAATGCTAACTGCCTAGGCTTGCTGCTAGACTATCCGTAAGCAATTGTTTCATGGGCGAGCTAACGTAGCCAATCAATGAAAGTGAAGAGGTGGGTCTAAAAGTTAGAGAAACTAGTACGTGAGAACTTTATAACTCTGATGCTCTATACTGACCATGCTTAAGATCGATCCCAACCATGCATCCCCATAGGGAGGAAATGTTTTTTTTTTTGACGGGCATAGGGAGGAAATGTTGGACTCACCGGCTATAAAATGGCTCATGCATTATTGAATTTATCTGAGGGCCAAAGCAAATGCAAGGTGCTATAAAGAGAAGACATTGGCGTTGGGTGCATATATAACAGATTAATAGTATCTTGTGCTTTTCGGCCATTTTAGCTATGGGATCTCTCTTATTAAATTCTCTTAGCTTCTTAGATGATTCGAGGATCGTTCGGAATAGCAGGTGTTTTTTTTTTTTGCGAAACACAGTACAACGCAGACGCTCACATACACGCGCATACACTCACCCCTATGAACGCACACACGCACACCCTACCCCTATGAGCACCTCCGAGAGACTGAGCCGGCGGTTGAGTCTTGAGATTGACGAAGTCACCACGGGCGCCTCGCTGTCGACGGGAACGTCGCCTCCCACTGAAGAATATTCCGCCTAAATGAGAAACACCAGCGTCAAACCTGGGGTTTGAACTCTGGTGGGCTGGGGGTACAACCACCCTCCTAACCATCTTGCCACAGGCAAGTTCTCGGAATAGCAGGTGTCGGGATGGTGAACGTGCATATACATTTGCACAATTGTACGAGGTCTTGTTTCTCATCTTCTAACTGATGTGAAATCGCCTGGTTGGGCCGCAAGCCCATTAATGCTTCCATATAAGGCGAGCAGGCACGTACCTATCTATCTATATATTAAGTTGGAGAGGATTTAGCTCTCCACAGCGAGCCAGCGCAGCGGGCACTGTTTTACTATGCTCCGCTACAGTATAACAGCGCCCGTTGTGTTTTTTTGCAAAAAGACCCCCGAGTTTGCGGAAAATTGCTATTCGAACTTCTCAGTACACAGAACCTCGAGAGGAAGGACCTGTTTGTAATTACATGAAAACCTAGGTTCTTTTTTGTAAAAAAACCACCGCATCTCCTCCCTCCTCCTTCTCTCTCACGCGCGTCGTCGGGTTCGCCGCCGCCGTTGACGCGAGTCCTCGCCGCTCCGGTGCTCCCCGTCCGGATCCACGCACACGTCGACCTTCGCCGTCGCGCCATGTATCTTCTCACCGACCACCGCTTGCCGAAACACCGCGTGACCGCCGGAATCGACTCCAACATGCTCGCTGACCGGCCGCCGCGTCCGCCCGCTACCAGAGACGCTCCGGCGACCTACAGCTAGCGGCGCCGCTGCTCCCTGGCACCCCGCGTCTGCGCGACTCCAGCGCAGCTAGCCGCATGCCCTATCTCGCCGTAGTGCGCCATCGCCGTCCTTGCCGTTGCCGCGGCAGCTCCGGCCACTGCTGATGTCATCATGACGTCGCAGTGGGCCTGGGCTGGGAAGCGGGCCGTCGGCTGGGCTGGGCTGCTTGCTGGACACCTACCTCGGCCCTCTCTATTTTTTCCCCTTTTTGTTCTGCATTTCTATTTTCCAAAACTTTTTAAACACAATTCCAAATCAAATCAAACCAAAACCTAAAAAAATGTAAAAAAAAATAGTCATTTCAAATACTTTGAAACCTTCTCTAAATTGTTTGAAATCTTATTTTCCAAATGAAAATAACTGGATCAGAATACGTAATTAAAAAAAAAAACATGCTTCAAACAATTTAAACCACTTTACAACTTATTACATCATTTCAAACAAATTAATATTTAATCTATATATTAAGTTGGAGAGGATTTAGCTCGCCACAGCGAGCCAGCGCAGCGGGCACTGTTTTACTGTGCTCCGCTACAGTATAACAGTGTCCGTTGGTTTTTTTGCAAAAAGACCCTCGAGTTTGCGGAAAATTGCTATTCGAACTTCTCAGTACACAGAACCTCGAGAGGAAGGACCTGTTTGTAATTACATGAAAACCTAGGTTCTTTTTTGTAAAAAAACCACCGCATCTCCTCCCTCCTCCTTCTCTCTCACGCGCGCCGTCGGGTTCGCCGCCGCCGTTGACGCGAGTCCTCGCCGCTCCGGTACTCCCCGTCCGGATCCACGCACACGTCGACCTTCGCCATCGCGCCATGTATCTTCTCACCGACCACCGCTTGCCGAAACACCGCGTGACTGCCGGAATCGACTCCAACAGCTCGCTGACCGGCCGCCGCGTCCGCCCGCTACCGGAGACGCTCCGGCGACCTACAGCTAGCGGCGCCGCTGCTCCCTGGCACCCCGCGTCTGCGCGACTCCGGCGCAGCTGGCCGCATGCCCTATCTCGCCGTAGTGCGCCATCGCCGTCCTTGCCGTTGCCGCGGCAGCTCCGGCCACTACTGACGTCATCATGACGTCGCAGTGGGCCTGGGCTGGGAAGTGGGCCGTCGGCTGGGCTGGGCTGCTTGCTGGACACCTACCTCGGCCCTCTCTATTTTTTTCCCCTTTTCGTTCTGCATTTCTATTTTCCAAAACTTTTCAAACACAATTCCAAATCAAATCAAACCAAAACCTAAAAAAATGTAAAAAACAAAATAGTCATTTCAAATACTTTGAAACCTTCTCTAAATTGTTTGAAATCTTATTTTCCAAATGAAAATAACTGGATCAGAATACGTAATTAAAAAAAACATGCTTCAAACAATTTAAACCACTTTACAACTTATTACATCATTTCAAACAAATTAATATTTAGATATAATTTAACTAAACTGCCTCCAAATATGTATACAAATTACCTAAATGTTAGAAATAATCAATATTTCGACACAACCATAATATGTTTCCTCTTATTTTTGATGATAAATAATAAAATTATGGCAAGACAGAACCATATTTGATAATTTCAATTTAGCTAGCATATCTGGAAGAAATATATCTTATATTCCTCTAATTCTGTAGTTACACTTAAAAAAATGTTTGCTTACATAAATATTTCCATTAAATGCAAATTCATTTCCCCAAATTATAGACTGAGTTCAAATTGAATTTAATAAATGCTCAAACAACGTATTTCCTCTGATTATTAAGTTAAATTAAATATTTAAGACAACACAAAACCACATCATATCAAACCGAATAAGTCAACGTTTACAAATAATATAACTAAACTCGCTCTAATTATGCAATTCAATTTACTAAATGCTCAAAATGAACTTAACTCTCTCTAACTACATAATTAAATTTAAATAATGCTTTATTACATGCGCACTTTAAGAAATCGCAAATTCTTTACCTCCAAAGATGGATTGAATTTAATAGTTACTAAATACAAACATATTATACCATTTCAAAATAGTTCATAATTAGAGATAATATAACTGAACTCTCTCTAAATATGCAGTTAAATTTAATAAATGCTCAAATTAGTAAATATTTTGATATAATCATAAAATTTAAAAATGCTTGATTACTTATATTTGTTAAATGGCACCATTGCTAAAGTACAAACATATTGTATCAACTTGATTAGACAAATATTTGAAAAAAAAATGCAAATTCATAACTCTAACTATGGATTGAATTTGAATTAAATTTAACAAATTCTCATAGAACTTACTCCCTCTAAAAAGTACAAACATATTGTAACTCAAATCTACATAACTTCCCATTTTGAACAATTTTCAAAAAATCTAAACAACCTTTTAGACGTAAACTATCTTTCAATTTCATTGATTTCCAAATATTCAACAAATTTAAATGCCTGCATTTCCAAATTTGAATTTTACCCACACACGCGCGGCATCGCCGCGCAAATTTACCTAGTATATCCAGTAGGAGTGAGAGCTTTTGCTCAACAACAAAAAAGTAGGAATGAGAGCTTCGGCTGCCCATTAGACATGTGCGATCCATCCAGCTATGCTGGGCGACACCAGGCCTTTTTTAAGATACATGCAAATGGTATACTATTTGTATAGTTCATAACTTGGGATATCATGAGAATAGCATGTGTTTTGGCAAAGTGAAAAATAAATGAACAGAACGAGGTTTCATCCGTGCTTACAGTTGTAATACATGTCTATAAGGAACAAAAATTAGTGTCCAAAGAACAAATAACATCTACAAAAACGGAACAGAAAATGGGCGATAATTATAGGGCAGTGGATCAAATCACAAAAAAAGAAAAAACAATAGAATTTAGACGAAAGTAGAATGCAATTTTGACACATAAGGAACAAATCATGACAACTAATGGAACATAATTTGGATTTCATTCCCGGGAAATCATCACTACAATAGGCAGAACAAAATTTTAACACGTGAGTAATAAATCATGACTATTAGTGATTTTTTTGACTAACTTGAACAGAATAATCTCTTATAACGTGAAACTGCATGCACATGTTTGATTACTAGGTTACTAAAGGGATGCAAGTTTGATCGCGAGAGGAAGGTGAAAAGGAAGATTAGCATGTATATTGGCTGCGATGCAATCAGAGTTACTGTCTGATATCATCCACTATATAGCATCATGTTGTCCCGTTGCAATGCTCGAGCATTTACCTATTCCTAATAACAAACAAGTGGTTACAATTCCAATACTGAAGTGGCCTAAGTACCAAGTTGCAGAAGGAGTCAATTCTAAATACTTGTTCCTTTTAGTCAACAAAATGAGTTACTACTGTCTAACTAGTCCGTTGGAACTTCAGCGCGTAACTAGAAGTTAACCGCGAGGGTTTTCTGCAAGACTCTTCGTAAGAAATTGTTTCATGGGTGAATGTGGCCAATTAATCAAATTAAAGAGGTGGGTAGTAGGTCTAAACTTTAGAGCAACTAGTACATGATAACTTTATATCTTTGATGCTCTATATTGACTATGGTTAAGATCGATCCCAACCATGCCCATATGGAGTAAATGTTGCACCCACTGGCTATAAAATGGCCCATGCATTTTTGCAATTACCTGGGTGCCAAAGCAAATGCAAGGTGCTATAAAGAGAGGACGTTGGAGTTGGGTTCATATAGAGCATAGTAATAGTATCTTGTGCTATTCGTCCATTAATCTAGCTTTGGGTTCTTTCTTCTTGAATCCTCTAGCTTCTTTGATGATTCGAGGATCGTTCGGAATGATAGGTGTCGGGATGGTGAACACGCATATACCTTTGCACGACTGTACAATATCTATGTTCTTTTCTTCTAAATGTCTCGGCTGGGCTAGGGGGCCAGTAATGGTTTCCCATCATGTGGTTTTTGTGGGTATTGAGCGCACGCCGTATGGCCCTGGTAAGACGAGCGTGCACATACTTATATATCCAGTACGAGCGAGAGCTTTGTTTAAACCAGTTGTGCTCTCATTGAGCGAGCAAGGTGAACTAAACCAAGACTGTTACGATCACCGCACAAGGACATACACATGCATGTGAAATGAATTTTTAGAGGCCGAATCCCTTCGACAAGTGCGAGCCATCCAGCCATGCCGGGCCACACCGAGGCCTTTTTCAGATACATCCAAATGGTATGTAATCAGAATTGCATGTGTGTGTCATAAAGTAAAAATATATGAACAAACGAGGTTTCACCCGTGCTTACTGTTGTAGTATATGTTTATATGGAACAAAAAATTAGAGTTCAATGAACAAATAACATCTATAAAAAGTGGAACAAAAAATGGGCGATAAATTTAGGGCACTAAAACATATCACAAAAATAAACAGAAAACTAGAATTTAGACCAAAGTAGAACAAATTTTGTCACAAAGGAACAAATCACGACAACTAATGGAACATAACTTAGAATAAGTGGAACCAAATTTAACTCCTCTAGATATAATCACAACTATAGGTAGAACAAAATTTTGACACGTGAGGAATAAACCATGACTATTTGTGAAACACAATTTTGGACTAAGTTGAACAAAATTTTAGCTCCTGTAGAGCAAATGAGAACTATCGACGAAACAAATATTGCACTTACTAAAACCATCACGAGTGAAACAAATCACAGCTCTAATTAAGGGGAAAAAAATCAAACCAAGTGAAACAATTTTTACGGAACATGGAACAAATCACAACTTTTTAACTATTTATTTAAACTTTGTACGGGATGGACCAAAATTTGCACACTGGGAAGTTATTGTGACCACTACGATTACCCCAATTCGTTCCCAGACTACCATTGTCAATGTATCTGGAGCAGCCATATTTTATTGTTCAATAGTTTAACCTATTAAGTAAACACTATCAGGTTTGCACACTGGGAAGTTATTGTCAGATTTAGTGATAGTGTGTTTTACAATGTTGTCGATAACTGTTATTGATGATAATCAATAGATGTATATATATTTTTAGAATTTCTTTGAATTTACAAATAATTTTATACAACAACACTGCTAATTAAATACTAATTTTAGATTTTTCAGGTCAATCAGTAAAGATGCGAGTATTCATGTTCATAGTCTATTTCGTGAATGCGGCGCAGCAGTGACACAGAGGCAGAGATGCTCGGCATGCTGGGCTGCGGAGGCGGCGGTGACGACGCAAAGGTGGATGCTCGGCATGCTGGGCTGTGGAGGCGGCGGCGACGACGCAGAGGCAGATGTTCGACACGCTTGGCTAAGGCCGCAAGGGCGAGACGGCTGACGCGGCTAATATGTCATCACGTGTGGTGAAGCGTGTGCTCAAGGACTGGGCGATGTCTGCTGTAACATGGCCCACATTGTTGTATGTAGACTGACACATTGCCGATGATCTATCCGGAATTCCGGGAGGCGGCGATGGGGGTGTGAATGAGTTCGTGAGAGAGAAAATCAGGGGTACGGCTGACACACACTACCGTTGGTTGCTTTTCTGATATACACTGATGTACAAAGGGAAAGAGATGCTTCATATCATGTTGTTGTGGGTACTATGTGCTATGCTCCGTTGTGTGCGCTGTTTGGGTCAATCTTGTTCTTGGACAATTCATAGATTTAATTTAAGATTTGGAGCAATTTTGTTTTTTCTTATGTGTACTGATGTGGCAATGCTCTCTGCTGCCATTTGTTGTACAAGGAGAAGAAGAAACGGCGGGAGATGGAGAAATTGCTAGCTGTTTGTGTTATTGGTGTCTAAGCTTACTATTTGTTGGTTGTTCCTACTGATTCTTGTGTTGAAAAAACAAAAATATTTCAGCCATTTCAAAGCGATGTTATAATGAATAATTTTCAAGGAGTGATCAACAACATGTGAAATTTTGTAGGAGAAAGTCTTCCTAAAGGAGTCCTGTTTTGAGATATAGGAGATAAAATTCAGAGGAATTGTTGCACGTACCATTTCCTCTTCGCAATCGTGTTCTAAATTCATCCCGTCTCATGTTCGCTTTTTACAGAATCCTGAGCTCATTGCTTTGGGATTGACCACCTCAAACACATTACGACCGCCATCGGCGGGGGGGGGGGGGGGGGGGGGGTAGAGGATGAGCAGCGAAACGTTCGTGTTGAAATGGAGGATGTGAATCTGTGTGTGTCGGTGGTGTGGGGGAGGGGGGGCTTAAGCCTTGTTTATTGGGTTTGGAGCAAACAATATTTTTCTCCCGTTGCAACGCACGGTCATTTTGCTAGTACTGTACAATTTTTGGTCACATTACGTGCTAGGGGTAAAAAAAGTCTTTTCTTGACTCTATTTAACACCGTTGGTGAACAAAATGCACTAGAGTGTCATATAGGGAAAGAAATTTTGAAAAGAGGTCACATAGGGAAGAAAATTTTATCCGTTGTCAAATAAAGAAGGCAGTGTCATATAAGGAATTTTCTCTATTTTTTAACACACGAGTGCCACCGTCTCCTCCCCTGTTCCCCTCATTGTGCCGCCTCTCAAGCTCCCGCCGCCGACGACGTCGCCCGGTGTGGCGGTTCTCCAGCCGCACGCGATGCCACTCACGCTCCCAACAGTCCGGGGTCCTGCCGCCAACACCGCCGCCTAGGAGGCCGAATCTCGAACTTCCCGTGCTGCTCGGAGCCTGGGAGAGATGTTGAGACGATGTCCTGGTCTTGTCGCCGCTACTTGCGGCGGATCTCAACCTTCCTGCGCCGCCACTCGTAAGCCCTTGCTCCCGCCGTCGTCACCGCTTTTGTTACCGTCGTAGGCGCATAATTGATCTACCGAGAACAAAGCAATCCACAACATGATGACGACACCGAGATTTGTTAACGCAGTTCGGCGAACTCGCCTACATCTGCGGGGCATGACTACGGGCGCTCCTCCCCACTGATACTGCAACCTTGGTCGCCCTAGGCGCCGGCACAAGCCGCCGGCTCCTCCTGCGTGCCTGTTGCTATCAAGTCGTCATCATGTTGTGGATTGCTTGGTTCTCGGTAGATCAATTATGCGCCTACGACGGTAACAATTGGTATCAGAGCGAGGTTGAAGGCAGCGGATTGTTGATCTAGAGAATGAGAAATTAGACGTTGTGATCAGAGGTCGTCCGCATCGCAAATCAAGGCGGCATGCGCTGAGAATCTGATTGGTGACACGTCGAAATTTCAAGAAGCACCGGAAACAGCATCGGCAGCGTGCACGAGTGTCCATGGTGGGCGGCGGAAATTCGCGGTACAGATCGCTTCGATCTCGGCGAGTTGGCGGCACACTCGGAATCGATTCACGACATGCAGGTTGGCAGATCGATCGGATAGGCGGCGCGTGTGGTACCTGAGGAACTCGGCGAGTTAGATGTGCCGAGATCGGCCGCATCCACAGGAGGCAACGTAACGCGTAGCAGCAGGCAGCAGCTCCGACGGGGGCCAGCCAAGGCAGGACCCAGTGGAGCGCTCGCTGCAGGTGGCAGCAGGCCCATTGCCAAGAAAGGCCGAAAGCAGTGCTGGGCTACGCGCATGGGAGAAGCCGAGACGTGTGTATGCGGAGGTGCTGGCAGGTCCGGCGCAGTGTTCAGGTTGATCGATCGGAAGCAGCAGTGCACGAGAGATTTGTTGTTTAAAAAAAAAGCGTCAAGTATCGTGTGTGGTTTCCATGGGGAGCAAGAAAAAAAAGGAGATTGATTAGGTGCTTTGGCAACACGTGCGTGTGAGGGTTGATAGAAATTCTGTTGGTACGTGAAGATGGAAAGCACTAAGGAAGTTCTTTTTTGTGGATTTTTTGCTCGGTTGGATGGAAACAATTGCTCGGTACGGAGAAAGACGTGGAGTCGCAGGTTCACGGGAAGATTGACAGTTTGGTCAAAGTTATTTGATCTGAGCGTTGTATGGGCGACGCTCGATGATGTAGCATGGGGCCAAGTTGATCAAGATGGACTCGATGCGGCGAGAGGCGATGTGTGTATAAGGCTCGTGGAGTCTGGAGCATGTCGTGCAGTCGGATACGTTCGGCTGGTTTGGACTGGACAGTCTGACAGATCGACGGGAGGTCAGTCGGACAGAAGACGGTGAAGATCGGCGACAACGACGTAGGAGCGTGAGGGCTGATGGTGTCCGTACTCTGTGGCGTGGAAACACGTGGCGCATGGTTATGCGTGCTTCGACGTGCGGTGGCGCGGGGCCGATTCAAGATGGAGCGCTTATGAGATCTTGAGGTAGGCGGGGCGTGGGGTGGATTGATCATCTACCAAGGAGTCATGTTGAAGGTGGAGCTGGTGTCTCTGGCGGAGGTTCCACTCGGCTGATGGAGGGGCTGCGGCGTAAGCTAACGGAGAGTCGAAGCCTAGTCAGCGGGAAGGCGAGAGGCACGTGGTCTGGACTGGAGCTCCGGGTCTAGAGAGATGCGTGGAATTCGGCATCGGTCGAGTATGATTGATGGTTGTCTGCAGTGGGGCCTGAGGTGGTGTGGGTTAGCGACCCGGTAGATCTTGGCCAAGATTGCGGATACTCGACGCGGTTATAGCGGCGAGGCGTGCGGTAAGCACGGAACACAGCAACAGACCAGGGCACAGGCGGTCAGACATGTGGTCAGATAGGTATGCAGGGGTGCTGAAGCAGTGTTGACGAGTATCGGATTCAAGTTGTTTGTTGTGTTTGTGTCGAATATTATGTACGAGTTGGGTTACGTTTGGATTTAGAGTTGTATTAGGTGTGGATAGAATACGAGTAGTGTTCGAGTCGAACTCTTGTAGTCTGAGCCTTCCATATAATGAGGGGAGCACCACACGTGTAACCCATGACGACTTGATAGCAACAGACACGCAGGGGGAGCCGACGGCTTGTGCCGGTGCCTAGGGCGGCCAGGGTTGCAGTATCAATGGGGAGGAGCGCCCGTAGTCATGCCCCGCAGATGTAGACGAGTTCGCCGAACTGCGTTAACAAATGTCGGTATCGTCATCGTGCTGGGATTGCTTGATTCTCGGTAGATCAATTATATCCGTCGCCCTGGCACAATGGCTGCCGTCAAGGGGAGATGAGACGCTGTGCCGTTCTTCACGAAGGCCACGAATGCGTCTCGATCTCAACCTATGAGCGCGGCACTACTCCTCTGCATAACCACCCGTGAGTGCCATCCGCCGCATAACTCCGTCAGATTTGTTCTCTTTTTTTGCGTGCTTTGAGGCCCTTAACACGTTCGACAATATTCCTCACTGAGACCAGCGCTAGTTCATAGTCCACGCTGGTCTTTGAAAGCATACCACATACCACATGAAGGCACCCAAATCATACCGATCTTGTTCTTTTTATGGTCTCGAATTAAATGTTTGATACGTTTTAGCTTTGTTATATATGTCAAACAGATGCAATTGCATCGCACATGGTTCTGCTTGGATAACTAGATATATGTACTCGCCGACGAGTGGCAGAGCCAATGTAGGCTACCGTTGGGAGGGCGAGAATACTTGATCTCTGACGCGCTACGCCAGCATCGCAGAAGAAGTGAAGAACATGTGGGCAGCGTCGCTAGTGGCTCACCGCCATCAGCATATATGGTAGTGTCAACGCCGTCCGCCACGCTGGGTCGGATATGCGACCAATCTCCAAGCACGGATGTGGTGGCTGCGCTCCGCTGCGCCTGCCTGTGCAGCTACTAACCTCGCGGGCTACGCTTGATCTGTTGCCAAGGAGCCGCCAGAGCCACGAGATGTTGCCAGAGTCAAGATCTCGGGTGCACCACTGGGAAGTGGGAACTCCATCACACCTCCACCGGGTAAGACTTAAGAGGCCAACCGCCTTCCATCCCGCTCATACCGCTGTGTGGAGGACGCCACGCGCCGTGGTTTGGATTCCATCGTGCCCAAGGTCGTTGATATGAGGACGAAGAAACGGATCCGTGCGACCACCGTCAGAGGCTTTGCTCGGGAGCGACAAGGGTTACTGACTGGAGGAGGAAAGCGAGATGACTCGTGTGGACAGTTTTTAACAGGTTGTATTTTCTTTCCTCACAAGTACAACAAGTGTGCATAAGAAATAACTAATGTTTAGATTCCAAGGACAAGCAACAATCGTTGCTGTCATCATATTAAGAATGGAAATAGAGTTTACAACAAGGTTGTGGCCTTGCCACCCGCCATTACAACTCAACGCTTACTCCTCTCCCTGTCCCACTCGTCGCCTGGCCGCATGCCACAGCGCTATCTCCTCGTTTGTCCTTCTGATGACTGAGTTCATGCTCGCTTCTTTGCCTTCAAACACTCGGCTATTCCTCTCCAGCCAAAGTCAAGCCTCATCCCTGCTATGATTAGCGTGGCCGTTTCTTCTTTCTCTTTCTGCTGCATCTTGCCAATGTTTGCGTCCACCAATCCCGCACAGATATATGGTTGTTGGGTGTGGTGTCCTGATGCTGCCTTGACTGACATAGTCTGAACCAAAATGTTCTAGAGAAGGAACAGTTGACAAGAAGGTGGCTGATCGTTTCTGGCTCCTGATCACAGAGAACGCAGCGTGCAGGAATCAGCACCTATTCCTCATAACTAACCAGCTGAAATATTTTTCTTTGAGTGGTGCTCTGCTTTTCCATAAGGTCTTTGCATAATCAGCAGTGATTGCGCCATAGAAGAAGGCTTTGTAGGCTGAAGCCGGTGTGTACAGACCGTTTGACGTGAGCCGCCATTTGAAGCTGTCTACTTCATTGGATAATGGTACCCTATCTTGCAAGGTACACCAAAGCTGGATAAACTGCACCAGCGCCTCAATAGAGAGAGATCCTCGAATGTCCTTAACCCAGTTTCCCTCATGCAGGGCATCAAAAACTGTTCTCCTTTTCCCACATCTAGCAGTCACAAACTTGTAGAGCGCTGGTGCAGTTTCTCTCGGGCTGCTCCCCTCCAGCAACGGTCAGACCAGAAGTTCATCTTCTCACCATTTCCTGTGATGCATTGAGTAGCAGCTAGAAACATTTTTTCTGCATCAGGCGATAGCTTGAATTGTAAGCCAGACCAAGAGCGCATCGAACTTGTCTTATCAAACCAGCGCCAACGCATCCGAAGGGCATCATTCAGGATCTTGAGGTTATGGATTCCTAATCTTCCAAGCTCGGTTGGCATGCACACACTGTTCCACGCAACGCGACAGTTGCCACCATTTGCCTCTGCCGATCCATGCCACAAAAAGCCCCTGCAGATTTTATTGATCTTCTTGATCACCCAGGCTGGCAGGTCCAAGGACAGCATATGATAAACCGCAATTGCCGATAAGACAGTCTTTACCAGTATCAGACGTCCACTGTCAGTGAGCATGACTGTTTTCCAAGAGACTAGACGCTGTTCAATTTTATCGATGAGCACCAGAAGGTCCTCTTTGCGCAGTCTTGTCAGAGATAGAGGCAAGCCCAGATATTTGCAAGGAAATTCAGAGATCTTGCATGGGAATGGTTGAGTAATCTACTGGATATTGATCTCCGAGCAGGCAATAGGTGCAGTTTCACATTTGGCAAGGTTACAAGATAGTCCAGAGGCAGCACCAAACAGATCGAGGATGGCCCTGGTGGCAGCTAGCTCGTGTGATGTTGGTTTCAGAAACATTGCTGCATCATCAGCAAACAAGGACAGCCTGTGCCTAATTCCCCACTGTTGTAGATTTTGAAAGACTCCCGCTTGTTCCGCCTTGCAGATGCACGAATTTAGCACGTCCATGACTAGAATAAACCAGATTGGGGAAGCAGGATCACCTTGTCGTAGGCCCTTAGCATGCCAAATCTTTTCCCCTGGACTACCATTGATTAGCACCCTAGTGCTGGCAGTGGACAACAGAAGGGCCACCCAGGAGCAGAACTTAGTCCTGAAGCCTCTTTTTCTCATCACCGCCATAAGGAAGGGCCTAGACACAGAGTCAAAAGCTCTCGCTATATCAAGCTTCAGAAAGACAGCATGTATCTTGCGCCGGTGCAGGGTTTTTGCTGATTGCTCCACTAGCATAAAGTTGTCCTGGATCGATCGTCCTTTAACGAAAGCGCTTTGATTCACTGATATGAGGTCCTCCAAACGTGGTGCCACTCGATTGGCATTCAGAAAGAATAAGCAATCACACAACTCTGAAATTTATATTACGGAGCTGATAGCTCAGCACCAGAGGCTAAGCCTCCTATTATGAACTGTTTATTTGGATGTTACATTTTTTGTACCTATCATTGTACCAGAACTATCAATCTTGTTCATGAGGCGACAAATCTAGCTATCTAAGGTACGGAAGTACAGGCTTTAATATCTATGCTGTTTAAGGTACACATGCGATTAATATACTGTTTAAGTTACATCATATAGTAGCACTTTCAGCACCATCAAACAAAGTGCTTATCTTCCTCCTGAAATGCTTGATATTGTGCCAATAGTAGCTGATGAAGGATATGACATGACGTATGAATCGAACCCTTCATTTTGCATCAAGGCCAGCGCTTGGATGCTCTGATGAGCTACTAGTTCAGGTAGTTCAACTTGCCCTTCTAAGTATTGGATCACTTGCTGCATGCTAGGCCTTGCAGATGCAAATGGGTGTGAGCACAGTAGTCCTAGCTTCAGCACCAGATATGCCTCCCCAACATTGTAGTGACCTTTAAGCCTTGTATCTATTGCATCAGCGAGTGATCCTTGCTGCACATGCTCAAGCACCCAATCGACCAACATGACATGCTTATCTTGTGTGCTTTGCCTGATAGGTCTTTGTCCACAAGTGACCTCTAGAATGAAAGTACCAAAGGCAAATACGTCGGAAAGAGGAGTAGCCTTGCCTGTGCGTGCTAGCTCTGGAGCAAGGTAGCCAATGGTGCCAACAACCCGTGTTGTTTCTTGTTCAACGCCATGGTCATACAACCTTGCTAGACCGAAATCACCCAGTCGTCCATTCAACTCATCATCAAGGAGCACATTGCTTGCCTTGATGTCTCGGTGGATGACTACTTTCTCCCACTCCTCGTGGAGATAAATCAGTGCATATGCAATGCCCCTGATGATCCGAAACCTTTGGTCCCATCTTAATGTGGGCTTGTCAGCTTCACCATACAAGTACTTATCAAGACTTCCTTTGGGCATGTACTCGTACACTAACAGGAGCTCACCATGCCGCCTGCAATACCCAAGTAACTGTACCAAATTTGGATTCTGAAGTCGGCCAATGCTAACAATTTCTGCGATGAACTCCTTCATGCCTTGCCTGGAGTCATGTGACACTCTCTTCACAGCTACCATTAATTTGTTCCTTGGCAGCACTCCTCTGTATACTCTTCCAAATCCTCCGGCACCTAGGAGGTTTTTGTCGTCGAATCCTTGTGTTGCACGGAACAAATCTTTATACGAAAACCGGTGTGGGCCGAATTCGACCTCCCAGTCGTCATGTAACTCTGCGTACCTCAAATGCCTCCGCACAAGTAGGGACACAACGGTGGCCACAGACAGTATAAGTGCTGCCGTTGCTAGTGGTAGAACGATCTCCAATACACGGAGACGTTGATGATATTTGGGATGAGGACTAGGAGGCAGTTTCGGCAGCATGGAGACGTTGATAGCTGGAGCAGGATTCTTCAGGCCAAAGCTCCAACCGAGCACATAGTGCCTCGTGTCTATCTTGCCCATTGCAGCTGTGAATCCTATGTATGCCACATCTGTGAGCACAGTTGAGAGGTCGTAGTTTGCCGATACTGTTGGTCTTGTAGGTTTGGCCATGCCGAGAGGAGCCATGGTGGCGATAATCTGCATCTTCTCTCTGTGGTAGTCCACCCACACCTGCATCACCTCTTGGCCATCGAGGCCCAGGCTCTGGAAGGTGCCGTTCACGTCATGGTAGAAGCCAGCATCGTGGGATTGTATGGAGTGGAGACTGTTGATGTCGATGCCGATATGGTTGTCGTTGATGTCCTCGAACTCCATGTTCTTGAAGGTGTCTAGCTCAACTGCGAAGATGTGGTTTGTCTTGTTGCCATTGTTCTGGCTATTGAGGAGACCCAGGAACTGCATCGGCATCGCTGCTGAGAAGTTCTTGCTCGGCGCAATGAACATGGCCATGCCATTGCTGCTCAAGTCTTTGTAGGGGGAAATGATGGCGAAGACGAACGAGAAGGAGAATGATTGTATGGACCCATCAGACGAATTGTGGAAGCGCAGCGGAATCGGGTAGAGAGCATGGCCCTTTCCCAGGGGCGCACCACTGGTGAGCTCAAGTAACCCATTGGGCATGACCGTGGCCGTACCATCGAGGGTGAGGTTAGTGTTGGAGAAGCCGGAGTAGCTAAACTGGTGGTTATTGCCGGCAACGAAGCCAAGGCCAAGAAAGAGTAGTTTGAGAAGCAACAAGGAGACATGCTTCATGTTGGAAATGGGCATGAAAAACGGCATAAGCAGGTTCATATATGCATGGGCAGCAGCGGACCTTTTACTCTACTTAGCCGTGTATCGGTGAGAGGACTCTCATTTTGCAGTTTTTTTTTTCAAGACTGGTGGGCCTTTTCTTATTGTTTGGTTTCCCTTGAATAGAGCTTTGATCCTGCTCTGAATACAGTGTTGATATAGACTAATTTGAGAATTGATGTGCCGTTGCAGGAACGGCAGAGCATCTCGGTCAAGATTTTTTAGTCTTCAGTCATGTGGTGCGTGATGGTAAATGGGCAGTACACACTTGACTTGAGAGTGCCATGTCCTGAGTCCAGAGGAACTTTCCTACTCTTTTAATGTTTGTGTTGAAATTTATTATGCCCGGGCAGCAACGGCAGGGGATCTCAATGAACCTTTTAGTCTTCGATCATGTACATGAATGGTTGGCCTAACTTTAAGCAGCCCGCATTTAAAGGCGGATAACAACAGAATATGACATTGGATGCAAATTTTCTAATTTCAATAGCATCGCTGTTTGGCGGCGACTCGTGGAAGACTAATGGAAAACATGTGAGATCAGCTTTTCTTGACAATAAATTGACATATATGGAAATATATAGTTACTACTTCGTCGATTATGTGTAACACCCTCCGTACCAAAATATAAGATTTTTTAGCATTTCTGGTTTCATCCTGATTTGTTGCTAAATGAGTGAATCAACATACTAAAACATGTCTACATACATATGAATTAGGACAAAGACAGAAAGGTTAGAAAGTCTTATATTTTTATACGGAGGGAGTAGAAAAGAGCTCGGATTGTCCGTTGTGGGAGACTAGCTCTAACATTTGTTTGCAATATTCAGTTGTTTAAGAAACCATATTAGTTAATCAGTGTGAAGATCTTTTATATTTAATAAATGTATTACAGAAAGTTTGGTGATCTAGCATCGATAACTGATGAAACATCTAGCTGAATCGAAATTTTCTATGACCTAATGTTAAGCATCTCAAATCAACGCGCCAAGTCTTTAGTCAAGTAAGAGCATTTCCACTCGTGGCGCCCAACTAACGTCTGGAAGTAGTGTCGGACGGGGCTGCTGGGGCCTTCTGGGCGAGCTGCCGCGTATCAGGGGCGCCTCTTCCCACTCGTGGCCCCAATATCGATTTTTTTGAAGTTAAAATTTGATGATTTTCATTCAAACTTTAGGAAATTTCACATGCTCGAATAAAATTTAGATTAACTAAACCCTAAACCTAAATCTACCGCCACGAGAACGCCTCCCAATCCTCCTCCTTAATGTTGTACCCGCCGATTGCTCTGCCGTCCTGGTCGCATGTGCCACTGGGCCCTGCCACGCCATCGGGGTCGAGGTCGATGAATGACGCGCCTATCATATGGACTTGTCCCTCAGAGACCACGCTAGGGCATCGCCCTTTGGCAACGTCCGGACATCGTTCATCGAGTGCTCCAACATGCGGCTCAACTCGGGGGAGTCGTCGGGGTCGGTGTCCGGGGTCACGCATCGCCAGATCGCCTCCTACAGACGGAGCATTTGGGCCAGCTCCGGCTTAACCTTCTTCGCGGGTGGAGGAGGCGCGCGCTCACGGACGACGAGGCCGCCCGTGCGAAGGCACGACGGTGTGTTCGGCTCGTCCTTGGGCGTGCGCGGTGCCTTGCAGAAGGAGGAGGAAGAGCGTGAGGAGGAGGCCGACGACAACTGGGTCTTCCTCGGTGCCCAGCAACTTGCCTGGGGAGCCCGGAACGCCGACGAGGGCGCGAGCAGGCGCTTGTCATGGTGGGAGATTGGCGCCATCACGGTGAGGAGCGTGCACCTAGGCACGCCCCATAATGCCACGCGCCAGGCGACGTTCTTGTTCCGCGGTGCGTTCCCGGGATGTCCCAGCGGGCCATCTCCTCGGCATGGAGACGCCTGAACTCCACCTCGTAGCGCTCCACGTTGTCCGGCGACGAATGGGGGTCATCCCGAGCTCTGGGGTAAGCTTGCCCCAATAGTGCCGCATGATGGCCGTGTTGCAGTCGCGGCTCCACCGATTCAGCGGAGGCGGCACGGGGATGCCGCGGACGGAGGGCGTCAAGTTGCTCGGAGGACGCATGTGCGGCTGTGCGGGGTAGCCATTCTCCTGAGCATTGTTGCCTTGTCGAGCAAGAGCAGTGGGAGAGAAGGGAGAGATAGGGGGTGTTGCGTGGGAGATTGTGAGGAACGACGCGGCGAGAGGCGCAACTTTTAACGGGGACGAAGAGCTGTGGGCATTAAGACCAACGCGTGCAAATTCCGTGAGCTCACCACGTGGGCTTGCAACGGGACACCTCTATGTGCCCGTGTGGGAAACCGTCGCCGCTTTCATTTCAGACGACTAGCCTGCGAGCTACCGCAATTAGGTAATTAAGCTGGCCTCCGCTCTGTCAATGCCAGCGTTGGACCGCCTGTCGGGGTCCGACGAGGTGTCACGAGCGCAGTTTTCCTCTTGGACCGACATATGCTGGTCACGTGAGGCTGCTCACAGGGTGTTTGATGAAATGCAGCAAGACAGGACGAAAGAAAACTACGTCCCACCGCCACGGAGCTGGTACCCGGCCGCCTAAAGAAAATGGGGCTCGACGTTGGAGATATGCCCCCGGTCAAGGCTAGGAAAGAATTTGAGAACACCTGCAAGTCTTCGTTCTCTGCTTCGGCAATCGAGGGGTTGAGGACCCTCTTCAGGCTGAACTTGTCGTACATGACGGCAGCCGATGAAGTTTTGATTGGCCTTGGTGGCCAGGGGGAGCGATTTCCCGCCGCCGGCGCTGGACTTCTCCGCCTGATCTGCTTCCTTGTCCCAGACCGCGCCACATAGTCGCATTTTGAAGAAATGACGATTTTTCTTTCCGAGAGACTGGACGGAATAGGATGATTTGGATCCTCGCGAGGATACTTTTCTCTCGTTTTGTAGGCCCTGACTTGTTTGTTTTTTTTTTCTTTTGGTTTTAGCCGTATCATGTTTGCTTCTACCATATCAATATAAAAGGCAAAGTTTTTGCCTCAGTTTCAAAAAAAAAACCCGGCCGCCTAGGCCAGGCTTCTCCGGCTCGCTGGGTCGCTGCGGCTTCTGTACCGCGACCTCATCGGGGGCAAGGGTGCTTCTTCGGGCTGCCAGCATAACCTCATGCATGCACGCACGCGCGACCAACGCTCAGATTTTCCGTTTCTTTCACTCGGATGATCGGGGCTGCAGAATGATTTGTTATTATTTTCCGGAAAGCTAGCTATAGCATGATGCTAATGGCTGGAGTCAAGGTTTGGAAGTCTAGCTAGAACGCACAACTCTTCATTGACCAGGAAAATCGGAGCACCGCCCTCGATCGCTCAGCACACAAGCTGCTTTCGAGCCGCTCGATTCGCGCAACAAGTTGCACCGTCACTCATGCCAGGGCCGCGCCGTGCGTGTCTTGTACGATACGAAGGTGCCGAGACCGAACGAACAGAGATGAGATCGATCTCTCCGGCGAACGACGACTCCGTCGTGTACCACCAGCTGATCGATCTCTCCGGCGAACGACGTCTCCGTCGTGAACGACGACTCCGGACTAAAACGCAACGCCGACTGGATGCCTGCCGGCCGCCGGCCGCGCCACGCTGCAGGACGTGCGCGCCCAGCGAGCCAGAGTAATCTTGCGTAGGCGGCCGGTGCCATTTACTCTTCTTCCTTTCTAGGACGACTTTGCACCCTGCTATGTGAAACTGTGAATTTCCACGTTCGTCAGGGAATCTTCCACAACACTGAAGACTAGTTGATTGAGATGCTCTGCAGTTAGAAAATGACCACACAACTGGAACCTATCTACATCCGTGCTCTGTTCAAGGGGGTCGAAACTCTGCGGCGAAGACTAGTTCAGCACGATCCGTTTTAGGGTTCAGCAATTCAACGGACCGACGGCCACGGCAGCTTCTCGTCTCCATCCGTCTTCATCCTCCTGTATCTGTATCAACTCTGTTTTCAAGCTAGTAAATTTCAACACAGACACCAGAAGACTAGAAGGGTTTACTTCAGGACTACAACGGAGGCCAGAAATGTTGATTGAGATCCTCTGCCGTAGCTGCAACGGCCCAATACTTTTTCTTTTTGACTGTAGGCGCAATAAATTTCAACACAGACACTGGAAGACTAGAAGAGTTTGACTCCTGACTCAGACTCGGAAGGGAGTTTCATGTAAGCATATAGCATGCTGCCTGTATGTAAGAACTTTGCACGGGCCGGCAACGAAACGCCTCATTCCGGCATACTAATTGAGTAGCTGCCACTTCCCAGCCATACACAGCTTCAGCTTCGGGCGATGGCCAATACCAAGTGTGCATCGTTGCTTCCATCCCTGCTCATCCTCCTTACCATCAAAACCTTCGCCGCTGGCGATGACCAGTTCCTCTTCTCCGGCTTCACACAATCCAGCCTAACACTAGATGGCAGTGCTGTTGTCACACCAGGCGGCCTCCTCGACATGTCAAACGGCACAAATAACGTCCAAGGTCATGCTATCTATCCAATCCCTTTGCTCTTCCGCAACTCATCTAGTGGCAAGGTGCGATCGTTCTCGGTCGCCATCATTTTCAGTATCGTCGGCATGTACCCCAGCTTGAATGCTAATGGCATGGCCTTCTTCATCGCTCCGAGCAAGAATTTCTCCGATGCGCTCTCGACGTAGTTCTTTGGGATCCTCAAACAAGAAAGCAATGACAACCTCCTGGTGATCGAGTTCGACACCTTCCAGAACCCCGAGTTGAAAGACATCAACGACAACCACATCGGCATCGACGTCAGCAGTATCTTCTCCTTGCACTCCTACAGTGCTGGCTACTATAAAGACTCTAGTGGTGCCTTCAAGAACTTGATGCTGAATGGCGGCATGGAGTTGCAGTTGTGGGTGGACTATGACGAGGAGGATGCAAGGATCGATGTGGCCTTGGCGCCACTCCATGTGGGAAAACCGTTGAAGCCACTGGTGTCTGCCATCTATAACCTCTCAACAGTGCTCACAGAGACAGCGTATGTTGGTTTCTCATCTACTGCTGAGCTGATGAACGCCCGTCATTATATTCTTGGATGGAGCTTTGGCATGAACATGCAAGTGGCGACTCATAAACTTCCCACCACCACGCCAGCCACATGATCTACCTACCTTTGAATTTGGATGCACTAGAGAAAGCTCCTTGAGAGTCAACCGCCACCGCTTCCTCGATCCCGCCTGATCCCCAATCTTCTCCGGCGGCGATGCCGGCTGGAGTAGACGAGGGAAAGGTGCGTGGAGCTCCTCTGTAGATAGTAGAGTTAGGTTTTGCTTGGCCTTTGTGCCGTATGTGCCTTCCATGGCGTCTTGGAGTAGGTCTCCGGATCTGTTCGGCCAGATCTGGAGCGCCCTGGCACTGGCTTCCTTTGCTGCTCGTCTCCGGCGGGAGGTGCGGCAAGTGGAGGAGCTGGTGGCAGGCATCTCCGTAAATAAAGCCGCGTCCTCGAGCTTCTGTGTTCTGACGCCATGGCGCGGTGTCGGGCAGAAGCCGCACGGCTTCCTGCGTCTGCTTCCGAGGAGGAAGGAGAAGAGGACTTGCTGCTGCGACGGCTCCTTCAATAAGCGCTGCCATCTCGTGGGGCCGGGTGTCGAGCTTCCGTTTCGAGTCCATCATGAAGATGGTATGATCCGGAGTGCCTTGATTTGCCTTGCCTTTCTCTCTGGTGCTGCAGGAGTTCCTGGGAGTTCATCAGCAGGGGACCTGCGATGGCCGACGATGCCTTGCCCCTGCACCTCATGGCCGAAGGGCGGCCCTCCTCAGCCGCATACTGCTGGCTGTTCAACAACCTCCAGGCGTGATGCCGTTGCGGAGGCCTTTCGTGCACTCCATCCTGGCGATCTCCGGCGCCGGTGTTCGAAGTGGTTCGTCCCCGGAATCATCGATGCTGGCCAGGATTGCGAGCGCATTTCCTCATCGCGGTGGAGAAGGACTCAATTGCTTTTCCGTTTTAGGTTCCAGGGTCCTTTCTGTAAAACTATAGGTCCTCGTTGTAATTTCTATTCTCTTTTGGACCTCCATGTAATTTGTAGCCCACCGCTGTGGAATGAATGCAGTATCTAGGTCCTTCGGGGCCTTTCCCCTGTTCAAAAAAAAAAAAGAACATGCAAGCTCCGTCCATTGACATCTCCAAAGCTTCCTAAGTTGCCTCGTGTTGGATCAAAACCCCAGTGCAAGCTCCTGGCGATCATCCTGCCAATAGGCACTGCAGCATCGATCATCTTTGTCGGCATGGTTGTCATTATGATGGTGCGAAGAAGGCGAAGGTATAGGGAGGTGCGTGAGGACTGGGAGAGCGAGTTCGGTCCGCACCGATTCTCCTACAAAGATTTGTTCCAAGCTACAGAAGGATTTAAGAACAAGAACCTAGTTGGAGCAGGAGGTTTCGGTATGGTATATAAAGGTGTGCTTAAATTGTCCAAGAAGGAGATTGCCGTGAAGAGGATGTCTCATGAGTCAACACAAGGGATGAAGGCAGGGCTGGTCCTGAGATTTCGGAGGCCCGGGGCAAAACTAGAATTGGGGCCCTCAATTTAAACATAAAAAATAATTAATATATCCTTAAATTTTACTCATACATAGTACAATGCGTCGAAAATAACATATTAATATCAAATTAGATGGTTACTAATTTCATTCGGGTTACTATTCCGGTTTGGCATTAGGAGTGGAATGTGAAGATAACGTAGATGGGCTAGGAAGTCCAATCGACAAATTTTGAAGTAAGTCCGTAGTTACTAAAATTAGAAAAACTAACCGTGTAAATTACTGCAAAGACTAAAAAGAAAACAATAAAACAGCCACGAGCCCACGACATGAGCATTTTACCTTGAAGAGTCCATGCCATTTCTTATATACCTATACCCTAAACGTCTTCATCCACTGTTAAGTACATTGATATTGAAGGAAACAAGAATTTCATATGCAGCAACACATCTTCACGTTCATGGATGGCGGCTACCTAGGGCACAAGGAGAAGAGAGGAATGAGCAGTCAACGCTGTCTCCGAACTGAACCGACGGTAGGGGGCTAGATTACAGGAGTTGAGCAATCAAAACGCACGATGGATTGGGCTGCCATAAGAGCCTCTTTAAATCTAAAATATGGGCATATAGTACCACATACACAGCTGGGCTGAGTTGGGCTGGGCCCCAAGTTTAGGTACTGCAATGTAACTATACGGTTCGCTTCCAACGCTCTGTCCTCCTCGACTCTTCTTCCTCAGATCTTTATTCTTCTTTTCATGGCGACAAATCCCTGCATAGTGCAGACTGCAGTGCACTTGCACATCTGGGCGGGGGCCCTTTGGATCTGGGGGCCCGGGGCGGCCGCCCCCCTGACCCCCTCAGGGCCGGCCCTAGATGAAGGAGTTTGTTACTGAGATTGTTAGCATCGGTAAATTGCGACATCGCAACCTGGTGCAGCTTCTCGGTTATTGCAGGAGAAAAGGCGAACTAATATTGGTGTACGAGTACATGTCAAATGGTAGCCTTGACAAATATATACACTGTGAGCAGGAGAAGCCAACCTTAAATTGGGCTCAGAGGTTTCAAGTCATCAAAGGTATTGCTACCGGCTTGCTGTACCTCCATGAGAAGTGGGAGAAAGTTGTGATCCACCGAGACATCAAGGCGAGCAATATTCTCCTCGATGATGAGATGAATGGGCGGCTTGGTGACTTTGGCCTTGCAAGGTTATATGATCATGGCACCGATCCACAAAGCACGCATATGGTCGGCACAATGGGATACCTTGCCCCTGAGCTAGTACGTACGGGCAAGGCATCTCCTCTGACGGATGTGTATGCCTTCGGCATGTTTCTTCTTGCAGTTGCATGTGGGCAGAAGCCAATCAAGCAGAATACAGAGGAGAAGCAAATTTTCTTGGTTGATTGGGTCCTAGAGGAGTTAATGGCACCCGCGGTCACACAACTCGACGCCAATGTGCACTTAAGTCACACTTCTCCAGAATGTGATTATTTGGTCACACAACTCGACAAGTGCGTGCACGCAGGTCACTGGCCCACTTGTCAGTCCGTTTTGGACGGTAAATTTTCAGAAAACCCCCTGGAGTAATATTAATTTTACAAAATGGTCCATTTTGTAAAATTAATATTACTCCAGGGGGTTTTCTGAAAATTTACCGTCCAAAACGGACTGACAAGTGGGCCAGTGACCTGCGTGCACGCACTTGTCGAGTTGTGTGACCAAATAATCACATTCTGAAGAAGTGTGACTTAAGTGCACATCGACGACGAGTTGTGTGACCGCTGGTGCTATTAACTCGTCCTAAAGCATTGGAACAACCGATCGCTTAGCAAAACAGTGGACACACGGCTCCGAGGTGACTGTAACATCGATGAAGTATGCCTAGTGTTAAAGATAGGACTTTTATGCTTCCACCCATGTCCTAGTTCAAGGCCGAGCATGCGAGAGGTTATGCAATACATCAATGGTGAGATCCCGCTACCCGAGCTGAGGCCGACACGGCTGAGCTAGCCTAATTCATGGGCATGCGGTGCATACCCAATATTTTCTGCAACAAATAATCAGTATATAAGCTGTTGTATACATGTATACATGTGACAGGGTCATTTTATACGTGTTAGAGTGGAAAAAGTCGTTAAGACGTGAACTCCAGAGCCTCCCGCGTCCAACCTTTTCTAACATGGGCCTAAAAATAGCATTGGGCTCCCACCGGGCCATGTAAGAGCAACCACAGCTGAAAAAAGGTGAAATAGAGCATGAAAGAAACCAAAGAAAACTTAGACCTCAACGCCAACGCCGAATCTGTTGAAATTGAAAGCCAAGTTCAACATGAAAATGTCGGTAATCTTTTTTACGTGATTTGCAATTAGATAGGCTTCCCCATTGTAGAAAATGAAGTATCTGCGGTCTTCCAAATCTTATTATGTTTTTGTGCCAATTTTTTTCTGTGACTTCGCATACCCAATATTAAAATTCTGGCTCCGCCACTGGGCTGAGCATGGACATGCAAACCTTGATGCAAGCCAACAGATTTAACACATCTGTCATGTCTTATCCCCTACTGATGTCAAGCTTCAGCTCAATGTCCGACCTCTCTGGAGGACGATGATTTCATTGTTCTCTTAGTGATTGTTCTCGTCTAGCATGTACCCATATATGGCTTGCATGTTCTAGCTTTACAAACCGATATGATCAATTATATATATCCACATAACTCTGTCTTATGGTCACAATTCATATCGTTTTCGCTAGAAAATAAATATTTATCTGTTCAATAAGATATTAGCATATCTCTACACTTATGCTCATAATTCGTTCCATAATTTTACCATGATCAACCTTACACAGAATAAACACAATTTTCTTACAGTTCCTTGGAAAAACCACCATTATATCTACTTACCTGCCCAGATCCTTGGGTTGTTAGACTAGTGTAACTGAACTAATGCTGAAAATAAGTACAAAACCGAAAGAAAAAAGAAAAACTGCTCGTTACAAAGTAGGAGTAATTTATTTCGGTACCTAGGTAAAAAACCGATTGATCATGCATCCACTAGTTGTTATTATATATGGAAAATAGCAACTAGTGGATGCATGAACAATCGGTCCTTTATCTAGGTACCGAAATAAATTCAGTTGGATAATATTCCTCACATGTGAGAGGAATATGCTGGACAGAGGTAGAAAAGCTGAGATGCAAAAGAACAAAGAAGAGGCACTTCATTTGATCGTTCCTGCTAGTGCATATTGTAATTCCAGTGACCCACCGGTAATTCCTGGTTCCTTCCATGCCCATGCGTATCTAATTCTAATAGTAGTATGCAGAGACACCACAAAGAATGTATGAAATGTGATTTGGCAATTCTAAGACATGGGAGTATAAGAAGAAGCCAGCTATTCATCGTCTTCTTAGGAAGCCTTGCTCCTTATAAACGACTTGGATGGTAGGGTAGTGACATGAAGTTATTGGTCCTCTGCTTTGGTTTATACGTAAGAATGCTTGGTTATGAACTTGATCCTCAGGTAGGTCAGTAGTTATGAGAACTTTATCCATCTTTAAGACAAGCCATGGATTTTCTTTGTTGATCTTTCGACCTATGCATTAATATTATGTACCTAGCGAAACAAACAAATTTATCATTACAAAGCTCATGGAAAATAAAGCCCAACGTCTAATGATCGATCCTAAAAATAAAGAAATTCCCTACGAATTAACGCTGCCTAGGTTTGTTCGGATGTGGTTGTGGAGAGAGATTTGTTTTGATAAGATTTATCGGACCTAGACTATATTTATTTCAAGGAAAGCCATGATGTTCTTTATAAAATAAAAAATATACACACACCCACACACATGGTTTCTTGTAGTGTCCTATGGGTAGGTTGCTCCGGCCGGCCCAGGAGAATCCTTGGACGTCACCGACACTCTCCTTCCCTCTCCGCTGCCGGGGGCAGTGTGGCGTTGATCTAGTCCTGCGTAGATGGATTTCTACTCATTGCGGCGTCCCGGTTGCGGCGGCTGTGCGGCCTTGTCATATTGGCAGTATGGCGCGACAGCAGACTCTCCGATCCGTTGAAGGCGCATGAGATTGGGGATAGGGTCGGTGGGCTTGGCTTCAACGGTGGCGACATTGTGGTTGTCTGGATGATGCGACTGTGGATTTGGAGATGGTGATGGCCTTCTCGAGGCGGGAGGCGGTATGGGACTCCCTGTCCACCTCTAGATCGGGTTTGATCCAGTTCGGTAGGTGATATGCACGACGTCTCTTCGAGGGCGCCAATTTATAGCTGCTGCTACCAGGTGTTGTGCACGGCCTCTCATGAGAAGGCGTCTAAGTCAGCCTATTTCTGTTGTATGGAATTTGGTGTGGCTGGAAGCGGACGGTTTGGAAGATGGTTGAGGCGGCTTCAACAACAAGCATGTGCACTGCTATGGAAAAATATCTCTAATCAGGCATTGTCGATGCTCATCTATATCATGCCCTTGTTGAAGGTGGTGGCTCGAATCTCCGCCTAATCGGCGATGAAAATATTAGGCAACATATCTGCAGAGTACAAAATAGTTGTCAACGACCACTCGAGGTCCTGTTGCAAGGATTCCAGACTGACCAGTACTATCAAATTATCATAGTCTAAATTTTTAATTAAATCACCAACCACATGGGCCAAATTTATGTTTTAATACGATCCACCTAACCTTGTTGGGCCGCTTGTTTCCCAACGCGGTCCAGGTCTGTTCCAACAGGATACAGACCATTATGCAAGAGAACATATCCAGTGCTACTAGGCTTTTGTGTGCTACAAGTTTCCCCACAAATTTGGGTTGTCCAATCTAAGTGAAAGGACAGGATGAAACAACAGTGCAGTTCGGGCACCTGCCCAGGCACGTATGCAATTTAAAACCTCCAAATTTTTTTTGAATTGTTGCATGGAATCCATCCTTTTCTAATCTGTTTGATGGATGGCTTACACAATGATATATAAAGAAGAAATTTCTGTCCTAGTGCGGACTTCCACTTCCCAAGTTGCATACAAATTACTAGCCATCGACACTTCTTTTGGTTATTTGTTCTTACTCACTCACCTCCATCTATTAATCATTTTTTAACTCAAAAATTTGGTCCGGATCACCACTTCTCTTCCAGTTAAAATAAGCATAGAACTAGGACCCCACTTGTTCCAAAGCCATTCCAACAACCTTTGCTGTATGGCAACCGCGCTGCCAATCAGTGCCCATTTCATCCTGCGAGACGGAGGTGCCACTCCCTCCAACCCAGCTCCGATTCGAGGCGAATCTTGGATCTCGTGGCCAAGCAACCTGAATTTAAGGTGAACTGAATTTAATCTCGTGAGCAAGGAGCGAGATTAGAACCGATGGATTGTGCGTTGCAATTCGAAAAGATAGATGGACCAAGTTGCATATGTGCCATGGTTAGTGTCAGACTAGAGTTTCTCTTGATCCTGTCCACACACTCAGATCAAACAGTCAATATTTCTCTGGAATCCATTAGCACACAAAGTTCTTGTAGTACTAGATATGTTCTCCATTGTGCAAGGACTAGATATTGACCGGTATTTCCAGCAGGGCCTGCTGACACCGAATCCCCAGACCCAACCCCACACTGGAAATAACGAGCTACATCCTAGCTACAATGTCGCTCGTCTCCCAAAACGAGGCTATTCGTTCAAATAGGACTAATGCGAAGGAATGAGGCAAAGGGAGAACAACTAAGAGGGTAGAGTAGAAGGGAGAGGCATTGCGGCATGCACATCCTGCCAGTGGATGATGTAATTCCGGTGGTCCATTGGTAATTCCTGATGCCTTCTGTGTCTATATATATCAAATTCAGTTCCATGGCATGCAAAGTCAAAAATGTAAGAAACATGAGTTAAACGTGCTTGATACGTTTGAGTCTCAAACGTATATATAATTTTTGATGTTCCATGCTGTTATTATATCAATTGCTACATGTTTTGGTTACACTTCATATCATTTTTATGCATTTTCTGGGACTAACCTATTAACAAGATGCCACAGTGCCAGTTCCCTGTTTTCTGCTATTTTTGGTTTCAGAAAATCTATTAAGGAAATATTCTCGGAATTGGACGAAACAAAAGACATCGTCAATAATATCACGAGGAGATCACGGAGTCCAAAGGGGAGTCGGAGCAGACCCACCAGGGGGCCACGCCACACTAGGGCGCGGCCCAGGGTGGGCCCGCGCCCCCCTATGGCGTGGTGGCCCCTCTCGGCCACCGACGCCGCCTCTTCGCCTATATATTCTCCGCGACGCTAAAACCCTATGACGGTCGATCATATTCCACGAAAAGTTCCGTCGCGGCCGTCATCGTCAATCTCAGATCGGAGGAGTTCTGAAACTCTTCCCGGCACCCTGCCGGAGGGGAGATCATCACCGGAGGGCTCTACATCACCATGCCTGCCTCCGGAGTGATGCGTGAGTAGTCCACCCCTGGACTACGGGTCCATAGCAGTAGCTAGATGGTTGTCTCTCTACCTTGTGCCTCCATGTTTAGATCTTGTGAGCTGCCTAACATGATCAAGATCATCTTATTGTAATGCTAGATGTTGTGTTTGCTGGGATCCGATGAATATTGATACCATGTTTATTCAAGTTGTTTATCTATGTGCTCTTGATCTTGCATGCTCTCCGTTGCTAGTACATGCTTTGGTCAAGTAGATGCTTGTGACTCCAAGAGGGGTTATTTATGCTCGATAGTGGGTTCAGTCTCTAGATATCTGGATCAGTGACAGAAAGCTCTAAGATGGTAGATGTGCTGTTGCTACTAGGGATAAAACATTGGTGCAGTGTCCAAGGGCACTTGTATTGATTACATTACACACTTTACTTCATGCAATAATCTGTTGTTAGCAACTTAATACTGAACAGGATGCGGATGCTGCCTTGAAGGTGGATTATTTAGGCATAGATGCGGTTGGAATAACGGTCTATGTATTTTGTTGTAATGCCCAACTAGATTTCATAGTAGACATCTTGGCATGTATTGCATTGTTATGCCCTCTCTATTTGTCAATTGCCCAGCTGTAATTTGTTTACCCAACATGCTAGTTATCTGTTCTGAGAGAGACACCACTAGTGAACTGTGGACCCTGGTCCAATTTCCTCATACTGTTTACACAACCTGCTGCAATCATCTGTTTCCTGTTACTTGCTGTTTTTCCTGCTGTTTTCCACACCATACGTTTAACTCTTTGTTTCTGCAAGACCGGAGAGATTGACAACCTCTCTGTTTCGTGTTGGGCAAAGTTCTGGTTTGTGTCTGTGCAGATTCCACGTTGGTGCAAGCTCCCTAGCGCCAGGGGGAGTCAACATCAACAACCTTCCGATAGATCGTCAAGTCCTACTGGATTGATAACCTTGGGTAGATTATTCAAGGGAAAACTTCTGCTGTCTACATCATAACCTTCCTCTTGGGATTCACCAACACGTAGCCATCAAGCTGTTTTCTGGCGCCGTTGCCGGGGACTTGGAGGCTATTGGAAAGGGGAGTCTCTGAGTTCCAATCTCTTTACTTTGTTTTTTGTCTTGTTTTAGTTTTGTTTTGCTTGCTGTTAAAAATCAAAAATCCAAAAAAAAATTAAATTCCAGCATCTAGTTTATTTCGGTTTGTTATTATGTCTAGTTCTTTGCTTGCTATTCATGGGTACTTTGCTTGAAACTTGTCCTATGGCTGAAAACAACTTGAGAAACCTTTATGAAATTTATCTTCAGCTAGGACATGATGTGTTTGAAGAGAAAATTAAAAAACCTATGGAACTTTATTTGCATGATAGTACCAATGATATTGGTATACACTCTTTGAACATGGTTGTTGCTAATGCTATGGAAAATATTAAGCTTGGGGAAGTTGGTAATGATACTATTAAAATAACTTCTTTTGATAAATTTGAGGTAGACAAACATTCCTTGACTCAAGAGAAAGCAAAAATAACAGAAGTACCAAATATTTCCCCCAATGTTGTTTATGAAAATCCATGCTATTTTGATAAGTTTTATGATAATCCTCTTTTTATTCCTAATTTCGAAATGCATGGTAATGAGAGTGTTTGCTTAGAAAATGTTTATGATAAAGCTCTAGATGATGGTCCTATGTTGCTTGATAATATTATTAATTCTACTATCTTGAGTCAACTACTAGTGAACTGTGGCCCCTGGTCCAATTTCCTCATACTGTTTACACAACCTGCTGCAATCATCTGTTTCCTGTTACTTGCTGTTTTTCCTGCTGTTTTCCACACCATACGTTTAACTCTTTGTTTCTGCAAGACCGGAGAGATTGACAACCTCTCTGTTTCGTGTTGGGCAAAGTTCTGGTTTGTGTCTGTGCAGATTCCACGTTGGTGCAAGCTCCCTAGCGCCAGGGGGAGTCAACATCAACAACCTTCCGATAGATCGTCAAGTCCTACTGGATTGATAACCTTGGGTAGATTATTCAAGGGAAAACTTCTGTTGTCTACATCATAACCTTCCTCTTGGGGTTCACCAACACGTAGCCATCAGAGCTATACACCATTTTCCAAGGGAAGCCTTGGTACTTATAACAGTGACAGATGGTGACATGAAGTTATTGGTCCTCTCGTACATCAATAGCTAAGAAACGTTGTTTATGAACTTTGTCCTGCGGTCGGTCAATAGCAAAGAGTTATGAACTTGGGTAGCGCTAATACTGTGATAACTTTATTCATCTACTAGACAAACTATATATGAGTTTATGTAGCCTTTTGTTTTTGAAAACAACGAATTATGTTGATCTTCCGACCAATGCATTAATATGATTCACTTAGTTAATAAACACCTATAAATACAAATTTTATAATAAAAAAATCCCACGAACTAATGTTCTATCCTCAGAGAAGTTAAAAAACAGCTTATGTTTGTTCTACTTGGTTTTGGAGTCAGATTCATTTTATAAGATTTTGGAGTGCTTGACTAATTATTTATATAATCATGCATGGTAGCAAAGATCTCTTGCTTTATACCAGGTTAGTCATATTTTCTTTTATAACAAAAAATAGGTACACACACTTGCAAATTACTCTAACACCACTTAGACAACCATGTCTTTAATCACCTACTGGTATTGACGGAGGTACATGGACCTCACGTCATTTGGGGTGTAACATGTTGTCTGATGGTTTGAACTCCTATAGGAGGTACCATTGGCACTTTTTCTGATTACAAGGAAAACACACATGCTCGCATACATGATGACACCCATAGAGAATTTCGATAGCATGTTTTAGGCATGGACGGAGACCAAAAAATTATTCGTAAATCACATCAAATTTTACTAAATGCACCCTTAGAAATGTGAGAAGGTGAGTTTAGAAAAGATAGGTCTAAGTCGTGCTACATCCAGTGCCAACCTATATTTCACCCTGTATGTTCCCGCAATCTATTTGCAATTCTGCGGGGAAGGGATCCCTGTTTTCGTCATTGATTCGCTCTACTTTGTTGAGTAAATCAGTTCTTTTTGAATAAAGACCTTTTTTCTTACTGAATTGCCCTCATGTAAGAAAATAGCATGATTAATCTTCCCAAATAAAGTAAAAGACCTTTTTGTGTGTGCTCTTTTCTATTTTAGTTGTTTGAAGAACTAGTGATGTAGATTCAGCAGTAATGTGTGTATATCCGACTTGCCTGCGTATTTTTCGTCGATGTATTATGACCGTGAGTAGATGTATGTCAATTTTCCTTGGCTTGCACTGCTACATATCCACTTTGAAAGTGCATGATGCCCCCATGTATGGTTTTGGTAATTAATGACAATCCTTATGGACTAATGTTTGCATTGAGATATTCTTATAGATCTTGTCCATAGGAAAAGATTGGAGTTCATGTGTTGGACTCTAGAAGCTTAGATGGTAAAGTGTGGCTTGGAAAAGAAGATTGAGGGAACATTCATGTCTATCTCTAAGCCATCATATATGTCAAGATAAGAAGATGAAGTGCAAGTTCAATATGATCCATCTCGGAAGATATATCATTTGATTGAAGCTTGCAATGGATACATGAAGACGGAGCTACACGAGACTCTCCCATAATGGAGTATGGGGGAGAAGTCTTCATTAAACATGTGCTAGCGACACTACAAGAAATATGCTAACTTATGACCTTTTGATAGTGACCCTGAAAATATTGGTCATAGATCTATGACCATTTTGTATCATTTGGTCACTCGCTGTTTTGAAGGGTCTAAACCCGAAAATATAACGACCAAATCTGTCTGAAAGGTCATAATCGTCTTACATGAATTGGTCATAATGCAAATAACATTAATTTAATATATTTTTTCTACCCGATTACGACCAATTTAAATGGTCATTCGTATTAGTTGACAGCCAACTCAGCAGTCTCGCCTACGTGTCACTGCTTAGGTGTCATTTTTGCTTATGTGTCATTGCTTTTGTGTCATTTTCGCTTACGTGTCAATACTCAGCCATCTCACTGACAGGTGGGACCCGCCATGTGACTTGTCATGTGCGACCCACCGTGTGACCTGTGGGACCCGCCATGTGGGACCCACCCAGCTGCCATGTGGGACCCGCCTGGTCGGATCCACCGTGTGACCTGTCATGTGGGACCCATCCTGTTGCCATGTGGGACCCGCCATGTGACTTGTCATGTGGGACCCACCGTGGGACCCGCCATGTGGGACCCACCGTGGGACCCGTCATGTGGGACCCACCGTGTGACCTGTGGGGACCCACCATGAGGGACCCACCCCACCATATATGACATGTGGGACCCACATATGGGTCCGGCCTCAACCACTGACATGTGGGACCCGCCCAACATACCGACCCAGCAAATTCCTGCTAAATCACGAATTAAAAGAGAAATTGCGCGGAGGAGGGATCGAACCCGCAACCTCCTAAGCTGGACAGCACGCCCATGCCACTAGGCCACCGCGCCACTTGTGATAACATTTGTCCTCGACCCTATTTGTATGGTTAGTATATCATTCTGGGACAAAGCCCATTACTGGAAACGAGCTGGGCTCCCAATAGCTTGAGTGGGCCGGTGGCTATGGGCTGCTTGCTAGGTCACGTCATTCATAGGGGTTTCCATGTTTTTTTTGTTCTCTCTTTTTCTCTATTTTGAATAATTCTCCTGAGGCAACTAATTCAAACCAAAATTATCTCAAAAGTTTTTATGAGTATTTGTAAATCAAATTATTTAAAAAAACTTTAAAACCATCTCCACTACAATTTAAATTTGAAACATTCAAATAATACAAAAGTGTTCTTTATCATCTTTATGTTATTTTTGAATATTGAAAGTATGATTTGCAAAAATATTCAAATAATTCGAGAATGAAATGTAATATTTATAAAAATATATCATAATAATGAATTTTTATTGAAAAAATAATGACATCAAGCAATTGTTTATCAAAATAATGACATCTAGTCGAAGTCTCGGTCATGACCGTTCGTGTGTATTTTTTTGTGAAACATGTCGAAATCGCTGGTCGGCAACATTGTTTGTCATGCCACAATGCACATATGTGTCAAATTCGGGTCACATACAATGACACATCGTGAAGGATTTCCAATTTTTTGATTTTTTTGAATTTCTCATGCCGATTTCAAAATACGGTAAAAACGGCGGACATGACCGTTTGTACCTAGGGGTTGAATCTTGGGAAAATTTTGTTGTATCTCTGATGATATAGGTACTTGTGTACCTAAATATGATTTTTTCAAAAAATCATAAGAAAACCATGAGGCACATGTAGTTTAAATTTGACCCCCTTCCAGCTGAATCGGCAGAAATTTGTCTTTTTACGAGAGGTAGATAGAAACTGTTTAACACACAACCATTTGGTTAATTGTAAATATTATGTGGTATAGTATTTTTAGAAAATGCATTGCTCCAATTTTGCAACATATTTTTGGTAGGTGCTTCACAAAAAAACCCATTTTTCGCACTCGGAAATTGAAAACTGATTTTTTCGTGAAAGGAAAATGAAACATTTCTTCGGCAACATTGTTCAGGGTTCCAAGATACACGTATGTGCCCAATATGGGCATATTTAAGCAAACTATTCCATGAATGTGGACATAGCATTCGTCATTTGGCTTGAAAGCCATGAATCTTCGTAGATGATAGCTCATTTTTGAGAACACATTTTCAATACAACTTCTGTATTGCAAGTCTATATTTTTTTGTGCTAACTAGGTTACATATCATGACTCCACGTGAAGGTTTTCCATTTTTTTGATTTTTTTTGAATTTCGTATGCCGATTTCAAAATACGGTAAAAACGGCGGACATGACCGTTTGTACCTAGGGGTTGAATCTTGGGAAATTTTGTTGTATCTCTGATGAAATAGGTACTTATGTACCTAAATATGATTTTTTCAAAAAATCATAAGAAAACCATGAGGCACCTGTAGTTCAAATTTGACCCCCTTCCAACTGAATCGGCAGAAATTTGTCTTTTTTACGAGAGGTAGATAGAAACTGTTTAACACGCAACCATTTGGTTAATTGTAAATATTATATGGTATAGTATTTTTAGAAAATGTATTTCTCCTATCTTACCACATATTTTCGTTAGTTGCTTCACAAAATAACCCATTTTTTGCACTCAGAAAATAAAAAATGATTTTTTTGTGCAAGAAAAATAAAAACTTTCTTCGGAAACATTGTTCGTGGTTCCAAGGTGAACGTTTGTGCCCAATATGGGTATATTTTAACAAACTATGCCATGAATGTGGCCATAACATTCGTCATTTGGCCCGAAAGCCATTAATCTTCATAGATGATAGCTCATTTCCGAGAACACTTTTTCAAGAAAATTGTCGTATTCCAAGTTTATATTTTTTTGTGCTAACTAGGTTACATATCATGACTCCACGCGAAGGTTTTCCATTTTTTTTGATTTTTTTGAATTTCGTATGCCGATTTCAATATACGGTCAAAACGGCGGACATGACCGTTTGTACCTAGGGGTTGAATCTTGGGAAAATTTTGTTGTATCTCTGATGAAATAGGTACTTGTGTACCTAAATATGATTTTTTCAAAAAATCGTAAGAAAACTATGAGGCACCTGTAGTTCAAATTTGACCCCCTTCCAACTGAATCGGCAGAAATTTGTCTTTTTTACGAGAGGTAGATAGAAACTGTTTAACACGCAACCATTTGGTTAATTGTAAATATTATGGTATAGTATTTTAGAAAATGTATTTCTCCTATCTTACCACATATTTTCGTTAGTTGCTTCACAAAATAACCCATTTTTTGCACTCAGAAAATAAAAAATGATTTTTTTGTGCAAGAAAAATAAAAACTTTCTTCGGAAACATTGTTCGTGGTTCCAAGGTGAACGTTTGTGCCCAATATGGGCATATTTTAACAAACTATGCCATGAATGTGGCCATAACATTCGTCATTTGGCCCGAAAGCCATTAATCTTCATAGATGATAGCTCATTTCCGAGAACACTTTTTCAAGAAAATTGTCGTATTCCAAGTTTATATTTTTTTGTGCTAACTAGGTCACATATCATGACTCCACGCGAAGGTTTTCCATTTTTTTTGATTTTTTTGAATTTCGTATGCCGATTTCAATATACGGTCAAAACGGCGGACATGACCGTTTGTACCTAGGGGTTGAATCTTGGGAAAATTTTGTTGTATCTATGATGAAATAGGTACTTGTGTACCTAAATATGATTTTTTTCAAAAAATCGTAAGAAAACTATGAGGCACCTGTAGTTCAAATTTGACCCCCTTCCAACTGAATCGGCAGAAATTTGTCTTTTTTACGAGAGGTAGATAGAAACTGTTTAACACGCAACCATTTGGTTAATTGTAAATATTATGTGGTATAGTATTTTTAGAAAATGTATTTCTCCTATCTTACCACATATTTTTGTTAGTTACTTCACAAAATAACCCATTTTTTGCACTCAGAAAATAAAAAATGATTTTTTTGTGCAAGAAAAATAAAAACTTTCTTCGGCAACATTGTTCCTGGTTCCAAGGTGAACATTTGTGCCCAATATGGGCATATTTTAACAATCTATGCCATGAATGTGGCCATAACATTCGTCATTTGGCCCGAAAGCCATTAATCTTCATAGATGATAGCTCATTTCGGAGAACACTTTTCCAAGAAAATTGGCGTATTCCAAGTTTATATTTTTTTTGTGCTAACTAGGTCACATATCATGACTCCACGCGAAGATTTTCCATTTTTTTTGATTTTTTTAATTCCGTATGCCGATTTCAATATACCGTCAAAACGGCGGACATGACCGTTTGTACCTAGGGGTTGAATCTTGGGAAAATTTTGTTGTATCTCTGATGAAATAGGTACTTGTGTAACTAAATATGATTTTTTCAAAAAATCATAAGAAAACCATGAGGCACCTGTATTTCAAATTTGACCCCCTTCCAGCTGAATCGGCAGGAATTTGTCTTTTTTACGAGAGGTAGATAGAAACTGTTTAACACGCAACCATTTGGTTAATTGTAAATATTATGTGGTATAGTATTTTTAGAAAATGTATTTCTCCTATCTTACCACATATTTTCGGTAGTTGCTTCACAAAATAACCCATTTTTTGCACTCGGAATATGATAAATGATTTTTTTGTGCACGGAGAATGAAACTTTATTCAGAAACATTGTTCATGGTTCCAAGATGAACGTCTATGCCTAATATGGGCACATTTGAAATACAAAATAAGAAAAAGTTTTTCTAAAGATTTGTTGGAAAAGATTTTGAAATACAAAATAAGAAAAAGTTAAAAAAAACGTTTGCAGCCGAACTGGGCCGGCCCAAGGCCAGCCACAGTCGGCCACCAAACCCACTCGCAGCCCACAAAAAAAGCCCCCTTTATTTATATCCACGCACGCACGACCCCGCCGTCCCCCGATGGAACCCTAACCCTAATCCTCCCATCGCCTCCCCGAGGACGCCAAACGCACGCGCATCCCGCTCTCACCGCCGCCGCTCCCAGCGCGTCCTCTCCTCTCTCTCCTTCCATCACATCGACCCGAGCCCGACGGCGCCAGATCCGCCGCCCAGCAGCCATGGCGTCGCGGCCGGCTGGCTCGCCGGCGCGCGCGTGCTTCCATGCGCGCCGCTCCGTCGAGCTGGCCGGACCGCGGCGGCGCGTGACCTAGGGTTTGCGGTTGCTTAGCCCCACGCCAGCCACGGCTCTCCGGCAACCAGAACCGCGACGGTGTCGACGCTGCTCCAGTCGGCCCACTAGGATGTGTACGCCGCCGTCAAGAGGCTGCTCCTGCTCGCGCAGACCGCCGCCGTCCTCGAGGTACTCATCATCTCCAACCCGCCTGATCTCTGTTCTCACTCTCCCCCGATCTGTTTTGAGCCCTCTGTAGTCTTCCCTTCAGATCCTCCACTGGTTCGTCGGGCTGGTGGGGTCGCCGGTGTTGGTCTTCGCAGATCGGGTCCAGGCGGATCTGTGTCGCCGGCAGCTGATGACGACGCCCACGCCCACCTTCCTCCACCAGGTCAGGTTCGTTCCGTCGGTACCTTCCTCCATCGTTTTACCAGTCGGCCAGGCCGCAGATCTCTTCTCTCTAGTAATCTACTGGTAGATTTCCATAGCGTGATTGTAGAAGAAGTACATAATGTGCAACTTCGGTTTTTACGGTCACTCCATCATTTTTTTTACGGTCACTCCATCATTGTAGTACGGTACACTACTTGATTTTATGGCTCTTAATTTAGTTTGCTAGCTAGTTCATGATGTAGTTGGCATATTCTTCTGCGGCTCTTTCCTGTCAGCCGCTTACACACAATGCAATTTGAGATAATTTATACTTTAACCTTCATTAATCTGATAAGACTTTATGCTTCCGGCCTGTCTATGATGTTTAATAAGTGATTGTCCATTTGATTGAGACATTATTCCATGCAACGAAATAAGCTTTTAAAACCTTTTCTAGAACAAGTTCATATGCACTTCTAGTAATCTAAGCGCACATAAGCATCAGGCCACGTTCTATTGTAAGCAAATGAGTGAATAGTGTGCAACATGTCCTTAGTAGTCTAGGCGCATATAAGCATCATTCCATATGTTCTCTTGTAAGCAAACTATAAGTTGAAATATCCTAGTGCTATCCTGATTTTTAGCTCAGATCTGATGTTTTTGTTGTCTTGCTGGTGTTTCAGGGCGCGGGTGGTGCAGTGGCTGCAAGAACACGCTCGGGAACATCGAGCCGGGTCGATTAAGTCGATCGTCGTCGGTGGCTACTACATCTACAAGGACTACAAGCTCTCAAATGGCTCCACTGCCATCTGGAGATCCGCTTTCCCGCACAGATGCCTAGCCTTCGTCCCCTCTGGCCGCAAGCAACTCGGTGAGGCCTCTCATCCCTCACAGCCTTGTAGATTTGACTGTTTGTGATTACGCACCATGCATCTACCAAAAATATGATGCCTCAATTGTTTGTTATGATGTTTGCTAGCAGTATGTATTTCTAGAAACTAATCAAGCTCAACAAATTTTGTCTCTGCTATCTTGCTAACTCATAAGAAACTAATCGCAGATAATCATTTGTGTTAGTATGTGTTTATCATATATTCGTTAATACGTTTCAGATAGTGATGACAGGTGTTTATAGATATGTAGATCCTAGGTATATGTTTTCCAGGTTACATGCTAATTGTACTCCTTCAGTTTACTTTATTAAGCATTACTTGGATATTTAAACCCTGCCCTGCCTCTGTATATGCCAAGTGTAGCTTTCCCTAAGATATTCATTTTTCAGGAAGCTCCATATAGCTTGGATGGTGATGAGGGCTCCTATGGTCGTGATGCTGCGGGGCTGGTTGTGGCCTGGTGCCTGGTAGCATGCTTGGTTGGCCCTAGGCATGGACAGTTCGACTAACTCCGGTTCCTACCGTCGCACCACAACCCTCAGGTGAGCTCCTCCAGTCCCTTCTTCACGGTGATCTTGTTCTTTGTTGCTGTGACGAATTGAGTTGTAGACCTGGTAGCATGCAAAGTGTCTCTCCTTGTGGGTTGATTGAAAGCGCATATGACTATCATTTTTGTTGTTGTTTAAACAGTGATCAAGCATTGACATGCAGCTCATGCCACATCCAGTTATCAATGCCCACATGGATGCATATGTTTATTCGGTTTGAACTCTGCATGACATGAAATATTTATTCTCAGTGTGTTCATCAACTTGTTTTCACTGTCACTTGATATATACCGTACATGAAGCTGGGTTAATGATTGTGATTTTTTATGCATTGGTGCCCCATCATCGAGCGCACGGAAGGAACAGCGATAAGAAGATCATGCTTGTGCGCATCATCAAGCACACCATGGAGATCATCCACCACCTCACCAATGCTAACTCAATCCAGATCGTCGTTGACCCTATCAATCACAGGTATCACTCTCGGTTCCCTTTAGTCTCTCCTGCCTTATGTGTCCGCTGAGGACCTGCATTTGTGCGTGCATATTCATTGTCTGTTTTCTTGTATAAATGAGCATCTCATTTTGTATAGCTATAGAACAAAAAGCATGGTAGTATGGAACTATCTGAATTGTGTTATCACTCTGAAGAACTAGGTCCTTTTTTTTGAATGGTATGTTCATAATATTGGCTCCAGTTTTTTTGATAATTCACTGCTTGTTCATGTAACAGGAGCCGTGGAAGGCATGATGACGTTACTTTGGTCATCCAATGAGTCAATATGACAAGAGCAGGACCTCCATGCTGAAGAAGATAGCACTTGTAGAGCTTGTATAGTATCTAGATGTTTTTTGTGTATTCTGTAACTTCGATTTCCATAGTATTATGTGTTATCTGTAGAGCAGGAGCTCCATACTGAATCTGGCTACTGTTATTTGAAGTTTTTTTTGTTTATTTTGTCTTTCAATTTAAATTCTTTTTATTCAGTTACTGTCAATTTGAATTATGAAATTTATGACCTTGGCATCTGAGACCTATATAACTGAAATCTGATCGCCACATATGTGAACCTGACAACTGGGACCTATATAATTAATTTACGCATATATCAAAAAGAAATTCTGATATTGTTTATCCAAAAAGGCCACGGCCCAGAAAATTAAAAGGCCGAACTGTTGGGCTAGGCCCATATAGCCGTCTAAAGTAATCTGCGAAAAAAAGTATGTCAAATGGGCCATGTTATTGGGCCAGGCCCATTTAGATGGCTGAACTGGGCTGATTCTGATTTATGACCATTCCATTTGGTCACAATTTTGCCACGTCAGCTCGGCCACGTTGGATCTGACTGGACTTGCCACGTCAGCTACGCCACGTCAGCTCAGCCACGTTGGATCTGACGTGGACTGGCCAGATTGGTAGTGACCAAAACAATTGGTCATAGAATTTGTGACCTTTGGTTTTGGTCACAATTGTCTATGACCAATCCCCAAAAAAGGTCACAAACTGTCATTAGTGACGCTCATCTTTTGACCAATCGTTTTTAGTCACAAAAAGGTCACAAATGACAGTTCATGACCATTTCTGTGACCAATATTGAGGGTCACAAGTTAGCATATTTCTTGTAGTGCGAGCATGATCCCGAAAGGTGTTCCAACTTGAGAGAGTCAAGATCGTCATCATCTAACTCAAGTGGAATGCGCAAGGCAAATGTATGATCTTGATAGGGTTTCTATTTTACCGGTCTCATGTTGTTAGTTCGGAGACCGGGTTATAGGATAGATACCGTACTATCAAAAGGGGCTTTCGAGTGAGTAACTTGATTGCATCTTTGTGGAGAGCTCAAACCTTTGCATTCTTAGCATATCATCTTTCTTGGTTCTTATTTGGCTTTTATCCATGTGAGAATTTAGAGCTTGTGTTCTTGTACATATCAAGCTCTAGTTCATCAAAAATGGAGTCCGGATGAAAAACTTGTTGTGTTTCGGGTTTGGAAATATTATCGGTTTATCCGTGAAGAAAAGTTCCACACCTTCCCATGTGTGGTAACTTTAATCTATTTATATGATAGCTCTTGTCGCTATCTTTCTAACAAAATTGGTTTCATCCCATTTGGAGTTTTCTTGCAAAAGTTTGCCTCTTAAATAGGTCCTGCCTTTTAAGGCCGGCCTGGCCGGGCTCCAAGGCCGGCCCTCGCGAAAACTGCCAACGTGCAGATTTTCAAGGGGACCTATTTAAGAGGCTCGTTTTTCTCCTCTCTCTCCTCCATTGTTGACCTTTGGAAAAGCTTACCTAACTGTCAATCCCTCCCATGATTCTTGCATATCTTTGAGCAAAAAGTGAGAGCAGATCTAGATCTACAATTCCATGAATCCATCTCTCCTCTAAGTGAGGGGAACCTAGTAGATCTTGATCTTGGAGTTCTTGTGTGGTTCTCTTCTTTGTTCTTCCTCTCTTCTCCCCCATAAGCATTAGTTGCTTTTGGTGGGATTTGGGAGTGAAGGAATTGAGCACTTCTTGTGTTCTTGCCATTGCATTTTGTTGCATCGGTTTGCTCTCTCCACGAGGTTTCGTGAAAGTGAAAGTTCGCGAGCTTGTTACTCTTGGGTCGTTGGACCCTAGACAGTGTTCTTGAGACCTTTTGTGGTCAAGGCCTTTTGTGGCTAGTTGGGACCTTTTGTGGTCACTTGGGAGCTCCCAATCCTTTTGTGGGTTGTGCCTCAAGATTGTTGTAAAGGCTTCGGATTCCGCCTTAAAGGATTCCGATAGTGGAAGGTGAACCGAGCTTTTGGGCAAGGTTCATCGGAGAATAGGGTGAGGCCATTTGTGGCATTTGAGTTTGAAACTCACACCCCTCCAACGAGACGTACTCCCTAAAAAGGAGGAACTCGGGAATACATCATCGTTCCGCGTGCCTCGGTTATTTCTATACCCGACTCTTTACTTATGCACTTTACATTGTGATAGCCTTCGTGCTTGAAGTCTTATATCTTGCTATCACCTTGTTATTGTCTTGCTTAGCATAAGTTGTTGGTGTACATAGGTGAGCCTAGTATATTTAGGTGGTGTGCTTGTTAAATTAAAACACCTAGTTTTATTCCGCATTTATCAAGCCTAAACCGGAAAAGTTTTAAATCGCCTATTCACCCCCCTCTAGGCGACATCCTTGTCCTTTCACACTTTTTATTTGATGTAAAACTACAAAACGTATGCTAAAAATATACAAGAATTTTGCTTCGATTGTTTTCGGTATTTGTTGCGAACTTTTTGATGCAATGCTTTATACGTGTTTTCTTTTGTTGTCAAAGTACATAAATTGATCTGTAAATATATGACTATTTTGCTTTGATCGATCTCGGTATTTTGATGCGATTTGTTGTACCGCAATACTACATACTTGTTTCTTTTATTTTGTAACAATACATAAATTATGGTAAAAACATACATCAATTTTGCTTCCATATTTTTTGTGAGGTTTTTGCTGCACTGATACAACTTGCAGCGGTGCCTTTTGTTGCAAGGCTCATATAACATGTTGTATACATGTTACAAGGTTCAGTTTTCTGATTTTTGTTGCTGTTGTACAAGTTCATTTCTTTTGTTCAACTGGTGATTTTAATTTATATTTTAGACTTTGACTCTTTGAGCCATCGGTGTCTATGCCCATGAGATATTGTGTGTAGTAGAGTAGGCTGCACCTACGTGACCAACAAAAACATGTGAACATCGTAGCAGCGGGCGAAAGTGATCTGCCCAGAGAGAGAGAGATTGATGCTCGACTCTACAATGTGGCAGACCAAATAGCGGCCAAGGAAACCGACCCACGCATTGGGTCGGTCGCTCGACCCCTAGCGGATTTTCCTATATCGCGCGTACCGCGATCGCTACTCCCTCCCGCGTACCCTCGATCGACTAATGGGCCTGGCTGATTTAGCTTTCTGTGGATGGATTTCCAATCGATCAGTCGTAACTCTATCTGCTTTCTACTTCTTCATTTCTTTCCCGTCCGCGGTCCGCACGCACTTTTTTTCTTCATTTTTTCCAGTTTTCTTTTTCTTTCTTCCTCCCTTTTTATTTTATGTTTTATTTTTCTCTGTTTCCTTTTTTCTTTTTTTGTACCTTTTTTTCTCATTTTCCTGTTCCCTTCTATTTTCTTTTTTATTTTCCTCATATTTCATTTTCTAAAAAATTTCGTAATACAATTTTGTTTGACTCTCGAACATTTTTTTAGAGAAAAGGTTGAATATCTTTATTTTTTCATGGACATTTTTTGGACAGTCGATCACCTTTTCGGTTCATTCTTATTTTTGGTTTACCGACATTTTTGGTTCGCTATTCTTCTTATTCACCGGCATTTTTTTGTTCACCGGCATTTTTCGTCCACTATTATTTTGGTTCACCGGCTTTTTTGTGTACTATTTTTTTTTGTCGACCGACATTTTCTTGGTACATATTTTTGATTCACCGGCATTTTTTGGTTCACCTTTTTTTGTTCACGGCATTTTTTGTTCACCGACATTTTCCGTTCACTCTTAGTTCACCGGGTTTTTTGTTCACTATTATTTTTGGTTCACCGACATATTTTTTGGCTCACTATTATTTTCGGTTCACCGGCATTTTTTGGTTCACATTTTTTTGTTCACTGACATTTTTCATTCACCGACATTTTTCGTTCACTATTATTTTTGGTTCACCAACATTTTTCGTTCACTATTATTTTTGGTCCACTCACATTTTATTGGTTCACTATTTGGTTCACCACCATTTTTTGTTCACCGGCATTTTTCGTTCACTCTTAGTTCACCGGGATTTTTGTTCACTGACATTTTTTTGTTCACCTTTTATATCGTTCAAAATAGTATAAGTCCACTTTATAAAAATTGTTCAAAAATAGCTTCTCTTCACAAGCCTTTTCTGTTCACTTTTTAAAAATCGTTCAAAAATAATTTTCGTTCACCGATATTTTTATGTACACTTTTAAAATTGTTCTAAAATAGTTTCTGATCACTTTTTAAAATCGTTCAAAATTAGTTTCCATTCAAATACCTATTTTGTTCACTTTTTAAAAAATCATTCAAAAATAATTTCCGTTTAGAGATTTTTTCTGTTCACTTTTGAAAATCGTTCAGAAATAGATTTCGTTCAACGACCTTTTCTGTTCACTCTTTAAGATCGTTCAAAAATAGTTTCCGTTCAACGCCATTTTCTGTTCACATTTCAAAATCGTTCAAAATAGTTTCCGTTCACCGCGAACTTTTGTACTCTTTTTAAAACCGTTCAAATGAGGTCAATGTTTTAATTGAAATTCCAAATATGTCTTCCTATTTTTTAAATCCTTTGAAAATGGTTCAGATTTTGAAAATGTTCAAATTTTAAAGAAGTGTTCATTTTTTAAAATTGTTCAGATTTTAAAATTGCTCATATTTGAAAAATGATTTATATTTCAAAATTGTTCATATTTTTAAAACTTTTATTTTTGAAATTGGTTCAGATTTCAATGTATTTCATATTTACAATGTTCATTTTTTAAAATGGTTCAAATTTTGAAAAATATTTAAAATATCCAAATTTTGAATTGTTCAGATTTTAAACTTAGAACCATCTACGTGATAGCACCAAGAAGAGCCATTAGTTGGATAATGGCGCGACGGCAGTGGGATGGCGGCGGTGTGGGACGACGACGAAGCAATGATGATGGCGGAGTTAACCTAGAATACAAGACTATCTCGTATATGACCGTCGAAACAAAAAAGTTACAACATGAAAGTTGTGTGAAATATTGAGATTAAGGGTTTATTTGTTTGGGCTGCAACTGTTGAGAAGCAGCTGTAACTGGTGGGCTGTGGAAAAGCAGCTATGGGAAGAAGCAAAGTTTTGATGTTTGGCAGGAACGCTTCATGGCAGCTGCTGCTGTAGGTTTTAGGGGTGAAATATCTGTAATGCCCCCGAGTGCTGAAAGTGTTGTTAAACACTTATTTGAAACGAAATAGTTGTTTCTGAGTGTTTTAAGAGCTGAATTATCTCGATTTTCTACTTTTTAACGCGTTTTGTACTGGCATAATTTATTCAAGTGTTTTGTATTGGAATATATTCATAATATAATACGAGAATGATGCGATAATGACAAGTTACAAAATGAAGAAGTTACAACACGAAAGTTGACGAAAACGTTAAGATTGATCTACTCGTGGAAGTAAATTTCAAAAAAGTCTACCGAGTACGACGAATTTGATAAAATTCATCTATAAATGCTGCGAACTTCAGTTTAAAATTAAGAATCTACATTCCACAAAACTCGAAACCAATCACGGGAATGAAACCTAATCATCGACAAGCACATATTCCGTGTATAAATTATTTCGAATCGAAATATATTTATGTGAGATGGAGTATGTCACCCTGTACATGTAGATGCAAATGAAACATGCATAAATCGAGGTTAAGCTCGTGTATGTACATCCAACAAGCATCTATCCATCGATCAATCATACTGCCTACAGGAAGAGGATCTCTTGAACTGGACGGAGGATGTTGGGGAATTCCTACAGGAAGAGGGGCACATCGCGCACGAGCACGACGGGCTCGGCTGGACGCGCACGAGCATGATGGGGATGAGCTCCTCTTCCAGCTGGGTCACGAGCTTCCGGTGGTGAGGACGGTCACGTGAACGGCGGCAGCTCCTCTTCCACAATATGTCAGCCCAATGCATGTTTCCAGTTTTCAGAAGAAGCCATACAACTATGAAAGTACAAAGTCAGGTAGAAACGCGATTGGAAAACAGCTAAAGGCAACGCGAAACGCATCGACGAAACAGCGGAAGCATGCACATCCAGTTCTAAGTTCTATCCTACGACCAAACAGTTGAACGTGATGGTGCGGACGCAATTGGGCTGTCCCAATACCACGTAGAAGATGAGGAAACAGTACAAGCAGGTACGCGAACGGGATGTTCCATCCCGCGTACAGCGCGGCATAGCAGCTCCCACCCCTAGCGCACGCCGAAAGATTGTATGCACACTGCTCGCATGAGCCAAATGGGCCAAATTTCTGTTTCAATGCACCGAAATTTGCTGGCTCGCGACAGTGCCATCTTGTTTCCAACGTGGTACAAGTCTGTTCAGGGGAGCCTGTACGTCGCTCCTTAGCGGCAGTTCGATGCCTCGCCGCCTGCATGCTCCCGTAACTGGGCCTGGCCCACAGCTTACGCGCCAAATCGTTTCCTTCTATTTCGCTCCGAAAACTGGTCGCTAACTGTTTCGCACGTTTGTTTTCGTTAGGTTTGCACAGAAACGTTCCAGAAAAATTGAAAAATAATTTTAGTTTCGAAAATGGTTCCAAAATAAAAATGGTTCCAAAATTGAAAATGGAACCATTTTTAAAAATAAACAATTTTTAAATTTGGAACCATTTTTAAATTTAAAACCATTTCAAATTCGGAACCATTTTTAGATTTAAAATCATTTTAAAATTAGAATCATTTTAAAATTTGGAACCATTTTTTATTTTGGAACCGTTTTAAAAAATGATTTTTTTCAAATTTGGAACCATTTTAAATTTTGGAACCATTTTTAATTCGGAACCATTTTCAAAATTGAACCATTTTTATAAATCAACAATTTTTCAATTTGGAACCATTTTTATATTTGGAACCATTTTCAAATTTGGAACCATTTTTAAATTTTGAACCATTTTAAATTCAGAACCATTTTATATTTGGAACCATTTTTAAATATGGAACCATTTTCAAACTTGGAACCATTTTTAAAATGGAACCATTTTTATATTTGGAACCATTTTCAAATTTGGAACCATTTTTAAATTTTGAACCATTTTAAATTCAGAACCATTTTTAATATGGAACCATTTTCAAAAAATGGAACCGATTTTCAAACTTGGAACCATTTTTAAATTCAGAACCATTTTTAAATTTGGAACCATTTTTAAAATGGAACCATTTTTAAATTTGGAACCATTTTCAAAATAGAACCATTTTCAAAAATTAAACATTTTTCAAAAAACAATTTAAAGAAGAACAAAACAATAAGAAAAGAAAAATAAAACAAAACAGAAAAAGAAACGAAAAAGAAAAAGAAAAAAGAATCAGAAAAGAAAAGAAAAACGAAATAAGAAAAAAGAAACGAAAAAAGAAACAGAAAAAAAAGAAACGAAAAGAAAAGTAGCCGAACTATGGGCCGGCCCATTTGGTCGCTCCCGTTAGCGGCGCTAGGTTTATGCGCCGCTAATGGGCGGCGTATAGGTTTTGCCGGCTGTTCCAACGGGACATGGGCCATTGTTCAACTACTAGTATCTCGTCCAGTATTTTCAGCGGGGCCTGCCGATACCAAATTCCAAGGCCCAACCAATGGAGATAACGAGCTACTTACTGTTCGTCTCCCAAAATGATGCAATTGGATGGAGTAGGACTATTGCGGAGGAACCAGGCAAAGGGAGATTAGCTAAAGCAGCTCTGTAGATGGGAGCGGCATGGAGTTCCGACCCCAGAAGTGCATGATGTAATTCCATTGATCCATTGGTGATTCCTGGTGCCTTCTATGTCTAGACATATCAAATTTAATTTTGTGGTGTGGAAATACACAACAAATAATGCATGGACTGGAACTGAAAATTTCGGAGACACATGAGCAAAACGAAGGACATGGTGAGTAGAGCGGAGGCCCAAATGTACAAATGGGTTGGCATAGAAGGCGAGGAGTTAGTCCCATCTAAGAGCATCTCTAGAAGACTCCTTAAAATGAGCGGGCATTTATATTTCCGGCGACTATACGGGTTGGGGCCATTTTTTGGGCCAGATCAGAGCCCGTTTGGTAGGCCCGACCCGTAAATGGTTTACAGTGCCCACAAAATCGAACCCCCGGCCTCTATTTGTACCGTGCGGAGGGCTCGATACAGGGCACGACCTGAGCCATTCCGCCGCTGCCCCCACCAAATACCCCACCCGTACTCGCCGTCGGCGACCAAATCCCAGGCCGCCGCGTAAAGATCCGGCACCGCTGCACCACTATGAGGCGCAGCGCAGGCTCAATCGGACGCGGGGACGGCCAGATTGTCCGTTCCCTGACCTCGCGCAGCGGCGGCAATAGCTCCGTAGAGGAGCTGAAGCGGTATGTCGCCTCCGACGGTGCTCGGAAGCGGGCCGTGCGCCGATACACCTATTGGAACCGGACGCCGCCGCGAGGTCAAGGAATACGACCGCCGCCACATGCACCGCTTCGAGGCGGGGAGCTCCTCCGGCGCGGGAACGCGCACACCGCTGCCTCCGCTGAAGCGGGAGGAGGAGGAACACCTCCCGCTCGAGGGATACGACCCGTCAGCGTTCGCCACCGCCATCGGGCCGGAGGACTTTGCCGACGATTCCTCCGTCGACACCACCACTGACATGCTATTCGCGCGCACCAAGCGGGAGGAGGAAGACGAGAGGAAGAGCCTCCACCGGGACGACGAGATCCACAGCCTCCTCTTAGAACAGGGGGCCGTCGTCGAGCGTGAGGCGCAGCAAAAGCGGGACGAGTGGCGCCGCGATTCGAGGCGCAGTAGAAGGTCTTCATCGACCTCGACACCGACGAGGAGTGAGTGTTGCCGCCGCACCTGACGAGCTCCCGTGAGCCAATTTTGGATGTTATTTAGGGTTAGGGTGGCGACGCAACATCCCCTACGTAAAATTGTAGAAAAATTGCCTTGTGTGGCTTCTGATCCGAGATGGACTTGAACTAGTGTGTGTGTTAGTCTCCCGCGAATAATAAAGTTATTTAAAATTTGAACTTCAATTTACTGTTTCTGTTTTGCGCGAAGCAATTCCAACCTTTAAAACCCGTTTTCCATGGCCTTTATTCGCGTTTTGAAGGTCTCCGTTTTAAAGGGTCCGCTGACTGCTAGAGATGGTCTAACAAAAAGTCAAATGCCTTCTTGATATAACCTTGAGGAGGAGAGTGCGTGTGTTGGAAACGTCTAGCGAGATTTCGCACACGCCAATTCGGCCAAGTGGTCCTAATCCCGAAGAAAGAGGGGCCATGGAGATCAGTGCTTTTAGACCTATTAATCTCATTTACCAATACGCAGAATGAATTATTTTGCAGCGCCTGCATTGGTCATCAGGTAGCCAAATTCTGTAGAGTTAAATACACCGTGGGTACCTGTACTTTTTTCGAAAGCACAATACGGTACTCATACTCCAAAATACGCACAAGATGGTACTCAAACTTAGTGGGACGTGAAACTACGGTACTTTTCGGCGTATGCCGCGCGTACACGCGGCAGTTGTCGGTGACGTGGCTTGAATTTGTCGGATTTATCGATTACCCCCTGAATTCCATACAATTTCTGTTCTGAAGGAGCACTCTGCGCCCGAGTTCGCCGCCCTTGTCGTCTCCAGTCTCCACTCACGAAACAGGGAAACAGGGGAGGCCCTCTCCGAGTTCGCCGCCCCTGTCGCCGCTGAGCTCACCGTGGCCGCCGTCCTCTTCTCTAGATTTTAATCGTGCGCTGGTGAGCCGCGGGCGCGGCTAGTGTTCGTCGGCTAGGAGGCGGCGGCAATGGTCCCAGTTCGGCGCCCCCAAGGAGACCCTCCCCCTGCGTACGGTAAGTTCCGTCAGAAATCAATCTCGATACATGGATCGTGGATCGCTAGGGATCGTGGATCGCTGGAGACACCGGCCGGCAAGGCGCCCGATTTAATCGATTACCGTGATTTAGGCGTCCTGATCGGGCTGCCGTGATGTCAGGCGCTAGGGATCGTGATAGGTGCTTCCGAAATTTATTTATTAGAATTTAGTTGATATGAAGCTAGGAAACTGACGATCTATGTGTCTGTACCATATTCACACATTGGTTCTGTGCTAATGGATCGTTTTATGCATACACTTGATCAAACATCAGTCAACTATAAGGAACTTCTGATTCAACTACAACTGTGATGTACTCCTAAACAACAACTGTGAAGTGTTCAACAAGTAAGCATGGTCATTTAAGTCTCAATTTTGTGTAAGCACATTCTTGCATATCATGGTTTCAGCATAACAAGGCTTAATGATTTCCATCTGCAGTGCCTCCACCTAATCCAACTACAACACAGGAGCATGTGCCTCCACCAAATTCAACTACATCAGATGGAAATGTTCCACCACCAGTTTTTGATGATCTCATGGTTGACAACTTGTCTCGGCAGGTATGTGCAGTTGTCTGTACATTTACATTCTGTGGCGCATGCGGACCGTGCGCCACAGAAATCTAAAATTCTGTGGCGCATGCGGACCGTGCGCCACAGAAATGCGACTTTCTGTGGCGCATGTAGGTACATGCGCCACAGAAAGCAACAAATCTGTGGCGCACGGGCTACATGCGCCACAGATATACACAATTCTGTGGCGCATTTCGTTTGCGTGCGCCACAGAAAATTTTAAACTCAGATCTAGATCCCTTCGCTGGTCTCACGGGACACTCACGCACGAGGCACCCGCGTTGCTGCCTTATCCTTTACCATCGGCACACACGCACGAGGCACTCATGTCCACTCGTTCGTTCTCCTCTCTTTTTCTTTCTTTTTTTCTTATCCTTTACGCACACCACACACGCACCGTACCAAACCGGCACAGCCCATCGGCGACCTCGCCGGAGCTCCTCGAAGCCGTGAGATGGAGGCGGCGGCCGGCGTGCAGCTGGGCTCCTCGAAGCCGCAGAGCGCGACGCAGACGGAGATGGCCACAGCGAGGTCCGGGCAGGCGGAGATGGCGGAGCAGCGCCCACCTCCTCATCCCGCTGCTCAACGCCACAGCGGAGGCCACCGTGCTGCTCAACGCCAGCCGCGCCTGCTACGACCGCGCGACTTCGGCCGCGTTCTCGGCCGTCGAGAGTACCCCATGGGCCTCAACGGCAGCGCCTTCCTCCGCGTCGCCCAGGAAGTTCCTCCGGTGGTGTTGGCGGCCGGACGGTGAAGGTCGTGGCGTTCGTCGGCGACTCGCTATGCTCCGCGGCCAGCACCAACCAGAACCTCCCCGTCGGCGCCGCCGTTCCCCACGGCCGAACTCGTCGGCGCCGCCGTGCACCGCGGCCGCCACCGGCCCAGACCTCCTGGCGCCGTGCTCCATGGCCGACCCCGGCCTGGACGGCCTCTTCGCTGCAGCCGTGCTCCGCGGCAGCCAGTGGCCTGGACCTCCTCGCCGTTGCTGCTGCTCCCCGCGGAGGATGGTAGGAGAGGAGCGGGTCGAGGATGCGCCGGTGGAGGGGTAGGAGAGGAGCAGGTCGAGGATGCGCAGGTCGCGCGTTGATGTCGACGCGGTGCACGAGATGGACCTCCTCCTACGCAGCTGCTCCCCGCCGCCGCCGACCGCGGTGGCCGCCCTTTTTTTTTAACCTGAAAAACAACTTCTGTGGCGCATGGCTTGTAGTGCGCCACAAAATTCTACGTTTTTTAGTGGCGCATGCCCATGGTGCGCCACAGAAAACAAATTTTAGTGGCGACGATTCTGTGGCGCACCCAGCAATTCTGGAGGTGCGCCACAGAATCTCAATTTGGTGCGCCACTGATAACCCTTTTCCTACTAGTGACAACAACAGCTCATAACATCAGCAGACTAGCAACTAGGAACCAGACCATCTACTTCTTCACTGCCATGCGGCTGTTGCTGGTAGCAACCAGTACATCTCCTTCTCCAGCAGCATTGAGCGTGTGTGGCCTTTCCTCCGAAGCACCAAGAGCTTGCACATCATCGTCACCAACGATGAAATTGTGATCAACAACATACCCAACATACTCCAGCTCCTAGTGCCAGAAATCACATGTGGTCTACGAAACAAAAACAGAGAAGAATGTCTCAGTTCGAAGCACAAATTTGAGGCGCAAAATCCAAATTACTAACTCCATGTCTCAAATTGAAGCTCAACTTACCCCATCGGTAGAATATCCACCCGTCCACCTCACCACGTTGGGGATGCAGGGGACAAGAGGTAGAGGAACGTTGCCGCCGCGAGCAGCAGAACGAGAGGAGCGACCAGAGCGAGCAGAGCTAACACACATGGCGACGGCGAGCGGAGAAGCTCCGCTGAGGATTTGGGGCAATTGGCGACGGCGAGCGGCGAGCGGCAAGCAGCTAGAGCGACGGCAAGCGGCAAGGAGCGAGAGAGACGGCAAGCGGCGAGCAGCGACGGCGAGCGGAGAGCAGCGAGGCCGACGGCGAGCGGTAGGCAGCGAGAGCGCGAGCAAGCGAGAGCCAGCTAGAGCGCGAGCAGCGAGACCGACGGCGAGAGGTAGGGATTTAGATACGAATTGGGGAATTTCTGCTTACCTAAAGACGATGTTTGTCTCTTTTACATAAAACCCCCCATACAAATGAGATGGATGTCAATATAGCCTAGATCCTATGTGGAGCCGGTCAGCAACTGCCGCCCGACGCATGTACGCCCGTCATACGGCAGAAAGGTACCGTAGTTTCAGGACATAGCAAGTACGGGTACCGTATCGTTTGTATTCCTGAGTACAGGTACCGTACTGTGCATCCATGTAAAGTACAATTACCCAGGCTGTATTTAACTCAATTCTGTAATAGTAATTCATTGGTGCAGGTGAATGTAGATTCAGAAATTTCTCTCACCCTATTTGTACGAGGAACAAGCACAGTGTATTATGATACTCCTTCCTATCCGGATTAAGTGTCGCCATAAAAGACATGTTCACATACAACTCGACGGTACTAGTCGCGACAATATTTTCGGATCAGAGGTAGTACGGAGTAGGATTCTTTCTTTGATCGCTACTCTATTAGTTCTCGGTGAAAGAAAAAAAGGATAATATGTCGTTCTGATCTTTGATATTACCCTCAGAGTAACAAAAAAGAGTCTATTTTCATAGAGCCTTTCAAATGCACATACGCGCATGCTTGGTAGCTAAACTATGCTTCTGTGGCTGTTTTTCTTCTCTTCTTTCTCTTCTTCTTGACCTTACCGTTGGCGGTGGCATCTCTTCCCTGTGTCGACGACGACGACGCCATGGACGCTGCTTCACCGGCAGCGGCCTGGTCTTCGGCGTTGGGCTCCATACCCTTCATGATCACCGCGGGGAACACCCAGTTGGTCACGAAGTAGAAGAGCAGCATAACGGCACTGCACATTCGTAGGTAGTACCAAGCAAGTGAGAAACTGAAACAGAATCTGACTGACTGAATGGCAGCTGCTTTACATGATGATTGAATGATTGACACGTCTGTGTGGTACAGAGTTTACAGTTATACTCGCCTGATCGGGATGAGGGCGGAGACGTCGCCGGTGTCCGCGGGCGAGCCGGTCACCAGCTTGGGGGCCAGGATCTCGCTCAGCTCCGGCGGCAGCGCGCGAAGGCGCCGCACTTGCCGCCGTGGAAACTTTGCTCCAGGACACGGCACAATTGCCGCCGACGCCGCTCTCCGGTGGGTGCCATGGGGGGCGGCGATACAGTGGGAGCCTATCGCCAGAGTAGCCGCGTCCATGAACACGTGCGACAGGATGTGATTTTGTGGAGAGGTTTTAGCTCGGATAGCTCGCTGTGTCTGGGGTGAGGTCTCGACTCTCGACACCCTCCGTTTTGGATAACGAAGTCAGCCTCCTCCCACAGCTGAGCTCTGCTATGGGTGGCTACCTGCAGGTTTGCGCTCAGATGTACTTCCTTGGTTCTTGGAAGATTATTATTGAACAATTTGTCACAAAGAATGACTGCGGATATGTGTGTTCTTGTGAATTGATTGCAGATGTGTTTGGTCATGATCTAATTTACATGGACTGCACGCAGCAAAGCAAAATGTTGTGAAACAAAAACAAAAAAAATCAGGAGTTTCAGGCTAATATTACTAGCAAACAAATCATGATTCAGGATAAATGTCTAACTGTGCTTATCTATTACCAGCGTTTTTTTCCTTTTTCTTCTTTTTAAAATTTTCCAATTGCTGAGTTTTAGCAACATATTTTCGACATTATTTTGTTTTACCTTTTTCAAAAATTATTTTGTTATATCCTTTTTCCAAAAACATGAACATTTTTTTGAAAAAATATCAACTTTGTTTCAAACACGGGATCATTTTTTTAAACCGCCAAAAAAATTAAACCCTGGTAACAATTTTTAAACCCTTTGTATTCACAAATTTAATTTTTAAAACCTGTGAACCTACCTTTTTGAACCTATGAAAATATTTGAAAGGCATCATGAACATTTTTTTAAACTCGGTGAAAATTTTTAAATCTTATGAAAGTAAACATAAAGAAAAATAAACTACTTAAATAGGCCGGCCCGCTACAGGATTCCCTCAGACGGCGCGAGCCGGCCGCACCTAAGCGGGCGGCATATAGGATACGAAATCAACAAACGGAGAAACAAAAAGGGAGGTCCTTTATGTCGCTTGTTAGCGGTGGTTTAGCGCAGCGCCGCCTACAGCTTCCTTACGTGGTCCGCGGCCCAATGTTTTATGTGCGCGCGGAAAAAACGTTTTGCTGCTTCGACTGTACGTGTCTCCTGTTTCCTTAGCGTTTTCAAAAACTGAAAGAAAATTCAAAAAAATTCATACATATTTTTTGAAACACAAATAGTTTTTAAATATGAATATTTTCAAAACATGAACCATTTTCAAAATATGAACATTTCAAAAAAAGCGAAACAAAAACGAAAATCGTTCCAAAATTTTGAAAATGGTTCAAAATTTGAAAAGTTTTAAAAAGGGTTTTTTTAAATAGTTTCAAACTCGAAAATGGTTCCAAATTTGAAAATGACTCTAAATTTTACAATGTTCCAGTTGTGAAATTGGTTCACATTCAAAAACTGTTCAAAATTAAAATATTCAGATTTGAAAAATGTTCAAATTCAAAAAAATATTCACTTTAAAAAAATTGTACAACATTTATTAAAATCACAAAAAAGAAAAGAACACAGAAAAGAAAAGAAAAAAAAACATAAAAGATAAAAGAAAATAAAAAGGAAAATAGAAAAAAGAAAAAATCGGAATAGCGAATCGAAACAGTAAAGTTACCGCTTCGCGGATAAAGTGAGCCGACCCAGTAACGCTTCGCAAAGAAAGTCCTTTAGGCGGCACGCGCGTTAAGCGACGCTAACGAGCGTTATATATGATTTGCTAAAAAACAAAAAAGGCCAGAGAACTCAAAACATGGACCAAATTTGCTTTGTCGAGAAAAAGAGAGCACACATCGTTGGGTAGGCTTCCTCGCTATGGCCCAGGCCAGCCCAAAAGACTCGTCGAAGGCACATAAGGCGATCAACAAATCATTCTTGATAAGCCGACCTTATCCTCTCCTCTCCCGTCACTGTAGCAGAGAGGCGACCGGCGTTTTTTGGGCGATCTCGGCCGATCCACCGCGTGCTCGCCGCTGAGCCGCGGGATTCCTCTCCTCCGTCGGCCGCCTCGGCGGCGGGAGGGTGAGGGATCCCGGCTCCGGCTTGTATATATGGTAGGATAGGGTGGGGACCTCGCCGGCGTTGCTTTGGAGGAGGTGCTGCTGGCGGCGGTTGTTTGGTGTCGAGGCGATCTTCTCCGGTGGAGGGGCTCCTGGAGCTCGTCGTCATCGCGCTCGACTTGTGGCGGCTCGAGGCCCGGCGTGGTGCTCGAGTCTGTCGGCTTCCCGTCGGATCCGTGCTGGCGGCGGATCTGGCGGCTGGAAATCGGGGCTGGGCGAGCTTCGTGGTCTCTATCGGCGTTGGGGACGAAGGCGGCTGCGGCAAGGTGGAGTTGCTGGAGCGGGAGGGTGCTCGCCGTGTTCGTTCAACGGCACAAGTTTCCGTCGCTGCGCGGCGGACGGGCTCTGCGGCGATCTTCAACGAAGGAGGTGCCCTCGGGCCGTGGCAAGATGGAGGTCGGTGGTCTTCGTCTTCTTCGCCGGTGGAACTGCTGTAGCTTGATCTGGTTCCTCTTCCCCTGCGTATGTACTTCTGAGCTTTCTTCTTGTACTTCATCGGTGTATGTGGTACAATCTTGTTTGTACGCAGGCTTTGCAAATAAAAAAAAAACAAATCATTCTTGATCGACTCAAAAAAAAAAAAATCATTCTAGAGTTCTCTCAACAAAAAATCTTTCTAGAAACCCTCATCGTCAAATCCGGCCAACGTATTGCCTTGTCAGCCTTACGTGTAATGTAAAACCGACAGGGTATCGATCATGCCACCCGTGCATGTCTGCATGATGCACAATGTAAAATCGGGTGTGAAACAGTTGACCGCCCGCATGCATAAAACTGCACGGCTGCTCCCAAACCGTGTCGTCGTGTCCGTTGCATAAAATTGCATGCGATTTGTCTCCTCAGGAAGAGTGGGCAACTTTGTTAACGTTGGACACTGATCATCTGTCCTATGTTGGCCAGGTCACCATCAGTATGGAGAAAGAATATATATTTAGTTCTCCGTCAGGTGGTCTCTCTCTAGATTTTGGCTAAACATTGGATCCGTACGCGTGACTTCACACCTGGGCAAAGCGAATTGACCCCTGCTGGATGGATTGGATCATGCATGCACATAAACTAATGATCACAGATCCTTCCCATGCCACCAATACTAATTCTCATGCGACTGCCAATATCGTACTTCTTCAAATGATCATGCGATCCGTGACTTCACACTTGCGCTGCAATGTAGATTCTCATGCATTATATATTAGGAAAAGGAATTCGGTCAACATGCATGTACGTACGAATTGAGCAAGATAATTAATTGTTCCGCGTGCAAAGTAATTGAGCAAGATGCACACTATGATTGCTTGTTGCCATTGTGAACACTCAAGATCACACTCACGCAACAAAAGTGAACAGCTAGCGATCAGGACATGACAACAGAGCTTATCATCGTACCAACTAGCATGGCAACTTGCTTACTTATATGCCTATGACGCCACTTTCTCGTCATTCCATCTGTTTCATCATACATGTACATAAAACTATGTCCACAAATTAAGTACTGATGGAGGCAAAACTCAAATGAAGGCATATTTATGGACATGTATACATGCATGCCAATGATTCTAGAGCAGATCTCCATTACCTTCAGTTTTTCTTATATCCTTCAACAAAAAGTACAGGATGAAGTGCATAATGCTGTGAGGAAGTGTGTCCATACAAAATGTTGATGGGCTTTTCAACATCTCTTGTATCAATCACGCTGACCTTATTGGTAATCATGATCAGCAATGTTACAAGCTACACTAACACCACATGCACGCACAAAGTTAATAACTTGTATGGAGGTTGTGCAAACCTCAAAGTCTCACATGTAATTAATATCATCATGTGGCTTTCACAGAAAGAATAACACCTCTTCCTCAAAAAAAAATAAATGAATAACACCTTGTATATATGGAGGTTGTTCCGAGCTTGAAAGTCTCGCATGTAATTAATTATATCATCACATGTAGCATTGTACACATGCCTTCAATATATTTTGAGGATTAAGGGACATGATTTGGAGGAAAATATATGTACATTAGAATTCCCACAATTTTGGAATACTCCATTTGTGCCACGAATTTAACAGAATACATCAAAGGCTTGCAGTTTTCTTCCTTCAGAAATGAATGTTTCTACACGCTTGCATTCATACTACTCTATTTTTCTATGTACACACTGTATAAATCCATGGTTTCATACCATTCATTGACATAGCATACTAATATGCAGCATTAGGGGACGATCGAAGTTCACTTCTAATTAAATCCTTATCGGTACGGCAAACAAACACCATATACTAGTATGGAGGAACGCATGATGCATTCAGGCCACATCAAACGGGTTCTGGCTTCTCAACATATGTGTCGCAGTCGCACAACAAGCATACATATACAAGCAGGGCATCAATACCGTTCCTACGGGATAAGCAAAGCAAATCAAAGCAGCCGCACTTCGTCACTCCGCCCCCATCACGTACGCCTGATGGCCTGGGTGGCTTTCTTTCATCTCACTAGATAGTTAGCTTTTCAGATGCAAATCTCTTTAGAGCATGGAACTGAAAAGAAAGAAAGATCTAGATATATATAGACCATGTTGCGCAAAAGCTACACATGCCCACTGCAGAGATATCTCTGAAAAAGCAAATAATACATGTAAGCACCCAGGCACGTTGTTAGATTCTACCGAGACCACCTTGTGGAATGATGAGTAGAAGGAGAAGCTATAGGAACATCAGTGGATGGATTGATCATGCAAACATGCAAAGTCATGCATGCATCATCCATGCATTTGGAAAGCTGGTAACAAGCTCATGAAGCTGATAAGACCGGTGACAGTGAGCTTGCAGTTGCAGGTCATGGGCTAAGTAAAGAGGAGATATGCTGCATGACTTGCAAGCAAAACCCTTTTCACAACGGCAAAGCAACCCGCCTCCTTTCCTGACCTCTCCTTGTCTAAAGAAACCCTAACAAAGGTACTAGCCAATAGCCATGCAATACCAAGGATTTGAACTGTCGCTACAAAGCACAAAGATACAAACTGATGATCTAATTAAAAGAGCTTATCCGGCCGGCCGGCGTGCGCTTTGCGGCGATGGATTTGACCAATTGTACGTCCTGAGCAATTTAAGGATCCAAGAATTAGGATCTATCTCTCTGTAAAAATGAGATGATTATTTGTTTTTTTTTGTTTGCTCGCATTAAATTTCCTAGTGATCATGAGGAGCCTAGGAATCGATTGATGAAGCAGCGAGTGGCTTTGATCCGTACCAGGAATGAGGTCTGTGCGCATGGAAGGATTAGGACGTGTCGCCCCCGCCGAGCTTGGCGAGCAGCGCGGCGACGAGCTGGTGGCGGCGCTCCTCGCGCTCCTCGGCGCGCGCCCTCCACGCATCCTCGCGCTCCCGCCACCGTCGCACCAGCACGAGCCGCTCCTCCCCAAGCGCGACCATGGCAGCGCGCCACTCCTCCTCGCGCGCCCGCCTCTCGGCGTCGCGCGCCTCGGCCGCCTCCATCCACCGCTCCTCCATCTCCATCTGCCGCCGCATGAACTCCCGCAGCACCGCCTCCACCTCGCCTATCTCGATCCCTGATCCTCCCGCCGAAGCCGTCCTCGCCGCCGACGCCCTCCTCCTCCGCTTCTTCCCCGCGCCCTTGGTCTCCTCGATCTCCTCGTCCAACATCTCCGCCTCTTCGTCGTCCTCCTCCTCGCCACCCCCATCCTCGTCGTCCGGATCGCCCCTGCCGGCGGGGTCCTTTCCCCTGGCGTTCTTCTCCTCCAATGCGCGCGCCCTCTCGACCCTGGCGTCGAAGATCCGCCGCATCTCGTCGTGGAATGGGAAACTCCCCCTCGCAGCCCCGCTGGTCGGATGATCTCCGCCGCCACCGCCAGAACCCTCCGGATGCGCGACGTCGCTGGCGGTGCCCTTGAACCTAGTGACGAGGTTCTTCCACTTGGACTTGCACTGGTCGGGCGTGCGCGCGAATCCACCGTGCGCGTGGAGGCGCGCGGCTACGGCCTCCCAGAGGGCCTTGTTGCGCTTGGTGGAGAGGAAGGAGTGGTCGAGGTCGGCGCGGATGGAGAGGAAGGCGGCCGTCTCGGCGTGGGACCACTGCGGCAGGCGCTCGCGCTCGGGCGGGTCGGAGGGAGCGGGGGCAGGAGGGGGAGGCGGCGGCGGGGGAGGGGAGGAGGGAAGTGGTGGTGGTGGGGAGGGGAGGAGGAGAGGAGCGGGTGGTAGGGGTTGGAGAAGGCGGTGTTGAGGTGGTGGAAGGGATCCATGGCGGTGGGCGGTGGTGGACGGGAAAGCGAAGCGAGCGATGGGTGGAGGAAGAAGAGAGAGAGTCAGACAAGGGAAGGGAAAGTCAAGAGGGTGTTCGGGAGAGAGAAAGAGGAAATCGGTTTGTTTCAACGCGGAAACGGCTTGCTTTCCCACTGCTTTTGAATTCAAGATCTGGATCCTCTGCGGCGCGCGTCTCTTCTGGAACATGGAGATCAGGAAAGCACTTTATTCGCATGGAAAAATAGTCCATTTTACTCTTTTTTTTTTGCGAGGAAAACACAGACACGACACCAGGACTCTTACAGAAAAACCCAGGAAACAAGAGAAATTACAAAGAAGCCCTCCTGAGCTTCGGCGCCGTCGTCTTCGAGCTGAACGTTGCGCCGGCGAAGCCCGCCGCACGACCTCCATGACCTTGGACTGGGAGGCACCCCTTCGCGACAAGGGAGTCGACGCCCCTCGGTGCCGTAGCATCTCCGCCCACCACGACGAGCGACAGCACCATTCTGGCCTTCCGCATCTGCATCTTCAAAGTCGTCAGTCGCCGGAGCCGCCACCACGGACTCCGGCAAAGGGGAGGTCCCCCCGAGCACTCCGAGGAGCCGCAGACGGGGACGGAGCAGCAGATCCGCGGCGGAGCTCCGCAGAGCCGCGCCGGCAGAGGGGTAGACCGCCGCCTCCAAAAGGCACACCAACGCCGCCGCTACCACCCCAGCGCCGCCAGAAGCCACACCACCACGCACACCTAATCTACATACGGCACGGATCCGTGGATCCCCCGTCCTCCCGCCGCCGAAGCGGCCGCCGGAGGGCGAGGGATCCGGCGAATCGCGGCTGCGAGCTTGCTGTGCGCGGTGTCGCCGAAAAAGTCGCCTCTCGTTACTGTAGTGGAGAGAGGGGAACGGTTTTACTCAATCGACTAATTCCATCAACGTTTAAATTTCTGTCAACTGAAAAAATTCGGACATCACAAGAATGTCTGAATTTTTGGATTTTTTTGATTTCCATTGACTTTCAATCGATCAATTAGTTTTAAGAATCTTAGAGACCTAATTTAAATTTGCTTTGAGATTAGTTTAAATTTCACCAAATTATTTGTTGAGATTTCGTTCCCCGATTCACATAACATCTTGAAATAGAAAACGGTTCATTTGAAACCCCTTACCAACCCAATATGATTCCCCGAAGTTGGTTTCTAGGCTGGTCTGCTCGTTGGACTAGGCCCTTGTAGCGGTAACGCTAAAGCAATCAAATTTAAAGCGGGTTGAATCAAAAGTTCAGATTGGTACTCTGAAGATCGTAGACTTAAAGTACACAGTTCCGATGAACATATATTGCCGCACAACATTTCACAGGATGTGGCCAGGTGAAAGAATAATTTCAAGATGAAACATCATACTTGGACCCCAATGACACAATGCAAGTTTACACAAGTGCGCAAGATACACACGAGACGCGAGATACAATATTTGGTTTGTAATATGTCCATTCCAATGTTTCAGTGTATTATTAAGGTTGTCAATATATGTGGGAACGAACCATGCGTCTACATTGGAAGAAAACATATGTACGATATGACGAATTCCAAATCGAAATTCAAGATAACTAGCAGAAGTATTAAGATGCTACTAGTTTTTTTAACGAAGCAATATATTTGTTAGTAATTTCTTTTAGGATACGTTTGACATCAATTTTAGTCTCATTTCGTTTATGGAAAAACTATTCACCGGTAGTAGGTAAGAGAGCACCTAGGATCCTTTAGGACGAACCGCACGCAGAAACGTTGGAGAGGAGGCGAGCAGAATAGGTCTAGCTTTTTCGTCCACCTCGCCGGCAACATTGCCATCTATCCTGCATACGATGGCCCTTCAGATCTGGAAGGTGCAGCGTACCACGGCCTCTCGCCGACGGGGTTTTCGTTCTTGTTTTTTTTAAGTTTACTGTCTACTTAGATCAAGATGGTGAGGCGGCGGCTATATCCTGAAGTCGTAATAAGCTTCTTCCCGCCCTATGCCTTCTCTGATGGTGCACCTAGCGCCCCCAGAGGGCGTGTTGAGTCGTGTGACCTGTGGATCTCTTGTGATTCTGTAGCTTTTTTGTTCGCCGCTATGGTTACAGATGTCTATATCTTCCGGTCTAGGGTTATCTTCATTAGTGATGGTTGTTGGTCCTTTGGTGGCTTAGCACGACAACTTCATGTCTGTGTACTATAACAAGTAATATACAACATAAAGTTTTACCTTACTCCGATGACGGAGGGCCGTGGAGATAGTGACGCGCATTTGGTTTCGTTCCAATATTAGTGGTTGTTGCTAGGTAGGTGGTCAAAAGACAGATTTGTAATATTTGTTACTTTTAGAATTTTTTTAATATATCGGTGAACTTCTTCGAGAAAGGAAATTTAGCACCTATATATAAGGACCTAGTACATGCAAATGTAGCTTGTACGACTAAGGGCATCTCCAGTCGGGGCGTCCAAATGGTCGCCCAAAGGCCTTCCGGACGGGCCATTTGGGCGCTGTCTGGACGGCCTGCTGCCTTTGGGCGCCGTCGCTCCCCACTCGCGGCGCCCAAATCATTTTTTTGTAAAATAAAACTTAGGCGAATTTCATTCAAAATTTAGGAAATTTTACAAATTTGAATGAAATCTAAATAAACCTAATCTACTGGCGGCGGTTGCGGCGCCTGAAGGCGAAGTAGGGTCCTCCTCCTCCTTCTCCTTCTTCACGCCGGCGCCACCACTGCTGGTCCCTGCGCCGCCGTCCTCCTCCTTCACGCAGCTAGGGCCTGCGCCGTCGCCGGTGAGGTCTAAGAAGGGCACGCCCTTGGATTTAGCGCACTCGAACGCCGACCACGCGCAGGCAAACGGCCCGTCGAGCGGGGGGACGTCGTCGTACGACGTGGCCGCGACGGCCTTGGCGATGGCATCGTCGTCCACGCCCGCCTGCGCCGCCATGAGCTCCGCCATGAGCGGCGACAGCTCCGGCTCCGCCTTGACCTTCATTGGCTCCGGCTTCGGCGTGCGCAGAGGCGAGGCGCCGGAGCGGGAGGAGGAGACGGACGAGCGCGACGAGGCAGACGTCGCACGCGGCACCCAAAGGTTCGCCGGAGGAGGAGGAGACGCAGCAGCGCCGGCGTCTGGAGCATCGATCCGCCGTTGTGGATGTGCTCCAAGACGGCGTTGAGGGTGCGCCCGGGCACGCCCCAGAATGCCTCGCGCCCGGCGACGTTCTTGTCGCGTCGCGCCGGCCCTTGGCCGTCTCAGCGGCTCATCTCCCCGTCGAAGAGCCGCTGCAACGCCGCCTCGTAGCGGCCGATGTTGGCCGCGTTCTCAAGGTCCCAGCGCGGGTCCTGACGCATCTCCGGCGTCAACTCCTGCCTGTAGTGCGTGATCATGGCGGCGCGGAAGTCGCGGTTCGCCCACGTTAGCGGGCGCGGCACCAGGATCCCGCCAACGGAGATTGCCCAGCGGCTTCCGATGCGCATGTCGGGCGGCACGGGTAACCGTTCTCCCGCAACGCCTCCGACTGCTCGCGGAGGAGGGTGCGCGACGCGAAGCCGTTCGCCGCCGCGCCTCCGGTGCGCCTCGAGTGTCCGGCCATCTCCTTCGCGGTGGCGGCCGAGTGTGGTTCGCGGTGGCGGGCGAGTGGCGAGTGCGGGCAGAAGGCGGCAGGCGTGGTGTGAGGACGGGGACGGCGTACACGGGGTTTTATGGCCACCGGAGAGTGGTGGCATTAACGCCGCTGCTCTCGAAAAGGCGCGCGCATTGACGCCGCCGAACAGGAGGACGCGATGGCTCACTGGCGCCGCTGGCTGTGAAAACGAGGCGCGGCCACGCGTCCACACGGCTTTGACCACGACGGTTGAATTCGCGCGTCTCACTGACAGACGTGTCCCGGGCGTCGGAGGCGTGCATGGCGTCGCGCGTGGTTGTGTCCGGGGCCGCCCCGAGGCGTACCCAAGATGAGGGCGTGGGCTAGACGTGCCGGACCGAAAACTGGACCGCGCCGAACCCAATTCGCGTTTGGCCGCCGCGAGTGGGGGCGAAAAACTGTCCGAAACGTCCCAAAGGCCTTGGACGGCCGTTTGAGCGCCCCGACTAGAGATCTTGTGGCGGTGGCTGCACAGCCATGAGCGTTCACAGGGGATCAGGGTGCGCGTGGGTCCCGGCCAGCCTAGGAGGCATTGCGTGCGGAGTGGCGTCACGGCGACGACATCACGGCGTCAGGCGAAGGCTTGTGGATGGTCTCGCCTTTTCCTTCGCCACGAAGAATCGGCCGGCGTGGTGGCTTGGCCAACAAATCTGTCCAAATGGAGGGCTAGCCGTGCCGTGTTGGTTTTTGTTGCGTGGACGGAGCATGAACACGCATGCAAATTAATGCACGTATGTGATCAGCCTGCCATTTTCGGTGCCTTCGATCTTGTGCTGTTTTTCTTCTGCCTCGTCCTCCATCTCCTGGATGGAGTAATGTCGGGGGCTACCCCAGGTAGGGTCATATGTGAGCCTGCCATTTTCGGTGCCTTCTTGTGCTGTTTTTCTTCTGCCTCTTCCTCCATCTTCTGGATGGATGCGAAAGTGGAAGGAAATTGAAAGCCCATTCTGGCACGGTAGTAATGTCCAGCCTAAAAATCTCGTCAAAAAACAAAAGGTCCAGCCTAAAACCCCATGACAGACGACAGGCCAGAGGACCGGGCCGAAATGAGTTGAAGGAAGACGTGAATGATGCTTTCTATTTCATGCTTCCTTCTAGCATCAGCTACATGGTCCACCTGGTGGGCCCGTCCATGCAGGCTACTTTTCTGAGTTTTCTCCTATGTTTTTCCTCTTTTCTGCTCTCTCTGTTTCTTTTAGTTTATTCTTTCTCCGTTCATTTTTCTGTTTTCCTTACCCATTTTTGGTGTCTTTTATTTTTTCTTGTTTTTACAATCATTTGCAAAAAGATCAGTAAGTGAATACAATTTTAACCCTAGAGAGAATTGAATTGCCCAAATTTTCTTCCTCTAACTATGTGTTTATATCGTGAATATTTTTCTCCCATGATAAGAATTTTTTCCGAACTCGTGAGCATTATTTTTGTATCGTGCAAACTTTTTTCCAAACTCAACGAGCAACTATTGTATCGTGCAAACACTTTTTTACCTTGCCAACATTTTTGTGAACTACACCAACATTTTCTTTAACCTTGTAAAATTTTGAACTTCATAGACATTTTATCTCAACATTCTAAATTGTTTTTTATTAATTTTTCATATTAATATAACAGAAAAACGAAAACAAAAATAGAAAAGAGAAACAAGAAAAACTAAAAAAGAAAAATAAAACAAAATAAAATAAATTAAATTAAAAGGCCAAATCAAAAGACCACTATTGGGACGGTCCAACTACCACCGTGTTGTTCCATTTGACGCTACGAATGTTAAATAGGACCTCCCAACATGAATCCAATGGGAACTGAAATTGAAGGAGCCATCTCGCACCTGTAGTGGAACTCGCCGAGGTAACGACAGGTTTCATGCAGCTACAGTGGGAATTGCTCCCTATCGACCGACCGATTCCTACCAGTAAATATTTTCACGCGGGGCTATGCCAACAATTGTTTCAGTTTGCTATTGAATGGCCTCTTAGTTCATTCGTCTTTTGTCTTATTTTTTATATCTTCCTTTTTCTTCTTTTTCTCACTTACTTTTTATGGTTATTTCTAGTGCTATACTTTTTTATTTCGTGATTTTTTTACTTTTAGTTTTGGCTAATCTTTTTTTTTTGTATTCACAATTTTGTTGCACGACTAAATAAAATGGAATTTCATTTTTTTTTTGTTACGCCTATAGCCGGGATGTGTTCCACAAGCATTGAAACTTGGTTCGACACAGCTAATATTTGTTCCACTTAGAGTCGTGATTTGCACCACTATGATACAATTATGTTACATTTGTTTCAAAAGTTTGCTCTCTTTATAGACAAAATTAGTTCCTCATGTGTTAAAACTCTATCCACTGGGTCTACTTTTTTGATTGCTTGCTGTATTCGTGAATTTTCTTCAAGTTGCTCTAAATTGTGGTCCAAATTATGTTTCCCTCTCAAATCTTATTTTTTCTTTGTGCACTAAATATTTGTTCCATCCCGTACAAAGTTTAAATCAGCTAAAACGTCGTGATTTTTCCATGTGTCCTAAAGGTTTTTTTGCTTGGTTTGAATTTTTGTTCCACTCGCAGCCATGATTTGTTTCAGTGTTGATGATTTTTTAATTACTGCAAAATTTTGTTTCATCGATATTTGTGATTTTATATAGGGGAGCTAAAATTTTGTTCAACTTAGTCCAATATTGTGTTTGACTAATAGTCATGATTCATTTCTCACGTGTCGAATTTTTTTATGCCTATAGTTTGAACTATTTCCACTTATTGCAGATTATGTTCCATTAGTAGTCATGATTTGTTCCTTATGTGTCAAAATTTTGTTCTATTTTGGTCTAAATTCTATTTTTTTATTTGTTCCACTGCCCGAAAATATATCGGCCATTTTCTGTTTCATTTTTGTAGATGTTATTTGTTCGCTGGACAAAAAATTGTGTTCCATATATACATGTAATACAAGAGTAAGCACGGGTGAAACCTCATTTTTTTTTCATATTCTTTTACTATATGAAAGCAACCTATTATATCCCATGTCATAAAGTGTACAAATAGTATACAATTTTCATGTATCTAAGAAAAGACTATGTGTGGCCCTGCAGGGCTTGATGGGCTCTCACCTATCCAAGCGATTGCATGTCCTTGTGTGGCGACCATAGCCGTCCTGGTTTAGACTAGTCATAGTGGGGAGTATCATATAGTAGTATCATGCATATGATACTAGTATATATCATAATCTTATTGTATTTAATGTTTTGTAGTATCTCAATATAAATATGTGTACAAGATCTATTTGCCATTAAATTTTCTTGTTATACGTGATATGATACGGTATCTACCTATGTTACTCTAATCCTCTCTCTCCTCCATAATTACTTGCCACATCATCATTTTTGTGGGGCCAAGTTGCATGATACCGGCTAAGAATGGCTAGTCTTAGTTCATCTTGCTCACTCAATGAGAAGACAACCAGTTTGAACAAAACTCTCACTTGTACTGGATATATAAGTATATGTATGCTCATCTTACTAGCGCCACGCGGTGTGTGATTGTAACATCCTAAAATTTGGCCTTTCAAAAATTTCTTTAAAAATATCTTATTGATTTTGGATTTAATTTCCTTTGGTTTTGCTGCCTTTAATTCTTAATCTTTTACAAAACTTTGTCCAAGTCTAGGATCTTGTGTGTTGGATTCTCTCCCACTTGGTACACTTGTTGCTTGGCCCTTTAACCCAAAAATCTTTCCTCAATACTTCCTTTTATATTAAAAACCAAAATCCAATTATCCTAGCTTTACAAAGGAAGAATGTTAAAGGTTATCTCAAAAATTCTCCAAACATCAGGGATGATCCCTAGGCTATATATAGCCTCTTGATGCAAAAATATTTGATCTACACTTGAGGATGTACCTCATATTATTTCCATCCAATTTCTGCCCTCCACCTTGTTTAATGTCAAAAGCTATGTAAATTATTTTTCCAAAGGGAGACAAAGCATGAATATGTTCACCTTGAGTGCCTCTACCTCAGGACAAAAAGTTTGGCCCAACCCCATCTCTCTTGCTTCCCCAAAACCACTGTTTCCTTTTTGGCCAGTATGGTTTTTCGAAAATTTAGCACAGACCAAGTTTGGAATTTGGGAAAACTTTATTCAGCAAAGTTGTAGGGTTTTCAATTTGGCGCACAGTGGTGAAAACCTCACCCTGTTTGGAGCCCTGAGCTGAGAGAAACATCCTCATGCTGCCTTTAGCATGCCCAGAACGGTGGCCACCGCCGGCGTGACCATGCCAGGCGGTGCCGCCACGTTATGGTCGTCGCCGTTCTGCTCTCCCTTTCTCCAAATCATGCCCAGCAGGTTCCCCTCCACCCCGTTGACCCTCCTACACCCCCAAATCGCCAGCGCAGCCGCCGCCACAGCGCCGGAGACGCTACCCGACGCGCCGTCCAGAACAGCGCCCCGGGGGCCCCGCTCGTCAGCGACTCCGTCGCCACCCGTGCCTATCCTCCCCCTTCCCTGTTTCCTCGTGAGCCTACGCGCCACCGGCTTCGCGACGCACCGCACGAACAGCGCACCACCCCACACCCGCCACCTCGCCGCACCATTAATGGCGGCCACCCTTCGGAGAGCTATAAAAGAACCTCCTCGCAGCCTCCAAGCACCACACCAGCCCACTCACCCGCCCAATCGTCCTCCACCGTAGTATCGCAAGCCGTAGAGCACCACAGCGCCGGCATCGAGCTCGCCCTAGCTGCTCGGGCTCCGCTCGAAATCCTCGCCGACAGCCCTTCGCCCATCGATTCCTTCCACCCACCACCCTCCTAGAGCACCATGGTCCTTCCGCCGTCCTCGCCGGGGTGATTGGTGGCCGTAGCTGTCGAGTTCGTCATCGACCGGTCGCAGCCACCGCGGGAGGAGAAGCTCTGCTCCTGCTCTACCACACCGACGTCCGTGAGCACACGGACGAGCTGCGCGGAGCCTCCCCGAGCCTCTCTACTTCCTCTCCCTTACCTCCCCGTCGCTCTAGCCGCCGGGAATCGCCACCGGTGAATTCGCCAGAGACGGTGCACTGTGTCCCCTAATCCCGCGCGTGATAACGGTTTAAAACCGTGGGCCAATGACAGATAGGACCCACACGTCAGACTTTTATTAATTAACCGAAACGTTTTCTTTTTCTGTTTGAAAAATGGCAGAAACTAAACCCCACTTTGGAGGGTTATTTCTCCCTAAAAAATCATCATAAAAATATGAAACCTTTTAGACAGCTTCGTTTTTAAAAGATCTATCCATTGGCACCAAAATTGGTTTATTTGGAGTTTATTTGCTTGGTCATTTATTCAATGGCTTAGGAAGGGTTTTTTATGCATATATTTATTCCTTTGATAGATTTAAACCTCTCCAAAGAAGTTGAAGTTGATCCTGAACCCTACCCCACTGCTAAAGGCAAGCCATTAACCCGATCTCAAGCTTGGTCGAACTTTGGAAATTACTTGATTGCTTAAGTTGGTTGCTATTGCATCTCACACGCCATGTTGCATTGTAAATTGTCGCATTACTATATAATTGTTTATCTTCAATATATTGCGCATCACTCCCCATTCTCGAGACGATGGGCTGGAGGAACCGCCACAGTCAAAGGAATAGAGGAACGATGCAACTATACTAACTTTTGTAGTCAACACGAGATGGCGCTGGTCGGAGGTATCTCCGCCACAGTCGTCCGATTGACGCTAACAACTGTGCTAACTCTTGTAGTCAATACGGGATGGCGCTGGTCGGAGGTATCTCCGCCATAGTCGTCCGGTTGACGCTAACCAACTGTGCTATTTTTGGAAATTGATTCGTGGTGGCGCCACAGTCGCCTGGTCAATACTATATAATTACTGCTTGGATTATTATGTGAATGTCATTTGTTGCTTGGCTCATGTTAGTGGCAGGAATTAAAATTGACTAAAAAGATAACCACCTCCCTCGACTAGATTGTGTCACATAGTGCCACTCACCAAATACAAACATCACAACCATGCGTCGTTCATATGGGTGGACCATGGCCGAGTATTCTATCAAGCCTCCTTTGACGCCACCCTTTTGGCAAGTCTAGTCGGTTACCTTTGGGGTCGGGGCTAGTCTTGCGAAGGTTCTGGAGCTAGGCGTCGCTCATCTGTTGGGGGCGTGCCGGATTCATTTCGTCATAACACTTGGCCCATAGGGCGTGTCGGTGGCTACACAGGGAGTGTCTAGGTAGGGTAAGCGGCTATGGAAGTATGGGTTTGTACTGTTCGCTGTGAACGGTTCTAGTACTTCGGTACCGGCGGTACAGGCCTGGACTTCAACGTGTGGATAAAAGTTGCAACCTCTCGAGAGTGTAAATCTAGAATCTAGCTTTGTCCCTAGGTTATGGGACGATGTTTGGGTCAAGTCACGCTATGAGTCAGTCCGGTCGAACATGGAGAAATAATTAATATGAAACCCAATGATCATGAGGAGGCTTGAGAGCCGAGAACGAAGCCAGAGTTGGCTAGAGGCTTGAGGGCCTAGAACATAAGGCAGAGTTGGCTAGAGGCTTGTGAGCCTAGTTGTGGGTATAAACAATGGTGTGAGAAATGAGAACTCATTTATAGAATACGAATCGCCCCTACAAAGGTAAGTAGGTAAGTTAAGTCCAACTGTTAAGCTTGGACTCGCACTTTGCATACCCGAACTTATGACCTGCTACTTTCCGAACTTATGTCATGCCATATAGATAGACCATGTTTGATTTTCGGCTAATGGCTTGCGAGTGCATTCTATGTACTCACCTGGCTTTTTATGTGGCCAGACCCCGCTGCCCCCGTCGCCGAGTAGCCGCTGTACGAGAACTAGGATCAGTACCCCAGGCAGAACCCTGTGGAATAAGGCCGTCGTTGCGACGCTACTACCTACGTATCCGCTGCCATCTCTGATAGAGGCTCGATGTTACAAAAATAATGTACATACTGTTGTGTGCGCCTATTGCGCGATCGCTGGAGCCTCACCCCGTGTTGTAACAATGTACCCATCCGAACTCGGAGCCATATATGTATCTGGTCATGTCTTTGTTTATCAAGTTGTCATATATCCAGTGTTTCTGGGATTGGTATATGGGGTAGATCGATCATCTGGATCGGGGTGCCACAAAGGTTGGTATCAGAGCCTAACTGTCTATAGGATACCCCTAGTTCCATGGACGACTTAGGATAGAACTTGTTGCGTTGCCGGCTTATTAACTGTTTATCTACTTGTTTGTGCTTTTAAACTTTAACGCTCACCTTTTTGGCTTCTGTCCCTGGTCCAGATGGCGCTAGAATTTTTCGCAGAGACCACCGCGCGCACGTTCCCGGCTTTTCGCAGTTCCTCCGTGAGATTTGGGATCACCTCTACCCAGGCTCAGCTCCCCCGACCTACCGCGTGTTCTACAACCATCCCGACGGGGCCGCCTCTGAGTTCACCGCCACTGTCCACTTACGCCCAGAGCCGGTGGCCGATGGAATCTTCCACGCCATCACTTCCGGTGTCGCTGCTCAGGCGACCCGATTCATACAGGAGGCTACAGGAGATGCCATCGTCTTCCTTCGCACGTACGACTGCTGAGCGCTAAGTTGACGAGGGAATATATTGCGGTGTTGCTCCCCGGCAACGGCGCCAGAAAATGTCTTGATACCCTTTCTCGTAGTTACCCCACAATGGCGCCAGAAAACAGTTGCTAGCCCCTTCGCGTGGTACCTGCGTCAAAAGTAAATGGGTTAGGTTGAGACTCCAAGTGCAGAGTGTATGTAGTAGTGGAAGACAGTTTTCCCCACGAGGGGTGACTCGAGGGTTTAATATCGAACTCTCGGGGAACCAGTATTTCAGGTGTTATCTCCTTATCCTTCTCTTGAGAACCTGCAACAAAATAAATTGTTTTGTGCCCTCAACCTCACCAAGTGGTTGTCAAGCACAAGGTGTGAGAATGATAATAAAATAAATATGCAAACAGTAGTAAATATGCAATGATGGTAAAATAAATATGCAAGGATGATGGTAGTAATGATAAATGATATTTTTGGGTTTTTTATGATGAATGCAAGATGTAAAAGTGTTTTTGTATTTTCGGATTTAATAATGGCAGCAAACAAAAGTGGTGATAAAAGTGTTGGAAAGGTGTTTCTTATGATTAAAAATGGACCGGGGTTCATGGTTTCACAAATGCACTCTCTCTTGATAACGTGGTAGACAATGGAACACTAAAATTAACATGTAAGATGGCAAGACATGGTTTGACAAGTTATTAATAATATGGGCATCACGTCCTAACATAGAGATCTCAAGTATAAGTTGTTCTCTCTCTTATGCTCCACCAAGATGCGAACTAAATCATAACACCTTAGTAATTAAGATAAATCAGAGCATAGCAATAAGTTCAATGACATGAAGTTAAAATAAGAACATGCTAGATCTAGTCATGGAGTAGTGGCCAAGGTCACATCCACTCTCCGGTAGCATGGTATTTTTGTTTATCCCTAGTGAGGCAACAAAGTAAGGTAGAAAACCCAAGTGGATCGCAGAACTATCTGTCACGTTCACTGCACTAGCCACCCCCCGTTACTCCAACTAATGCACACGTTCCCCCTCACATGCTCTCATAAACATGCTTGATCATGACAAGTAAATAAGAACGGGGTACATAATATGCATCTACTTTCATAACTGAAACAAAACCATTGCAATCTCAAACATGTATTAACTCATAATAAAGATCCACCACAAAGGAATTACATAGATGACCGTAATCATGTTCAGCAGCTCATACGGTACTAATTAGTGAAGCTCATAGAGAGGAGAGATACATAAGTTACTTCCACAAACCCATAGTCCAGGGGTGGACTACTCCCTCTTCATCATGGTGTCGGTGGAGATGTTGTTGGAGGGGAAGGAGACCACACCGGCAGCGCCCCGCCGGAGTTTTCCCCCTCCAATCTTCAGCTCCAGGTCTCTGTTTCGTGGTTTCTGTGTTTCGGCGGCGCTCCCTTTCGCGAAAGCCCTGGGGGGTCTATATATAGTCGTTTTTAGGTCAAGACGAAGCTTCGGGAAGAAAGATCGACGGCAGCGGAGGCCCGAGGGCCAGTGGTGGGTCCCACGCGGTCAGGGAATCTGGCCGCGTGGGCCCACCCCTTTCGGCCTTCTGGTCTCCGTTTCTTCGATTCCTTTGCGCCTACGTTTCGTTCCTTCCAAAAAAGTGATCCCCGTAAAGTTTCAGGTCATTTGGACGTCGTTTGGGTCCCTGAAACATCAAAATATAGAAAAAGGGGTTTTCTGACAGCGCAGGGTTAATTCCAGAAAAATGGGGAAGTTGTTAATTATCCCCAAAACTCAATATAAATCATGAATATAACCCTTATATGATGCAAATAACATGGAATAACATGTAATAAAATGTAAAGTTCATGTATGCATTTTACATGCATCAACATCCCCAAGCTTAACCCATGCTCGTCCCGAGTATGAAGGTGATAAAACTAACATGGACTTTGCATTTTAATACTATCAATGGATATCAAAGGTGATTACTATTGCTACATAGAGTCAAATGATTCATTCTTCAAAGGAATAACAATATGCAAGATAAATTATGAAGTGATATCAAATACTCAATGTAAAGATGTTCAATGATAAATTCACAAAGTGTAATATAGAAGAAAGTACTATGGACCAAATGTATGCATAATGAAAAGTAAAAACATCCTATGGTGGTCATAGAGTACTTCTTATGAAAACTGAATATAAAAGGTGGACACTTTGGATAGATAAATAAGTAGAGGTAAAGCATGAATAAGTTTCATCTAACTTCCAAACACTTCTACTTAAGTTAATGCTTGCAATGTGGTAGTCATTGGTGTGGAGCTCTCATTACCCCTATCATAGCATCTTGAATGATTAATGTTTAAAGTGAAAGCAAATATGAGTGGTGTGCTTGACAATGTATTGGTTGAATGTCTCATGTCCCTTGAATACAAGTACCTACACCATGTGTTACTCACTTTGGTCCACAAAGTAAATTCAAAGAACTGCACTGGGGTACCTCTTGCCCCTTGACATGAACAAGCCCATGTCAAAACAACAAGACAAACAGACAATGAACAATCTCAGCACTCTTTTATTTACTATGGGTATAGCTTTTTATTATGAGGTGCATCACTGAATGAACATTATGGTTATGCTGTAAATTTCCACCATGAATGATGCATGGCTTAGATTAGCGGCCCAGGCATTTCTCTAACCATTTATACAAACTCTTTGAACTTACTAAGTATCCACATTCATTTCACCCATGATAGGCATCCATAAACAAAAGTACATGACATCAACTAAATATAAATAAGTGCAATGTTGAAAGCTTGCCATGTGACAGCACATATGGGCTAACTCCCAACCAAAACAATTGTCAAGCCCACAACTTCATAATTTTAATCACAATGGTTCATGCTTATTAAATGCAATAAAAGTAAATTGTGCATCAAGTTCGTGAGAGCTTTTAACCAATTTTTCCCATGACAATCAATAACATAAGCATTTAAATTCAGAAATGTAGATAACACAATATAACATGATAAACATACTTGGAATAGCATAAAGCTAATAGGTAGATATGGTGGACTCACTGGAAAAACTTTGGTTGAAGGTGTTGGGAAACAAGCTTTTTACTTGTTGTAATTTTTGGGCTAGCAATAGGGAGAAAGTTGACCATCTAAATGCATGCATAAGTGTCCATAGAACTAATCAATCCATGTTAAACCAAGTAAAGTTAAAATTCAACATCTAAACATGGTAAGATAGCTCTTGACAACACACTTGCAAATTAACATTCATTCAAAGCACATGAATTATGCAACTATATGTATCTTTTAAAATCAACTCAAACATCCCTATCCCAATATATTTAATAGCATCCAACATAATTCAACCCAAACTTCCAGTAGCTCTCTCATATATAAATGATAGTGGTGGTCTTATTAACAAACCGAAATAACAAAAGCAAAAAAAACAGACGCTCCAAGTTTATACGATAAAGTGCTTTGATCGAAAAACAGAAGTTAGACGTGTGCAAACCGAGAGTGTGTTGGTCTAGTGGGGTTGTCTTGACATCCCCAAGCTTATGGTCTTCACCATCCTTGGATAGCTCTTGGTGCAGCTCCTCTAATCCCTGTGAAAAAACTTCAAAACACCGTTTCTCCCATTTCTTTTCTGTGGGGTGATATTAGTAGTGATAAACAAATAGGTTCCTTGCTGCATAAAATCCTTAGGCAAAAATTCATATGAATGTCCAGAGAGTATATAATGTTGTATGCCTACTCATAAACTCAATTGAATCAAAAAGATTCAAGCAAAAAGCTCAAAGAATGCATCAAACAATATCAAGACAGAATCTGTCCAGAAAAACAGCAGCAGCAAAACGCATTTTTCTACCCTACTTAAACTCGTCAGAAAAATCTGAAAAAATCACGTATACAGAGGATGAAAAGTTGAAGCTACAGTTCAAATTACAGCTCAATCGGAGTTACAGATAAAAAATGAAAAATCAAACCGTGCACAGACTTCGTGCAGGCAGAAAACTCTCCGAAAATGAATAGCAACTTTTCAAACCCAAAATAGGTAAAACTTGGTTCTTTATTAAAAATCCAGAAACAAAACTAACAAACTACTCTCTTGTTACAGCAAGAGGACTCAAAGAAAATCTCAAACAAAAACAACCGGGTTGCCTCCCGTAAAGCGCTTTCTTTATAGCCATATAGCTAGGCTTACTTACTTGATAATCAAAGGGGACGTAGCTCATGAGGGAGCTTGAACCTTGGTGTGTCCCTCTTCCTTGGGAAGTGTTCCATGCTCTTCTTGTGTGGAAACTGAAACTTCACATTCCCTTCCTTTGAATCAATAATGGCACCTGTAGTACGAAGAAAAGGTCTTCCCAAAATAATAGGACTAGAGGTTTTATTCCCCATGTCCATGATTAGAAAATCAACAGGCACAAAAGTCATGTGTAACTCTACCATAACATCACTTACTTTTCCTAGAGCATGTCTAATGGAATCATCAGCAAGTGCAAGTTCAATAGAGCATTTCTCAATATAGACTTCATATAGCATGGTGTGTCTCTTTTCCAATGGTTACTAGGACTTTAGGGATCCATATATCCCCAAGATTAGGTGGTATCATAGTCTCTTGATTGTACCTAGCAATCTTTTCTTTTAAGACATGATTAGCAATATAGGAACCAAAACCAGTCTGGTTAATATTAACAGAAAGATCACTTGCAAATTTTTGTAAGATATAAATTAATTCATGCAAGCTACAGTTCTCTAAATCAACAAATGGTTCCTTAACTTCACTAAGCATTTTAACTTCCTCAACTTTTCTCTCTTTTTGAGATATAATGATGTTCTTTAATGAGGAAACCTCCTTAGTGAGTTGATCTACTCTTTCAAACAAAATATCATGTTTTTCGAATTTGGATATGAACTCCTTATTGAGCTCCTTTTGAGTAGATATAAATGAAATATCTCGACAAGTTTGTCGTGGTGTTCATTGACGACATCCTCATCTACTCCAAAAATGAGGAGGAGCACGCCGAACACCTCAGGCTGGTTCTCGGAAGACTACGTGAACAACAACTTTACGCCAAGTTCAGCAAATGCCAGTTTTGGTTAAAAGAAGTGGAGTTCCTAGGACATGTATTGTCCGGAGCCGGTGTGGCCGTAAACCCCAACAAGATCTCTGATGTGCTGAACTGGAAAACACCCACCACAGTGCCAGAAATCAGAAGCTTCCTAGGATTGGCTGGTTACTACCGAAGATTCATTAAAAACTTTTCCAAGATAGCCAAGCCCATGACGGACTTGTTAAAGAAAAATCGCAAGTACACCTGGACAAACGAGTGTGAAGAAAGCTTCAACGAGTTGAAGACCCGTTAACTGCAGCCCCAATACTAGTACTGCCCGATGATGCCAAAGATTTCACGGCATACTGTGATGCCTGTAGGAATGGATTAGGGGACGTGCTCATGCAAGAAGGGAAAGTCATCACATACGTATCAAAGCAACTCAAGTCCCATGAGCTGAATTACCCCACCCATGACTTGGAGTTGGCCGCTGTCATACTCGCCTTGAAAACTTGGCAACATCACCTTATTGGTCGAAGGTGCGAGATCTACACTGATCACAAAAGATTGAAGTACATCTTCACCCAGCCTGACCTCAACCTGAGGCAAAGAAGGTGGCTGGTAGTAATCAAGGACTACGGCCTCATAATTCATTACCATCCAGGGAAGGCCAACGTGGTAGCAGATGCCCTAAGCAGAAAGCCCACACTAATGCAACCAAGTTTGGTGAAAGAATTCGCGAAGCTAAACTTGTGCGTAGGAAGCAAGGCCTATTTAAGCATCTTGGAGGTGAAACCAAACCTTGAGGAAGAGATAAAAACCGAGCAGACCAACAACCCCGGCATAAAAGGGATCAAGATCAAAATACCACTGGGTAAGGCCAAGGAATTTTCCTTGGACAGTCAAGGAGTGCTCCGCTATGGTAACCGCCTTTGTGTACCCGACAAGGCCGCGTTAAAACAACAGATCCTCAAGGAAGCCCACGAGTCTGCCTATTCTATCCACCCGGGAAGTACCAAGATGTACCAGGATTTGAAGCAAATATTCTGGTGGGTCGGTATGAAGAAGGAGATCGCCTACTATGTTGCATGCTGCAACGTATGCAACCTGGTGAAAGCCGAGCACCAAAACCCGCGGGATTTCTCCAACCCCTTAAAGTGCCCGAGTGGAAATGGGACAACATATGTATGGATTTCATCATCGGACTTCCCAAGTCCAGCCGAGGAAATGACTCCATCTGGGTCATTGTCGACCGTCTGACGAAGGTGTCTCACTTTATTCCCGTCAAGACGACGTACCGTTCGGACCAGCTAGCCCAACTCTATGTGAACAGGATTGTCAAACTCCATGGGGTTCCGAAGACCATTGTGTCAGACAGAGGTACACAATTCACCTCCAGATTTTGGACAAGCTTGCACCAGGCCATGGGGACAAAGCTATCTTTCAGTACAGCTTATCATCCTCAGACCGATGGGAAACAGAGCGAGTCAACCAAATATTAGAAGACATGCTCCGCTTGTGTGTGCTCGCCTATGGTGCTGGTTGGGAAGATAGTTTACCTTATGCTGAATTCTCATACAACAACAGCTACCAAGGAAGCCTGAAAATGTCACCATTTGAAGCACTGTATGGGAGAAAGTGTCGGACCCCACTCAACTGGTCTTAAACCGGAGATAGCAAGATCTTTGGGCCCGATGTTTTGTTGGAAGCCGAAAAGCAAGTACATCTGATGCGTGACCGGCTCAAGGCAGCTCAGTCTTGCCAGAAGAGTTATTACGACCGTCGGCACCGTCAGATACACTTCGAAGAGAACGACTATGTCTACCTTCGGGTAACACCCCTCAAGGGCCTGAAAAGATTCCATATGAAAGGGACAGTAGCCTACCAGCTAGAACTACCGGAAGAACTTGCTGGAGTAAATGCATCGCACCACCAACCAAACAGCCTGACTTTAGGGAATTGGAGTTGAGCCGCGAACTGACTTACGAGGAACACCCCGTCAGAATTTTAGATGAGTCAGAACGCCGCACTCGCAACAAGGTCACAAAGTTCTACAAGGTACAATGGGGTAAACACACTGAAGACGAAGCTACTTGGGAACGAGAGGATTTGTTAAGGACTGAGTATTCGTACCTATTCAACGAGCAACAGGAATCTCGAGGACGAGATTCAACTTAAGGGGGGAAGGTCTGTAACATCCTAAAATTTGGCCTTTCAAAAATTTCTTTTAAAAATATTCTGATTGACTTTGGATTTAATTTCCTTTGGTTTTGCTGCCTTTAATTCTTAATCTTTTACAAAACTTTGTCCAAGTCTGGGATCTTGCGTGTTGGATTCTCTCCCACTTGGTACACTTGTTGCTTGGCCCTTTAACCCAAAAATCTTTCCTCAATACTTCCTTTTATATTAAAAACCAAAATCCAATTATCCTAGCTTTACAAAGGAAGTATGTTAAAGGTTATCTCAAAAATTCTCCAAACATCAGGGGATGATCCCTAGGCTATATATAGCCTCTTGATGCAAAAATATTTGATCTACACTTGAGGATGTACCTCATATTATTTCCATCCAATTTCTGCCCTCCACCTTGTTTAATGTCAAAAGCTATGTAAATTATTTTTCCAAAGGGAGACAAAGCATGAATATGTTCACCTTGAGTGCCTCTACCTCAGGACAAAAAGTTTGGCCCAACCCCATCTCTCTTGCTTCCCCAAAACCACTGTTTCCTTTTTGGCCAGTATGGTTTTTCAAAAATTTAGCACAGACCAATTTTGGAATTTGGGAAAACTTTATTCAGCAAAGTTGTAGGGTTTTCAATTTGGTGCACAGTGGTGAAAACCTCACCCTGTTTGGAGCCCTGAGCTGAGAGAAACATCCTCATGCCGCCTTTGGCATGCCTAGAACGGTGGTCACCACCGGCGTGACCATGCCAGGCGGTGCCGCCACGTTATGGTTGTCGCCGTTCTGCTCTCCCCCTCTCCAAACCATGCGCAGCAGGTTCCCCTCCACCCCGTTGACCCTCCTACACCCCCAAATAGCCAGCGCAACCGCCGCCACAGCGCCGAAGACGCTACCCGACGCGCCATCCAGAACAGCGCCACCGGGGGCCCCGCTCGTCAGCGACTCCGCCGCCACCCGTGCCTATCCTCCCCCTTCCCTGTTTCCTCGTGAGCCTACGTGCCACCGGCTTCGCGACGCGCCGCCCGAACAGCGCACCACGCCACGCCCGCCACCTCGCCGCACCATTAATGGCGGCCACTCTTCGGAGAGCTATAAAAGAACCTCCCCGGCAGCCTCCAAGCACCACACCAGCCCACTCACCCTCCCAATTATCCTCCACCGTAGTATCGCAGGCCGTAGAGCACCACAGCGCCGGCATCGAGCTCGCCCTATCCGCTCGGGCACCACTCGAAATCCTCGCCGACAGCCCTTCCCCCATCGATTCCTTCCACCCACCACCCTGCTAGAGCACCATGGTCCTTCCGCCGTCCTCGCCGGGGTGATTGGTGGCCGGAGCTGTCGAGTTCGTCATCGACCGGTCGCCGCCGCAGTGGGAGGAGAAGCTCTACTCCTGCTCTACCTCGCCAACGTCCGTGAGCACACGGACGAGCTGCGCGGGGCCTCCCCGAGCCTCTCTGCTTCCTCTCCCTCACCTCCCCATCGCTCTAGCCGCCGGGAATCGCCGTCGGTGAGTTCGCCCGAGACGGTGCACTGTGTCCCCTAATCCCGCGCGTGATAACGGTTTAAAACTGTGGGCCAATGACATATGGGACCCACATGTCAGACTTTTATTAATTAACCAAAACATTTTCTTTTTCTGTTTGAAAAATGGCAGAAACTAAACCCCACTTTGAAGGGGTATTTCTCCCTCAAAAATCATCAGAAAAATATGAATATTTTTTTGACAGCTTTGTTTAAAAAAAAGATCTATCCATTGGCACCATAATGGGTTTATTTGGAGTTTGTTTGCTTGGTCATTTATTCAATGCCTTAGGAAGGGTTTTTTATGCATATATTTATTCCTTTGATAGATTTAAACCTCTCCAAAGAAGTTGAAGTTGATCCTGAACCGTACCCCACTGCTGAAGGCAAGCCATTAACCCGATCTCAAGATTGGTCGAACTTTGGAAATTACATGATTGCTTAACTTGGTTGCTATTGCATCTCACACGCCATGTTGCATTGTAAATTGTCGCATTACTATATAATTGTTTATCTTCAATATACTGCGCATCACTCCCTATTTTCGAGACGATGGGCTGGAGGAACCGCCACAGTCAAAGGAATGGAGGAACGATGCAGCTGTGCTAACTTTTGTAGTCAACACGAGATGGCGCTTGTCAGAGGTATCTCCGCCACAGTCGTCCGATTGACGCTAACAACTGTGCTAACTCTTGTAGTCAACACGGGATGGCGCTGATCGGAGGTATCTCCGCCATAGTTGTCCGGTTGACGCTAACCAACTGTGCTATTTTTGGACATTGATTCGTGGTGGCGCCACAGTCGCCCGGTCAATACTTTATAATTACTGCTTGGATTATTATGTGAATGTCATTTGTTGCTTGGCTCATGTTAGTGGCAGGAATTAAAATTGACTAAAAAGATAACCACCTCCCTCGACTAGATTGTGTCTCATAGTGCCACTCACCAAACACAACCAGCACAACCATGCGTCGTTCATATGGGCGGACCATGGCCGAGTATTCTATCAAGCCTCCTTTGACGCCACCCTTTTGGCAAGTCTATTCGGTTACCTTTGTGGTCGGGGCTAGTCTTGCGAAGGTTTCGGAGCTAGGCGTCGCTCATCTGTTGGGGACGTGCCGGATTCACTTCGTCATAAGACTTGGTCCATAGAGCGTGTCGGTGGCTACACAGGGAGTGTCTAGGTAGGGTAAGAGGCAGTGGAAGTATGGGTTTGTACTGTTCGTTGTGAACAGTTCTAGTACTTCGGTACCGGCGGTACAAGCCTGGACTTCAACGTGTGGATAAAAGTTGCAACCTCTCGAGAGTGTAAATCTAGAATCTAGCCTTGTCCCTAGGTTATGGGATGATGTTTGGGTCAAGTCACGCTATGAGTCAGTCCGGTCGAACATGGAGAAATAATTAATATGAAACCCAACGATCATGAGGAGGCTTGAGAGCCGAGAACGAAGCCAGAGTTGGCTAGAGGCTTGAGGGCCTAGAACATAAACCAGAGTTGGCTATAGGCTTGAGAGCCTAGTTGTGGGTATAAACAATGGTGTGAGAAATGAGAACTCATTTATAGAATACGAATCGCCCCTACAAAGGTAAGTAGGTAAGTTAAGTCCAACTGTTAAGTTTGGACCCGCACTTCGCATACCCGAACTTATGACCTGCTACTTTCCGAACTTATGCCATGCCATATAGATAGACCATGTTTGATTTTTGACTAATGTCTTGCGAGTGCATTCTATGTACTCACCTGGCTTTTCATGTGGCCAGACCCCGCTGCCCCCGTCGCCGAGTACCCGTTGTATGAGAATTAGGATCAGTACCCCAGGCAGAACCCTGTGGAATAAGGCCGTCGTTGCCACGCTACTACCTACGTATCCGCTGCCGTCTCTGATAGAGGCTCGATGTTACAAAAATAATTTACATACAATTGTGTGCGCCTGTTGCGCGATCGCTGGAGCCTCACCCCGTGTTATAACAATGTACCCATCCGAACTCGGAGCCATATATGTATCTGGTTATGTCTTTGTTTATCAAGTTGTCATATATCCAGTGTTTCTGGGACTGGTATATGGGGTAGCTTGATCATCTGGGTCGGGGTGCCACAGTGATAAAGACCGATGAAAAACGCATTACGAGAAAGCATTAATGCCCCCCGACCCAATCGGGCCATTTCAGAGTAGGTTGAAGAAAATAAGATGGATCTTGTACAGTTGTGCAAAGGTATATGCACATTAACCATCCCGACACCTATCATTCCGAACGAGTCTTCAATCATCTAAGAAGCTAGAGAATTCAAGAAGAGATAACCCAGAGCAAGAATGGTCGAATAGCACAAGAAACTACTAATCTGATATATATATATATATACCCAACGCTTAAGTCCTCTCTTTTTAGCACCTTGTATTTGCTTTGGCACAAAGGTAATTGCAACAATGCATGGGCCATTCTATAGGTAGTGGATCCAATATTTCCTCCATATGGACATGGTTGGGATCGATCTTAACCATGGTCAGTAGAGCATTAGAGATTTAAAGTTTTCATGTACTAGTTGCTCTAAATATTAGACCTGCCTACCTCTTTACTTTGATTGATTGGCTACATTCGCCCGTGAAACAATTTCTTACGGAGAGTCTTGTAGGAAACACACGCGGTTAACTTCGAGTTACGCGTTGAAGTTTCAAAGAAATAGTTAGACAGTAAGAACTCACTTTTACTAAAAGGAACATGTATTTTAGAATTGACTCTTATTGTATCTTGGTAGTTAGGCCACGTAAGTATTGGAATTGTACCTACTATATGTGTTACTAGGACCAGCGAAATGACCTTGTATTGCAAGGGCGACAGGGTGTTATATATTGGATGAAATCAAAGAGTCACTCTGATTGCTACAAACATGCTATGACCATGTGAAGACGGGATGCATATGTATAGTTAGGACATGTACAACGGGGTTGCCATGATGGATTTTTACTTAGTAGGAGTAGAGAGAATAAATTTTTGTATTACCTTAACTACGGGATGATCTTTCAAATTAGAAGAAAGATATTTTTCACCATTGTACCATGTGACTTCTCTTGTCAACACATTTCACACCAAAATTTAAATAATTCTCATTATTTAATAGAGATGACAATAAGATATAATTCATTGTACGACTTATATTTATTGTCTTCTTCAGATGACGTGGATGAGAAGACTCTCTTTCCATACCATTGTATACATGCCCTTATGCTATTCCATTTGCAAAGAAAATGAGATCATTAATTGGTTTTGGAAGGCAATAAATAATTACAGTACAACACTTTGGGATTATCGGAGTAACCAGAGCTCTTGATATCATGTGCTACGGGCCAAAAGATTAGGGGACCTTATTCTCTGGAGTACATGCTCACACAGGATGCACTCGTGCACATAATAAGTAAAGGCATCGCCGCTGACATGCAAGTAAAGCCATACACTCCATGGTCTCAAAAAGAATGCACTTAATCTACTACAAGATGTCCATATCTTGGTAACACATAGATTACACATGATACATAATGAGAAAAATGGAAGCACTAACAAATAACATTATCAAGAGAAGTCCACACTACCCCTGCAATCATTCCCTGGTTTAATTTTCAAACCTTCTCGCGTACGATTATATGGACACAGGCATAATTAAAGAGAACGACACAACACGACTTTTTTTTTTGTAATTCCATGCTCGCTCATGCAGAGTGTGAAAGGAAAATACAGATGACCGAACCGATGACATCCAACTGATCTGAAATAACCTGAGACTCGGCAGAAACAACCTTTATTTAAGCTAAATGAACTAGCACGACAGGTGCAGACGAGCGAAGCCCTCGAGGTTTTAGGGATCGAGGCTTGGGTTCGGCAGCGGCAGGATCGAGCACCTCAACGAGGCAGCTACCATGGCGTGGCTCGCCGTCCAAGCCTCCAAGGCCATTGGGAGGAGGACCCAATGGACCATCAGGCTGCGGTGGTTGAGGTTCCATCATCGTCGGGGTGATTGCGTGTCGTGGCAAAGGAGTTGGCAACATTGATTACTAGTGGCTGCAGCATGGCCAAAGGTTCAACCATTTGCACGTCATCAGGCGCAGAAGGAGGTGGCGGAAGCAGCGCCGGCGCCGAACGGAGCTCTTGGAGACGCGCGTGGATGGCCTGGCGTTTACCCTGCACTTTCATTCCGACGGAGATGAACAAGTCAGCAGGGAGGTCGTCGAAGCTGATGCGGCGGCCGGCGAGGAAGTCCACCATCACGCGCTCCATCTCCTCCTCGCGTGTCTGCAGCTGGACTCTGGACAGCTTCACTCTCACCTTGTCATTCATCTGCTTGACGAGGTCCGTGCTGTCCAGCTTGTACCTGTCCAAGTCCGGCACGGCTCTGTACTGGCGCACCACATCGGCCGCCGCTGGTGGACGGTACGCCACGAGGCAAGCGGGGACGCCACAGAGGACGGCGAGCTCGGCGGTGTTCTTCAGCAGAATGGGGAGGCGCCTCCTCAGCGTTGTGTTGCGCTTCCTGTTGTCCATGGTCCGCTGGATCTTCAGCCTCCCCCTGTCCCTCCTCTTAGGAGCCATTGCATCTGCTGTTTGGTGTGTGATGAGGACTGAGGAGAAGGAGGGCGAAGAGCGGCCCATTTTATAGCACAGAATTATCTGGATGCTCATAATTGCTGTATGCAAATATATTTAATTTGGGAAGATCAAAATATATATGCTCCAGCTTAGAGGAAATCTTTTGAGAAGAAGGGCATTAATTTTCAGATTGCTCGTTTATCTCGGATGTGCCGTTTGTGTAATCCAAAAGAAAATCTTTTGAGAAGAAGGGCATTAATTTTCAGAAATATTTGCCAAAAAATATATCGTCACGTATCTTAAGATCAGACATATTTGCCAACGTGCATGTATGTAAATTCCTTTTTTTTTTGAGAACACAGTACAACACAGACGCTCACAAATACGCACATACACTCACCCCTATGAACGCACGCACGCACACCCTACCCTATGAGCACCTCTGAAGGACTGAGCCGGCAGATCTTGAGGTTGACGAAGTCACCACAGGCGCCTCGCTGTTGACGGGCACGTCACCTACCACTGAAAGAATAGCGCCGGATAATCCTGGAATAAATCCAGGTAAATGCAAACGCCCATGCCAAGTCTAGGACTTGAACCTGGGTGGGCTGGTTCCACCACAGGGAACCCAACCATCAGAGCCAAGCTCCGTTTGCATGTATGTAAATTCCTTTATATGTCATATATGTATTAGAATAAAAAAATCCCTGGCATCATTCACACATCCAATGCCTGGTCGCTGCCAAAGGTCCCCTCCTTCTGGATACGACGAAGAACATATGCCGTAGAAGGCCGCACAGCGTTGAAAACGATATCGTTTTGGTGCTTGCATAATGTCCAGTACACTAGGATAACCCCCCTCAGCAGGCCTCGACGTCCGGATCATCTTTGCCCCAGCTACGCACGATGGCTGTCCCGGTCTCTCGTGTGAAGACCCAACCCAACAAGATATATGTTGTAGCGATTTTGGTTCTTAATCGCAAAAAATGCAGGCGCTTGGACATGAAAAACCCGACGTAGAAACCTATCCGTCGTCCAACAACGGTTGGAGCCACCTACCAGGCACTACAGGAAAGGTGCCCTATGCCGACGGCCAGAAGCTAAGCCGACGTTTTTTGTCGGGGCCGTCGACATAGACCCCGCAGAGGACAAATATTTGACACATTGCCGTCGGCATAGGTTCACCGGGCTACGCAGGTATGATTTTTTTTTTCTACTTTTCATTTAATATGAAATAATTCATATCTTTAAATCTGTAAATTGAAATTTAACAAATAAAATGACTAAATAGATTAGAAAAATGAGAGGAATCCAAATATGACATCCATATCATGTTTTTCATCATATATATGAATTTTTGCAACATATTCTTGGTACTTGCTTAATAAATAATAAAGTCATTTTTCAACATGGCCTACCGTCGGCATAGCCTATGCCGACGGCTAAAAGTCGTCGGCTTAGGTTCTCATTCTTGTAGTGAGGCAAAAACCTTGCAGTTTTACATACCCTTTTAAGTATCAGGGTAATTAAACTTCACCAAGAAAAATCTCGCGCCACGAAAAATTCTCAGCGCTTGTGGCTTGTACCGTCTAACCTAAAGTGTCCCACCTCCCACGGGCTATAAGCTATTGTAACTGTTCTTTGTTTTGCAACTTTCGGATATGAATAGAGATAGATAGGTCAATCTGCCACGATGAGTCTAAGGCCCACAAATTTTTGACATATTCTTTCATGTGCGAGATGGCACATGAGAATATTGACGGGCGATCTATAATCTCTACTATATAATATCCATAATGGTGCGTTCGGATGTTCATATTCGAGCTCGATATTGGATATTCGGAACCCTTCCATTCCGAATATCTAGTTTTGACATGTTTAGATGTATTGGATATTGGACCGAGACATTCGCGCACGATATCTAGTTTTGGGTCGCTAGTGCAAAAATCTGTCCAGCGAATGTCGAGCTGTTGAGCTCGACATTGTGAGATATTCGCGTCCCGTGCGTCCCCGCCTGCTCCACCTCCGTCCCCGCCGCCACCTCGCGCCCGCCTCATCCCAGCGCCGCCTCGCGCCCGCCTCTACCTCCGTCCCCGCCTGATCCCAACGCCGCCACCTCGCGCCCGCCTCCACCTCTGTCCCGCCTGCTCCACCTCCGTCCCCGCCTCACCGCCTCCACCTCCGTCCTCGCCTGCTCCACCTCCATCCCTGCCTCACTGCGAGGCAAGATCGATGTCGAGCGCCGCCGCACCCTTCTCCTGCTCGCGCGGATGGATCGCCGCCGTCAGCGCGCGCGGATGGATCGTGAGCGAGATTGGGACGGCGTGCTCCCGCCTCCACCTCCGTCCCTGCCTCACGGCCTCCACCTCCGTCCCCGCCTGTTCCTGTAGGCGCCCGCCTCCGTCCCCGACTGCTCCGGCCTCTCCGCCCACACCCGCCCAGCGCCGCCGGATCCTGCTCCTCCGGCCAGATTGTGTACTGGATAATGGTATTGATATGGCTATTTTAGTGCTAATTCGAGCTATTTTAGTGCTAATTGTGTACTAGATAATTTGATATGGCTGTTTTGTATAATTTTGGCACTAAATAATAGTATAATGATCAAAATCTCAAAAAACTGAATATCTAACACATCCAAACAACATTTGATATTCAAACTCATCTTGTTTGGTCTGAATATCTAACACATCCAAACAAAAATATTGACATTCAAACTCAATATCAATATCTCATGATATTGATATTCAACCCAATATCAATATGGAGCTCTCAATGCGAACATCCGAACGGAGCATAAGCGACCGTGGTGGTGGTACGTCAGCGATTTTGCAATTTGCCCCCTCGCAAAGCAGGGAATCAACCCGCGGTCCACAAAATCGACAGTTTTGCGTTTCAGCCCCTCAACCCTATCCAGTCACAAAACCATCGTCTCTCAGCTCTCTCTCGACGGGAGAAGGCGGCGGCGTCTCGAGCGAGTCCGAGGGGAGAGCAGGCTCACGCCGTCCAGGTTTCTTGCTCGGGTGGAGGCGAAGTCGGGGAGGAGAGCACGATCCCTGCGGCGGCTGGAGGCGAAAAGTCGGGGACGAGAGCGTGATCCCGGCGGCGGCTGGAGGGGATCGGGCGGCGTGGCGGCTGGAATCGGTGGTGGAGGCGTGGTTTCCGATCCAGCACGCCCCTGCCCCGCCGCCGGCCAGGCCGCCTCACGAACAGCCTCGAGTCCCTGTCCGGCGCCGCCGTCGATTCATGGCAGGAAGGGGGCCAATTCTTCCCCGAGCTAGGCGCACAGGATCGAGCGGACCTCGTTCCCATCGCAGAGGCGGCTGGAGCCGGATCTCGTCGGCTGCGCACAAGCCCACGGCCCCGCCTTCCACCTACATGGCGCTACCCAGCCCAAAGCAGTGCGAGCCCCGTCTCCACGTCCTGCAACTGCAACGTCCACTGGAAGATTCAGTACCATAAGTTGTACTACTAGTTTCCCCGGGTCATAGATTCGTGAGAAGGGCTAGGAGTGGTAGTTGGAAAGGAGCAGGAGGCGGCGATGACCCTGTATGTACAAACTGATCCATCATAGGTTTCAGATACCTGAGAAACTTAATTTATTTTGACCCTGTGAAATTGCTCATCAGATCCTTGACCTTTTCGGCATCGGGTGCTTTGCCTTCGGCGAGTGGAGGAACAATTATCCTTCTTTTTTCATAGGCTGGAGTGTGGAGACACAGGATAATGGAGATGCAAAGGTAGAAGTTTTCTTTATTGTTGGACATTGGTGATCTCTTTTTAATATACGTGATAGCTATTCCCTGTGTTCTGATCATCTTAAAGTTTGCATAGCTGACCACGCAAGGATCAGAGTCTGCTCTGCTTATCATGGAAAATGCATCTGCATCTTCATTGTTCAATCTGTCTGCATTTCTCGCAAGGAACACAGCCTGCTCTACTTGTATTCAGTAATGTGTTGCTACATGGACAGTGCACAAACTAACAAATTGCTAGCGCCATGCTCTTGCCAGGAAAAGCAATGAACCAAGAGCGTTGAGGGTGGCATGTGCTGCCACTTGGGTTAAAGTTTGGCTCCACAACCATGTGTAACAAACAAGTTTCACAATTTAATTATAGTGATAGATGAGCTTCAGGTAAGGTAGGTCTGCACAAACTTCTTTCGTTCATCAAGATCGGTTGTAGTAGGAGCATTAAGCAGATAGAGAGCTAAGATTGATCAAGATATCTAAGGATAGAAGTAAACAGTATGCACATCAGTAGGTTTGGCAGATGATGGCGATGCAAAATACTGGGATTTTTGTGTGGTGCGGTACCTGGGACTCTTCTGAATGTTAGTATGCAGCGCTTAATCCTAGCGACAGATGCAAAACAAAAGGGATCATTTTATCTCTTCAAGTTGTTATCTCAGATATTCCTTTCCAATATTCATTGTTATTGAAACGTTAGAGTATGAGAAAAATAGGGAGATGGGAAATAGTAGAGTTGTATGGATAACGAGGACATACTGACAGTTTGCACGGTACATTCTCCTTTGAACTGCAATGAAGACGATTATGTCAAATTATTTGAGTTAATTCATCCATGCTTATTTTCTTATTTTCTTAGTGTCATATGAAGTTCCAAATATCAAAACTTCACCTTTGCTGCCAAAGTTTTACAGTATAGGATTAGCATCTTTTTGCTTGAAAATTTTGAAACCCTGATTTTTTTTCAGCTTTAGATATTACCAGCAAATATTGATTTGATTCTTAGTTACCACACTTGCGTGCTAGAATTGTAGGTAGTTATTGATTGATGGATTAACATTGGACAAGCAGGATTTGTTTCATGATATGCTCCATCTTTTACAAGGTTCACAATTGTGTTTTCCCGTTGCAGCGCCATACAGATTGCGCCAATGCGCCGGAAAGCATTATGGCTCCATACTGAGGGCACCATACAGATTGCGCCAATGCGCCGGAAAGCATTATGGCTCCTTTGCCGATCATGAGCATCGCCCCTGAGGGCACCATACAGATTGCGCCAATGCGCCGGAAAGCATTATGGCTCCTTTGCCGATCATGAGCATCGCCGCTGTGTGGGTGACTATCAGATTTCATGGCAAGTATTCCATGCCGACTGTGTTCGATTTCGTTGGCAGGATTCAGTACATTTCTTCTAGAATCAAACTCATGTACTGCTTCCTTATAATACTTTTGATGCAAATCACAGCAACTGATGTGTACTACTAATCTGCTCTGAACCGTATCAAGGAAATATGCGCTACTTTATTAAAAATGTAGTATCTCTCTGTTCAATATGTTCCAAAATAGCATCACCTATGTACTCCCGGTGTGGATGTTTATGAAGACATTTAGCATAGTACCAACTTTTCATAGCTTGTCGTAAGAAACAACTGCAGTTAGCGTTTTCACCAACGAGGAAATGTCTTAGTTAAAGGACGGTTTTTAACTACAGTTCTGTATATGCTTGCACAAATATCCCATGTGATTTTCTTCAGTATAGGTGTTACATATATTCTACAGTAATTTATAGGAGAAAAAACCTTGCTGAAGAGACTTTGGAAACTCTATAAATTATGTTTGGTTATCACGTGCATATCATTGAGATCCCACTCGAAGGTGTGCGTATATGGTTCTTCCTGCGCTCCTCTACTACGAATTTCAGTCCAACATAACTTTGGTGTAAGGAAATACTTAGGGGATTTACAGTGTAACTATATCGAAGTTTGCTGGAATCTTGATATCGTATCTGTGTCACGAGCAATGATGATCAGTCAAAGTCCAAACAAAGAAGTTGAAGTACACCACATGTTTCATTTTTTCAGTGTTACTGTGCTCCATGCTGGTTTTTCCCAATCAATATAGGTATGGCTCTTGGATTATGCCATGCAACTTACTGTTTTTCTGTAAAAAAATGCAGATTCACATTTTATAATTGGCATTGGCACGAGTAGTCAATTCTTTTCAACCATCGTCAAATCTTTTCAACCAACGAAGCTTTTTTTCTACTTATATAGCTGCTTTGTTCTTTAGTGAAAATTCTTATCCTGAATTGTTATATGTGGGAAGAAGATGTAAATAGATAAACAGTTCGAGGAGAAAGATGCATTCTTCTGATCTTGTATTAGTTTCTCTTCTGAAATCTACAAACGGATACCATATTTCTGTTCTTAAATGATTTCCATATCTCCCTCCTTTACTCTGACCTCACAGTGCGTCCAGCTGCATTGTCGACTTGTTCAAGGCAAATTGTGTTTACTCCGTAGCGAAGCACTGACATTAAGCTATTTCTTAAAGTTGTCTCCCAAGAACAATCTTAATTGGCGGGTTGTTTCTTTCTATATATATATATATGATGTCGAACAATACGTTTTAATCGAATTTTATTGTAAGCTATATGTCTATCCTTTCTATCATGTGAATTTTCATGTGTATTTTGTTACAGTCGAAAAAAATGAGTAGCCCGTAGCAAACGCACGGGCATTTTGCTATATAAATAATATTTGATACTCTTTTCTGTTGGTATTGTCACGATATTTATGATGAGGTCGCAACATGTGAGCTTTGAGAAAACATAAACTCCCAATGGGCTTTGCTCTGCGGCCCATACCTAGTCGGTCACTAACAGAACTAACAGACCTTGCCGTCTATAACGAAGCCAAACAAGTCCTAACAGAACTCGATCCCGATGCATCGCACGATGGAAGTCATGGCGGCCGCGCCGCCGGACCGGCTCTCCAATCTCCCCGATGACCTGCCTATCAACGTCCTCTCCTTCGTGCCCTCCCGAGAGGCAGCCAGCACCACCGCGCTCGCCCGGCGATGGCACCGCCCGCTCTGGCTTGAAACCGGTGTCGTCAACTTCCGACCACCGCTCCTACATCACCACCGGCGGCGCTCTGCTCCCGGGGCGCGTGTGGGACGACGCTTTGCGAGCGCTCAAGTTGTACAAGTCCCACGGCAGTGACCCCACCCGAGGATGGTGACCCTCGTCATGCACGATCACACCACGCACGCCGACGAGGAGGAGGAGGAGGACGCCGATGCGGTGGAGGAGGAGCAAGAGGACGTTCATGCGGGGACCGGGGTCACCGGCGTCGAGGAGGTTCGGGTCGAGCGGCATGACTGCCCCAGTCCGACGGACTGCAGGCACACCTACTATACATGGATGCCATTCGTCACCACCCTCCGAGTCCTCGAGATCACAGGCTGGCTCCTCAAGCCTCACCCGAAACGACGGCGCCTCGCGTTCCCGTGCCTCGAGGCGATGCGGCTCCGGCTGTGCCGCACTAAGATTGCCACGCTTCAGGACATGATTTCTGCTGCGCCCAGGCTGGCCGACCTGCGCCTTGAGGCCGTGTATTTTGAAGACGACCAGTATGAATACCTCCTCCACTGCCCAGCGGCCACCGCAATCACCATTGCTGATATCCACGATTTCGGGAATAACCTCTACATCCGTGCGTGTCATGTCAAACTCGATGCGCCAAGCATCCGCTCCTTCAGCTACGCCCAAGTGGTAACTTTCGGGGGAACCAACTTCTCCTTCGAGCAGAACATGCCGCTGAGCCTAGAGATGCTCCACCTGGTGGTGTACTTGGATTCAACACAGGCGATGAAGGTGTGTCGCTCCATGCTCACGAGCATGCCCCCACGTAAGGTTTCTGAAACTCACGGCCTACTCCATGGCCGACCTACACGGCGTCATGCAGTATAATTTCTACAACCTGGAGGTGCTCGAGATTGAAGATCTCTGTGGGTGGTGCATCCGTAACGACGGCGACGTGGTGAACGCCTTGGTAAACCTGCTGCGTCGATGCCCGGAGTTGCGTGAACTGCGACTTAAGTTCTCTTGGCTCGAGTACCTTCAGGAAACCACAGACCCGGCAGTTTTGAACGTGGCCATGTCAGATTTCACGCTGTGTAGATCACTTGTTAATGACGGCCATGACGATGAGGAAGATTCTTGTGATGGTTTGGACCTAATTCACAAACTTTGCTGCGCGTGCGAGCTGATTGCCTCCAGAGTTCGTTGAGGAAGGTGGTGGTGCAGTTTGACGCCGAGGAACTCACCTGCTTCCAGGTCCGGCTCTTGAAGTTCCTTGCAAAGAATGGCATGGCTGTCGAGGAGTTCATCATCGATGGTGGGAAGGGGTACGACTCGAGCCATGTTAACCGCAAAATCGTGAGATGGCAGAAACGGAGGAGACATCATCACCGATAACAGCAACGACACACCATCCACTATGGCCGCCGCTGCCGTCAGAGTTCCCACCGCTTGGCCATGCCCCCGATCCTGGTCCAATTGCTGACACGCAGTGTTCCGAAGACCCAACATTGTCAACTGCACGGTGGCGACCTGTCCGGCTGACCTGTACGGCGAGTTTACACCCCGCCCCTGGTTCACCCTTCCTTTCAGGCGGAGCTTTCCGCCGCGACGCCTCCCTCCACCGGCTATATCCCATCCCCGTTCTGCGTATTTTCTGCACATACCTTAAGAACCGAAGGAATCGGTGATATCTCTGAAGATGTGCATATCACAGGTATGTTTTTGTCTTGCATTCAGAAATAGATCACAAGTAGAAATGCATGAGTTTCGTGACTTGTTTGAATTGTTTGACATAAAATGCAGGCATAGCGCGACCAAAACCTTGACCGTGTGCAAGTCCTTTTAAACTAGTTTTTTCCTTTGAGTTAAACAAGCCAATAGAAACTTCAGAAATTTCGAGCAAGGTAGGCGCAGCTACTAATTATCACTTAGTCTTGAGTAAGTGATAATGAAATTCTAGTTGCAAAATATAATCAAGAGCCAACATTTTCTGAGTTTTTATCTAACATCTCTGACTGTGGTTCTTCTAGCACATGTCTGTTGTGCTTGTGCACTTCGAGTGTTTGTGGAAAACCTGAAATATTTCAAAACGCTTTGCATAGATTAACAGTAGACAAAATGTTAGATAAAAAACTAAAATCCAGTGCAAATGAGACTAACTGAGAAGTGTACGATAATAAATGAGACTAAGCGTGTGTTGTTGTAAGCTCTTAAAGGAGAAATAACAAATGATAGTACCATGCAACAACCAATTCAACGCGAAGTTGAATTATACTAGTCAAAAGGCAAACAGAAAGAAATCCCCCCCCCCCCCCCCCTCCCTCCCGCTCGCTCCCGTGCTGCTCTCGGGCGGCACCGGAGCGCCCCCACCCCCAGCACCCAGGCCGCCCTCCCTCTCGCCGGCCTCGTCGCCGCCGCTGCCGCCGGCCACGCCGCGGTGGCGGCGGCCCCCTTCCTCCACAAAGGCGGCAGGGGGGAACTCGCGGTGGACGCGTTCATGGAGCTTCTTCCTCGGGCTCGTTTGGCGGCGGCTCGACCTCGCGAGGAAGGACGCGGCTCCCGCGGCTCGGGCGCTTCGCCCAGTGGAGCCGCCGGCGGTCCGGCTCGGTGACGGAGGTGGCGGCCGTGCGGGCCCAATCTGGGCCTCGCGGGCCCGATCTGGGTCGCGTGGGCCGAGCTCGTCTTCGGCGCTGCGGCGAACGCCGTCCCGCATGTGCGGAGGCACGCCAGCTACCGCGCTCGTCGCGAGGACTGCCTGGCCGGTGGAGTTTGCGCTCCCCGGTCCTCCCCTTGCCGCCATTGGTTCGGCAGGTGCTCTGACGACCGTTTCTGGGCCTAGCTGGGTCCTGGTTGTGTGGGGTTGCCGGAGCCCCTGCTGTCTCGATGGGAGTTTGTCCCAGAGCCGGCGCATGCTCGCCAGGGTTGGCAGCATGATCCGTGCTATAGCTGCTCTCGCGGCTATGGCTCCCCCTCCGACCTTCCTGGTCGTGCGTGTGTAGGTGCTGATGCGCTGATGGTGGTGCGCCCGTCGTGGTGTCGCCGAGCTAGCTGTCACTGGTGACGTCTAGATCCGGGTCTGGCCGGGCCTGGCCATTCAGCTCTTGCGTTCAGCCTACGGTTGATTCTAGTCTGGGCTAGATCACCGTGCGTCCTGTGTCAGGGGTGCGGTAGTGTTCTATGTCCTGTTCGCTCTGCGTCCTCGCGACGGCGTCCGGATCTCTTACTCGGATGGATCTCGGCGAAAGCTGTGCATGGCTCTGGCCATTGCCGGTGACGGCGATACCTTCGGGTGTCGTTCCCTTGTTGAAGGCGTCCCGATGCTGATCATCTGGGTGTTTTGATGGACTCCGTCCACCCGCCCCGAGCTGCTCTTCTTGGTGGCCTCGCTTTCGGGCAAGTTTCTCTTGTAGTGTCTTGTGGATCACTGATACCCCAAAGAGCAAGTCTTGATGCCTGCACAAATAAACGGGATTTAGGTTGAGACTCCAAGTGCAGAGTGTATAGTAAGTGGAAGACAGTTTTCCCCACGAGGGGTGACTCGAGGGTTTAATATCGAACTCTCGGGGAATCTGAAGTGGTAGATTTATCTTCTTATCCTTCTTTTGGTTACCTACAAAACAAGGTTAGATGTTTTGGTCCTCAACCTCACCTGTGGTTGTCAAGCACAAGGTGTAAGAATGATATCAGGATAGTTATGCAATGCAAACAAGAAATAAATATGCAATGATGGTGGATGCAATGATAAATGATATTTTTGGGTTTTTGAATGATGTATGCAAGATGAAAAGTATTTTTGTATTTTCGGATTTAATGATGGCTGAAAATAGAAAAGTGGTATATGGTGTTGGAAAGGTGTTTCTTATGATTAAAAATGGACTGGGGTTCATGGTTTCACAAATGCACTCTCTCTTTATAAAGTGGTAGACAATGGAACACACAAGTTAACATATGAGATTGCAACACAGGGTTTGATAACAAGTTACTTAGATATATGGGCATCACGTCCTAACATAGAGATCTTTTGGTTATTAACCTCTCTTATACTCCACCAAGATGCGAACTAAATCATAACACCTCAGTAATTAAGATAACTCAGAGTATAGCATTAAGTATCATGACATGAAGTGAAAATAAGAACATGCTAGATCTAGTCATGGAGTAGTGGCAATGGTCACGCCCACATCCCCGGTAGCATGGTATTTTAGTTTATCCCTAGTGAGGTAACAAAGTAAGGTAAAGATACCAAAGTGGATCGCAGAACTTTCTCTCACGTTCACTGCACTAGCCACCCCCCGTTACTCCAACTAATGCACACGTTCCCCCACACACGCTCTCATAAACATGCTTGATCAAAACAAGTAGACAAGAACGGGGTACATAATATGCATCTATACTCATAACTGAAACAAACATTGCAATCTCAAACATATATTAACTCATAAAGATCCACCACAAAGGTATTACAACGGTGACCGTAATCATGTTCAGCAGCTCATACGGTGCTAATTAGTGAAGCTCAAGAGAGGAGAGATACATAAGTTACTTCCACAAACCCATAGTCCAGAGGTGGACTACTCCCTCTTCATCATGGAGACGGTGGAGAAGTCGATGGAGAAGATGGAGACCACGCCGGCAGCGCCCCGCCGGAGTTTTCCCCCTCCAATCTGCAGCTCCTGATCTCCGTTTCGGTGTTTCTGTGTTTGTGCGGCGCTCCTTCCAGAGAACGTCGGGGGACCTTTTTTATAGGCGTTTTTAGGTCAAGACGAAGGCGGTGGAGCGAAGATCGACGGCAACGGAGCCACGAGGCCCAAACGGGTGGGTCCCACGCGGCCTGGTACTGGCCGCGTGGGCCCCGTTTGGCCCTCGGGCCTCCGTTTGCTCGCTTCCTTTTTCCGTAGTCCTTCTTCCTTCCAAATATTGACGCCCGTAAATTTCCAGGTGATTTCGTTGACGTTTGGGTCCCTGAAACATTAAAATACAAAACTAGGGTTTTCTGCCTGTGCAGGGTTAATTCCAAATAAATGGAAAACTATGAAGTATTCCCAAAATCATGATAAAACATTGATATAACCCTTATATGATGCAAATATGATTGGAATATAAGCAATTAAAGTGCAAAGTTCATGTATGCATTTTACATGCATCAACATCCCCAAGCTTAATCCATGCTCGTCCTCGAGTATGAAGATGATAAAACTAACATGGACTTTGCAATTTAATACTTAACAATGGATATCAAAGATGATTACTATTGCTACATATAGTCAAATGATTCATTCTTCAAAGGAGTAGCAATATGCAAATAGTTTATGAAGTGATATCAAGTATTCAAGACAAGGATGTTCATTGATAGTTCACAAAGTGTAACATAGTAGCAAGTAATATGGAACACATGTATGCATAATGATAAGTAGAACATCCTACAATGGTCATAGAGTGTAGATGAAAATCTGAATATGATAGGTGTACACTTTGGAAAGATGTATATGTGAGTAGAGGTAAAGCATGCATAAGTTTCATCCAACTTCCAAACTCTTCTACTTAAGTTAATGATTGCAATAAGGTATTCATTGGTGTCAAGCTCTCATTGCCCCTATCATAGCATCTTGAATGATTAAGGTTAAAGTGAAAGCAAATATGAGTAGTGTGCTTGATAAAGTAAAGGTTGATGTCTCATGCCCCTTGAATACAAGTACCTACACCATGATTACTCAACTTAGGAAACAAAGCAAGTTCAAGTTATATATCATTGTAAGTAATAATAGTATCATCAAGAGCGTCAACTGGGGTACCTCTTGTCCCAGATATGGAACAAGCCCATATCAAAATGACAAGACAAACAAACAAATGAAAATCTCAACACCCTTTTTATTTACCATTGGAATAGTTTTTTATTGCAAGGTGTCATAGATTCACCATAGTATGTAAGTAAATTTCCACCATGAATGATGCATGGCTTAGATTAGCGGCCCAGGCGTCTCTCTAACCATTTATACAAACTCATTTAAACTTTCATTTCCACCTCATTTCACCATGATAGCATCCATAACAAAAGTACATGATATCAACTAAATGAGATGAAGAGCATGTTGAAAGCTTGCATGTGACAGCACATATGGGCTAACTCCAACCTCGAACATTTATCAAGCCACTAGCATCATAATCTTAATCACAATGGGTCATGTTTTATTATGCAATAAAAAAATGTGCATCAAGTTCGTGAGAGCTATATAACCAATTTTTTCCATTGCAATCAATAACATAAACATTTTCATTCAGAGGTAAGATAACACAAACAACATGTTAAACATACTCGGAATAGCATAAAGCCAATAGGTAGATATGGTGGACTCACTGGAATAACTTTGGTTGAAGGTGTTGGAAACAAGTTTTTGCTTGTTGGAGTTTTTGGGCTAGCAAAAGGGAGAAAGTTGACCATCTAGATGCATGCATGAGTGTCCATAGAACTAACTAATCCATGTTAAACCAAGTAAATAACAATCAGCACCAAAACATGAATAAGTGATAGCTCTACAAAAAGAATTTGCAAACTATTACTCATAAACAAGCTCATGAATCATGCAACTATATGTATCATTAAAAATCAATCAAACATCCCTTTTCCCAATCTTATAAAAGCATCCAACATATTTCAACCCATATTTCCAGTAGCTCTCTCATATATAATTGATAGTGTGGTGGTCTCTCAAGACTCAAACAAAAACAAAAACGACGCTCCAAGTTTATGCGATAAAGTGTTTCGATCGAAAAACAGAAGTTGGACGTGTGCAAACCGAGAGTGTGTAGGTCCAGCGGGGTTGTCTTCACATCCCCAAGCTTATGGTCTTCACCATCCTTGGATAGCTCTTGGTGCATCTCCTCCAATCCCTGTGAAAAAACTTCAAAACACCGTTTCTCCCATCTCTTTTCTGTGGGGTGCATTAATAGTGATAAACAAATAGGTTCCTTGCTGCATATAATCCTTGAACAAAAATTCATATGAATGTCCAGAAAGTATATAATGTTGTATGCCTACTCATAAACTCAATTGGATCAAAAAGATTCAACTTAAAAGCTCAAAGCATGCATCAAACAAAATGGGACAGAATCTGTCCAGAAAAACAGCAGCAGCAAAACGTATTTTTCTACCCTACCAAACTTTCTCGAAAAATTCCGAAAAATTCATGCATACAGAGGATGAAAAGTTGCAACTACAGTTCAAATATGAGCTCATTCGGAGTTACAGAATAAGAATTAAAAATCATACCGTGCACTGATTCGTGCAGGAATAAAATCTCCGAACGCTATAAGCAACTTTTTCAAACCAAAAAGGGTAAAACTTGGCACTTTATTAAAAACTCCAGAACCTAAACTAGACACAAAATCTCTTGTTACAGCAAGAGGACACAAAGAAAAATCACACACAAAAATAACCGGGTTGCCTCCCGCAAAGCGCTTTCTTTATAGCCATATAGCTAGGCTTCTTACTTGTTGTTTTATTGTGGACGAAGCTCATGAGGGAGCTTGAACTTTGGTGGTTCCCTCTTCCTTGGAAAGTGTTCCATGCACTTCTTGTGTGGAAACTGAAACTTTACATTCCCTTCCTTTGAATCAATGATAGCACCTGTGGTACGAAGAAAAGGTCTTCCAAGAATAATAGGACTAGAGGTTTTATTCCCCATATCCATGATTAGAAAATCCACAGGCACAAAAGTCATATGTAACTCTACCATAACATCACTTACTTTTCCCAAAGCATGTTTAATAGAGTCATCAGCAAGTGCTAGTTCAATAGAGCATTTTTCAAGATTTTTCAATTCAAGCACTTCATATAGTTCTTTAGATAAAACAGAGACACTAGATCCTAGATCAAGTATGGCATGGTGTGTCTCTTTTCCAATAGTTACTAGTACCTTAGGTATCCACATATCCCCAAGCTTAGGTGGTATCATAGCCTCTTGGTTGTACCTAGCAATCTTTTCTTTCAAGACATGATTAGCAATATAAGAACCAAAACCTGCTTGGTTAGTGTTGATGGAAGGATCACTTGCAAATTTTTGTAAGATAGATATTAATTCATGCAAGCTACAATTTTCTAAGTCAAGCAAAGGATCCTTGACTTCATTAAGCATTTTAACTTCCTCAACTTTCTTTTCCAACTCAATCAGCATAAGAGATTCATCATGTTCAGTTTCTTTAGCTTCTTCTTTTAAACTACCAAGTTGAGACATGAGTGGCAACAAATATTCAGGGTAGTTCAATAATTCATCAAGAGTTTCCTCCAAAGTAAGAGGAACATTTTCAGCAATGTTAACAGAATTCATTCCAACCACAGGTGATGCTTGTGGTTTCCCTGCAGACATACTCAATAAAGTGGCTTGATTATCAGCTAGTTTAGACAAAGCTTTGTCTAGTCCTGCAGCTTGGAGTTGTAAGCCTTTAATATCAGAACTAATAGAAGCAACAGACTTATTCAACTCTTGTATCATGGTATTATGACTAGCAACTTGTTCCATGAGAATTTTGTTAGCCTCAGAATTATCATTGCGTGATAACATAGGCTTCCAATTATTATCATTAGCATTAGGATATGGAACAAAAGGACGATTGTTGGGAACATATGGGGGTTTATTATAAGAGTTATAATTGTTGTTACCATACCCATTATTACCATAGTTCCTAATGAAGTTGACATCAATATTTTCAGAATTGTTTCCAACTAGTTCTTGCAAAGGAACATTTTCAACACTAGGTTTATTAAGCAAAGCAAGAATAGTATCCATTTTAGATGACAAATCATTAGTTTCTTCAATAGAGTTCACTTTCTTAGAAGGATTAGGTGCCCTATCAGTATGCCATTGACTATAGTTTTGTAAAATGCTTTCCAATATATTTTTAGCTTCTACTATAGTCTTACTCATAAAAGCACCTCCAGCAGCAGAATCAAGTATGTTTCTAGACATGTAGTTTAAACCATTGTAGAAAGAGTGTAATATGGTCCATTCATTAACTCCATGTGAGGGACAAGTTCTAAGCATAAGTTTTATCCTATCCCAAGCCATAGCAACATGTTCATTTTCATTTTGCCTAAAAGAAAGGATGTTGTTTCTATTTTGCAAAATTTTAACAGGGGGATAATGTCGTGTCTCGTTGCACGGACACCGGGAGTATAGGATGCCCCCTTTTAGGTTCGGCACGGGGCGCGAAGGAGGCTGAGAATCGTCTTCTTGGGCGGAGTCTAGATCAAGCTCTCCTCTCCACGATCAAAGCATGCAACCAAAGGGACACAAGGTGCTACCCAGGTTCAGGCCGCCCGGAGGCTAAAAGCCCTACTCCTGCATGTCTGGATTGATGAGTTCTTCATAGTATGGTGTACAATGGAACCTCCCGGACAGGGTACCCGGAAGGGTTTTGGCCCGAGGTAGAAGAAGGACAGATCCTGACCCGGAGGAGATCACCTTCCTCTCCACCTCTGCAGCCCTAGTCTAATCTTGCTCTGGCTCTAGCTTGTGTTCACCCTTGCTCTATCTTGCTCTCGTCCCGTCCTTTCTTCTCCCCTCCTCCCGTGCTTTGGTCCTCCTTTTATAGGCTAAGGGGTTGCCACAGGGGCACGTGAGGAGCCTGAGGGCCTTCGGGGTGAAGGACCCTCCTCATCTAGTTTAGGGGGAGACGTGGCCTCTCCTCAGCCTAGCGTCTCCTCTGGGTTAGGTGGGAGCGTCCGCCTTGGGGTGGACAGGCGCTGACACCACCACGGGACGTGCTTCCCACCCGCGCTGCCTTCGCCTTGCTTCCCAAGTCTTCCGCGGTGAGGTGGAGTGCTTATCCACAGGATCGTAGGATGTACCCGGGAGGGAGCCTGGCCTCCTGCCGGGAACTCGGGCTCTCGGGTCATTCCTGGCCTTCTTGCTTGATTCGGGGACCCGGAAGGTCCCCAGGACCGGAGCCCTTAGTCGTCGTTGGCCTTGCGCGTCTTGACGGTGAACCCGCCAGCTTGGCTTGAGTCTTGGTCTTGTCCATCTTCATCTTGGGCCCACATGGGGTGGACCCACTTTGGCAGTACTAGGGGAACCCCATGTTCCACTGTTGCGACAGTAGCCCCCGGGCATGGTCCCGGTGGCTCTTACTCCAGCTGCCGGGGCCATGGCCTAAAGATAGGTCAAAGTGGGTCCCGGGTACCTGGTCTTCTCAGCTCCGTTGGGGACCCGCCGAGGCGAGGTAGAGACGAGCCCCCGGGTCCTGTTGACTGAATCACGGCGAACGTTGCGATTCATCCGGACCCTTGCTTATCCTGGAATCCAACGGGCGAAACGCGCAGAAATCGGCACGCCCCCTCGATCCCCACGTCCGTCGGAGTAATGGGGCCGCGACGTGACGTGTGGGATGCCTTATAAGCCACGACTGGCTTCCACTGTAGCCGTTACCTCTCCAGATTCGCCGAAATCCCCAAATCGCCGCCTCCACCTTCGTCTTCCGACTCTGCTCCGCCGCCTCCCCTTGTCGCCATTGCACCAATTTCCCTTCTGCTCCAATGGCTCGATGAAAGTTCTCGGCCGGAGGAAGAAGAGCGCGGAGGCCTCGCCCACCGAGAAGCCGCTGTCCCCAAAAACCAAGAGATCGCGGCGGAGATCGGCGCGCAACGCCGAGCGGGCCGAGCTCAAGAAACAGAAGGCCTTGTTTCCCAGCTGCTTCGCCGGTGACGCGGAGATGATGCGGAAAGCGGGGCACTTCGGGGTGATGGAGTCCTGGCGCCGATGGTGTCCCCCAGGAAAGCGACGGAGGTCTTTCCGCCGTCGGCGACCAGGACACCCAAGCAGATCCCCATTTTGACAGCTTCATGTTGATGGGGCTCGTCCCCCCTTTCTCTGATTTCTTCATGGAGATCTTGCGCGCGTATCAGCTGAAGCTCTTGCATCTGACGCCAGGCGCCATCCTCGACTTGGCGGTCTTCGCCCACGCCTGCGAGGCGTTCGTCGGGGTGATGCCATCTGTGGCGCTGTTCCGCCACTTCTTCTACCCTCGCATTGGGGGCCAAGGCTGGATGGGAGGCAGCGTCACGTTCTGCTTCCGTCCGAACATCAAGTGGGCCTTCCCCCTCATGGAAACCAAATCCAGATGGGAAGAGTGGAGGGATCACTGGTTCTTGGTCGGGGTGCCAGAAGCTGATGCTCAGCTGGAGGAGCCGACGGAGCGTCCAGTGGATCTGGACACTTGGAGAAGTGTCAGCTTGCAGGATGAACAGTTCTCGGCGGTCGTGGCGCGCTTCAAACTTCTTCGCGAGAAAGAAGTTTCCGGAGCCGCCATCGTTGCTCACTTCCTCCGCAATCGCCTCGCGCCACTGCAGAAACGCCCGCACCCGGCCTGGAACTTCCAGGGCCCCGGGGATCCTTCTCGCCTGAGGTGTCCCGACATGGAGGAAAACCTTGTCCGGGATAACGTGAGAGGGACCTTCACTCCAGGGGTCAAGTACCAGCTGCCCAAGGGGTTTCTGCCCCTGTGCGACGACCCGGAGAAGGACAAGATCCTGGCGCAGATGCCGGTCTGCAACGCCTTTGGTATTGTAGGCCGGGCTGATCACGGGCCCAGACCTCCTGTGGTGAAGACCCGCAAGGTCAGGGCACCTTCCAGCCCTGAAGAAGGAGAATGCTGGGAGTCCAACGAGGAGAGCGAGGAGGAATCCGAAGAGGAATTCTCCGGCTCTGACGACGACGACGACGGAGGCGACGGGCGCGAGACCGACGCCTCCGACAGAGACGAAGATGCTGGCGACGACCCTGTTGCCAGCGATGACGATGATGAAGATGACGACGAGGAGGGGCTGCTCCGCCCCCGCAGTCTGCCTCGGGGTCGATGCTGCCCCAGACCCGAGTGTCCGCAGCCGTTCCCCGCCAGTCGTGGTGATGGGGAACGATGAAGACCATGTGGACGAAGAAGCGAGCGCCGCTGGCTTCGTCCGAGCCCCCCCCGGAGAGCTTCTGCCGGCCGCCTGTCACCCGTGGTGGAGCCACCTGCTGCCTTGGGAGAGCGCCGGCGAGCCCCCAGGCGTCTTCTGCTGCGTCGGAGATGTTCCCCCGTCAATGGGTACCAAGCGCACCCGAGAGTAAGCCTCTTCTTCACTTCTTTCTTGCACTTTGCTTTCTTGCCTTCCCCAAGGAAAATGACCGAGTGTTGGTGCAGGGGTTCTCCTTCCTTGGGTACTGGCAAGAGACGGCGTGATACGGCGGAGGACGACACCGCCACTAGCCTTGGAGCCGGTGGAGGAGGGATGCTTCCTCCTCCCATAGCAGAACTTGAAGGCCGTCGGGGAGCGGAGTGGGGAGCGTGACGGCGACCTCCCTAGCTCACCCGGGGAAAGCGCTCGACGCCCTGACGCCCGAGCAAGCAGGTAACCCAGAGCTTGCGGGTAACTTCGTTTTCTTGACGCACCAATGCTTTTCCTGACATCCTTTTGTTCCCAGATGCTCAGTGGCCAACGTCTTTTCTCCCGGCGGCCTTCTTGGGGGGACCAGCCAGGAGAAACCACCTTCCCTCTCGCCTTCAGAGGGTCAAGAGGTGTCCAAGGGCGCCCCGAGTTCGCGGGCAATGGGAACGCAGACCGCGAACCCTGTTCCGGGTCCAGGCCTCGATTTGATAGAGAGCTCCTTGATGACTGGGACGGTGTTAACGACTTTCGCCTCTTTTTCCACTGATTCTGGCGCCAGCAAGGAGATGGCGGCGCTGATGAAGATCAAGGAGAGCCTGGCCGCCAACCGCAAGAAAAGTGTGCCTGCCCCGGGAGGTCCCCCGGCAGCTACTCCAGGGTTCACCATCAGTGGTGACGACGCGATGGATGCCATCATCCGCGGGATAGCTCAGCTGGGCAAAGACTGTGCGACCGTGAGGCCGCCGTTGGGGGACCATCGAGAGTGTCGAGGAACTGATCCAGACGGGGATGGACAAGCTGAATCGCTTGGCAACCCAGATCACCACCTTGCTCCCGGCTCTTGAGAAGAAAGATGCAGACCGGAAGGCCGAAAGTGAGCGCCAAGGCAAGGTCCTCTTGGCGAAAGAGCGACAGCTAGCCTCCCGGGAGGCAGAACTGGCTGAGAAGGAGAAAGCCTTGGAGCTCCAGAAACTCCAGCAGGAGCAGCAGACTGAGAAACGCCTAAGGGAGGCAGAGGACCGCCACCGTGAAGAGCTCGAGGCCAAGGACAAGGACATCCAACTCTGGAAGTCCAAAGAGCAGGAGGCCGCCCAAACCATTGAAGATGTCAAGAATGCCCTCCATCAGGAGCAGGAGTCCGTCCGAACTTTGCAGCAGCAGGCCAAGATGACGGCCAGAAGATGTCCGAGCTGAAAGAATCCTTGGAGGCGCAAGGCAACGAGCTTGCAGCACTGAAGGAAGGCCATCAGAAGCTGATCCAGGCCAACTCCCAGGCATCTTCTGAGCTGTCCGAGCTTCGCCGTCTTAACCAGGAAGGTTTCGCCGAGGTTGAGGCCGCCTGCGACTTGGCGACGACGCGAGTGAAGCGGCTGAGTCTGCCCACTGCAGCCCCGGTGTTGGAGCCAAAGCGCCAGAGTCTCCCCTCGTCGCGAGATTCATCAGAGAAGTAGTCGCTGATCTCCGGTCTTTCAAGAACAAGATGGTCACCCGCTTGTGAATGACAAGCACGAGACAAGCAAGGCGACGGCGGCCTTGGTGATGGCGTCCTTCAGAGAGGCCAATCCGGGCGTGGCCTTGCCGGACTTCTCGGCCTCGTCTCCTTCCGAGGCTTCTCTCCAGGCGGTGTCAGCTCCCGCGACGCACTCGCCATGAGGAAGTTCCCGCCACTTTAGTTGTCCTGCACCATGTTTGGGCACTTCGTGCCCCCGAATAAACTTTGCGTCAGATCTCATGTACCAGCATATTAAAACTTGCTTGTAATAGGCTAGAACTTGCTATGCTACTCTAGTTCTCGGGTTGCTTTTATTTGTCTTTAGCATGTTTTTACTTTTCTCCACGTCCTTGAGGAACTTCCTGGGATGTAAGCTTACCCGCGAGGCCCTGACAGGTCAGGCATGCGCTCGCGAGCCCTACCGATACCCAAAAAGCCGCTCACTCTGTTGGCACGCACGTCCCCGGGGTGTATCAGGTCTGCGCACCGCTTTTTACCCCCGGGAGAGTCGATACCCCATGAGTGCTCGCACGACGGTCGAGCCTTGCCTTTCTAGTTCCGCACATGTTCTGTTACCCGAGAAGTAGATAGCACGGACTGCAGAAACAGGTTTGAGGGTAACTTATCTTTTATTCATCATGGACGTCTCTGAACGACAACTGGACACTTCAGGGTACATCTTGTGGCAACATGGCTCTTCCGGGTACACAACACGGATTGCTTCAACGATTCTTGCATGGAGGAAGGTTAGCAGCTTCTTCCATCCTGGCGCATCGGTTGGCCATGTCCCACAAGCTCTCCAGGGTATCCACAACATGGATACTCATCTTTTCACGCATCTTGAGGTTGCGGACGTTGACGTGGAACGCGGCGATGACGGAAGCCTCACAGAGGTACTTCGGGATAATGCGGTCGACGACGCCCCGGAACCTCCAGATGTAGTGTCGCAATGTTTCCTCAGCTTCTTGCTCCAGGTGATAGAGGTCGGAGACGGTTGCAGGGTACGGCGTGCAGCAGGTCTTGAGGTGCTGGCTGGCCTGGCCTTCCATGTCCTCCCGCGAACGACGCCTGGGGTTGGAGCTCTGACCAGCACCTTCTTCAGGAAGTTCCATGGGCCGCTTGCCATGGGGGTCCTCAGGCTGTTCCTCCGCCGGAGGTAGTGGCTCGGGGACGGCAGCGCCGTGGTCGATGGTCGGGGCAGGACTCGTGGGAGCGTGGCATTGGAGAGCGTAGTCCAGCAGGTTTTCCAAGCTGTTGATCCATGCCTTCGCACGGGGATCACTCTTGCACTGATCTGGGGGAAAGGAGAGAAGCGCCCGGGCCACGCCCAGAGCTTCCTCTAGCCCCCAGCCTTTCCGCGATGCCTGGCACGCTTGCTCTCCAAAGACCTCCCGAGCTCCCGACATGACTTTTGCTTGTGACTGAGGCAGCTGCTTGCCTTGTCCCGAGGAGACGACTGTTCCTGGAGCGGATCCGACCGCGGGCGAGGTGCTCGAGGCAGATCTTGGCGATCTTGCCGTAGATCGCGAACCAGAAGAAGAACTTGACGACGAGCTTGTTTCCGAAGAAGAGGAGCCTGATGTAGACTCCGATGTTGTCGACGAAGAGCTTGCCGTCGCGGCTGATGTAGGCGAGTCCAGCGCTTGCGCCCCCTACCTGGTGCGCCAGATGTCGTGTCTCGTTGCACGGACACCGGGAGTATAGGATACCCCCTTTTAGGTTCGGCACGGGGCGCGAAGGAGGCTGAGAATCGTCTTCTTGGGCGGAGTCTAGATCAAGCTCTCCTCTCCACGATCAAAGCATGCAACCAAAGGGACACAAGGAGCTACCCAGGTTCAGGCCGCCCGGCAGGGTACCCGGAAGGGTTTTGGCCCGAGGTAGAAGAAGGACAGATCCTGACCCGGAGGAGATCTCCTTCCTCTCCACCTCCGCAGCCCTAGTCTAATCTTGCTCTGGCTCTAGCTTGTGTTCACCCTTGCTCTATCTTGCTCTCGTCCCGTCCTTTCTTTCTCCCCTTCCTCCCGTGCCTTGGTCCTCCTTTTATAGGCTAAGGGGTTGCCACAGGGGCACGTGAGGAGCCTGAGGGGCCTTCGGGGTGAAGGACCCTCCTCATCTAGTTTAGGGGGAGACGTGGCCTCTCCTCAGCCTAGCGTCTCCTCTGGGTTAGGTGGGAGCGTCCGCCTTGGGGTGGACAGGCGCTGACACCACCTCCGGACGTGCTTCCCACCCGCGCTGCCTTCGCCTTGCTTTCCAAGTCTTCCGCGGTGAGGTGGAGTGCTTATCCACAGGATCGTAGGATGTACCCGGGAGGGAGCCTAGCCTCCTGCCGGGAACTCGGGCTCTCGGGTCCTTCCTGGCCTTCTTGCTTGATTCGGGGACCCGGAAGGTCCCCAGGACCGGAGCCCTTAGTCGTCGTTGGCCTTGCGCGTCCTGACGGTGAACCTGCCAGCTTGGCTTGAGTCTTGGTCTTGTCCATCTTCATCTTGGGCCCACATGGGGTGGACCCACTTTGGCAGTACTAGGGGAACCCCATGTTCCACTGTTGCGACAGATAATATTTCTTAATGAAAGATTCTTTTAGATCATCCCAACAATTAATACTACCAGATGGCAAGGAATGCAACCACTCTTTAGCTTTTCCTCTAAGTGAAAAAGGAAATAACTTCAGTTTTAGGATATCACTTTCCACATTTTTAAACTTTTGCATGTCACATATTTCAACAAAGTCATGAAGATGCATAGAGTCATCCTCCATAGCACTACCACCAAATTGTTCCCTAGTTATCAAGTTCAACAAACTAGGACTTACTTCATAACTCTCAGCATTTATCTTAGGTGTGGCAATAGCTCTCGTGATAAATTGATCATTAGGAGTGTTTGTGTAGTCACACAACTTAGTTCTTTCTCCCATTTTAGCAAGTTTTTTTTTTGTATTTTTAATTTTTTATGCAAAACTGAAATAAATATGATATGATATGCAATGACACTAACAAAACAAATAAATTGCTTTGTAAGTAAAGATGGATAAGATGGTGCTCACGTAGGTGCAACCTCCCCAAGCTTAGGTGTTAGCACAAGTTGGTGACGTTGACTTTGTTGTGAGATGAATGCGATGATGCACACCCTTGGATAAATCTCTCAGCTATGATTCCCCGGCAACGGCGCCAGAAAACGTCTTGATACCCCGAAGAGCAAGTCTTGATGCCTGCACAAATAAACGGGATTTAGGTTGAGACTCCAAGTGCAGAGTGTATAGTAAGTGGAAGACAGTTTTCCCCACGAGGGGTGACTCGAGGGTTTAATATCGAACTCTCGGGGAATCTGCAGTGGTAGATTTATCTTCTTATCCTTCTTTTGGTTACCTACAAAACAAGGTTAGATGTTTTGGTACTCAACCTCACCTGTGGTTGTCAAGCACAAGGTGTAAGAATGATATCAAGATAGTTATGCAATGCGAACAAGAAATAAATATGCAATGATGGTGGATGCAATGATAAATGATATTTTTTGGTTTTTGAATGATGTATGCAAGATGAAAAGTATTTTTGTATTTTCGGATTTAATGATGGCTGAAAATAGAAAAGTGGTATATGGTGTTGGAAAGGTGTTTCTTATGATTAAAAATGGACTGGGGTTCATGGTTTCACAAATGCACTCTCTCTTTATAAAGTGGTAGACAATGGAACACACACAGTTAACATATGAGATTGCAACACAGGGTTTTGATAACAAGTTACTTAGATATATGGGCATCACGTCCTAACATAGAGATCTTTTGGTTATTAACCTCGCTTATATTCCACCAAGATGCGAACTAAATCATAACACCTCAGTAATTAAGATAACTCAGAGTATAGCATTAAGTATCATGACATGAAGTGAAAATAAGAACATGCTAGATCTAGTCATGGAGTAGTGGCAATGGTCACGCCCACATCCCCGGTAGCATGGTATTTTAGTTTATCCCTAGTGAGGTAACAAAGTAAGGTAAAGATACCAAAGTGGATCGCAGAACTTTCTCTCACGTTCACTGCACTAGCCACCCCCCGTTACTCCAACTAATGCACACGTTCCCCCACACATGCTCTCATAAACATGCTTGATCAAAACAAGTAGACAAGAACGGGGTACATAATATGCATCTATACTCATAACTGAAACAAACATTGCAATCTCAAACATATATTAACTCATAAAGATCCACCACAAAGGTATTACAACGGTGACCGTAATCATGTTCAGCAGCTCATACGGTGCTAATTAGTGAAGCTCAAGAGAGGAGATATACATAAGTTACTTCCACAAACCCATAGTCCAGAGGTGGACTACTCCCTCTTCATCATGGAGACGGTGGAGAAGTCGATGGAGAAGATGGAGACCATGCCGGCAGCGCCCCGCCGGAGTTTTCCCCCTCCAATCTGCAGCTTCTGATCTCCGTTTCGTTGTTTCTGTGTTTGTGCGGCGCTCCTTCCAGAGAACGTCGAAGGACCTTTTTTATAGGCGTTTTTAGGTCAAGACGAAGGCGGTGGAGCGAAGATCGACGGCAACGGAGCCACGAGGCCCGAACGGGTGGGTCCCACGCGGCCTGGTACTGTGGCCGCGTGGGCCCTGCTCGTTTGGCCCTCGGGCCTCCGTTTGCTCGCTTCCTTTTTCCGTAGTCCTTCTTCCTTCCAAATATTGACGCCCGTAAATTTCCAGGTGATTTCATTGACATTTGGGTCCCTGAAACATTAAAATACAAAACTAGGGTTTTCTGCCTGTGCAGGGTTAATTCCAAATAAATGGGAAAACTATGAAGTATTCCCAAAATCATGATAAAACATTGATATAACCCTTATATGATGCAAATATGATTGGAATATAAGCAATTAAAGTGCAAAGTTCATGTATGCATTTTACATGCATCAATCACCCTCTGTGCTCTCTCTAGTGTCGCAACCCTCTTGCAACATCTGCCTACCTAACGGCCGTATCTCGGCTGTTGGCGGCCTTCCTAGCGCCCTGGGGGCTCTGTTAGGATGGCGTTAGGTCATGGCTGTTGTTGGTGTTCTTCCCACCGCCATTGAAGATGTTGTGTTATGGTCTAGACCTATCCTGAGCCCTAGGGGTGGTGGTTTGGGGTCTGGGTGAAAGCTTTGCAGGACCTTGGTCTATGCCGATGGCGATGACGCGGCCTAGCGCCATATACCTTCTTGGAGGCGCTGTCGCAAGTCCCCCCCCCCCCCCTCCTTTGGACCCTTGAGCTCTACCAGGCTGCCGGCCCGACGTCGATTCCCCTTGAGTTGCTGTTCCGGTGCGGTGGAGGTTTTTTTGGCGTGGACATGGTCTTGGACGCTCCGGTGCAACAGAAGACAAGGCTCCATCCTTCTAGCTAGCGCTTTGGCGATATTTCTTTGTTGTCTTTTGTTGTTGGTTTTTCGGTGTGCGCTTTGCGTGTGTGTGTGTTGTAACTCTTGGTGTAACTCCTAGCCGGTTGTTGGCTTCGTTAATTCAAAGCCGGGCTCTTCTCGAGCCTTCCGTCTAAAAGGCAAACATGGTTTTGGGGGAATTTTGAAAAATTCACCGAACTTGATTTAACACTTAAGGAATGGGATTTTAGCCCAAACTATATAATATCCAGGACATGCCCCATCAGTTTAAATATAACCATTTTGCCCTGATTTGCAAACTAATATTTCATGCAAAGACTGCATTCAAAAATCAATGGCTGATGTACGAATATTCACTGTGACATCCAATAAGCCCGCACTGCACAATATGACACATATATAGTACTACCTGAGTGTATATGACTTCTTGCTGCAGAGGAACATATTTAAAGGGCATGATACATCTTTTAGTAGGCAAAATACTTTACCTAATTTTACTCATACCATGACAATCTAAGACTTTCAGGCATCTTCAAGTTCTAATGAAGATAGTGAATAATGCTAATAAACAGCAGGCAACTTATATTGAATGAGAAACATGGGTTGCAATAGACCTCCAGTCGCTTGCACAACTGATGGTTGACTAAAGACTATATTTAGGATGTCTATTGTACCCCAATTCATATGTTATTAAACTCGTAAGTGACAAATTATAAGAGATTGCCGAGTAACTTTTGCCAACAATATATAATATTTATGACATTTCATGGTATCCCACAACTTAGTAGAACCTTACAATAGTATTATCAACATTAATAAAATCAAAGCAAGTTGAATTTAAAACACTTCATAGTTACAAATCTTTACTACCTCCGTTTCAATGAATAAGGCGCACGCGCTTTTCAAGACGAACTTTGACCCAAAAAAATGAGCAATTTTTTTATTATATTCTACATAATTAGTACCGTTGGATTCATATTGAAAAGCACATTCTAATGATGCTAATTTTATACCAATAATCTTTATATATTTGGAGTAATTCTTGGTCAAAGAAAAAACACATAAAACGAGGACGCCTTACTTATTGGAATGGAGGGAGTAGTAACTTATGCGCTTTGTTTGTTATTAAATGAGGTAATTTGTGTAAAACAAAGCATGCAAAAGCAGTTTGGAGTTGCTTAAACAGTACAAATGCGTGGAAACAGCATTATATGGAGTTGTGCCCCAAAAAGGATCCATAACAACAAGGTGTAAACTAGTATAACACGCCATGAAAAACCTTAATGAATGCAAGAAAATTACAGAGACAACGAATCATGTGAACTAATGCACTCAGTCTCATGATATGTATTTAATTAGGAAGCATAATTATAATGGCTGGTTCCGAGACAGGTGAGAAATATAATACAAAAATTATAAAAGAGAGCTTAAATTTATTCGAAGGGAAATTCTTATAAAATATTACCATTAGTGCATAGAGTTTTGATAACAAGGCAAGTAGTTGCTCAACCTATTCCCAAATCCTATAATTATTTTGCCTGATAAATCCTCAACCGTGCAAGTATTTGCTCTGCTACTAAAGCATGTTAGCATCACTTGTGTCACCTTTATTCACTAGCTGCACCACGATCCTATTTGATTATTGTGCCATTTGGGAGGGACATGGATGTCCTCTAAATCTTGATGGAATCAGTATGATGTGTGCGGACGCTATTAGTATGTTGTCTTGGTTTAATTTATGTTTTTCTAACTTATCTCTAACTATCTTGTTCTCTATTCTATACTGGTCTCACGACTGCAAACATAAGAAAGTTGCAGTACATGTATGGGAATGTATGATTTTTGCTAGGCATAATAAATAAATAAGTTCCTTGCCTCTTCTAGTTATCCTTGGGATCTCCTCTTCGTCTCTAGCAATGTGTGCATCCAGCTTTTCCTGATACATTCGAATAATTAAACGTTTCACAAGTAGTAAAAATATGGATGTGCACAATCAATACCACAATAATATGGAGGAATGTTCTACAATAGTTGACTGAGATCGACTCGAACCAAATTTGTTCATCTTTTGTACAGATCATAGTAATTCATTTTCATGATGATACTTACCACTAGTTTTTATTGTGTCATCGAGTAAACCAACCGATCGGCCAATCAAATGGTGTTTGATGTATTTTGTGAATAAAAAGAAATGCTACACCATTGCTACTAAGAATTCCCATAAACTAGTCGGCAAACCATAGTGTCTACATTTGTATAGAGTCTAAAATTATATTTTCTTGTATATTTGCACCAGATGAATTATTTGTGTTTATAAACTATTTCACGAAATAGGTAGCTACCAACTACAATAAGAAATACCATAATATATTCAAACACTTCTAAAAACTACTTGCTCCAATCATCTGGAAACCGGATTGAAATGAAGGTCGTATGCATCTCTTTGATGTAGAGACCGGGGTAACTCCCATTTTCGGGAAAAAAATGTGGAGACCGGATATGCATTGGTAGACATATACAAAATGCGTTCCCAATGAAATACAATTAAACTATTCACGAAGGCATGATAACAATTACAGCGAAATATTTTAGTCCTATATATGTTAGTGACATGAGATCTTGATATAGCATGTCATGCGATCCTGATACACATCATTGCACACAATGTTGGCTAACGCACCATAAGGTTCTTCTCTGCATTACATGTGCTCAGTTGCTCTCACGGGGTGTCCAGAAGGAAAGGCATTGCCGAAGGAATGCAAGTAAAGCCATACATCAGGGCCTTAGAAAGAGTGCACTTACGTAATCTACTAGCTACTACACCATATGTCCATATCTAGTTTGATAACACAGAGATAACATATATAGACTGGATCACTGGACATGAAACAAAATGAGAAAATTAGCCTTGATGTAATTTTCAATACTTCCTGACCAGGTACAACGAACACATGCAGACATAAATAGAGCAACACAACATGACCAAGTTGTTTTTGGAGATTGCATGCTCGGTCATGCAGCAACAACATTTATTCAAGCAAAACAAACTAGCGCAAGGAGTGCAGTCGAGCGAAGCCCATGGGATGCTAGGGATTGAATCTTGGGTTCGGCAGCGATGGTGAGAATATCCCAGCCTGCACGAAGACTGCATGCATTTCCTCGGTGCTGGGGAGGGCGCTGCCATCGCCGGGGTCGCCGAAGGCGTCGAGCACCTCGAAGAGGTAACTACCATGGCGTGGCTCACCGTCCAAAGTCATGGGAGCAGGACCATGGTGCTGGGGTGGTGGAGGTTCCACCATCATTGGGGTCACCGCGACGTCATTCTGCAGAAGGGGAGCTGCCGTCATCTGAAGAGGCACCGGTGGAGGCAGCATGGCCAAAGGTTCAACCATTTGCACTTCATTTGGCGCAGAAGGAGGTGGCGGAAGCAACGGCGGCGCCGAACGGAGCTGTTGGAGCCGCGCGTGGATGGCCTGGCGTTTACCCTGCACTTTCATTCCGACGGAGACGAACAGGTCAGTAGGGATGTCGTGGAAGCTGACGCGGCGGCCGGCGAGGAAGTCCACCATCACGCGCTTCTTCTCCTCCTCGCGTGTCTGCAGCTGGGCCTTTGTCAGCTTCACCTTCACCTTGTCATTCATCTGCTCGACGTAATCCGTGCTGTCCAGCTTGTTCTTGAGCTTCCACAAGCCCGGCATGGCTCTGTACTCCCGCACGACGTCCACGGCCTCCCCCGGCGAAGGCCAGGTCACCGGCTCAGCCTCGCCGGGACGGTACGCTACTAGGCAGACGGGGACGTCGGTGAGCACGGCCAGCTCACGGGCCTTCTTCACCAGCACCGGGAGCCGGCTCTTCAGCGTCTTACTGCGCTTCTTGGCATCCATGATCCACTGGATCTTCACCCGACCCTTCTCTCTCCCCCTACGAGCCATTTCTTCTGCTCTTTGTTGTTTGCTGTTTGAGGAGAGGAAGGGAGGAGAGCGGGACTTTTTATAGCACTAAATTATTTGGATCATCATAATTGTTGTGCGTAAATATTCTTTCAAAGATCACGATATATATTCTACAGCTTAGAGGAAATCTTTTGAGGAGAAGGGTTTTAATGTTTAGATTCTCATTTATCCCATGTGCTGTGTCATGCGTCTAATATAACGGAAATATTTCATCCAAGCACAAAAACAGAAATATTTCCCAAAAACATTTCGTCTGTAGGTGTAGTGTATTTTCAAGCCAGAAATATTTGCCGGAATGCATATATGTATGTATTTCGTCATACCCTTTGAGAATAAAATATTACCCCCTCACATCAAATGTATGTACATAAAAACATTTACACAAATCTCGTGGAGAAATAAACCCATGATGCTCGCCTTCTCCGATCGCCAGGGGGAGGGGAGCTCCTGTTCATGTCTCTGTGTGTGTTTTAGTTCTAACTTCTTTAGATTTTCGATTTTCTTTTGTCACCGTCATGGTGGGGCGGATGCTGATGGTGCTAGTACGAATTGTGGTCTCCCGGCCCATGCTCCTGCTTGTCGAAGGTGTTGCTAGCGCTGACGAGAGGCTTGTGCAGTCCGAACTAGTGCATTGAGTTTGATCTTGCGTTGCGTCTTGGTGTGGCGGCGGGGATGGGTTGCTCTTGAAGTGCGGCAGTGTTGACCGTTGCGGATAATGCATGTCAAAGTTCAAATCTCCTTCAGCAAAAAGACCCATAAATTATTAACTATATGTTTGGAACATGAGGCATGAATTAAAGTCGAATGAATACAATTAAACTGTAATGCATAGGTTAAATTATAATTGTTTGCCGCGCTGAAATTTTAGAACATTACATGCCAAGTTTATTGAATATATCATTTTGGCCAACATTTAATTAAGTAGAAACATGCTTAGGTGTTCTTACCATATCGGTCTAGGGCGACATTCGCGGTAACATGCTAATTCTTTTTTTTTCTAGTACTACTTCTGGCTATTAAAAAATTCCAGTATTACTTATTGTTTTAAAGCAATAAATCTTAATGTACATCACAAATTATTATTTTTGTCCTCTCGAATTAAACAGTACTTTCGATGATGTGCAAAAATCAGGCCATCTTTTCATATAGACGACTGAATTTTTCAGCACCCTTGGTAATTTTTAAAATTGAGATATTACAAGTTTATTAGTTTTCTTGCCAACTTGTACATATAAAATGACAACAAGTGAAAGGATTTCATTATGAAAAAAGCTATGATCTATATTTGATCGATCCCAGCCTTCTTTCACTCTACAAGCTAGGATTTCGTCATTCTGTTTGAACGTCTGATGTATACAGGCAAACCGGCTGTAGGTAGAATTTTGAAGTCGCGTGATGCCAATCGACATCAGAAATGTGACATCAATAATAATCTGGGAAGCCACAATATTCAATCATTCACGCATACATTTAGATACCGAAGACAACACAATAAAATGGTTAAAAAAAAATGATACAGGACCTTATGAAATCCAAGAAATTTACAATAGTAACGCAGATGATAGAACAATATTCATAGAAACATATCCATGGGGAAATCATCAACAGCGGCGGCGGGGGTTGCAGCGGACGCAGTAGACACAGTAGACGGGGCAGCTCCCACAAGAGCGGGGCGCCGACGGGATGACGATTCGGCGCTGGACGCAGGAAGGATGGACCTGGAAGTTGCACCCGCCGCAGCCGTAGTGAGCGCCGCAGACCTGCATGTTGCAGGCGTCGCAGATGACCTGGACGCCCTGGGGGCAGCGCGGCTCGTACGTCAGCGCGTGCCTATGGCAGGGAAAGGTGTAGGTCGCGCAGGACAGGTGCAGGTCGAAGTCGCAGTTGTGGCAGCGGTAGCGAGATCCCCTGCCGCCACGGCCGCAGCCGTTGCAGGTGAAGGCGCCGCACTCGTACCGGACCAGCGGGCAAGGGTGGCTGTGGTGGTGGATGATCGTCATGATGCTAGTTCTTCGACGATCTGGGTTCTCCTCTCCTTTGCTATGCTGATCGTGGTTTGGGATGTTGTTGTGTTGGTACCTTGCGTGCAGAGCATTATATAAGCAGACGGGGAAAAACATGGCATGTCATCAACCAGATCATGTTCACGAAATTTGCTGGGACGCGCTTTGAATTAAACAACGTCTTATTAAGAATCCAAGCATACATATAGTATAGGACGTAACACAAAGACTTGGCGTATGCTTGGTATAAGTCTTGTACATGCACTACAAGAATGGCGAGCTATGCCGACGGCCGGACTCTATGCCGACGGCTTTTTGTCGAGGCCGTCGGCATAGGCTCCGATGAGGAATGTCCATCGACGCGGCCGTCGGCACAGGTTTAGCTGTCGGCACAGGGTCTATGCCTACGGCAGGTTCAAAAGGCTATGCCTACGGCTAGCTATGTTTTTTTTCTGCTTTCGTTTAACATGAAATAATTCATATCTTTAAATCTATAAATCAAAATTTAACAAATAAAATATCTAAATTGATTAGAAAAATGAGAGGAATCCAAATATGACATCCATATCATATTTTTCATCATGCATATGACTTTTTGCAACAAATTATGCCACGGGTCTATTTTGACCATTTTTTCAAAAAAAAAATAAAAGAATGTGAAAAAATACCAAAAAAACAAATCCTATGGCATGGACTCCTTATATGTGTACTAGTTGCTAGGGAAAATGATAAACTTGAGTTTTGAAAAAAAATTCCACAAAACTTCTTCACAAAAAGGTCAATCATCTATAAACATGTATAAGTTTCGAGTCAAATGACCTAGATATGATCATCTATGTACCATAGTTTGTGATAATGTGCCCATATTTGACACATAGGTTTGTCTTGTTATGACAAACAATGTTGCTGAACTAAGTTTTTCAAATTATGTTTATAAATATCATTTTTCATTTCTTAATTGTAAAAAATGACATTTTTTGTGAAGCAAGTACAACAAATATGGTGCAAACTGGCACCCATCCAATTTCCACACAAAGTAGATCATATTTGATGGACAATCCAGAAATATTATGAATTTTCTCGGTTTCTAACTAATTTCGCCTACTTAAATGACTTTATGTCTATTTTCTGAAATTAATTCAATTTTGAACTACAAGTGTGTGATAGTTTACTCTGAAATTTTTACAAAAATCATTTTAAGATACAACAATAGTGGTTATATCACAGAACGATCGATGGTTTTAAAAAATGCGACCCCTTTGAATGAATACACACGACGGCCATTTTGATCGTTTTTTCGAAAAATTAAAAGAAAGTGAAAAAATACTCAACAAAACAAATCCTTTGGCATGGACTCCTTATATGTGTACTAGTTGCTAGGAAAAATGATAAACTTGAGTTTTGACAAAATTTTCATAAAACTTTTTCACAAAAAGGTCAATCATCTATAAACATGTATAAGTTTCGAGTCAAATGATCTAAATATGATCATCTATGTACCATAGTTTGTGATAATGTGCCCATATTTGACACATAGGTGTGTCTTGGTATGACAAACATTGTTGCCAAAAATAATTTTAAAAATAATTTTATAAACATCATTTTTCATTTTTTAAGTGTAAAAATAACTTTTTTTATTAAGAAAATACCAAAAATATGTTACAAAAAGTCATATGCATGATGAAAAAGATGTTATGGATGTCATATTTGGATTCCTCTCATTTTTCTTATCGATTTAGACATTTTATTTATTAAATTTTGATTTACGGATTTGAAGATATGAAATATTGCATATTAAATGTAAAAAGGAGAAAATAAAGTAAAATAAATTTTATTTTTTTTATTCAAATATTATTATTACATAATCATTGTTATTTATTCAAATAAATTTTCAAAATTTAGACAATAAAAGTGTAACATCATGACCCAGGGGTTAATATGTTCGATAGAATAATAACATCAGTAAGTTCTAACATCTCATTTGGAAGCTAATTTAGAAGGAACTCAAAATTTAAGCGTGCTTGGGCTGGAACAATCTGAGGATGGGTGACCGAACGGGAAGTTTGATCGAGATAAGTATTTTGACCTGAGATTAAGTGTCTAATATGTAATTAGAAATTGTGTGTGGCTAAGTTGGAAATTTCAAAATTAAAAAAACATAAATTAGAAATTTTAAAAAAATAAAAATTATTTTAAAAAAATAAAAAAATGAAAAAATAATTTTGAAAACATATGCCGACGGCTAGACCTGTGCCGACGGGTTTCTAGGCTATGCCTACGGGCACCTATGCCGACGGACCTATGCCGACGGTGGCCGTCGGCATAGCCTATGCCGACGGTAAAAAGATCTGTGCCGACGGCAAAAGGCTGTCGGCATAGGTGGCCATTCCTGTAGTGATGTGGTGATCCAGCTCTGGATTGCGTCTGAATACAAACTACATCCATTAATATTGTTTCTGTCGGGTGCATGCTATGTGATCGATCAGATGATGCGATAGCATTAGCTCGTTGACTTTTAGACATCACACTAGGATTTTTTTTTCAAACGAGGCAAAAGGCTTGTCATTCTCATTGATTAAGAGGAAAAGGAGTTTACGGAGTACATGGCCGAAACCATCACCTCACCCAACACGGAACAGGCGTGTTAGGGGCACATAAAGCGAAAACAAAACGGAGTACCGGTATGAAGATCACCATACATTTTACACCCGCCAACACCCACATTCTAGCCTCCTCTTTGATGTCCGCGATGATTAAGTTAGGGAGGTTGGAGAGATGGGCTCTGTAGTTGCGTCCGTTCCAAAGCTTCCAGAAGACAAGAGTGGTCATCAAAACGATGGCCTTCTTGGTGCCCCGAGGATGAGAACCGACGTAGTCCAACAGTCCTTGACCGAGTGCAAACTGATCCAGGCTAGGATTGTAATGTGGTCAGTAAAATGTGCGAGAAAGATGCACATGATTAGACTTATGCCTGGCCATGGGAAGCCCGGCCCGAACGGCCCGGCCCGACCCGGCCCGAAATTTCCGGGCTTGGGCCCGATGGGCTTTCCCATGGGCCGGGCCTGGGCCTCAGATTTAGGCCCGATGGACGTGACGGGACGGGCCTGGGCTTTGCATATTGGTGTTTTCAGGAAGAAGCCCGGCCCGAGGCCCGAAGCCCGACGGGATTTTGCACTCACGGGACGGGCCTGGGCCTGAAATATAGGCCCGACGGTCGAGTCGGGCCGGGCCTGGGCCTGGGATTTTTCCCGCGGGCTTTTTTAGGCCCGGCCCGGCCCGACACATGGCCAGGTATAATTAGACTCCTCTGTTCTAATAGGATGGCATGCATGCATCTAGATCAGTGGTGGAGGCAGCAGGGGACCGACAGGGGCCAGGGCCCCCCTAACATGCAAAAATTTCTTTACTACCTACTGATTTCTTACCTCTAAAACTGTGTGTATTTTAACCTGTGTGGCATTCAGTTACAAGGAACAACACAATTGATGATCACAGAGAATCCTGACAGTAGAGAATCCTCACTTCATATTCTATTCTAAATCGATGCACAAGCTAGCTAGCGTCTCATCTCTACAATATCTAAACTCCCTAAGATCGGAGCTTGGAGGTTGAACCACGTGGCAGCCTCTCACTGGTTCCCGCTAAATACATTGATATACATCAGATTAAGGTTAGAATAATAATATTTGTTGTTTAGCTGGACATAAAATTTAGCGATGAATATTTTTGACCATCGCAGATGAATCTACGAACCGCTCTTCTATTAAACCATCTCTAATAGCTTACATATTTTAGGGTTTAACTACTTTTTTAGGACATTTGAGTCCAAAAAACCTTACTCCAACAACTGTAATTGATGTAAATTTTGTCTAAATTTATAGAATAATAATATTTGTTGGTTCAGCTAGACAAAATTTAGCGATGAATTTTTTGACTATCGCAGATGAATCTACGAACCGTTCTTCTCTTAAACCATCTCTAATAGCTTCCATATTTAAGGGTTTAACTACTTTTTAGGACATTGTAACAGCCCAAAATTCGTAAACCTAAAAGTGGGTGCTAATTTTCCACTTTTTGTGTTCAGTTGCATCATGGCATCCTTAATTAAAAATGCTCAAGCAATTATAACTTTGAAAAACCTCTAATGTGTTTTGCTTCGTTTACAATTTCAAAACAATGAAAGTGTTCAAGCTTGCAAAACAAAAATACTTGACATCTTATAATTGTCAAGGAAGTTTCAAGAGTTCAAAATTAATCCTTTGAGTTGCTTCAAATTTTCCAAATGACTATGAATTTGTATTTTAGCAAAATGCTCTATTTTCTAACCTATGAACAAAGTGGTACCAAAATATTTTATTTTGAGATACCAATTTTTGTGGAGCTTCTACATGTTAGGGAGAGGCTACACGAATTATTTCATATTTTCCTAAAAGGTCTAAGTGCCTCTTTTAAATCCCCAAAGTGCTGCTGTGTTAAAAGGTTTTCAAAAGAAAACTGGGCAGGGACCTATCCGTGATTGCAACCAGTTTTCCAGGGGGTTTTCTGAATTTTTGCCGTCGTCTCTCTCCTCTCTCCGTGCTGCACTGGCACCATTGCCGCCGTGGCACTCGCACGCCGCACCGCCCCCCCCCCCTGCTCTCCTCTCCTCTGCCTGCAAGGAGGACAGCACCACCACGACGCCCACCTGCTCCCACTTCACTTCCCCCCGATATTTCTCCTCCTCCCGTTCCTCTTCTCCTCTCTCCACTGAGCCGCACGGGAGCTCGCCATGGCCGCCCGCATCGCCGTCGATTGAGGATCCCCCGAGCCGAGCCAGGACCACAGGAAGCACCGCCGCGTCCTCCTCTACGTTCTGGGCGAAGGAATCGAGCTGGGAGCCCGTGAATCACCGCCGCCGCTCTCCTCCTCGCCGACCACCGCCGTCACCGCGCCGCCCGATTCCGGCCGCCCTCGACCACCTCCTCCACCACCGCGTGCATCCACGAGCTCAGGGTGAGCCCGCGCCCCCTTCCCATGCCCTGCTTCCGTTCGACCGGGAGCCGTAGCTCGACCCCGTGTGAGCTCGCTGGAGCCTTGTTTCCTGTTGCCGTGCGTCGGATATTCCGGTGGCCATGTAACCGGATAATCCGGGTTATTACAGAAGCGTTTTATTTAGTGTCCTTAGCCGAATTTTTCATCCAACCGTTTCCATCGGAATTTCCGAGTCAAAATAATTCAGATTTTCCGAATAAAGCCAGTACCTCAGGGTACTGTTCCCCCTTTTTTCCTTAGTCGTTTTCGAACCAATTTAATCGGATGATCCGAGTCTAATTGCATCGGATATTCCGACCCTTCGGATAATCCGATCCCAATTTTTTTACCGGATAATCCGAATATGTTCAGTACCAAATATAATTCCCTTTTCACCTAATTCTTCCGAAGTTGTATAAGTAATTATGTGGCTGTTTAATAATAACTTATCAAAGGCAAATATTTAAAAAGGGAAATTATAAAATTAATAACTTTTACTCGGTTTATCCGAAAAATGTGTTCCTTTTACCAAAATGCTCAGAAAATTGTGAGCTACCCAAAATCATCATCCTCATACATATTTGTTCATAATTACATTAATGTACTTCTAGTAGTATTAGAATCACTAAGATAAATATGAGGGTAGACCAAATAATGCCTAATTATTTGGGACGCTCATTTAACTCGATGATCAGGTCTAGGATCTCATTGATGCATTAAAACGTCATATCATCATTTTTGTATGCATTGCACAATTGCCATGTGTTGATTGTTGTTTTTGCTTTCCGGTGTTGTTTGCTCTCCGGTAGATCACGAGTTCGGAGTTGAACATCATCACTCTGACGAGCAGTTCGACTCCACCGTATCAACAAGGCAAGCGTAATCCCCCCTCTGAGCATATCTTATCCTATTTTCCGCAATTATTTTCTCCACTATAATATTGCATGCGGTTCCAAATGTCATTTTCTGTTTGGAGTAGAGTATCCTACAGTTGCATTAAATCCCCTATGCCAATTACCTGTTTCCCCTCCTATTATCCATAGGATTTGTATTGTGGGCCTGAAATAATTACTATGCTATGCAAATGCTTAGCCATGCTTAGTGAAATGCCTAGTTGTACTATGGTTGGTGCATGCTGGAAACAGGTGTTGACTTGTGACAGTAAATGATGGTGGAGAAGTGTGGTGATGGATAATAAAATGCTTAAAGGTGGGGATGAGAGGCCACATGGGATGTGGTGGGTTGTCTCGTTCTCACCGCCTAGGTGCGAGTTCTGGACCTCTTGAACCAAGTTGAGCGTGCAACCATGCGTGGGCTATATGGAACCCCCATCGACCGACTAAATTGTGGCGGACTAGCCGAGGGTCCTCTAGTTTGGCTTTCCATTTGCGCGTGCGTTGAGATGGTGGCCAAGACTGGGATGAGGATGGTGGTGTTAGGAAAATAAGTGGCCGCGGGACAGGGTGACTGGAGGAGACACCAAACCCGTCCTACCGCCACTGATGATCCTTGGATAGTCTTAAGCAAGGTAAAGGTTGTAGCCGTTTCACACTCAGCCGGCTTTCCCCGGAAGAGAGCTAATGTCTGGCAATGAGTCTGGCGGTACGCGTGGCGAAGGAGCTGGGGCCCCTCGGGACTCCGGGGACTTCCACTTTGTACACCCCTGCAGGGATAAATCTTTTCGAAAAGCCGTGTCCGCGGTTATGGACGACTTGGGAATGGACGCTGATCATAGAATAACTTTAACGGAATGATTAAAAACTGAGTACTAGAGGTACTACTTCACGAATGCAAGGTTGACTTCCTCGAGGGTGATTCGGGGAGGTGCCTTTGATTAACAGGTACAGTGGTGATGATGGTTGATGATGAGGAAGGTGATCAAAAGAAAAAGAGTTACTTCTTACCCCTCTTCAAAAATATTCTGATTAGGCGATGCCATGGAGTTATGTCTTTTTGAAATAAAATCAGCTTTATGCAAAACAGCCATAAAACCTTGAAAGCCAATCGTCGAGCATATATTAGCTCTTAATCTTGCGAGTTCGTCGAACTCAACGTCGTTTGCTTATTTTCAGGAGAGGACTTCACCGACCTCGAAGGTGGGTTCTTTGTGGACGTTGACGAGTAGTCTGGGGTTCCCAGGTGGCAGCTTGGGACATCCTGGAACAGCTGGCGCTGTGATGTTTATCTGCAGGCCTCTTAGGCCATAATTTGGTTCTTGTTGTTTAGAACAACGCCCTTTGCTTCCGCTTGTTGTAATGTTGGGTCTGTGACCTCTGTTTGTCATTTGCTATCTTTCTCTATTATAAGAGTTGAGCTATATATGTTTTGTGTCGTAGAGTCTGTGATGTGCCAGTTGTTCCACAAGTCTTGATCTCTCTATTATGCTTTGATAGTGTGTCCGGTGGTATCGGATAACCGGGGACACAGTATCTGTAATAACCCAAAAATTTCATATTTAAATTTATCATTTTGACAACAGAAACAAGATAATTTGCATATACTAATGAAATGATAGATAAAATAAGAAAACAGAAGGACCTAAATGTAAGGTTGCTAGATATTTCTCCCATCGCTATGTGCTGCAGCATTATCTCTTACCTGGGTTAAAAAAAAAAAGAGGGCAAGGGGACTCTGTTCTTATCCTCATCCTTGGCACCCAAGCTTCCTCCCGTTGGTTCTTATCTGCTCTGCCTGAAAAATATCTTTGATCAGTACGAGGTCTTGAGACTATAAATACCCCTCCGCTGGAGCCTTTCCCCATCGCTCAATCAAGCTAGCATCTCTCTCCATTCTCTCTGTTCCACCGAAGCTCTTTTTTTTTTTTTTTTTTTTTAGAAATGGAGGTCCTACCCCCAGACTCTGCACCAAAATGGTGCACACATTGTTGGGTTTCGCCCACGGATCGATTACATCAAATTAGACAAACACGCGCACACGAACAACTATAGCCAAGGGTGCGTGTCGCACCCGTTCTTTTTATCTTTATTTCTCAATATCCCACGGTACAACTCGATATAGGACCTTTGCCTATATATGCACAAACCTAACCGACCTAGTCCAAACCTTAAACGTACACGGACACCGAACATACCATCGTATAGCCTAATCACCTAGCCTAATCAGACTCTCATAGATAAAGGCAAGATCTATTCCTTGGGTTAGCTAGGAGGAGGCTGCTGCCCAGAAATCTGCTAAGTCAAGTGGGCGTCCAGAGGTAGGCAACTAGCTAATCTAGTTTTGGTGGTTATTCAATTCCATGCTGATGTCCTAGCTGTAGTACTAGTAAATGTTTTCCTACATGCTAAAAGATCCATTGATCCATTCCTATCCAAGAGCACGTTGCACTTGCTTCCTACTAGTTCTGATTAATTAGCTCAAGAACATTTACACGTATATACTAGAGTAATGGTTAATCAGATGAACAAGTTAAAGGGAGTCTTCTGTAATTAACCTGTCCTTTAATTTAATTATCCGCTTGCCGTCGGCGTCGCGACGACTGCCGGAGTTACTGCTCTGGCCATGCTTGTCGACGACGGCGTGAAACTGAACTTTTGATTTAAAGGATGAATGAATAAATTTACACAGAAATGCTTGGCACACATGAACTGATCAGCTAAATTAAGCAAGCTATGCATGAGCATATACTTGGAACGTGAACAGGGACAAGAAGATGACTAGCTCGTGCATGCATGGCAACAGAACTAGTACATGAACCATACATGTATTTAAGTAGAAGTTAAACATGATTAATCTAACTAATTATTAAATGGTGAACGTGAGAAACATAGTATCATTTTACTCAACCCGACCGATGTGACATGTTTAGGTCCGGAGGAGACAGAAGTTTAATTCCCGAAGAGGCTCAAGGCAAGCTGCGTATACCAGAAATCTCTTGTTTGGTTGATGTTCCTTTGAGTGATTTTACCTGGTTGCTTTGCCCATCTCTGTTTTGTTTGATATTAATATCCATATCTCTAGAGCTTCTCTTTTTCGTATATTTAGGACTTTTGGTATGTTGTATATTGGTCAAGATAAAATATGGAATCATATATCAACAAAACGATTAGTCATAATTATTGGAAAGCGTGGTGTATCTAGCCTGAGACGGTCGATACCTGAAAGGTGTGGGATGAGAAGGCCCGGATGGGAAGGCCCACACAAGTAGGGGACTCGGCGACGTGATTCTCAGAGAGGGATATTATCGCAAGGTGGGATTATGACAATTGATTTTGCTGATACTCTGCAGAGACTAACATTAAAATATGAGATGTATGGGGTGATATTATTATTGGTTGTATTTGGTTCATTATGCCAACTAGTTCCCTGTTGGCAAGGTGGAGTGTTGAGCTTTTGATAAGTACGTTGTGCTTATGTGCAAAGGAGTGTAAAACCGTGTTTATTTCTTGCTGAGTATGTTTAACATACTCATGTCATTTTATTTTTATCTGGTATGCGCAGATGAATGTTATGATCAGGAGGTTAAGTCCGAGCATCCATATGATGACATATAGTGAAGTAGTCGTGATAAACACCAATAAGAGAAGATACCGCTGCTGTTGTAATAAAATAAATTGTACTTGTAATATTTGATAATGAATAAAGTGGAGACCTTTCTTGGCTTTTGTCGATGATATTTCACTATTCTAAGCCTTGTATGCTTATGGTTTTAAACCATAAGTGTACGGCGGCTATCATTCTCCCGGGCCGTGGTTTGCGGCGTGACAGTTTAAGTGGTATCAGAGCCGAGGTTTCCACATAATAACAAGATAAAATTTGAGAATAATATATTAAAGCATGATAGCTGATAAATAAAAGAGGCAGTAATCATAAAGATAGATTGGTACGAGCAAATAAATGATATATTGGTATGAGAAAATAAATACAAACTAATTATTTCCAGTGATATAAAGTTGCAATGAAGTGCAAAGTAAAGGTGAAATAAGTAGATAAAAGTATAGAACTTGTATTAAAGCGTCGTTGAGTTGTGTTTGCCTTTCTGAAAATGGCTTGTCTTGTCTCCTGATTGTGTTTGTGTCGACTAGGCACTAAACTTACTAGTTAATAATTTACTCATGGTAGATGGATGGTATCAACATGAACAATGGGTATGGTGCAAGCAATATTTATCATGAAATTTCGAGGACGAAATTTTTATAAGGAGGGAAGGATGTAATAACCCAAAAATTTCATATTTAAATTTATCATTTTGACAACAGAAACAAGATAATTTGCATATACTAATGAAATGATAGATAAAATAAGAAAACAGAAGGACCTAAATGTAAGGTTGCTAGATATTTCTCCCATCGCTATGTGCTGCAGCATTATCTCTTACCTGGGTTAAAAAAAAAAAAGAGGGCAAGGGGACTCTGTTCTTATCCTCATCCTTGGCACCCAAGCTTCCTCCCGTTGGTTCTTATCTGCTCTGCCTGAAAAATATCTTTGATCAGTACGAGGTCTTGAGACTATAAATACCCCTCCGCTGGAGCCTTTCCCCATCGCTCAATCAAGCTAGCATCTCTCTCCATTCTCTCTGTTCCACCGAAGCTCTTTTTTTTTTTTTTTTTTAGAAATGGAGGTCCTACCCCCAGACTCTGCACCAAAATGGTGCACACATTGTTGGGTTTCGCCCACGGATCGATTACATCAAATTAGACAAACACGCGCACACGAACAACTATAGCCAAGGGTGCGTGTCGCACCCGTTCTTTTTATCTTTATTTCTCAATATCCCACGGTACAACTCGATATAGGACCTTTGCCTATATATGCACAAACCTAACCGACCTAGTCCAAACCTTAAACGTACACGGACACCGAACATACCATCGTATAGCCTAATCACCTAGCCTAATCAGACTCTCATAGATAAAGGCAAGATCTATTCCTTGGGTTAGCTAGGAGGAGGCTGCTGCCCAGAAATCTGCTAAGTCAAGTGGGCGTCCAGAGGTAGGCAACTAGCTAATCTAGTTTTGGTGGTTATTCAATTCCATGCTGATGTCCTAGCTGTAGTACTAGTAAATGTTTTCCTACATGCTAAAAGATCCATTGATCCATTCCTATCCAAGAGCACGTTGCACTTGCTTCCTACTAGTTCTGATTAATTAGCTCAAGAACATTTACACGTATATACTAGAGTAATGGTTAATCAGATGAACAAGTTAAAGGGAGTCTTCTGTAATTAACCTGTCCTTTAATTTAATTATCCGCTTGCCGTCGGCGTCGCGACGACTGCCGGAGTTACTGCTCTGGCCATGCTTGTCGACGACGGCGTGAAACTGAACTTTTGATTTAAAGGATGAATGAATAAATTTACACAGAAATGCTTGGCACACATGAACTGATCAGCTAAATTAAGCAAGCTATGCATGAGCATATACTTGGAACGTGAACAGGGACAAGAAGATGACTAGCTCGTGCATGCATGGCAACAGAACTAGTACATGAACCATACATGTATTTAAGTAGAAGTTAAACATGATTAATCTAACTAATTATTAAATGGTGAACGTGAGAAACATAGTATCATTTTACTCAACCCGACCGATGTGACATGTTTAGGTCCGGAGGAGACAGAAGTTTAATTCCCGAAGAGGCTCAAGGCAAGCTGCGTATACCAGAAATCTCTTGTTTGGTTGATGTTCCTTTGATTGATTTTATTTGGTTGCTTTGCTTATCTTTGTATCGTATGATATTAATTTCCCATATCTCTAGAGCTTCTCTTTTTCGTATATTTAGGACTTTTGGTATGTTGTATATTGGTCAAGATAAAATATGGAATCATATATCAACAAAACGATTAGTCATAATTATTGGAAAGCGTGGTGTATCTAGCCTGAGACGGTCGATACCTGAAAGGTGTGGGATGAGAAGGCCCGGATGGGAAGGCCCACACAAGTAGGGGACTCGGCGACGTGATTCTCAGAGAGGGATATTATCGCAAGGTGGGATTATGACAATTGATTTTGCTGATACTCTGCAGAGACTAACATTAAAATATGAGATGTATGGGGTGATATTATTATTGGTTGTATTTGGTTCATTATGCCAACTAGTTCCCTGTTGGCAAGGTGGAGTGTTGAGCTTTTGATAAGTACGTTGTGCTTATGTGCAAAGGAGTGTAAAACCGTGTTTATTTCTTGCTGAGTATGTTTAACATACTCATGTCATTTTATTTTTATCTGGTATGCGCAGATGAATGTTATGATCAGGAGGTTAAGTCCGAGCATCCATATGATGACATATAGTGAAGTAGTCGTGATAAACACCAATAAGAGAAGATACCGCTGCTGTTGTAATAAAATAAATTGTACTTGTAATATTTGATAATGAATAAAGTGGAGACCTTTCTTGGCTTTTGTCGATGATATTTCACTATTCTAAGCCTTGTATGCTTATGGTTTTAAACCATAAGTGTACGGCGGCTGTCATTCTCCCGGGCCGTGGTTTGCGGCGTGACAGTATCACTGTATAGCAGTCGGGTCAGGGCGCCACAAGTTGGTATCAGAGCAGTACTGCCTGTAGGAAACCCTTTCTACTGGTCGATGTTGAGTCTAGTGTTTGTGAAAATATTTTGAACCTAAAATTGAGTTGCGAAAACCATCTTAGGATTCTTTTTACTCCTTATCTGGTTACCCTCTAATCTCGGAGCAATCTTACCTCGATTTGAGTTAAAGTTTTTACTTCTCGCCTCTTAATTCAAAATGATTAGGAATCTCGGGGTTGGTTCTACCTTTAGTGTTATGTGCCCAGTTGCTCCCGCCGCGCTACAATCCGAAGCTTCATGTGCCGAGAAACCATCTGGAGTACGACGAAAATTCCTATCAACTCAGTTGTTTACGGACCCTTGTATTCCTATCAAGTTAATCTCTTAAATCCTTTCTTTCGGGTTCTAACCCAAGGACTTGAACATAAGGTCCCGGATTGTGCCAACTAGAGTGTGTTAAGTTGTGATTTCTTAACTCTCGCTAGTAGCACATGATGCTGATCTTCAACCCAAGTCTTTTCCGTGGTCTGTGTGGTAAATGGTCGAACATTAATCTACCACCCCTCAGCGGGATATGTAACTTCCTCTCTCCCTCAGCCTTGTTTTTAGGTTCTGTCTTGGAACCATCTGGGTTATGACCAAAATTCTCTTAGCGAGTCTCCCAACTATGTTCGTGACTCTGCTGCATCTCTCCTTTTTGGGCATGGTTATCACAATTGAGTAATAACTGGTGCATCTTACACATCCTAGGATTCTCCCGAGCATGGTTGTTACCCTTGATCTTCTTTCCATCATGTGTCTTCCGTTTGACCGCCATGTTTTTCCGTGCATTGGTGTGTTCCGATGCAAGTCGCTCTCTAGATCCGTCAAAACTTTCCACTTCGTCCTGTTAGGAGAAACGAAACCCCGTATCCTGTCCATTTCTCGGATCAGGTCAAGGTAATGTAATCTGCAGAATAAGGGCCTTGTCTAGCTTTTGTCCTGCTCCACCCTAGAGTGTCACACTCTTTGATATCAGGGTATTGTGTGATGTATCATGATCCTCTTGATGAAGTGATGCTCTTACACTTAATTGCTCTCCGTTCTCCAAGTAACTTGTTACTCGAGAATGATAAGTCGTGAGCAATGATGTGGCTATCGGATATTCCCAGCAGTTCTTACCGTGCCGAAATCCAGGGACATTCCTTATCCTTCTTATCATGAGTGGTTAGCCGATCACTAAGATGAATTTGACGGTGTTGCCAAGTTCGTTCTCTCTGGTATTCTTCCCTCGGTCAAAGAGATAGGTTCATGCCGAAGCTCCCAAAACCATCTCCTTGTGCATTGAACTGCATGATCCTCTCTCGAACTCAAGATCCACTGCCATGTCATGATATCCTGTAGATGGATCGTGATATCCTGTTGTTCCTTCCAGAAGTATCGCCAGGTTGTCGCCTGTCCAAGCTCAACATCACGGACAACTCTTTTCTCCAAAAAAAATTGAGCTTAGGAATAAGCTGGTTCTCTAAACAACTCCCTTCTCCAAGAAAATCGTGCTGGATGTCCTGAATTATTCGGGTGAGCTTAAACCACTTGGAGAGTTAAAAGACCAAAAGCTCTATCCGATATAGTTCACTTCTCAATGGATGTCTAGCTTCCTGTGTCGAAGCAAGGTGGTATCTCCTTTGTGGATATGCTATCCTACAAATTTTTGATTTGATTTGGGCTATCGTCAAATCAAACTCAGACTAACACATTCAGTAGGTTAAACTCCGATTAGAAAGATGTTAGTCTGACCAATACTTATGCCTCGTTCTGGTGAAATATGAGTCTACCATCTTGGAGTACCTGGATAAGTTTGTGGATGAGCCCATCAACTACCTTCTTATCTTCTCCATGTTTGGGGAGATTCATAGTGGATATTGGGCTTCAGCATTGGAAAATTGTTGGACTAACTTTGTGTCTCCACAAGGTATGGGTTCTAGATGTTAGAAGTGACTTTTCCTGGTTCACATGCAATTGCTAAAAGATGTCGCCGTGGATCTGAGTGAATCGTCTGGTTCCCTCGGAATCATCTCAACTCAATCATGCATGTGCAGAAGATTCGTGGAATGGCATGTTGTTACCTCCATTCCTTGAGAATTTAATCGATGCATCCAAGCCACTGATTGAATTGTTCCAGAAAGAGAAGAAGTCTGAGAACTTCTGTGTCTTCTATGGTGTTTCCCATCAATAACTCAATCGTGTCTCGCTGCAAGATATTCAATTGGGGCAGCTGCCTCCTGACAAGTTGCTAATCCGCGGGATCCGCAATCTTGTTCCTCCTTTGGAGTCAGCCATTCTAGTCCAGATCTTGGGATTCTAGGAACTGTAGTCCGTTGTTATCCTTTGCAAAGATTTCTAATTCGTACATGTTGAGTTTGAAGTATCCCTACACCTAAGCAGATCTGAATCGCAATCAGAAACGACGGTTGGTGATCCTCAAAAAGCTTGATCTCGATGTCTAGAACATCAAGAACTTCCCCAATACTAATGTTCCCGGAATTTGTAAAGTTCCCTTGGTCCATCTTCCAGATCTTCTCCGGTGATCTGAAATGCTCCTCCGTGAGGAAGGTTCCACTCAAACTGTTTGGTAGAAGTCGCCTCTTCATCTGTCCGAATCTTGCTTAACCTTCATCTCCAGAAACTTAAGGCCTTGTGCAAAGTTCATATTCTGAATCTTTGAGAGACAGTTGCCTATCAACCGGAAACTCCTTATCAATCTTTCGTCACCCGCATGTGTCTCCTAACTGTCAATTCAAGGGATGCTTGAAGTCTCATCCTAAGTTCTACTAGGAGGTACTCGGTTGTTGTATCTCCCCCCAAGATCCATCCTTCTGGTGAGGTTTCCTTCTTTCCTATGGTGTACGTTGATAGTGACCTCGAGGTGAAGCCGATGAAGATCTCCATGATGCCCTCGGTCAACCTCTTCAAGAGAGAAGCCACCTAAAGCGAGAAGGTCGTGCGGTACCGTGTAACCTGCTTCCCTCTTTCCTACTCTTAGAATCTCGGGACGAGATTCCTGTAAGGAGGGTAGAGTTGTAACAGCCCAAAATTCGTAAACCTAAAAGTGGGTGCTAATTTTCCACTTTTTGTGTTCAGTTGCATCATGGCATCCTTAATTAAAAATGCTCAAGCAATTATAACTTTGAAAAACCTCTAATGTGTTTTGCTTCGTTTACAATTTCAAACAATGAAAGTGTTCAAGCTTGCAAAACAAAAATACTTGACATCTTATAATTGTCAAGGAAGTTTCAAGAGTTCAAAATTAATCCTTTGAGTTGCTTCAAATTTTCCAAATGACTATGAATTTGTATTTTAGCAAAATGCTCTATTTTCTAACCTATGAACAAAGTGGTACCAAAATATTTTATTTTGAGATACCAATTTTTGTGGAGCTTCTACATGTTAGGGAGAGGCTACACGAATTATTTCATATTTTCCTAAAAGGTCTAAGTGCCTCTTTTAAATCCCCAAAGTGCTGCTGTGTTAAAAGGTTTTCAAAAGAAAACTGGGCAGGGACCTATCCGTGATTGCAACCAGTTTTCCAGGGGGTTTTCTGAATTTTTGCCGTCGTCTCTCTCCTCTCTCTGTGCTGCACTGGCACCATTGCCGCCGTGGCACTCGCACGCCGCACCGCCCCCCCCCCTGCTCTCCTCTCCTCTGCCTGCAAGGAGGACAGCACCACCACGACGCCCACCTGCTCCCACTTCACTTCCCCCCGATATTTCTCCTCCTCCCGTTCCTCTTCTCCTCTCTCCACTGAGCCGCACGGGAGCTCACCATGGCCGCCCGCATCGCCGTCGATTGAGGATCCCCCGAGCCGAGCCAGGACCACAGGAAGCACCGCCGCGTCCTCCTCTACGTTCTGGGCGAAGGAATCGAGCTGGGAGCCCGTGAATCACCGCCGCCGCTCTCCTCCTCGCCGACCACCGCCGTCACCGCGCCGCCCGATTCCGGCCGCCCTCGACCACCTCCTCCACCACCGCGTGCATCCACGAGCTCAGGGTGAGCCCGCGCCCCCTTCCCATGCCCTGCTTCCGTTCGACCGGGAGCCGTAGCTCGACCCCGTGTGAGCTCGCTGGAGCCTTGTTTCCTGTTGCCGTGCGTCGGATATTCCGGTGGCCATGTAACCGGATAATCCGGGTTATTACAGAAGCGTTTTATTTAGTGTCCTTAGCCGAATTTTTCATCCGTTTCCATTGGAATTTCCGAGTCAAAATAATTCTGATTTTCCGAATAAAGCCAGTACCTCAGGGTACTGTTCCCCCTTTTTTCCTTAGTCGTTTTCGAACCAATTTAATCGGATGATCCGAGTCTAATTGCATCGGATATTCCGACCCTTCGGATAATCCGATCCCAATTTTTTTACCGGATAATCCGAATATGTTCAGTACCAAATATAATTCCCTTTTCACCTAATTCTTCCGAAGTTGTATAAGTAATTATGTGGCTGTTTAATAATAACTTATCAAAGGCAAATATTTAAAAAGGGAAATTATAAAATTAATAACTTTTACTCGGTTTATCCGAAAAATGTGTTCCTTTTACCAAAATGCTCAGAAAATTGTGAGCTACCCAAAATCATCATCCTCATACATATTTGTTCATAATTACATTAATGTACTTCTAGTAGTATTAGAATCACTAAGATAAATATGAGGGTAGACCAAATAATGCCTAATTATTTGGGACGCTCATTTAACTCGATGATTAGGTCTAGGATCTCATTGATGCATTAAAACGTCATATCATCATTTTTGTATGCATTGCACAATTGCCATGTGTTGATTGTTGTTTTTGCTTTCCGGTGTTGTTTGCTCTCCGGTAGATCACGAGTTCGGAGTTGAACATCATCACTCCGACGAGCAGTTCGACTCCACCGTATCAACAAGGCAAGCGTAATCCCCCCTCTGAGCATATCTTATCCTATTTTCCGCAATTATTTTCTCCACTATAATATTGCATGCGGTTCCAAATGTCATTTTCTGTTTGGAGTAGAGTATCCTACAGTTGCATTAAATCCCCTATGCCAATTACCTGTTTCCCGTCCTATTATCCATAGGATTTGTATTGTGGGCCTGAAATAATTACTATGCTATGCAAATGCTTAGCCATGCTTAGTGAAATGCCTAGTTGTACTATGGTTGGTGCATGCTGGAAACAGGTGTTGACTTGTGACAGTAAATGATGGTGGAGAAGTGTGGTGATGGATAATAAAATGCTTAAAGGTGGGGATGAGAGGCCACATGGGATGTGGTGGGTTGTCTCGTTCTCACCGCCTAGGTGCGAGTTCTGGACCTCTTGAACCAAGTTGAGCGTGCAACCATGCGTGGGCTATATGGAACCCCCATCGACCGACTAAATTGTGGCGGACTAGCCGAGGGTCCTCTAGTTTGGCTTTCCATTTGCGCATGCGTTGAGATGGTGGCCAAGACTGGGATGAGGATGGTGGTGTTAGGAAAATAAGTGGCCGCGGGACAGGGTGACTGGAGGAGACACCAAACCCGTCCTACCGCCACTGATGATCCTTGGATAGTCTTAAGCAAGGTAAAGGTTGTAGCCGTTTCACACTCAGCCGGCTTTCCCCGGAAGAGAGCTAATGTCTGGCAATGAGTCTGGCGGTACGCGTGGCGAAGGAGCTGGGGCCCCTCGGGACTCCGGGGACTTCCACTTTGTACACCCCTGCAGGGATAAATCTTTTCGAAAAGCCGTGTCCGCGGTTATGGACGACTTGGGAATGGACGCTGATCATAGAATAACTTTAACGGAATGATTAAAAACTGAGTACTAGAGGTACTACTTCACGAATGCAAGGTTGACTTCCTCGAGGGTGATTCGGTGAGGTGCCTTTGATGAACAGGTACAGTGGTGATGATGGTTGATGATGAGGAAGGTGATCAAAAGAAAAAGAGTTACTTCTTACCCCTCTTCAAAAATATTCTGATTAGGCGATGCCATGGAGTTATGTCTTTTTAAAATAAAATCAGCTTTATGCAAAACAGCCATAAAACCTTGAAAGCCAATCATCGAGCATATATTAGCTCTTAATCTTGCGAGTTCGTCGAACTCAACGTCGTTTGCTTATTTTCAGGAGAGGACTTCACCGACCTCGAAGGTGGGTTCTTTGTGGACGTTGACGAGTAGTCTGGGGTTCCCAGGTGGCAGCTTGGGACATCCTGGAACAGCTGGCGCTGTGATGTTTATCTGCAGGCCTCTTAGGCCATAATTTGGTTCTTGTTGTTTAGAACAACGCCCTTTGCTTCCGCTTGTTGTAATGTTGGGTCTGTGACCTCTGTTTGTCATTTGCTATCTTTCTCTATTATAAGAGTTGAGCTATATATGTTTTGTGTCGTAGAGTCTGTGATGTGCCAGTTGTTCCACAAGTCTTGATCTCTCTATTATGCTTTGATAGTGTGTCCGGTGGTATCGGATAACCGGGGACACAGTATCACTGTATAGCAGTCGGGTCAGGGCGCCACAGACATTTGAGACCAAAAAAACTTACTCCAACAACTGTATTTGATATAAATTTTGTACAAATTTAATTAGTGTAGTACAAAAAAATACCTTGTGCTGCGAAATACAACACTCGGGCTGCTGCTATATGGAAAAAGGGCAACGTGGGCACGCCAACTATTAATTGAAAGTTTCATGTTGCCCTCTCACCTCTTCTCTGGTGAACGCGCTGCCTCCTCTGGCATCGGTTTGGCCTCGAACTAGCCGCTCCATCACAACTCTTACTGATTACGCCGTGAATTCACCACCTTTGCTCGAAGGCACATTAGGGATTCAAGCTTGAGGGTTGTGTTGCTCCCCCCCCCCCCCCCCCCACACGCGGCCACCATCGCTTCTTGGTTGTCCATAGATTCGGCCGACGAGCCACTCGAGCAGCCCTCCTCTCTTCCCCTCCTCACCGTGCCTCCTCCTTCACTACAAGCACGCACACGAGCGGTGCATGCAAGCTCTGCCTCCGGATGCACCTTGACCAACCCCGTCTCGCTAAGACTCCTTTGCCCCCATGCACCAGGCGCAGGGCTCGCCTCGTTCGGAGATTAAGAAATTTGAAGTTGAAACTAGCCGCTCCATCACAACTCTTACTGATTACGCCGTGAATTCACCACCTTTGCTCGAAGGCACATTAGGGATTCAAGCTTGAGGGTTGTGTTGCTCTCTCCCCCGCCCCCCCCCCCCCCCCCCACACGCGGCCACCATCGCTTCTTGGTTGTCCATAGATTCGGCCGACGAGCCACTCGAGCAGCCCTCCTCTCCTCCCCTCCTCACCGTGCCTCCTCCTTCCCTACAAGCACGCACACGAGCGGTGCATGCAAGCTCTGCCTCCGGATGCACTTTGACCAACCCCGTCTCGCTAAGACTCCTTTGCCCCCATGCACCAGGCGCAGGGCTCGCCTCGTTCGGAGATTAAGAAATTTGAAGTTGTTACTTTTGCATTATATGGTTATGAATCTGTACCTGATCATGTATGTATGATCGATTAATTTTATTCAGACAAACATGTCATGTATCGATCACCGCGATAGTACCTTTGAGCGCAGCAAAGCGCGCCACCCCCTTCTAGTCATTATACTATGCATGCACGGATGCACCAGCCACATCCTTTTCTTCCCTATTTTTCAACTAATGGTGGTATAATCAGTAAAAAACTATATTTTGCTACTATTCGCTGTTTCACTTTTGGCAAAAAAAATTTAGCATGAGAGTTGTCTTGTTTGGCCGGCCCCCTCGTAAAAAAATTCTGGCTCCGCCCTTGATCTAGATGTGAAACATCATTGCTGTTACCGAGTATTGGGTGTTGACATTGTGCATACCCCTTTAATTTAGTAATAAAATAAATTATGTACTCATGGTACTTAGTATTGGCTGTTCACATCCTGTGCATCCTTTTTAATTTAGCGATCCTATTTACTGAAGGGTAATTCAATTATTTGTATAGTATGATCAACATGTTTCGGCGTACTTGGCTATCAATGTCTCCCCGGAAGTGGTAACTCTGCCGACTACGGTGGAGACATAGGAACGGTGCTCCGTCTCCCGGGACCGGTTCCACCACGCGCATATCATCATGAAGCAGGTACAATTCGAAATGTGTGCATTTTTTTCCTATGTTTCGTAAGCTCATATACCCAAAATATGGCTTTGTGCCAACAAAAAATGAATAATTGATAAGCTTAGCTATTGTTTCATTTCCCTATTAAAGAATTCTAGAAAATAGTAAATAATCAAAATAAACTATAAAAAATCAAAAGTTGGCTCTTCGAAATCAAAATATATTTGTGCATACTATTTTGTTTTACTTGTTTGCCGAGTGTTTTTCAACAAACACTCAGTCCCTAAATCCATCTGCCAGTAAAGATGGTTAAAATGGACATGTGTCCGAAACTATGCCGGGTGTTTCTTTTTTCCCGAGTGTCTTTGCCCAACAAACCCGAGTATATGCTGATTGTTTTTTGTAGCCTAGTGTTCTGCGGTGACATAGGCAATGCTGCATATATATTTGCCGAGTCGATAAATTCACTCGGCAATACCGCAATATACTGTTTCCGGTAGTGATACGTGTGAGGTAGGCCGCAAAATATGGTTGAACAAAATTTCTTGGGTTTTTTATCGAAGGCAGCTACATCTCGTTTTAAAAAGGATTTGGAGAACTGACCACTAGATAATTTGTTTGTTTGGGACTTAGATCTAGCTAGCAAGTCTTCACGAAATATCAACTTCGAAACATATCAAACCTCCCTTTTTTTAATGCATGTGGTTGGCTTAGCACCCGGCTGGAGTATACGGATAGGAATGTACTCGCTATTTAAACCCCTTGTGCTATCAGAATATGCAATTTATCTCTGCTGACAGAATTCTGGTCCAGCAAAATATTCAGGTCTTGATAGTCTAGTTGAGGCATTGCTTTCGCTAGTCATTGACTATCTCATGATGCAATGAAGAATCTTCCTTCCCTAATGTCCTAATCAAAGCTATGGTAAAGTATAATGTTTTCTCTACACGTAATCTAGTTGAGCCATTGCTTCAAATACTCTCATTGGCTATTACTGATTATGCGATGAATGTTCCTTCCCTAATCAAGCTATCTAAAGCGTAATGTAACTGAGTTTACATTTTTCCAAGAATGCATTAGGAATTAGATCGATTTGAGAAAGCCAGCTTCGTAACTTTCATTGATGATTACAATAGACATGGTTATGTCTAGTTAATAACCACACGTCGGAAACATTTAAAAGGTTAAATTTTCGAAAATGAAGTTGAAATTAGCGTGGCAAGAGAATTAAACTTTGATCTAATCATGGATGAGAGTATTTGAGTGAGAGTCATGATTTAGCAATCATTTAAAAGTTGTAAAACAGCTTCCGCCTCCAAGATTATCCCTCAAACAAACATGGTATCCGACGGCGTAATCAATCCTTTTTCATATGGTTTGATCGATATAGAACCAGTTCAATTTATCGTTATTATTTTGGGTTATGCTCGAGAAAGAAGAAATTTATGTTACCTTATGAATCCGTAGAAAAGACACTATATGAGGTAAGGACAGAAAAAATTCATGATTTGAGACTACGAGACAAACGTGAAGTGACTTCAGTCGAACAAGTCAACAAGGTCACACCCAAGCCATATAAGGTCATCATGGTCGTTTTGCGCTCCAAAAATTTGCTGGCGCATAGTCTTACCTCTCAAGGTTGATGTCACAAAAGCCTTCGGCTTGGTGAACTGGGCATACCTTCTAGATATTTTACAAGGCTTGGATTTTGGCTAGCGGTGGTGAGACTACATCTCCTCCTGAATGTAAAGCAAGGTGACCGTTTCGATCATGCGCATGTGTTGCCTCAAGGCGACCCTTGTGCCTCCATTTTATTCATCATGTCCGTCAAAACCCCTCCAGAAGCTCCTCAACATGGCTTCTCATTTGTGAATCCTCAGTACCATCAAAGCATGCACCACCATTTGCACTACAACAGCGTAAGCGTTACACGACGCTTTTATATGTTGATATACATGCTTATGGCCGTGGAAAAGCCCCATGCCAGGATGGACTACCCCACATGCAACCAGCAACAGTTCGCTCTAGGAACAGCTACGAGAAAAGAGGGATCTCGTTGGCGACCCATCTGCCCCCACCTACACCGGCCAAGTCGCCGGTCCCTACCTCCTTCGTCGGCCACTCCAACGACAGGAGGGGTGGGGACCATGGTGTTTTGACTTTGGCTTGCTCTTCCCTCCATCTCGGTGTCGCTCCAACCAACTTTGTCGGGGGGCAGGTGGCCCGGTAATCTCACTGGTCTCTGAATTTTTTGAGATTCATGTCTGGTGGTCAGTGTTTGGCCCTCTCGTTTGTGGCGGTCGCGTCCGCTGCTCTTGCTGTCTTGCAATTGGTCGTGTGGATGACGGCAGGCGGTGGTGTTCCTCTTTTTTCGACCGCGTTGGATGAAGTTGACGATACCGGGATCTGGTGACCATGGGGAAGATCCTGACCGACGTGTCATAAATTCTCATTCGGTTCATCGGCTCGAAAAGCATTCTTGTACGTGAAGTTGCTCTCCCAAACATGTTCGCCTCCTTTTCCGGCGTTGCCATGGTGGCCTGTCGGGATAGAACTGTTTAAAAAAATTCTTAGTGAATCTGCCTGCCAGTACATTCAATGTGTTGACTATTTTCGCTGCAATTTAAGTGGTTTACTCTCTATAATAGTCAAAGTCGCAAAAAAATAGCTTAGATCCACAATATATCTCATACATTCAAACGTGTAAAATATAAATTTCAATACTTTGTATTATGGTCTACAAAAATAGCAATATTTAATTAAATTTAGTGATTTGAAAATATGCTTACTCAGATCCACACTTTGTTATTTTTATGTAGCTCAGAGTACAATATATTTGAAGCTGATATTTTTAAAACACGATAAATATGATTTTCGAATTTTTTAATGATCGAGCCCTCGAGCTCGAGACCCAAAAATCTTCACTAGTAAAACGCAAATGTTCACCGGATATACAACCAAACGAACTCTAAAACCGAGAAAATGACACAAAACTACCACATTTGAGGCTAAGTTCAAGGATAACTACCACATTTGAGTTTTTGGACACATAAATACCACTTTTGGGGCTAGTGTGTGACGCTGAGCACTGATTTTTGCCTGTTAGCGTTTTAACCATGTTTCTGCCAGGTGGGACCCACTTGTCGGATATACGTGGCAAAAAAAAAGTAGAAAAGAAAAGAAAATAGATGAAGTCAACGCCGCCCGTCCCCCCGCGCTGTGATCTCCACGACCACGCCCGTGGAGCACGAGTGGGCCATGAACGCCCGCGCCCTTGCTCGCCGGTCGGGGGCCGCTGCCGCCTCGCCGCGCCCCTGCTCGTCCCCGGCCGCGCCCCTCCTCGACGGCCTGGCGCCCCTGCTCGCCGGTCGGGCGCCGCCTCCACCCTGCCGAGCCCCTGCCCCAGTGCCGGCCAGGAGCCGCCGCGCCCCTGCTCGCCCCCGGCCGTGCCCGCTCCCTGCTCGCGCCTCCAGTCCGCGACGACCACGCGCCCTTGGCCGCGCCCCTCGACGCGCCCGTCGGCGACAAGGAGGTGCCCCTCGCCGCGCACCTCGCCGGCGCGGACCTAGACGCGCACGGCGACCTGGTCGGTGCCGATGCGCCGCAAACACCAGAGGTCGCCCCGTCTACAACGGCCTGCGCGGGAGCGGGCGTGAGCACGGCGGCCTTCACGAGCGGGCGCGAGCACGGACTCCGGCGGTGCCGTGCGGCAAGAGCAGGCCACGACCTCGCCGGCTCGGTCCCGGCGCGCGCGCTCTACATGGCGGCGCTCGAGGCCACCAAGAGCTCCGTAGGGTCCGCCGCCGTGCGCTTCGGCATCTCGGAGCCCGCCGCGTCCGCGGTCGCCTCCGCGGCCGGGGGCGTGTCCGCCGCCGTGGCGGCCCAGGTCGTGTGGACCCCGTCGACGTCATCAGCCAGCAGCTCATGGTCCAGACCGCCACAAACTGCCGCTACGCCGGCGGCGCCGACGCGTTCCGGAAGATCCTCGCCGCCGACGGCGTGCGCGGCCTCTACCGGGGATTCGGCCTCTCCATCATCACCTACGCTCCGTCCAACGCCGTATGGTGGGCCTCCTACGCCATGGCGCAGCGCTTCGCGTGGCGCGTCGTGGGGGCCGACCGCTCCGAGAGCTACCCGGCGGTCATGGCCGTGCAGGCCTCCAGCGCCGCCGTCGCCGGAGGTGCCGCCGCGCTCGTCACCATGCCGCTCGACACCGTCAAGACGCGGCTCCAGCCTCCAGGTGATGGAGACCGATGGGGTGGCAGCGCGGCCGACGCTCGGGAGCACCATGCGGGCTCCCTGGGCTAGATCCTCCGCGGGCTGCGTCGTTCATCAGCTCGTACTGATCAACCGAATTAGGCTCGAAGGGAGATAGATCGATCCGTGAAGATGCTGGCCCGTTAATTAACTAGTTAGGATTCTTGTACATATGCTCAAGATCTTTCGTTTCAGTTTGTCGATCTGGTGCTATAGAGGGAAAAATCAGTCCTGACCTGCTCTTTTTTTTATTCTCTTTTTTGCCACGTCAGCCCTGACAACGGTCCCACCTGGCAGAAACATGGTTAAAACGCTAACAGGCAAAAATCAGTGCTCAGCGTCACACACTAGCCCCAAAAGTGGTATTTATGTGTCCAAAAACTCAAATGTGGTAGCCTTGAACTTAGCCTCAAATGTGGTAGTTTTGTGTCATTTCCTCTCTAAAACCCTAACAAAAGCGCCGCCGCTCAGCCACTGCGCTATTCCCCTTTCCACTGCTCGTGCGCCCACCTTTCCCCGATGCTCTCCGCCGCCTTCGCTGCTCACCCCGCCACCGCCGCCCCGCTGTGGCGGCATTCTGCCCGCCCGAGCCCGCGCCCGCGCCCGCAGTTCTGCGCTCCAATCGGCACGGCGACGCCAGTGCGGCGGTCTCCAGCGGCGATGCTTTCGGTGACGAACGCCGTCGCCAGCCAGAGAGTCGTGAGCGCCGCTCCGGCGCCTCCCAAGCTCTCTTTCCCGATACTGGTACGTTTGCTTGGCTTGGTTCATTGGTGCTTGTGGATTTAGGATTTAAGTCGTATTTAGTACTAATGTCTAATCTATCGTAGTATCTAGATTTATCGTCCATTGGAAATTTCGAATTATTTCGGATTGAAATGTTGAAACCGGAGAGGAATGAGTAATGATTGGTCAAACCATGATTGATTAGGCTGTTTTGGTTCGGACATGCAAGCTGTCTACATTACTACTTTTCTTTAGTGAAGCCCTGAATTAAAAAATTAATTGATTGGTTGGTATTTTGGCGTATGGCGATACACGAACATGACTAATTTGAGCCTCCCGAGTTGGTTGGTACTCGAACCTTACTAATGTTGCCAATGGGCTTACATGGATTATATGCCAACGGTTAAATTTACTTATTCTTGTAGTTAGTGATATTGTAAACACTTTTTGCACTCGGTGGTGAAGGATAGGATATGTCCACTTGAAATCTCGAGTTCATGTTAGTACTTTGTTCTTTGAAATTTGCACTTGCATTTGTGGATTGATCGATATTTATGCTGGAGTTGCAATTGTTTACCAATGCGACAACCACCTGTCATATTTTACCAATATGATTTTTCACATTGTTGTATTCATTTTGCAACAGTTGGCTTTAGCAAATTCTCCTGAGATCATCTTGGGTCTGAATTCCATCAGTACTCCATGATGACAACACTGAGTTGACATCTATATTCAGTTAGTGGTACAGTTAATGAAACGGGAAGAGACCAGTGTTTCAGCTGCAAAAAGGAAAACCACACTCAAGGCTTGGTGGAATTCAGTTATAGATTTGGATTGCCTCTACATACATATTGATTTGAGCTAGTGAAAATATGGTCTTTCTTCCGAGTCTTTTGTGGAACCTATTGAAAGGCAATCTTGATCAAGCTGGTCAGCCCGTTACCTCTTAAATAATACTTTCGAAACAAGAGTCTGAAGAATTATTCATAAATGAAACACGGCTTTAGGAGCTAACTACTTCATTGAAGTTTTCTGTGGCGGATAGCCGGATACTGTACAGTATAAAAATAACATCCTATTAAACTATTTACATAGTATAGTGCTGTGTAAAGATAGATGACTGAAACCACTTTCAGTTACTATGGCTAATCGATGGCATTACAGATCTTATTGTTTGCTGTTTTAACTTTTGTTATAGTTTCATATTCAATATCCTAAATTCTGTTTAGCTTGCCTGAAATTCTTTTCCTTGCCTACAATCTTCTCTAGCGACTTCAAGTTCTGCCATTACTGAATTCATCAATTCATCATGTCCAACGTAAAGATGCCTTAATACATGAATTTGAAGTTAAACCGAAAATCAGTAGTTACCTCTAGTATTAATTTCAGTAAAGCTCAGTTGAATTCCACGAGAAGCATATGCTATATACATGACTCGGTATACCTATTTTTAGGTGAATAGTTGCACCGGCAAAATGGGGAAGTCTGTTGCTGAAGCAGCTGTGTCTGCTGGTCTTCAGTTAATTCCCGTGTCATTCAGTGCAGTCGAGGTTCCTGGTGGAAAGCTCAACATTTGTGACAGAGATATTCATATTCATGATCCATCTGAAAGTGAATGTATTCTCGGTTCCATTGTTAAAGACTACCCAGATATGATAGTTGTTGACTACACTGTGCCTGATGCTGTTAATGGTAAGCATATTAGTGATATTTACTGGACAGTTTTAAATGTTTTATCCAGTTAAAAATTATATTCTATTTTTACTGTTGTGAGTTCTTATACATAATCCCTTCGTATTGGACAAATTTCTTGGTTACTCATATTGAACATTTTCTATCTCTGTTGGAGGTTGACTTTCTTTCTTATACATACAGGGGAACATATTCAAATTATCCCCAGATATTGTCAAAAATTTCCAGAACATCGAGAGCAATATCCAGATGCCCATTAGTTCCTGGTCACGCATTTCTTCTATTTGCCACTGTATAAAGAAACATGAATGCCAAGTTTAGAGTACAAACTTTTTAGTTAAGAAATACATACTATTATTCTATCAGAAGTAGATTGGAAACAACATGACAAGATCACTGATAGTGTTGTCTGCTGCCTGTTTAAATGACAATCTCTGTAAAAAAATAGATAATATGTTAGAAAGCGCTCAATCTATTATTGTTAGGTGTAAATGGTATCATTGGAATATTGTCATAATATATGTTTTTTATTTTTAAAAGTAGCACATATCATGCCCGCATCTGAAACTGTGTCATGTGCCAACTGAGTGGTTATTTATTTATGGTTAGGCATGCAATTTGTCTGCAGTTGAGCAGTTCTGCATAATGCTTTGATGTTCTTTGTTTGTACATTATTTGCTCAATATTCTTGCTGCTATTGGCATGCAGCCAATGCTGAACTTTACTGCAAACTTGGCTTGCCATTTGTAATGGGCACAACGGGTGGGGATAGGCAACTGTTGAACAAAACTGTGCAAGATGCGAATGTTTATGCTGTGATATCCCCACAAATGGGAAAACAGGTATTATTATTTTCATCACCTTGTCAAGTGCATGATAGTTCCCTTTTGACACTGTAACTGCTTAATAGGTTGTTGCTTTTCTTGCTGCGATGGAAATCATGGCAGAGAAATTCCCTGGTGCATTTGCCGGTTACAAACTAGAGGTATCCTTTGGTCTTTACGATGGAACCTTTTGTAGTTTAAACAAAGTTTTTGGTGCCGCACTTGATTGATATGGGTTTTGTTCATTATGGACTCAGTTAATTACTTGTAATAACACGCAGAGTTATTCTTCTAATTTGAAGAGATGATGTTAGTTAGATTATTAAAGACTCGCGCGATGGTGCAGAGAGGTTAAGTTGATGTACCAACTACAAAAATATGTACGAGCCAATGCAGATAGAAAGATATGAAAAACTATTCTAATAAAACTGGAGCTATCATCTGACACGCCTCACTAGTAAGGATGGATAGTAGCTATTGGTATACCTGGTCACTGGAAATTTGGAATGAGTAGTGGGGCTATCTTCTATTAATTGGAAATACGTTTTGATATCCAATATGTTAATGAATTTATCTCTTGAAGCAGAGTAAGTATGTAGCCATTGTAAGTTGTACCACGTTCTTGCTTCATCTAAAATGGTTAACCACAAAGTGGAGCCAGAACTGTGAGCTTGCGAAATGCAAATGTACATAGACACAACTTCAGAGCATATGCACGCAGGACTAATGCCACCATCACTTCGCCAGACACGTACATCATCACAACTGTTCCCCTCTGTACGGAATAAATAAGTGTACATCATAAATGGCCAAACTACGTTCTCAGTATATGTGCCAATCCTTTTATTTTGCTTCCATTGCATGTACATATGATTCTTAATATCATTCAGACATTCACATAGATTTCACCAGTTTGTCTAACTATGTATTGTCTAACTTCTGCCTCAATATGTTCAATCATGCGTTCACATGTAGCACACATCATTACTTTTATGAAGATGTGAATCGGTGTTGGCAGTTTCTTTATCTTCGGACCACCACCTATTAGATTTTGAAGTTGAATGAGAACTAATACTTATATGTGGTTCATTTTGGCACGAGTATGTGAATCAGTGATGGCGGTCCATTCATCCTTCGAACATCACCTGTTGGGAGCACAAAGAGTTCAAATGAGAACTAATACTCATCTATGGTTCGATTTGGCACAAGAAATAGTATAGTGTTCTTAAACATGTAGTGTTTTATTTTTACTTGTAGCAACACACTCACACGTTTTGATAGTATAGTATGACATACAAAAGGAGTTTCTACTAAGTAGAATATAGGATACTGTTCTTGAGTAAAAATGTCCTGGGCAATGGTTTAATATGTTCAGCCAATAAGTATAACTTAGATGATTAGAGCTTTCCTTATTTGTCTCCATATATGAATAATGATGTTCTTTTTGTGAATGCCTATTCACATTGTTTTTAATTTCATACTATTGCTGTCACATGTTGCTTCTTTTAAATATCAAATTAACACACTTCCATAGGTCATGGAGTCTCATCAAGCGACAAAATTGGATGTTTCTGGCACTGCCAAAGCTGTGATCTCTTGCTTTCAGAAGCTGGGTGTTTCATTCGACATGAACGAGTATTGTCGAAAAGAGAACTTTACAAAGTCATCAGACCATCTTTCTGAATTTGTTCTCAGGAAGCTTTATAAACTTGGACTTCATAGATTTATGAGTAGTTTTCTAGGGTAGTCATTTGTGATATATAAAATAGTTGAAATTTATGTACGCATCGTAAGTGCCATTTCAAGAGTGATCTGGTTTGACATTTGATCTTATTTACCAGATATCTGTCCCAGTGTCCCAGCTGGAACTTTACACTGTGCAATTCAATTTCAATCATGGATTATTCATAATTAACAACCTGCCTAAGCATGGTGCTTTATGTAGACTTCATGTCACATTAACTTCCAACTGGTGAACTTGAAAGTATCTTTTTATTATTTTATTCATTATATTAATCTATCCGCTTGAGGTTTACTATGATCTGGCTCTCCTGTGTCAGGCCTTGATTGTCATAGCTTCTCAATTGTAGTTTTGTCCAGTAGTACTGAATGCGGTTATTCATAAGAATACTGGGAACTTGTCTTTCTAATGCAGCACGCCGTCTAACACTGGTTTGCTGTAGGTAAACTTGGTCAGGGATCCCGAAGAGCAGGTTGCCATTGTTGGTGTCCCAGAAGAACATCTCGCAGGGCATGCATTTCACAATTACCATCTCACTTCACCTGATGAGACGTAAGTTCTCTTCCTTTTGGAAGACACTAGATTCTGTTTTGGCTTTGGGGACCTTGCATAGACGAACAGAGTTAATCACCCTTGTTTTGACTGCAGAGTGTCGTTTGAGTTCCAGCACAATGTATGTGGTCGTTCGATATACGCGGAGGGAACTGTTGATGCTGCAATGTTTCTCCATAAAAAGGTTCAGGATTGTTTATAATACGTGATTGCTTGAATTGTTTTTCCTGTTTAGTGCTTTGCTCGATGCGGATTTGGTGTTGACTGCTTTGTTTTGCTACTGCAGATACAGGATGGTGCGAACAAGAAACTATACGATATGATCGATGTCCTGAGTGAGGGCAACATGAGATGAACAGGGGCATTGTAGGGTTAGTGGAGTACCTATGTAGCCCAGTGATGGTGTCTGTAAACTCTTGTTTTGCAGCAATATTTGTTAGGCACTGCAGAGTTGTAGCAATTTTGTATCGTAATTGAATCTTAAGTTCGTTTTGGACAAAGTAGAAAGAAAGTCATTTGGACAAAGTAAAAAGATTTTACTTGGGCTTCTGTTTGATGCTTGAGTTAACTGTTACTGCAGCACGAATGATGGAAGGCGAACACATAACTGTTTTTTTACTGATCTCCGGAGCTAGAAATAGCTTCTTAATTATGGGTTGTTTTCTTTTGTACAACAGGAAAACGATAGATGAGTGTGAGGCAAGACCCCTGAGCTGCCATAATCCGATTCGGAGTTCCAGAAGGCTTTTTTTAGAATATCACACTAGTTAACTGATCAAGATTGGCAACCATATGGATACAAGAAAGATAATGCGAAACACCAGCCACACAGGACGGCCTTCAATCTAGAGAGAAAGATCTAGCTAGGAAGTGTCCTTGAAGATTTGTGGCCCATCCTTCAAACGCCAAGATTGCACGCAGAAAAATCCATCTTCATGGCGTTGAACTCCTTAATGATCGGGCTACAAATACGTTCTGAACCACTAGTCGCATCCTCCACAGCCTGCTTTGCATCCGAGGCAATATGAAAGCGTTGTTGCAATATGCTGATTTCAGATACATTAAGGTACTTGGGTATTTGACAAACTCCTCGTCTACATTTGTACTGATCATACATACCTGGGTCTGCTTATGAATTGGGTCCTTCACTGTCTGAACAAACAAGCTAGGCATGTCACTTGGGACGTTTACACCAGAAATGTAATTGTTCACACGTATTATTAAGATCATACTCTGTAAGATTGTTAAGTCAACAGGATGATCATTCTGAAGGACAGCTATCTCGAAAAAAGGTCTGGGAAATCCCAACGGAGTTCTTCTGTATGTTTGAATTTACTGTTTGATTTCCATTTCCACGCTTCAGCCATATACTCATCATCATCCTTCAGACTTGTCAGCCACTCAGACATCAACTCAGCCTCCTCCGCGATGCACTTGACACCAAACAACCATTTCTCAATTTGTGCAAATCATTTTGAAATGAACAGTAACAAGCAACTAAAACGACAATTGGAGTCAGGAAACACCACTCTCTGTTTGGCTTGTATTTCGAAGACATTTACCGCAAAGCAAGCAGCGGCAAGCGCAAAATCGCACTCTGAATCGATGGCACTAGTTGCTTTCTCACTGATCTCGGTGCTCAGTCCATCATAGACATGCGTGATATGGACAGACTTCAACTCAATGATATGGCTCAACCTCTTCTCTTCCCCGAGACACTTCATAACAGTTAGTGAAAACAAGTTAATTAGCAAAGCAATCATCAATCAAATAACAAAATTTGATTTGCGAGAGGAAGTGTGGGTACTTACCCTCTTGGCTGCAGCGCGTGCAGAAGTATTGTCAAGATTTTGGCGGAGATACTGTTGAGGTACCTGTTGAACCAGTATGCTGGCCCATTTGGCCCAGCCCAACTAAGTGTCCCAGTATAAGAGGAGCTGAAGGTGTGGACGTTCGACCTAATCCACCAAGCCAGCCGCCACAGCTCCAAGGTATGCTCAGCTCTTAGGACAACATGGTATCAGAGCACGACGACCGTGGGGCCTGACCGGACGGTGGCTCCGGCGGAGATCGGCGGCTGAGAGGAGGCGGCTGTGTGTGGTGGTCTGGAGGAAGGGCTGCAGCTGCTGGTGTGGGGCTGCGGCTGTGGCAGAGAAGGGAGCGGAGCTGAGCTGAGCTGAGCCGCCGCTGCTGCTGCTCGCTCAAGGGGAAGTACGTGCCACTATTGCTGCTGTGTGCAGCTGCTTGGTAGGGGAGAGTGAAATTTCTTGCTGCTGCGTGCAGCTGTTTGAGAGGAGGAGAAGCAGGGGACTGCGCGGATGGCTGAGCAGAAAATCCTCGCTGAGGCTCTCGAGAAGCTCACCGTGTTCCTCACCTCCAAGACGGATGGCTCAAGCTCGGGGGCCATTGTTCCTCGGCAGGAAGTGGTCCAGAAGATCGATTTGCCGCCCACTGAAATTAAGTTAGAGGGTGTTACCAACTATCTTAGTTGGTCTCGGAGGGCAATGCTGGCTGAGGAGCAGAAGGATCTTGATGGGCACTTGGTTGGTACCGTTGGAGAACGGGCACTTGGTTGGTACGTTGGAGAACCAGAAGACAAGATTAGTGTGGAGGGGAAGAAGTGGAAGGCCATCAATTCTTTGCTTGTTGGATGGTTGTTGAAGTCGGTGGTGCCCTCATGCTCCGTGGAGGGGCTAACCACAGCTGCGGAGATGTGGAAAACTTTGTCTACACAATACTCCGGCAAGGGCAATGTCATGCTCATTGCTCAGATTGATGGGAAGATTCATCGTCTTCGCCAAGGTGAAATGTCAGTGATGGCATATGTGGCACAGCTGCAGGCTTTGTGGGCAGATCATGATAACTGTGACCCTCTCGAACTCTATGATGCAGCCAGCATCAAGTCATGGCATAGGTGGATGGCACGCAGGTGTGTGCTAAAACTTTTAGATGGACTCGATCGTCGTTTTGATGGCAGGAAGGCTTCACTGATGCATCAAATCTCCCTGCCTCCTACTCACAAGGGTACCATTCAAACAGCTGATGGTACAAAACAGCCTGTTGCCGGGGTTGGCACAGTACAGTGTACTCCCAACATCTCACTATCCTCGTTTTGCATGTGCCAGCGCTTTCCGGTCAATTTGACATCTTTAAGTGCACTGATTGATCAAATTGACTGTAGTGTGATTTTTGACAAGTTCGGTTGCTTGATTCAGGAGCGACAGACGAGGCAGATGGTTGGGACTGGCACCAGGCATAGGGGGCTTTGGTACATGGACAAGGGCGTGCAACCGATTTGGTGTTTGCTGCAACCATGGAGGACAAGGAGAAGCGTGCGATGATCCATCATTGTAGGATGGGGCATGTATCTTTCGATAAGATGAGTAGAATATTTCCTGATGTTATGTGTGGAATAAGCAAGGACAAGTTGTCATGTGATGCTTGCGAATATGCTAAACACACAAGAGCCTCATATGTGAGTAAGGGGTTGAGGAGTATATCTCCTTTTATGCTTATTCATTCAGTTGCATGGACATGTCCAGTGGTGTCAGTTAATGACATGAAGTATTTTGTTACCTTCATCGACTGCTATTCTCGTATGACGTGGGTTTACTTGATGCGCCATAAGGATGAGGTGTTTAATTGCTTTCAGAACTTTCATGCGTATGTGAAGAATCAATTTCAGGTGCAGGTGCAGGTGATCAGGACTGACAATGGCACAGAGTATGTGAACACCAACTTTGGGTCCTTCTTGTCTGCCCAGGGAATTCTTCATCAAACATCCTGCCCAGATACCCCTCCACAAAACGGTGTGGCGGAGCGCAAGAATCGCCATGTTTTGGAAGTAACTCGCTCGTTGATGTACACAATGAATGTTCCCAAGTTCTTGTGGAGTGAAGCAGTCATGACAACCACATACTTGATCAACCGAACCCCTTCCAGGATACCAGGTATGAAATCCCCATGTGAGTTGTTGTTTGGAGAAAATAAGTTTGTTTTCCCTCCAAAGTTATTTGGAAGTACCTGTTTTGTTCGGGATCATAGGCCATCTATTGGGAAGTTAGACCGACAGGCACTGAAATGTGTGTTTATGGGTTACTCATCGAGTCAACAAGGGTATAAGTGTTGGAGCCCGTCTGCAAAATGCATGTTTGTGAGTATGGATGTCACCTTCAGGGAATCTGAGCCATTCTATGGGGAACCGATTGATCTGAGTATGTTATTTACAGAACTTGACCACCTACACTCTGTGCAAGATGGTCATGAGGGGGAGAAGGTTGTATCACGTATTCAAGGTCATCCTTTGGGAACTAACATTGATGATGATGTGTGATACGTCTCAAACGTATCTATAATTTCTGATGTTCCATGTTGATATTATACCAATTGTCACATGTTTTATATACACTTTATATCATATTATGACATTTATTGGACTAACCTATTAACAAGATGCCACAGAGCCAGTTTCTGTTTATTATGTCTGTGCATTGCAGAAAAGGTCCAAAAATGAAAGTGCTCAGAAAAATCTGAAAAAATTACAGAAATTCTAAAACGCCAGAAGACTCCGTGAGCCAGAAGGACAAGTCTGGGGGAGGCCCACAGCCTCCACACCATGCCCCCGCGGTTTGGCCTGGGCCGCGCCGTGGGGTGGTGTGGCCACCTCGTACACCGCCTCGCGACGCCCTTTGGACTATATATTGTCTCCGCGGTGAAAACCCTAAGAGGATTGACGATTTCTCCAGAAGAGTTCCGTAGCTCCACCGCCACCAAAAACCCTAATTCGGGGGACAGAAGTCTCTGTTTCGGCACCTTGCCGGGACGGGGAATTGCCCCCGGAGCCATCTCCATCGATGCCACCGCCATCTTCATCACCGTTGCTGCCTCCCATGATAAGGAGGGAGTAGTTCTTCATCGGGGTTGAGGGCTCTACCGGTAGCTATGTGGTTTATCTCTCTCTCCCATTGGTGTGATCTTTATGTGATCATGAGCTTTGTAATTTAGTTGAATCCATAGATGTTACTCTTCATTATCTTATATGCTACTTGAGTGGTTTTATTAATGTAAACTCCGGAGTCACCTTTGTCCCATGGTGCGAAGTTGACAGTGTGCGCACCGTGTGTGGCTCTTAGGCGTACTATTTAGGGCGCTCAAGTTGACAGTGTGGGGTTCCCTAGTTGTGGAATGCGACTTTAAGGTGTGCTTTTATAGCCCTACACAGTGAATTGGTGTTCGTTATCCAACAGGAGAATAGTTCAGAGTAGCATAGTGAAGAGGAAATATCTATGTATTCAATTATATTATTATTGTTGAGAGTGTCCACTAGTGAAAGTATGATCCCTAGGCCTTGTTTCTAAGCATTGAAACACCGTTTACAACCAGTTCTGCTACATGTTTGCTTGCTGCCATTTTTATTTCAGATTGCAATTACCACTTATAATCATCCATATTACTTGTATTTCACTATCTCTTCGCCGAACTAGTGCACCTATACACCTGACAAGTGTATTGGGTGTGTTGGGGACACAAGAGACTTCTTGTATCTTAATTGCAGGGTTGCTTGAGAGGGATATCTTTGACCTCTACCTCCCTGAGTTCGATAAACGTTGGGTGATTCACTTAAGAGAAACTTGCTGCTGTTCTACAAACCTCTGCACTTGGAGGCCCAACACTATCTACAAGAATAGAAGCGTGCGTAGACATCAATGTGCAGGTTCAGGTTCAGCTAACAGTAGGTACAATTCAAATTGGTTCTCTCGAGATTCATGTTCCTGTTTGAGATCGTTGGCCACCGAATCTCCGCGTATACTCTAGACGGCAGCCACATGTGCAGGGGGAACATCAAGGCAGTGATACGAGTTCATCTAACACTGCAGGACAACATGCACATGTGCAAAGGGAGCAGCAAGGAAGTGATGCTAGCTCATGTGACATTGTGGATCTTCCTATTGCCTTGAGGAAAGAACCACAGCTAAGGCAGAAGGCCTCCTGAAAAATACAGGGATGAACATGATATTATAGTGGCAAAGAAGGCTATGCAAACTGTTCGGGATGAGCATGACATTGGGAATTATGTGTCTTATGAGGCTTTGTCTCCCTCCTATAGAGCATTTGTTGCCTCTCTACAAGCTATGTCAATCCCAAACGACTAGAAGGCTGCAAAGCAAGATCCAAAATGGTGTGATGCAATGATAGAAGAGTTGGAAGCACTAAAGAAAAATAAGACGTGGGTGCTAACCACATTACTAGAAGGAAAAGGGCAGTGAGTTGTAAATGAATCTATACTGTGAAGCAGAATCCTGAGGGAAAGGTAGAACGGTACAAAGCCAGATTGGTCGCTCGAGGGTTTAGTCAAACATATGGAATTGACTACGATGAGACGTTTGCCCCAGTGACAAAGATGAACACAGTAAGGATTTTGGTTTCTTGTGCTGCTAACTTCGGGTGGAAGTTGCACCAACTAGATGTCAAGAATGAATTTCTGCATGGTGACATGAAGGAAGAAGTCTACATGGAGATACCACCAGGCTTTGGTACATCAGAGACCACAGGGAAAGTATGCAGGCTGAAGAAATCCTTGTATGGACTGAAGCAATCACCAAGGGCATGGTTCGATAGGTTCAAACGTGTTGTTTGTGGTATGGGGTATGGTCAATGCAATGGTGATCACACGGTGTTCTACAAACACTCTGACCATTCTTGCAGTTTATGTAGATGACATAATCATCACTGGAGATGATCAAGGAGAAATCAAGAGGCTGAAGGAGTGTCTGAGTAAGGAGTTTGAGGTAAAAGATTTGGGCAACCTAAAATACTTTCTTGGCATAGAAGTGGCCCGGACAGAGAAGGGGATATCTTTGTGCCAACGGAAATACACCTTAAATCTCTTGAGCGACATGGGCATGATGGGATGTCGTGCAGCCCCCACTCCAATTGAGCAAAATCATCAAGTGACAGCACAATCGGGTGAGCTAGTGAACAAGTAAGAATATCAGAAACTGGTTGGGCGATTATTATATTTGTGTCACACTAGGCCTGACATTACATACGCCGTGGGCGTAGCGAGCAGATATATGCATGAACCAAGAAGTGGGCACCTTGATATTGTGCACGGAATCTTGAGGTACTTGAAGGGGACTCCGGGAAAGGGGTTGTGGTTTGCAAAGAGTGGACATCTTGAAGTGGATGGCTATTGTGACTCAAGTTGGGCTGACTGTCAAGATGATAGAAGATCAACATCAGCTATTGTGTGTTTGTGGGAGGAAATTTAGTGTCTTGGAGAAGCAAGAAACAGTCTGTTGTCTAGATCAACAGCAGAAGCTGAGTATAGAGCCCTATCCCATGGGTTGAGTGAGATGCTCTGGGTGAACCATCTTTTGGGCGAGCTGAAACTTTTGAGGAAAGGGCCCCTGAGAGTGTGGTGTGACAATCAGTCAGCTATCAGTATTGCAAATAACCCAGTTCAACATGATAGGACAAAACATGTGGAAATTGATCGCTTCTTTATAAAGGAGAAACTTGATGCTCGGATCATCAGCCTCACTCATGTTAGCTCTCAACAACAGTTTGTTGATTGTTTGACAATGGGACTAGGGACTAAGGATTGTAACTTGGCATGTGACAAGACGGGGTTGATAGATATCTACCACCCATCTTGAGGGGGAGTGTTGAACCAGTATGCTGGCCCATTTGGCCCAACCCAACTAAGTGTCCCAGTATAAGAGGAGCTGAAGGTGTGGACGTTCGACCTAATCCACCAAGCCAGCCACCACAGCTCCAAGGTATGCTCAGCTCTTAGGTCAAAAGTACCCAAGATAGTCCTCGATGAATACATAACCAGTCTTCCATGGCAGCAGCCTTTCCCAACCCCATGCGACGAGCATAAGATCTGATACGAAAAAAGACTAGTGAGATGGTCAAATCTAACAGTAACATAACATAAAGTCAAAATATGGGGTGGGATCGGAGGAAAATGCGGCATCAAATTTTGTACGGACCGACTGTTTCCAGGGGTAGATCGCAAGCCTCGGGAACAAAATAGAACATACTCCAAGAGTATATGTATAATCCACGTACGTACCTTTGTGGAGGATGATATCCAACGGCGGCACTTCCTTGGCCTCATCAGGTTCCCTGTTGTATAGCCTGTGCTTAACCAACCCCACCATGGTTTCACGTCTGCGACACTGGTGAATGGGTCTAGTGCCGAACTTGCTACATTCCACAACATCTACGGTCTCTTCCATCGCCTCCTCGGGATCTAGGGTTTCTTCCATCGCCTTCTAGGGATCTAGGGTCTTGTTCATTGTATGGCTGCGGTGAGGGTTATTAGAAGAAGCGCCGACGAGGTTTGGGTAGAACCGGCCGGAGCCGGAGACGGCGGAGTGGGCGGACGAGGAGATGGACAAGGAAATTGAACCAATCAGTACGTGGATAAGAATCTTCAAGGAAATCGAACCCACACAGGAAATCGAACCGATTGATGTAACGAAAATAGCACCACTCTCACCACAAATCATGAAGAAATCAATGTAGAGAAGAATCGTGTGCCTGACATCCCGCAAGACACATCTAACTTCTACCCCCTTAGTTTACAAAGATCTACGCAATTTTCGTTACATCAATCGGCAGGAACGAAACATTATTAAAAAATTCTCTCCCGGATTTCTGATTTACATCTGGAGTATAACCACCTGTCAATCTAATCCATGATATAATACACAAGTCATAAGCAGGACACATCTCTGGACTTCAAAACAAAATGTAAAAGTGCTACCGGGCGAAAGGAGCGTCAACTCACTCAACTCTGTAGAAAATATTAAATCCCTAATATTTGGTGTTGTATTGCTTGACCCTTATGGGGTATATATAGTGGTAGAAGGGGTATATAGACTTGGACTACAAGTAGGTATAGGAATCCTAATCTATTACCAACTAGTACACATAGATATTCTAACATTCTACCCAGTCGTAGCGGGAGTGAAACGAACGATCGCGACTGGATTTAAAATCTTGCGCTTTCGTCGTCTTCTGCCCTCCGTCATCATCAACTGCGTCTCTGGTGGTCTCTCTCTCTCTTCCCTCCCGCAATCACAGCGGGAGTGACATGGACGCAAGTGATGACGCGGACGCTGTTGACTAGAGTGTTGCCGATGAGTTGCTCTGATACCATGTAGAAAAAATTGAATCCCTAATATTTGGTGTTGTATTTCTTGAACCTTATGAGGTATATATAGTGGTACAAGTGTAGATAGACATGGACTACAAGTAGGTATAGGAATCCTAATCTATTTCCAACTAGTACACGCAGATAATCTAATAAGCTCTACACGTCATAATAACATCATCAAACATCACATAGATGCACGCGCGAGAAGATTGCATGGCGTGGAGCCCACCACGTGCTAAAAGGGCACTCCGCACGTTCTCGTCCGATAGTTCAGGAAATAAAATAATACTAGCATACACATGTTTATATTATAACTTGAAATCGTATAAAAATATTATATTGCTTTATTCATGGCATGCTACAGTTTGGATAAAAAAAGATAATGTGTATCATAGAGGCACTCAAAATTAAATATTTAAGGATTATATTTACGTGTTTAATTGTATACCACAACAAGTCCTATGATATAATACAAAAACAGTGTATTCCCTTGTAGAACTCTGTAATAATACAATGTCTATTGACTAATGCATATATGGACGAGGAGGTCGTAACATCAATAAATGTTTTTTCAAAAATAAAATGCTAAGTAAATTCAATGCCGATAAAACCTCTCGAAGCCTCTGACCCACCTAGGGACTAAGTTCATAACCAAGAGAGTTTTAGCTCTGGACCTACTTAAGGACCAACGAGTTCATGTCACCGCCTATCTCCCGATCCTTTATAGTGAGCAAGGAATACCCTAGTAAACAATGAATAGCTTATTTCTCATTTTGGTCTTCTATCTTAGATTTGTCCAATACGGTTACTTCCTACGTTATTTGTCGTATCTTTGTTCACTAGAGATTTGACTAGTATATGTAGGCATAGATGACATCAGGAATTACCCAATGAAGTGTGAGCGCATAAGTTGGTCTCGTGTGTTTAGCTGCACAAGGTGCACATGTGTTGTGTACCGGATTGACTTAGCGTGTCCCAGCTTGTCTGGACATTCATGTGTATCCGTGTCATGGGTTTCTTTGGACCCGGTCTCCAGGTCTTGAATTCATGCGTTTGTGTAGTGCGAAATTGTTGGGTCCATCTTGGTGTTCCCCGTCTTGCAGGGGGTGCAACGAAAAACAAGCCGCCGCTTGAGAAGCAGCAGTCCATCTCGTCATCGCCATCACAGTAGCGAGGGGATGCCACCGACAGAAAATTCGGGCTCAAGTTCAAGAAAAAGGAGGGCAGAAGGAAAAGTATAATTGTGCTAACTTTGGATGATATCTTTTCATACAAATATCTAAGAAAATACGTCTAGTAAAATAATAAAAATAACTTTCCCCTCCGTACCAAAAATTTAAAATGTTTTAGATATTTTGGACCAGATACAGACTAAAATGAGTTAGTCTACACCAAAACGTGTATATATACATTAGTTTTAGGAAAAAGATAAAACATCTTATGCTTCGGAACAAGGGTAGTATCTTATAAGGAGGAAGCCTTCCTTTGGGAAGATCAGGAATGAAAAGTAAAATGAAAGCACTCTGTGCTCACGATCTTAACTCTGCAATCAGGGACTGAACGTGAATGTTGCACACCTGCACTGCTGCTACGGTACTGCAGCGCTAACGACGTTTCCTGCCGTAATAGGGATAAAAACCGAAGACCGAAAAGACCGAGACCGAAACCGAAATGACCGAGACCGAAAAAATCGTTAAAAGTTTGGGTAGCAAATTAGAAAAGACCGAAATTAGATCAGAAATTCGGTCATCACTTATAAATAACCCGAATAGACCGAAAGACCGATTTTATTTTATTTTGAGTGAATTGCGTACGGAAGCGGCCGGATTTGTGTGCCAGCCCAGCTTATGTGTACATCTAGTCTATAGGCCAACTACTAAACCAAGTATACCATCTAGTCTCTAGGCTCAACAACTGAGTATCCCAGCCCAGCGTACTGTAAATTCTCCCGTGCGCGAGAGACTAGTCGATCGCTTCTCACTTTCCCAGTCCCGGACGCTGATTCCACTTCTTGCGCCCTATATTTTGGTCTATTTGGTCATGACCGAAGACCGGACCGAATAGACCGAAGACCGAAGAACAGAAAACCGAAAAGACCAAATTTATTACGGGTATCATTTCTGGATGACCGAAATTGTTAAAGACCGGAAAGACCGAACCGAACTAACCGAAAAGACCGAACGCCCACCCTAGGGATGCACCACCTTGAGCCGCGAGTGGAGCTGTTGCTATGCGCCTCTGTGGTGGGGGAATCAGGGGACGGGCGGACCGGCGGCAGCTGAACGACGGGACTCAAACAACCAGCGGGTTGTGCGGCTGAGCGCTTGTGCCCCCCTCCAACACTTAGCCACACAACCCGCCGGTGAGTTGAGCGGAGAAGTGTTCCTTCTCCTCCTCGCCTCGACTTAAACGCGCCGTGCTCGGCTCTCTGGGAAGTAGATCAGGACAAGGATAGCTCGACGGTGACTTCCAAATACTCGCTCCGATTAAACATAAGCGCCACAGTTTCAAATTATGCTTATTTCAAAATTACGACATTTATTATGTATCGCAGGGAGTAACAAAAATCTAGCCCGTTGGAAGACCAACATCTTCTTTTGGCCCAGGTTGTGAAGGCTGCTCGTGGGAGTGCTCTCGAGAGCACGCGTTTTCAAGATTTTTTTTCAAGTGTAACACAAGGAAATGACACTATACGACATGCATGCACATGTATATAGTGATACTGGGACGCGCTATTTGACTCACAGGTAGTAGAATAGTTATTCTACACCCACCATGTATCTTCACAGCCGTTATGATTTTTACATCACGTAATTTTTATCTTAAGTCGGAAGTCAAGAAGAACGTAGAAAATATATACATGACATACACTTTTTATTCACGTGACAATACAAAAATATGACTAAAATATATATTGATGTTGTTCTTTTTACGATATTCATGTTAATATGACTCATATTTTGCATTTTTGTGCTGATATATTTTGTTATGGTTGAACATGAACTGAATATTTACATACATAGCATAACCTCATAAAGTGTAAAATAAGTTTGTCTACACCCTGAGTGCTGAATAGGGTGTCTATATGTATAGCATATAAATTAAAGTGTTTTGGCAGAAATTATTGGGTATACCCTAGCTCCGCGCTGCACTTTGCAATACTAGTCATATGTTGGCTAAGTGTATCATTCCGGGTCGGAGAACCACTAATATTCTTTCTTCTGTCAACAAACTAAGGACATTCGTCATCAACAATGATGAATAAAGCTCTAGTAACGTCTGACCTACCTCATGATCAAGTTCATAACTAAAAGATTCTTATCTCCTGACGACGTACCAGATGACATGTGACTTCATGCCTCTGCCTACCACTCAAGTTCTCTATAAAAGGAGCAAGTTAAGGCTTCCTCATGCAAAAGATGAATTACGTATCCCCTATTTTACTCTAATACAATCTCTGTTTTTTTTTGTGTGTCTGCATACTAAGTAGCTGAATATTATGCCTTTGGGCATGGAAGGCACCAGGAACTAAAGATGGACTATCGGCATTACAACATGCACTTTAAGGTCGGTCATGTCGATGTACATCTCCCTCTTCTTCTGTTGTCTCGGGTATTATTTTGCTGCCTCGTCGCGACACTGAACACCAATGAATCCAACTCCTGCCGCCCCACATACTAGAGTCTCAGCCTCTCAAGTGGAATGAGCAGCAGGTTGTCCTCTTGCTTGGCTTGGATGGAATTGACGAGATTCGGACAGGAAAGATCGCTCCAGGGTATTATGGAAACATAGCATGAAGACAATGTGCGGTGCCGTAGGCCTGACTGAACCTTGCTTAGCTAGTCGTTTTCCCAAGTCTAGAAAACCCCTGATTAGCTTGTTTTAGCCCTGCACGCTGAAGGATAGATATACTGTAATTCAGAAGTAATATTTAAATCTTTTTAAAATTTTATTGTATACTTGAAACTTACATTTTTTAAATTAAAGATATAATGTAATTCAGAAGTAAAGACATTTGCATTCAATGATAATTAATGAGTATTTTTAGGCATACATGTCAATTCGGAAAATATAATGTAGTACTTTTGTACAGACATTTAAAGCTATAAGATATTAGTCCTAATCAAAACATAAGTACACAATACTCAAGAACGTATAATGTTATTTATACTATATTTGATATTTGCATGATTTATATTTTATGTCCAAGTTATATTTGATTCGCTTTCATTTTCGTGATTTTCATGACGATAAAAAACACTATCGATAAAATACCAATTCTATAATGTAACCCCTCCTTTCCAAAATGCAATCCTCAAGATGCAACTTCACATATATTTTATATGTATATTTTAGAATAATAATATCTTTTGAAACTAATTTTATGGCCAATCTAATGGTTTAACTTTTTCCATGCAAATCAGAATGGCTCAGTTTTGAACTTAAAGTTATCAAACATGGATGAGTTCAATCGCACACTCCTATGATGCCATTAAATATAAACATGGATAGTAATAATAATAACAAAGTAAGAAATCTCAATTCATTAAAAACATATGTACCATTCTACTTCATATAATTGTTCGAATTAGACGTAGAAGGAGAATATGATAGTTTGAATCAAGTTGTCCGCCCATGTTTGCCAAACACTGAGTTACTATCGATGCAGTTTAATATTATTTTTAACCTGGCGCTACTTAACACCAAATTATCCAACAAGCTAGCGGTCGTTATGAATTTAGCGCTATAAAATACATTATAATCATGTACAAAACAACCTGTATAGTTAATGATATGGTATTTTTCCATATGTTCTTTGGCACATATATTGTAAAATTTATGGTAACTACAGGATAGGTTCAGATGTCGTGATAAATAAATCTCTAATAGCGTCTGGCCGGCCTATCTCAGGACCAAATTCATAACCAAGAGATTATTATCCCATGACCTAACAGATGACATGTGACTTCACGCCTCCACCTAACACTCAAGTGCTCTATAAAGGAGCAAGGCTTCCTCAAGCAAAAGATGACTTACTTAATCCCATTTTTCTCCAATCCGATATCAATGTGTGTATTCTTGTTGTTGTTGTTGTGTGTCTACATACTAAGAAACTGAATTTATTTAGTTGGGCATGGAAGGCACCAGGAACTAAAGATGGATTACCGACATTAAGACATGCACATCATGGTTGGTGTTGACGATGTGCCTCTCCCTCTTCCTCCATCGTCTCACGTGTTCCTTCTCGGTACCATCGCTTCACCGAACAAGAAGAAATCATCCTCCGGCCGCCCTACATGCCACACTCTCACAATGTGTCAATGAATGAGCAATCTGGTATCCGGTTGCTTGGCTTGGATGGAATTGACGAAATTCGGACTCAAAAGATTGGTGGAAGTGAGTAAGGAAAGGTACAGTGGGCCTCATTGACCTTGGTCAGCTCGTCGTTTTCGCAAGACCGAAAGCCCCATATTAGCTTGTTTTAGCCCTGCACGCTGCAGATTTAATAAACCCAGAAATGCCGGGAAAATTTTCGTAAAGTATTTTGTGGCAACAGATTCCAAGACATCAGATGCCAATATGTGACCAAAAGACCGGATAACGCTAGTTGTAATGGAGTCGCGACTTGTTGGTTCGCTCGTGATGGTCAGTCTCATTTCTTCCATGCATGTTATGTTCGTACGCGTCGAATTTAGGGGTGCTTCATTTTATCCGTTGGTTTTTCGTTACTGCTCTAGGGAATTCAAGGCAATCAGGATCCCTTTCTCTGCTCTCCAGTGGTTGCTCTAGCCTAAGGGGAATTTGTTCTCTACTTTTTGCCAAGTGATGCTTACCAATAATGCTTACCGCACGTGAGGGTTATTTTTACGCCACATGGTTGGCAGGCTGGCAGCGTGATCTCCAAATTGGCCCCCTAATTTTTAGGCGTTCTACGAGCTCTCTATGATCCTTGTAATTGTCGATTTGTTATTTTTTTCCCTTTTCCGGGATCGTTTCTTTGTGGGTTCTTATTATGCAGCCTTGTGATGATATGAGTAATAAACTTCCCTTTATCGAAAGAATGTAGTCGCATCTACAATATTTAAAGTGGAATATTCACGTATGTGTTTTTGGATACGTGTTGTTGTCTTTTTTTTTTGAAACGGGGGATACACGTTGTTGTCCAATGAGAAGCTCACGTTGAGGTGATATTTCTTATGTAGAGTAAACTAGTAATTGTATTGTTAAATGTCCTCCTTATCATAAGTGGTACTTTACGTGTATTATATGTCCTTAAATGCTGAAATTATAGAAGTCGCAGTTTCCTATTTAAGATAGATAATAGTTCACCATGGATAAAGCTCTCACCTACACAAGGACCAAGTTCATAATCAAGGATTTTTATCTATCCACCTACCAATGGAAAAATAACTTCATGCCAGCGCCTATCACCCAAGTCTTCATAAAGATCAATGATTTCCCTTATTTCACTCTTCATATCTTAGAATCGCCAATCCCATTGCATGCATCATTTATGTGTCTTTGCACACTATGGATTGGAGTTAGATTTAATTTGAGCATAGAAGGGAACCGGGAATTACCGATGGATCTCTGTGAACAGTCGCAGTGCATGCATCTCCCTTCTACTATGTCGCCTCAGATGATCTTCCTCCTGATCCATCCTTTGACGACCAGAACACCCGAGAGCATCATCGTAACTATATGGTGAAGATATAATCCTCGCAGAGGGCAAAAAGATCGAATTACAAACGAGACGGTTCACTAGCTCGGCCCGCCGGGAGGCATCAGCTGGTGGTGACCATGACAGGCCACTGATCCACACCGCAAATAGTCGACGTCATTGTAAGGACCAAAACGCACCTTGGAGCGTTCCCCTCTCCCGTCTACAGTACCAGAGGGGCGATCTTTGGATTCTACAGCTCGCGCCACCGCCTCGCCGTAGATCCGCTCGATTCCTCGGCCTCCGGCGCCGCTCCGGCGGCGGGAGGTCGGGGAATCGGCGGATCCGTGTACATAGGTTAGTAGGTGTGAGTTGTGTTGCTGCCGGCGTCGCCATGGAGGAGGCGGCGGCTCCGGTGGTTCTTTTGCAGGTGGAGGCCTTCTTCCGCGGCGTCGACGTTCCTCGGAGCTCCGGCGTCGTTCCTCCGCTGCTCCTGTGCTCGCGGCTCTGCGGACCTGCGGTGTACAGGCTCCCCTTCGCCGGATGCCGCGGGACGGCGGTTTCGGCGTCGACGACTACTATACAGGTGGCTGGCGAAGACCGGTTCGACGACGGCGACGTCTACAGGTGTAGGTCCTCCGGGGCCGACGATCGGCGACTTCCCGCACGTTCGGGGGTGCTCTCGATCCAAGGTTTGGAGAGCAAGAGCGGCGGCGCGCCACCGACGGCGCCGTGGATGAAGACGGAGTCGATTTACGGGAGGGTTTGGACTGTAATTTCAATCTTTTCGAGGACCTTTCTGTAATTGCTGGTTTTCAATCAGCCCCTTGTATTCGCAAAAAAAAAAATCTATGATCGTCCTCAAATGACACGTCGTGTACCTAGTTGCCGGTGGAGTTGTTGCTTGTTCGTTAGATCCTTGGAGGAGCACTGAAACCCATCAGGGTCCGTTTCTGCTCTATCAGTGGTGGCTCTAGCATCTAGGCCTCGGGTCTAGAGGGTTTTGTTGTTCTGATTGATGCCTGGTGCAAATCACGACGAGAATAGCACCGTGGTATAAATTTGAAAAGTACAAAACGAGAGAAGACACCACAACCATTTTTCTTTTACCAGGGGAATCAATTACTATTTTTCTCTACTTTTTATATTGGAGAATCTATTCAGTTCTTTCAGAGAATCTATCATTGTTTCTGACCTCAGATAGGCAAACTATCGTACTGTTTAATTTTGATGCTAAAAATGTGCAGAATAAAATAACTTAATCAAAATCGTTGCAGCATCACAATATCAGGTTCCGTTTAACCCCGTTACTATGCTTTGCTAAATGCACTACAGAGAATTCTGGGTGAAAAAATTATACTGGATACGCAGTTGTGACAACAAGTTTGCAATATTTTTCTTTCAATACAAAGTACACGACAAGCGTACACAACGAAAGAGAAACTAAACTAAAGCCTGTGAATTATCCCCTTCCAAATGTAGCCCCTTGTACGCAATTAATCCTTCAAACAGAAATGTAACCCTTCAAATGAGTTTGCCCCTCCCTCAGCCAATAGCAACATAGATTATTTCCGTATTCGTCATCAGAAAACTTGTCCAAAGGGACCTCAGTTTGTTTAGCCACCTCCGAATCATATGCCGTAAGTAAAACATTGGTTAGTTCTGTAGGTAACGGTGTTGCACTCCCCAACCAAAAAATGTTAACTATATTGCACTGATACACAAAAAATGCTAGATCAAGAGGTTTATACCGAGTGAAGATTTCTTGCTCACGAGCACCAATGCTCACTCTATTTGAAAAAGAATTTAAAAAGTTCAGAAAAATCTGAAAAAAAAATGTGACAACTGCGGTTGGTTGGTGCAGCGGTGGATCTCGAGCACGGTGAAACATGCCGGATGGGTTTTTCTCAACTGTGAAATGGACAAGTGAGTGGAATTTTGTGCCGTTATTCATTAATTTTGTTCAATTTGGAACTCAATTTTGTTTTATTGTTATGTAGAAAAGTTGCATGTCTTGGTATTGGGAAGAAGAATACATTGATGTACTGATCGGCCGAAATACACTAAATGTCGGTGCACTAGTTGATACGCATGAGTGTACGGATGACACAATCTCTAAGATTGAGGATGAAGAGAAGGCGATATAAAAGTTAGAGAAGTCAACGGAGAACGGCAACAATGTGGCCAATGAATATAAGGAGATGGAGAAAGTATTGATCGTACTTGTAAGAGCAATCAAAGAAGTTGTGTTCCGCTTGAAAATTTTCTTATATTTTTCTTTGGATCAATTCTATTAAGAATTGGTGAATATGTGACCAAGATGTCGCTTAATGAATTACTAGTAGCGAAGCTTAACTCCATATTCCAAAAAATGTGTGCATTTGTGTTATAAACAAATTTGGGAGTTAAAGTTTCAGGGGTTCGGTTAGAAACAACACTTTTCTAGATGAACAAATACACTATTCTAACGAATAAGTAGGCATACAGGGGACACAATTTTGAGAGAGCGGTTAGAAATGCCCTTAGTTGCCCCAATCAGTGCTACGATGACTACAATCCCCTCTTCAACTGGTGATTGTAATGTACAGCTATTTATCCCTCAAGTATCCGATATATCCAGCAGCACTTATTGTCTTACGCCTTGTGGAAAATCATCATTTTTGAAAGTTGTTAACTTCGACAAAGAAGACAAGATATGTTCTAACTGCACTCTACTACAGGTATAGGGTCAGATTCATATACAAAAGAGCAGGGTTGCGCAATGGGCTTTTCTTTTCGTGAACTTGTAATAATTATTAAACAACATGCTGGCTAGGTATATCATGTTAATACAGAGTAGTACATAGGTCGAAAGCACATTAAAATACCTTCTTCTTGCAAGGCTAAGAAAATTCATCGTTTATCTAAATGATGAAAAAAGCTTTTATAGCCTCTGACCTTCCCAAGGACAAGTTCATAACCAAGAGATTATTATCTATTGACCTACCAGAGGATATGTGTGACTTCAGTTCACTTCCTATCCCCCAAGTCTTCTATAATTAGCGAGGCTTCCATAAGCAAAAACTAGTTAGATTATTCCTCATTTTGCTACAATCCCGCCGTGTGTTGTTAATATCTACATACTAGGAATTTTAATTTCATATCACTTGGCATAGAAGGCACCAGGAATCACGGACGGGCTGGAGAAATTACCATATGAACTTTGAAGCTAATAGCATCGCTAGTGTCTCTCGCTTTTCAAACCATGAGTTTGTGCCATACGAGCCATCCTATACGCACACTCTAATAAGGCCTCTAGTAACCAGCTAGGCTGAATTTTCATGCTTGGTTAGGATGGAATAGGAATCTACAAGATATTAGACGGCTCACCAGACTAGGATGAAGACGGAGAGAATTTTGTAGGCCTGAGCCCCTACTCCGCTGGATAGTGAGGATGAGAGTGCTTTTGTGTTTTTTTTTTTAGCCCCGTAAAAAACATTTCCTTCTGTGACCACAAACGAGCCTAGAATATCAGATGTCATTGTGCCACCAGAAGACTTGACAACATCTAGCTAGTTGTGTATGGTTATCAGTTAATCACAAACGGTGCATGTGGTAATCAGTTAATCACCGCAAAAATTCTTCTAAATACAAGGCTAAGAAATATCGTACTTTTGTTAAAATTGGGCCCATTAGTGGGCAGCCCAATAGCAATTTCAGAAATCTCAAAAGCCCACATTTATGGCAGCACACATGGGAGTGGAGTGGGAGCTAAAGTTTAGTCTCACATTGCTAGTTGGAGGAGACAAACACCACCTTATAAGGTGGAGTGTTGTGACACTTGGTAAGCTTGTGAGAACAAGAGGCTCTCTCGTGCGCACTCCTCCTCCTCCGCCGCTCGCACGCACCGCACCGCACCGCCTGCCCGTCTCGTCACGACGCGCCGCGGGTTGCGGGAATCTCGCCGAGCCGAGCTTTATTACCTAAAACGTGCGCGACGTGGACTTGGCCCACGTTGTACCCGTTAGGGTTTTCCCGAGCCGCACTATATAAAGTCGTGCACTGCGTGCGCTGTAAAGACACTGAACCAATCTAGGTTTTGCCAATTTCGTGCCTTGCGCCGCCACCGTAGTCTACTCCATCCCGTGCGCCGGCGTGCACCGGCGAACGGGACAGCAGGTCTCCGGAACCGCTCGTCCTTGTGATCCTGTACGGGAGAGGGCGAATAAGGTTTTTGGGAAGAGTTCTTCATCACGGCTCGACTTCCTGGACGATCTCCGGGTCCGCGGGCGAGTTGTCTCCAACGTCGTCTTCTTCGAGCTGCTACTGTCGCCGCTCAAGCTGCTGCCGTCGCTGCTCCAACGACTACTTCATCTACAATCGTTCGGTACGTTCGTAACGTTTCGATGGCTGTGTTTGTAGATGTCTGGCTGCTGTTCATGTTAATTAATACGTCTAGTATTTTCGAGTTTAACATGTTAGTAGCTGTTGCGATCATGTTTACTATTCTGAAATTAATCATGGAAATTATGCCTAATAATCCAACAACTTTATCTAAATGATGAATAAAGCTTTTATAGCCTCTGGCCTTCTTAAAGATCTATTGACCTACTAGCGGATATGTGACTTCAGTTCACTACCTATCCACCAAGTCTTCTATAAGAAGCAAGGCTTCCATAAGCAAAAGCTAGTTAGATTATTCCTCATTTTGACTACAACCCCACCGTGTGTGTTGTTATTATCTACATACTAGGAATTTTAATTTCATATCACTTGGCATAGAAGGCACCAGGAACTATCGATGGGTCAGAGAAATTACCATATGAACATACAGGTTGATATTCGTGAACTTCTATCACTTGGCATAGAAGGCACAATGGGCTTTTCTTTTCGTGAACTTCTATACTCCCTCTAGTCAAGTGTCGTGAAAAACAACCTAAACATATACAACTCCTAACCTAACTAGCGACACTTAATTAGGATCGGAGGGAGTAATTATTAAACAACACGCTGGCTAGGTGTATCATGTTAATACAGAGTAGTACATAGGTCGAAAGCACATTAAAATACTTTCTTCTTGCAAGGCTATGAAAAATCATCGTTTATATCTAAACTAGCAAACATGCCCGTGCGTTGCCACGGGCGTAAAAATTTCGATATAATATTACTCTCTAAAAATTAACAAAATAGATCAACATGTCGAAAAGGTGGAAGCGGGCCTCTAAGCCCGTCCTGAGGTACTTGCATACGAGCTCCACATCCCAGGGTTGGCCGTTGTTCATCCACCGTGCCTGTCTCCCAAGACGCCGCGTCGTTGATCATGGTCTTCACCCCACCGGGTTGCGTGCACACGCCGTCAGTGTGAAGGTTCTTTCCCTTTTAATCCATAAAGAGGGACGACGATATTTGTGCGAAAATCATGAGCATGCAGAATAAATATTCATTTTGTAGTTTTGTTTCATAGGTTTCATGAAAGCATGTTGATTGAACTATACATGTTAGTCCTGCTGGAAAGCACATCAACAAGTACAAAACAGTAGTAATTTTCCAAAATGTATAGTGGAGTTGAATCGACTCTGACCTGATTCATTCGAGTGAGTATATTACTATCTTAAAACAAATGATAATTAAGATATCACATGGTATCAGTTTAACACGCACATGGCACACACACCGTATGCATTACCAAAGGTCGAAACAAAGAAGAATTACGACCATGGACTTAATTTCATTCATTAACTTCCAGGTGTATGAGTACGCAGCAAATCTTAGGAATGTCCAACCTGCTGTACTCATAAGTCATCACCGGCAGTACCAATGTACCATACGAGAAAAGGAGCACTCTGCCGCAAGGCTATGAAAAATCATCGTTTATATCTAAATGATGAAAAAAGCTTTTATAGCCTCTGACCTTCCCAAGGACAAGTTCATAACCAAGAGATTATATCGACCTACCCGAGGATATGTGACTTCAGTTCACTGCCTATCCACCACGTTTTCTATAAGTAGCAAGGCTTCCATAAGCAAAAGCTAGTTAGATTATTCCTCATTTTACTACAATCCCACCGTGTGTTCCTAATATCTACATACTAGGAATTATAATTTCATATCACTTGGCATAGAAGGCACCAGGAACTAACGACGGGTCAGAGAAATTACCATACGAACATACAGGTTGATGTCGCCGCTAGTGTCTCTCGCTTTTCTAACTATGAAGGCGTTCCAGTCCAGCCATCCTATACGCGCACACTAATGCGGTCTCTTGTTACCAGCAAGGCTGACTTCTCTTTCTTGGTTAGGATGGAATAGAATTCTAGAAGATATTGGACAAGTCACTAAACTAGGACGAGGATGGAGAGAATTTTGTATGCCTGAGCCCCTACTCTGCTCGATAGTGAGGATGAGAGTGCTTTTCTGTACGCATGAGAGAAAAATGAGAAAACATTTCCTTTTGTGACCACAAACGAGCCTAGAATATCATATGTCATTGTGCAACCAGAAGACTTACAACCTCTAGCTAGTTGTGTATGGTAACCCCGCAAAAAAAAGTGTATGGTAACCAGTTAATCACAAACGAGATGAGACGGTGCATAAGCTGCGCACCGCCAATAATCATCGCCATTATCAACAATGTCTCAAATCAACGTGTATGTGTGTCGATGCGAACGTCCATCGCTAGCTAGAGGATACTAGTTCTTGTGACTTGTTTGCATGCTCGCTATTGCCCATATCTTTCGCGTCAAAGGAGAAGTAAATTCCTTGATGATCGTAGAGATATCGGTCCATTTGTTAAGCATAATTCAACTGTCTAATTCAGCAGAGAAAAACAGTGTATAAATATAATGCATCCATAATCGACCGCTAACAACCCACCACTAGCCAACTCGTGACTACCAACACAAACTCTATGAAAGAAAACCATGTACAAATGCCCGGCCGCAAGCATCATTTAGAATTCATGGTGCTTCATTCGGTCGGCATTGGTGCTTTGGAGTTGGGAGGAGCAATCAAGTGCATCAGGGTCTGTTTCTCCTCACCGAGATTGCTCATTCCACGTAAATGTAAATCGCTTTGGTTTTGGTTTCTTTTAACTAGTGCTGCCATTACACTTCCCATGCCACTGCCATCATATAACATTTTGTCTGCTTCACCTCCCACACCATCCTTTGTATTTCTGTCGCCTCCACCCATCACTACCGTCTCCGGCACATGCGACTCTCCCCAGCCAAATTCGTCTTTAATCTATCTTTGTTTCCAACCTCAAATAAACATATCATCACAGTATTTTACTTTGGTGCTGAAACGGCTTGGAATCAAATACTACTCCCGCTTTCCCATAATATAAGATGCGATTACGACCAATACAGGTTGTACATTGGTTGTAATCAATCGAGATCGTTGTAGCATCACAACATCAGGCTTGGTTTAACCCTCTAAGTTTGTTTGCTTAATGCACTACAGAGAACTATGGGCCAATTTAAAGAAATTTGATTGTGACAGCAATGTATACAAAACACGCGTGCACGGCCGAAGAGAAACAAAGCTACTGCATCCATAAGGATTGTTGTGCTCTTTCTGATGCAATAGAACTAGAAAATTCTTCCTCACAAAAAAAAGAAATAGAAAATTATGGGGAAACAAAATTATACTCAAGTACTCAGTAAGCAGCTGTAACAACAAGTTTGTATGCAATGTATACACGTACACAACCAATGACTCGCCTCCGCCATGTTGCGTTGAAATGTTTAGGTGTCGGCCTTGGTTGCTTGGGCGATTTGGTCGTCGATTCGTGTGGGGCGCAGCCTCGAGCCCAGCGTGGTGCATCTTTTTGTTGTATCGGTTTTCGGCCAATTTCCCTTATAAATTGGCCAACTCTTTTCTTGTATTTCAATGGAAAGGGCATGGCTTATGCCTTGTTTCTAAGAAAGATCAGGGCTGCGCAGTTGGCTGTTCTTTTCATGAAGTAATGTTGGGTACTGAGTAGTACATAGGTTGAAAGCTCATTAAAATTCTTTCTTCTAAATAAGAGGCTAAGAAAATTCATCGTTTATCTAAATGATGAATAAAACTTTTATAGCCCATAGACCTTTCCAAGGACAAGTTCGTAACAAAGAGATTCTTATCTATTGACCTAACAGAGAATATGTGAATTCAGTTCACTGCCTATCCGCCAAGTCTTCTATAAGTTGCGAGGCTTCCATATGCAAAAGCGGAATAGATTATTCTTCATTTTACTACAATACCACTATGTGTTGTTATTCTCTACATAATAGGAATTTTAATTTCATATCAGTGGGCATAGAAGGCACCAGGAATTAACAATGGGTCAGCAAAATTACCATATGAACAAAATGGTTGGTATCGCTAGTGCCTCTCCCTTTCCTAACTACGAAGAAGTGTTGCTGCAGCCATCATATACGACACACTCTAATGCGATCTCTAGTAACCAGCTAGGTTGAACTTTCCTGACTGGTTGGGATCGAATAGGAATCTAGAAGAGATTGCTTGGCTTGTTCAGTCTGGAAATGGCTCTTCATCGGTGTCAGCTCCCCATTGTTATAAAATCAGACTGCTCCCAGCTTGTAACAGCAGTGAAGTCGGAATGAAAGATAGATCGCCACTACTTCATCTGGTTTCGGGGATCAAACTATTAGCTTCCCAAGCTAGAGAGTGCGTCTTTGTAAAAGTGGAACGTTGTCAGGTTCGGGTTAGCCACTAGTACCTAGCAAATCTTGTTAGAGTAGAGCATCAAAATGTAACTTGGTTAGCTTCAGGATCCGAAGAATTACTACGGTGGATGGATCTTGAACGCTGTGTAACCCTTCTGTCTAATAAATTTCCTATTTCAACCACACAAAAGAACGAAAATGGAGGGGAATTTTGTAGGCCCGAGACCCTGCTCCGCTCGGTAGTGAGGATGACCTTTTGGTCCCTGCCTCCCTAAATTTGAGAGAGAAATTTGAGAAAAAATCGCCTTTTGTGACCCAAATGAGTCTAGAATATCAGATGCCGTTATGCCACCAGAAGACTTGACAACATCTAGCTAGTTGTGTACGGTAATCACAAACGAGAAGAGACGGTTCACACGCTTGCTAGTGCCCATATTTTTTTGAGGGAAAGGAGAAGTAAGACTGTAGAGAATCCTTGAGAATCATTAAGACGTCGGTCCATTAGTTAAGCATAACAGAATTATCTCATTCAGCAAAGAATTTCTGTAGTTTGTGGTAGCCACGTTGACTTGTGTCATGTGGTAGGTTGTTAGCAGCTGATCACACAGCCAAAGAAATAAAACTTCTGCATCCATATGGATTCTTGTGCTCTCTCTGATGCAATAGAAGTAGAAAATTCTGGGTGAAAAAAAATTGTACTCAGTAAGCAGCTGTAACAAGTTTGTATACATGACACGCGTACAAAACCAAAGAGAATCAAAACTACGGCCTTCGCATGAATTCTTGTGGTCTCTGATGCTATAAAACTTAGTAACAGAAAACCTCATCAGTGACACCCTTCTGCTTCCAAGAAACATCAACCACCTTCCATTTCCCCCCTTCAAATGTAGCCCCTCCACCAGCCAGCAGTGCAATAGATTATGTTTCCTATTCGTCATCAGAGAAGTTGTCCAAAGGGACCTCGGCTTGCTTAGCCACATCAGAATCCTGCACCATGAACAAGACATCAGTTGCTTCTACTGGTACCCTGTGTTGCAATGACACTGAAATGATGGTAAACCACGAGGTTTCTACCTGTGCTTTGTCCCAGTCCTTCAATTTGGAACCAAGCATGTATGTGTCACGTAGAGGTGCCCACCCTGGCTCATCTTCATCTTTGCCAACAGGCTAATAAGCAGATCAATTATCAGAAACAGCATGCACAGAAGTCCACGAGTTAAGTTTCAGGCATATTTGCGACATTGGAGTATAGAACAACCAGTGAACTAGCAACTTAGTTGGCTAATGTAGAGACCACCAGTTCAGCTAGTTTGCTACACCAACCAGTGAACTAGCAACTTAGTTGGCTCAACTAAGGATCCAGCTTCTACGCCTACTATTAGGATCCCCTCTTCACCTGGTGATTATGCGATGATGCTATTTATCCCTTTATCCCTGAATTATTTATCCTGGAGCTCTTACTGTCTTAAGGATCATGGCACATAATGTGTTCAAACTGCACTCTACTACAGGCTAAGATTCATATGCAAAAGAGCAGGGTTGCGCAATGGCCCTTTGCTTTATTGTTTCATGTCAAGTTGCACTATGGCAGTTTTCTCCATCTATTAGCTTATATCTTTCGTTATGCATATTATTCATTACTTTCTGTAAACTAATTTCAAAATTGACTTCTGTGTGAAGTTTAGCGTGAGTGCTTGATACACTATTTTGCAACAATGGCCTGCACCATCCACCAACTTGAATCGGAAGACACAATATTAATACTTAGTACCATAAGCGCATAAATTTTGAACGGAAAGATGTTTAGTAAAGAAAGAATTAGGTATAACTACCTTAGAGAACTTGGAAGATGCCTGGCCTTTTTGTCCTTGGCTAGATGGTACAGAGTGTGTTCCTTCTTTTGCCAAAGCTGCTAGGATGAAGAGGAAACTGATCAGCCCATTTGGATACAGCATACAAATGCTTATGTATATCAATACCAGATGAAGAAAATAATCATGTTGTGCGCAATTAAATGTCAATATGATGGTGGGCTGCAATGAAGACTCTAGCATGTAACATCTCAAGCTGTTTTCAGTTCTGCTTATAAGTTCCAAGTTTGTGTGCACAATTCATGCAAATGTGCCTCGACTGTTCAGTCAAAGATCAAGTTGCCAAATTCAAATACCAATCCTTGTTCATTCAGTGGCCGAATGATGTGATGTGGAGTTGTGTGATAGTGTTGTGTTTATAGAGTAGATAGTAGAGTTCATATAATTCTTTTCAAACTTTTTAAAACAACAATTACATATACAATACTTAGAAATAACAAGACCTACATCGCCAATTTATATGTATAGAGTCATAACATGAGTGCAAGCAAAAAAGGAGAAAAAGCCCCACATGATTTAAATGTAAGTTAGAAGTTGTTCTGTTCACTCACCAACAACCATTTCTACAGGAATTTTACAAGTTTAACATAAGGCTAGTCCGGCTCAAAGAGAAACTAAATAGATATAGATAACAGGATTGTTATACTGTCGACTAACTGGCATTTTACACGGTAAAATGTGTTTTAAACTACTGTTCCATCTCTAACAAGAAACCTGCTTTTATCATCCAGTCAATAAATTGTTTGAGCACACCAACTGATGCTTTGATTTTCGAGATAATGATAATAGTAGAACGTTTAGTCATCCACGAATTAGAAGTTCAAAATATAGACGAGAGAGCTAAAGGGATATTAAAAGCATTAGAGGGAGGAAGTTTGTAGCATGAAAAGGAAACAGTCACACCTTTACTTCTTGATGGATTCAAACCTTTTCGAGTCTGTCTCTTGCTCACCTAGAAAGGAAAATCAAATTTTAAGACTTGTTAATTTGCTAGCATGATTTTCCCCAAAGTATATACACAATATAATGCAAAAGACTCCATAGAAAAAAAAATTATACGGGTTACAATCCTGCTAGTCAAACCACCTACACGAGAAGAATTTCTATGGATACATGTCCTCCAAAAATTCTACGGATGTTGCTTGAATCAAATATACCTTAGTAGGTATAGACTTAATGCAGCTTGAACTGAGGAGATTTCTTTGTTGAATTCAAACTGAGTATGCATGTATGAACGAGGTTTCCATGTGATGTCCATTAGACAGAGACGGGAGAGGTATCAATGAACTCTATCCCAAGTCTAAATAAATAACTACAGTTCCATAGCACATATTTCCGAATGCTCAAAACAATTGAAGGAACCACAAATTTGCATTAGAATAGGGTCCATGGAATCTACTGAGAATGGATAATCATATTCATAACATAAAGACAATATGTATGTCTAGCAATTTTAGGTAAGGAGTGTGCTTTACCTCATTGAACAACCTGACAACTGAATCATCAACCGAGTTCATGAAAAGATGTTGGAGGGCAAGGCGTAAGTAAGAGATGTTTGATATTAGATGTATGCAAAATGACATAGTAGAAAACAGAACCATATAGGAAACAGAGCATTACCCCCTTGGGTTGCAACCTTGATGAGCAACTTCTCTTTGTTGTCAATATGATTTGCAGGTATGACATGGCCCTTCTCCATAGCCTACATTTGTCACCAAAACAAGCAGTCATGCCTTGAACACAAACTCATTTTAAGGGCGTGAAGAATTTACAAGCGCGCAAAGGAGGTGTAAAGCATACAATGCGCTTCTCCTTGCGGGCGTCTCCCTTGGACTTGTGCTCGTCCGCCTCCTCGGCCAACTTGGCGGCCACCAATTTCTTGTGCGCCGAAAGAATCGGACCCTAAGAGCAAGAAGAAAAAAACAGTGTCAGCTCCCCCTTTAGCGCAACGCATCATGACAGAAATGTACAGAGGTTGTGAATTAGTGGGGAGTGAGTGACCAACCAATGGGTCGTCGGCGAGCTTCTTGGACATGATCTTGGCGAAGGCGACCCGGAAAGCCCTGCATCCCTGCTCGAACCTGGTGACCACCTTCTCTCCGTCGTCCGACTCCCCGCCGGAGCTGGAGGCCTCGTCCTGCTCCTCCGACGAGGGGGCAGCCTCGTCCTCGTCCACATCGACGGGGGCAGCGGCACCGTCACGTTGCTGCTTCGTTGGCGGTGGCCGTGGCCGCGACCTTCGTGGCTGCTGTTCTTGCGCGACGGCGACGTCGTCCTCGTCGTCGGAGTTGTAGTCGCGGGCGCGCTTCTCGAGCAGCTTGAGGAACTTGGGGCTCGGCTTGCTGCGGCGGCGGCGGGTGGCGTCGTCGGGGCCCTTGCGCTTCTGCTTCTTCTTGTTGGGGTTGCCCCCTCCCTTCCCCTTGTTCTTGCGCTTGTGGGGGTTCGCCGCCGCGGCGGCGGGCGGTGCAGGTTGGTCGGGGGAGGCCGCCATGGATGGTGCTCGCTAGGGTTCGGGTCTGGCCTCTCAGCGGCGGCTTCTCTCTTTGCAAGCCACGCTTGGGCTGGGTGGCTGCTAAACCCTGAGAATCTTTGATGGGCCAAGAACGGGCCAAAAGCCTACATCAGAGCCCGGGTTTTTAAAATAACCCGAATTTTCTTGCTATTGGCGCGACCAGGGCTGGGCATTCGGTTAGACCGAACAGTTCGGTTCGGTTCTTCGGGTTGTAAAGAAATTCGGTTTCCTAGAATTGAGAACCGATCGGTCTTCTTGAAAACAGCTAACCGAGGAATTCGGTCCCTCGGAAATCCGGTTCGGTCTCGGTCTGTGACCGATGTCCTTCACTACAACAAGAAATCGAAGCAGGAAGTTTCATTATGTGCACCTAGTCGCAAATCAAAGATGGAAGGCGCAACTGCACTCCTTATCGCAGGCCGGAGCGGCTGTCTCGCCTGCCAGCTGAGCAAGAATCAGAAGGGAGAAAATGGTGCTAGGATGGAGAAAAGAAGGAGGAGATGGTGGCTGACACCCAGATGGAGAGAGATGGACGAGATGTTATCCAGCGCTGACGGCCGGACCACCGTGGCTGATCGCTGGTTGCTGGCCGCTGCATAGAAAGCAGAGGCGCCTAGGTTAGTGGAGGTTAAGGAACTAGATGCGATCCGTGGAAGCAGACAGTAACTAAAGCCTGTACGTGTTACTAGAAAGGATGGGCTGTACCTTTACCAACGTTAGAAGATAATGGACTGGGCCTTTCTACATCTTTCGGCCAATCACGTATTTATTCGGGTTGTTCGGTCTGTTCGGTCATCAAAGACGTAACACCGAATTACCTGAGATTAATTCGGTTTCTCACAAATCATGACCGAATTGCTAACCAAAATTATCGGTTTCGGTCTATTCGGTTTCGGTCTCGGTCTTTTCGGATACGGTTTTCGGTCATCGGTTTTTATGCCCACCCCTAGTAAGATGTAACATGTCACGCTGGGAGACTGTGAGTTCAGAACCATTGTATTTTCCTTTCAAAAAAAAAAACCTTTCAAAAAGAACCATTGTATTTTGTACAGATACTAGAAGTGAAAAATGATATTTAAACCAACTGTTTGTTGATCATGCTATCTGTTCTACATATTTGCTTCTACTGCCTCCGGTCCGAAAATAGTGTCGTGGATTGTGTTACCGATTTGTGCTTCCTACATTACTTTCCATCGACAAGAATAACGGATCGGAGGGAGTAGTACAACCAAGGAAAAAAATAGCGTGCTATCAAAAATAGCGTGGCCCTCCTCCAGAAGCTATACAAGATATAGCGTGATATAGCGAAGTTACATATAAAATAGCGTGATGAAAAAGTTGTAAGAAATAGCCCAAATATTAAGGATTTCAGCACTAATTTTTTTTTCAAAAACAATACATGCATAACCAGGTAACCATATTCAAATGTCAAGGCCAAATCCATGGCACAAATACAAATATGAGGCTTAAAACCATGAAAAAGTAATAAACTAAAAGATAAATATTTTAAACTTTAATCAGAATCATTGACATCATCTTCAGAATAACTAGAAGAACCACCAGATTGCCCGCCATCATCATCACCTAACGTTATTTCCAGACTTTTTGTTAGCGTAGCTACAACGTTACCACGTTTAGTGTGGTTTCGAGCGTATAAGACGAAAATAGCCCCGTAGCGTCAACTTTAGGCTAAATATAGCGTAGCCTCTCCAAATACGCTATATCGTGCTATTAACCGGGAAATAGCGTGCTATTTTTTTCGTTGAGTACAACAGTTTCGGATTCCATATGATAGAAATCAAAGCTTTTTTGTTTTAAACAAGTAACAGTTCGGAGATAGGACCAAAAGACGAACAGTTTGGGTACAGGTGGTGCGCTGGGCTTATTGGCATAGGCTGAGCTCCACTATCATCACCACTCATCAGCTGAAGTGCTTACCAGCAGTTGATGCCACGAACAACAGCATGATCAAAGTAAGGCCAGGCAGGTAGGCAGAGGATCATGAGCTTGCAATCCATGCATGCAGCAGGATCTAGTTTTCTGCAGCTTCCACAGAAGCGTCGGTCTCTGTCTCTCTGACGCCCAACATTGCAACAGCTCTCTCCACTTCACCAGCCGGCCGGAGCGAGAAAAATAATAATACTAACAAATCAGCATCACCGAAAGCCATTCAAGGTACTGTTTTATTAGAGCGAGACATAAATTATATATTGAACACAGGAACCTTGTGATCTTGTGAGCAAAGTCCATGGATTTGATAGGGGCAAATGGATCTCATCAGAAACAGTGTGCACCTGTTGTAGAAATTTGACTTGAGGGCAATACTATATTTTTACTTGTCTTTCTCGAAAGGGACGCTTTTTGGCTAGAACCATGTCCTTCTAGAATGTCCTGGCGAGAGAGTGGCTATGGAATTATAGCCACTTGCAGCCAATTCTTGTATATATTTAGAGAAAGAGTGAAAGGCACCGGAGGTCACGAAGTTGCGCAGAAAGGAAGGATTGGTCACCAAGTTGCGAAACGTCAATTCTTGGTCACGAAGTTGTGGATTTGACAAACTTTGGTCATTCCGTCACGGCAGGCGTTAAATCGATGACGTGGCAGTCTGTTTTTTTGCAAAAAACCCCTTGAACTTTTGTTTCTTCTGATTTTTAGGTCTTTTTTAGTTTTTTTTTTTTTTTTGCCCAGCCTATCTCGGTGGATTTTGCAGACGGAGAAACAGGAGCAAGAAGAGACAGAGATTGGGGAGGGCCAAGAAACAGAGCCGCTGCCGTTGACGACGGTGGTGCCCGCGAAGACCGTGCACTCCTTGGCCTGGATGTCGGCGTCGGCGGCGGGCACCCTGCTCGACGCGGAGCGTGGAGGAGACGAGGCGGAGGACGCGCATGTCGGCGGGCACCTTATCCCCCACCCGGAGCTGCACGACGTCGGGCACCCACTCGCCGTCGCGGAGCACGGCGGCGTGGTCGGACTGGATCTGGCGCAGCGCCTCGAGAGGCGCGCGCTCCGGCAGATGGTGCTCCTCTGCCGCGTCAAAGGAGGTCGGGCTAGAGACGGTGCGCGACGACGCCGTACTGGCTGGTGTGCGCAGCGCCTCCACGGCGAGCAAAGTGCAGGCGTCGGTGGGACCGGAGCCGCGCCGCCAAGCGTCTCATGCCACTGCGTCGGATGTCGAGGCAGGGGCAGCGGTCGGCGCGGCAAATCGTGGATGCCTGCGAGATGCCTGCGCGGGCGCGGTCGCCGCTCCATCCTGAGCGTCCGGCTTGGCGAGATGTATGCAGAGGAGGAGCGGGAGCTGCTGGTGGAGCTGCGGGCGCCGCTGAGCGCGCAGCACAACCACCACCCGCACTCGCTGTCCGTCAGGTGCAGCTACCGGGACCCGGCGTCGCAGGAGACCGTCTGTGGCGCCGAGCAGCCTATGCTCCTGCCGCCCCTCGACGGCGGTAGCTCCTCGCAGCTCCTCCACGACCTGTTCGTGGCCACCCGCGCCGTGGCCGAGTCGCGGCGGCTGGCAGAGCTGAGCGACTTCTCGCGGCGGCTGGCAAGCTCCTCGCCGCCGCAGAGGAGCGCCTCGCACAGCTCCACGGCAAGTTCCGCCTGCACCCGTGGAGATTAGCGCGGCGGCGCGCGGCCGCGATTAGCGCCGGCCGCTGGTGCCGGCCGTCCGTCCTCGAACTGCCGTCTGTGTGCTGCTGTGCAGCAGGGAGCAGGGTTGCTCCTCCTATCCCCTGACCGCTGTGAGCGCTGGATCGCGGGCACGGCGCCGGTGCGGCCAGTCCCAAGTCCTTTTTTATCTTCAGCGCGCATGTAGATCCTTTTTTTCCTCTTCCCCACGGATTCTTTCTTTTGAAGGAATTGATTATTCTTTATCTGTTCTTCCTCGGTTCGCAATGACACTACTCACTAGCACGAACTGCTCCAGATTTTTTTCTCTGTTTGCACGACCACCATGGCCGACCTCAACTAGCACAAACTGCTCCAGATTTTTTTTTGTAAAGGAATAAAATCAAAGGGACCTAGCAATTGGAAGACACAAAATTTAAAGTTTTTTTTTGCAAAAAACAGACTGCCACGTCACCAAATTAACGTCCGTTTTGACGGAGTGACCAAAGTTTGGCAAATTCACAACTTGGTGATCAAGAATTGACGTTTCGCAACTTGGTGACCAATACTTCCTTTCTGCGCAACTTCGTGACCTCCGGTGCCTTTCACTCTTAGAGAAATTAAGGGAAAGAAAGAGAGAATTCAGTTTCTTTCTTTCAACCAAGCAAAAGAGAACCGACCACGTATGTCCATCCACTCGCGTCCATCATGTTTCGATCACAAATAGGTAGGCCAGGCGATCTTACGCACTTCGCTTCCGAATCCAGATCACTCTGGCTCTCGATCTAAACAAGTTCTTGAACAAGATAAGTCTTTTGGCCTTTTGGGCATGTTGATGCATGTCTCTTAACTGGAAAAGATAGAATCAGTGGTGCTTCTATCCCAGAAACACGAGATTAGGGTTTAGGGTTTATGTCTTGGCTGGTGATATAAATATTTTAGATTCTCTTCACTAAGATAATGGAAGAAACTGTTTACCAAACTATGTAAAAAAATATGAAATAACTGCGCTATCGACCACAAATAATCTACTACACAAAATTAGCCAGTAATTTTACTTTTTTTTTTTTTGAAGGAAACAGTGAGCTTTATTGATAATCAAACACAGTTACATCGTTTATAAGTTTCGGAAATAGAAAATTAGGGGGATCATCGTCCCAAAAACAATCGACAGAATTAATAAAACTATGTCTAGCTAGTTCGTGAGCAGCCTCATTAGCTTCTCGATAACAATGCTGATACAGAATCTTCTGAAAACCTGAAGATAGCATCCTACAGTCATCAAAAATCGCTGAAGAGGACGTAGAAGAGAAACCCCCGTCATTCATAGTCTCAATGACCTGCAGATTATCAGATTGGATAATAAAATTGATGCCTCCAAGATGTTGAGCCAGGCTAAGCCCCTCACGAAGAGCAAAGGCCTCGGCCATGAAAGCGTCCGCAGCGAATCTGATCACTTTGCAACTTGCAGCGATAAACTTCCCAGCTGAATCTCTGGCAACACATCCCAAACTTCCTTGTCCTAGCTCCTCATCATAGGCAGCATCGGTATTAATCATAATCGTTCCTTCAGGGGGATGTTTCCAAGACTCCTTCTTTCTCTCCACAGGTTTTTTACTCGCACGCCAGTAATTTGCAGCTAAAACCCCAATTGACATAGCACTCCGAGCAGGTGTTTGGATAGTCTCTCCATGCGTAAGTTGGCGCCTCTCCCACCAGACATACCATGCAGCTGTCAGTATAATTTCCGGCAGTCCAATGCCCCCCAACGGAGGCCATGGCCCCAGATTCAGTATCATATGCTCTATCACCATTGAACCCGACCTATCCACCTGACATGCTTTGATTATCTCATTTTGCAGTCCCAATTGGTTCCAGACTTGCATCACACGAGGACACTGGAACAACGTGTGCTTCAGGTCTTCACAAGCACCATTACATATCGGGCATTCACTACTTGAGCCAATGTGCTTATTTGCCAAAATTCCCAAGCAAGGAATAAGACCATGAAGAGCGCGCCATCCGAAAATTTTAATTTTTGCCGGAACATTTAAACTCCACAGTTTCTTCCATACTTTACTGCCTTGTGATTGACCACTGATCATCATGTTTGGGTTACGCCGACCAAACTGGTAATCCCATTCAGCATGGTATGCCGATCGGACCGAAAATAACCCATTCTTCGTTTGATTCCAAGCAACAAAATCTTGCATCTCATAAGGGGCCAGAGGGATAGCAAGGATCCTGTTTACGTCAATACTCCAGAAATTTTCACGGATAAGAGCTTCATCCCAGCCACCAGTGACAGGATTAATCAAGTCAGACACTTTGCTCAACAAAATCGAGCCTCTCCTAGTGTAGACCTTCCTAGTTGGGCTAGTAGGGATCCAAGGATCTTCCCAAATATTAATTTGGTCACCGTTTCCAACTCTCCAGATACATCCTCTATTAAAAGCTTGAATTCCATATATCACACTTTGCCAAGTATAAGAGCTACCGCTTTTCAATTTGGCCTTCAATAAATTACCATCCGGGTAATACCTAGCTCTTAAAACCCTTGCGCAAAGCGAATTTGGTTCTTCTAACAATCTCCAGCATTGTTTGGCCAACATAGCCGTGTTGAACGTATGAAGATCACGAAATCCCATACCTCCTCTTTCTTTTGGGATACATAATTTCCACCAAGCTAACCAATGCATCCTTCGGTGATCATCGTCGTCACCCCACCAAAGCTGCGAAATAGCATCAGTAATTCCTTTACAAATTTTCTTCGGAATATTGAATACTGTCATCGCAAACACCGGTATGGCTTGAGCAATCGCCTTAATAAGGATTTCCTTTCCACCCATCGACAACATTTTCTCCTTCCATCCACTAATGAGAGCCTGAATTCTCTCGACAAGATGTTTAAAACAGTCACTTCTATCTACCCCTACCATTGCTGGTAGGCCGAGATATTTATCATTCAGAGACTCAGTCCAAATATCAAGAACTTCACATACCTCCACTCTTTCATCCACCAAAGTATTCGGACTGAAGTAGATGCTGCACTTGGATGCACTGACCATCTGTCCCGAGCTCGAACAGTAGGCATCCAAAATATTTTTCAGCGTGGTTGCATTATTCCTATCCGCTTCCATCAATATCAGCGAATCATCAGCAAATAGCAAATGGGAGACCATTGGGGCTTCCCGACAGACTTTCACACCTTTTAGATCTCCGTTCCCCTCGCATGATTTATCATGCATGATAAAGCTTCTGCACACAAGAGAAATAAATATGGAGAGAGGGATCGCCTTGGCGTATCCCTCTAGTAGGTATGAACTGCTCGGTTTCATTTGAGTTGAAGCGAATTTTGTATCTTACCGATGAGACACATGCCATTATCAATTTAATCCATCCTTGGCAAAAACCGAGTTTAGTCATCATCTTCTCTAAGAAGCACCATTCTACCCTATCATATGCCTTGTGCATATCGAGTTTTACTGCACACAAGCCCTTCTTGCCCCTCTTCTTTTTGATTGTGTGCACACACTCATAAGCAACAAGTATATTATCCGTGATCAATCTCCCGGGCACGAATGCGCTTTGGTTTTGGCCAATTATTTCGGGCAATATTAGCTTTAGTCTATTTGCTAACATTTTCGAGATTACCTTATACACCACATTGCATAGACTAATTGGCCGGTACTGTGTCATCTTCTCAGCATTATCAACCTTTGGTATGAGAACCACAACTGTATCATTCCACCCCTCTGGAATCTTCCTGTTTGTGATTGCTTCCAGAACTTCTTTAGTAAGGTCTTCTCCAAGAAGGTGCCAATATCTCTTATAGAAAACCGCATGGAGGCCATCCGGCCCCGGGGCCTTAAGGTCGCCAATCTGGAACAAAGCTTTCTTGACTTCCTCTTCTGTAAACGTCCTTGTGAGGTCCCGGTTCATCTCATCGGTTACTCTCCTTGGCACCTTGTTCAGAACCCCATCAGACGGTTCTGCTACTTCTGAAGTAAATAAACCTTCGAAGTAGAACTTGATCAAATTACTCATACCCTGCGGGTCTTCCCACTTATTTCCATCATCATCCACAATATATTTGATTGTGTTTTTCTTCCTCCTTGCACTAGCGAAATTGTGGAAGAAATTTGTGTTTCTATCGCCATGCCGCAACCAATTAGCTCGGCCTCTTTGCAGCCAGTGCATCTCCTCCTGTTCTAGCAATAATTCTATTTTCAACAGAATCTCCTTTTGATCAGCATTTGATTCATCAGACATCGGACCCCTCCTGAGTTCTTCTAACTCTCGTTTGAGTTCATCAATCCTCCTCCTAGGCCCCTTCAGCTCTCTACGATCCCAAGCATGTAATTCTGCATGTACTTCTGCAGTTTTTTGGGCTAGCGTTGGAACAAGCCCCCTGGACATTGCTTTGTTCCATGCATTTTGGACTATAAGATCCACAGTTTCTTCTTGTAACCATCGTGCTTCAAACCTCTTCGTTCCAGCAGTCCTCACATGAGTGCCCGATAGGAATTCCGTGTCTACAACCACAGGTCTGTGATCGCTCTTCGTCATCCCACCGTTAAGGACTTTGCAGTTTGGAAAAAGATTATTCCATGCTGCATTAGCTACTGCTCTATCCAGTCTTTCTCGAATTCTTCCCCTCTTCCACGTGAAGGAATCTCCCATGAAACCCAAGTCTTCTAGGCCACAATCTATCAGACAATCCTGGAAAGCTTTCATATACCTTTGAGCTCGGGGAGCACCCCCCTCTTTCTCCCAAGAAAATAGGATTTCATTAAAATCACCTAGGACCAACCACGGAATGTTACCTTGAGAAAAGAGTTCTCTCAGATATTCCCATGATTTGTGTTTATCTTCCCATTTTGGTTCACCATAAAAACCTGTTAGACGCCAGGTCTGACTGCCAACAACCTCCACGTCAATGAAGTTTTTCTCCACCCTTCTCTCTATTATTCTGATTTCTTTCTTCCAGAACAGAATCAGACCTCCACTTCTTCCATTGCTCTCATGGATCAACATCCTATCAAACTTCAGCTTGCGCATCAATTTCTCTGCCTTAGCTTTTGCCAGGTGTGATTCAGACAGAAACATCACATCTGGTTTTGTTTGCCTCTGAATCTCCAGAAGCGCACGAACTGCTGGGGATGTTTTCATCCCACAGCAGTTCCATCCATCGATAATCATTGTTCCGACGAGACGATTAACAGCAGTCTTATAAACAAGACAAACTGCCCACGCTGCACCACAAACAGCCGGCCGGCCGGAGAACTTCCAGCAAACCTAATCAGCAAGGAAAAACACCTCCACACACGATCAATCTGTGCTAACTTTCGCCTGACTAAAAACAACAGAAACCTGCCCGTCTGGGACGCCAGGGAGGGAAACAGACTCCAGCGCCGTTGCCGACGCGGAGGACAGTGAACGCCACACGAACTCGTCGGGGCGGAGCTGAGAACCCTATGTAGGGGATAACGCCAGTGCGGAACGACGCCGCCGGCCGGCGCCGGCAAAACCTAGATCGCCTCCATAATCACGCAAGCTTACCAGTTAGAGTGTGTGTGGTGAGGAAGGAGCTCAGCTGGGACACCACAGATGCCAACCAGAGGAGCAGGGCATCTAGCTCTAGCTGTATGGTGAAGATCGACCGAGTCATGGACGAGACGGTTCACTGGCTCGCCGGCCGGCAGGCCGGTGGTGACGTTGGCGAGCCCACCGCAAATTATCGGCGCCGTCGCCGTCGCCGGAACCACACGCGTACGAACTACGGAGCTGATGGGAACCTCCATCGCTAGCTTAGGTAGATGCCGGTGCGGTGAGGCCGTGGTGTGTTCGCACGCGCTTGATGCCTAGTGCATGTCACTTTCGTTTTGAGAAATTCCTTCAGAAAATGTAGTATATGTGTGCTTGGAAAATAAATAAAGGTGTCTCCTTCGATCCAATTGGAGTTGGAGGAGCATGGCAGGCCATCGGGTTCTGTTGTTTTTGTTCGCATCACATCCATATCAAATATGAATAGTAGGAAAATGGAAATTGTACAAGTATTGCAAAATATATTACTCGAGATTATAGGAATTTTCGATATGCGTAAGGTCTAGAAATATCCTGTAAAAACCACGGCATCAGATAAAATTGAAAGGCTATTTTTTAATATGTAATTTAAAATAATCAGATTTTGTATTATTAATTTTGTATTTGAACATTTTATAATAATAGAATTTTAGATGAAGTCCTAGAATTTCAGATGTTTTTATCCATTGTTATTTTCGGTCTCTCTCTTTCCCTCACCCTCGCTCCCTCCCTCTCTCCCGCCCTCCCTCTATACAAGACTCGAAGCAAAGGAAAAGAAAAAACCCTACTCTCCTGGGATGAAATCGCGATACGCTACACATTGGCGGTTACCAAGTCCTCTCATCCTCTTTATGTTTGTGACGATGGCAGGACACACGGTCGAAATGTGGTGACACACTACCATTTCTCTCGTTCTATATTTCAAAAATCTAAGCAAGGGAGGTGACGCTGAGACACTAGCCTTGCGGGGGGTGCAGGGACGGAGACAGAGGGGGACGAGGGGGGCTAGGCCACCCCCATGCTTCAGATTTTGTGAAGAACACTAGGCATTAGAGCACTTATTTCTTAGTGATGTACTAAAGTCTGCCCCCTCAACAAGTTTGTGACACTTAACCTATCCAGCTAGCCCCCCTCAAGGTAACATGCTGGCTCCGTCCCTGGGGGGGTGGCAGGGTGTTGGACGGCCGTCATCCGGCAAGCTTTGATATTTTGAAAACTCTCCATATATTTGAGTGAACATTTAATTTGCAGCCCAAGCCAATAAGTGGCTGCTTTTAAAGTCCGAATAGAGTAGTAGTTGCGGTGAAAAGGAAGGTGGACCGCCGATTCTTGCACTTGCTTATCATGATAATTCAATAACAATGCTACGGTTCAAAAGGTGAAATTCGAAATATATATATATGGCAAATGTGGAGCCACAACCAACGGAACCACGATGGATCCATGGCTGAATCCACCACTACCACTATCGGCACCATGTAGCCGGAGTGGGGTTGGCTCATATCATGAGACCAGAAAACAAAAGGTAAACCAAAGCCACAGAGCAGAGCACAACACAACACGGGCGCCTGTTCCGCCTCCAAATCCAAGTTGTGTTAGGTATGTCTTGGCTTGTTCCCCTCTCGATTAGACGTAGCTTTTTCCTGCACCCAAATCATGATCGGTCAGTCCAACTATTCCATGCATGAGACGAACCAAAATAATAAGTACTACTGTACTATCATCAGCTTGTGCTCTGTGGAGCCCCTGAGTTTGTTACGGGATATAATGGGAGTACTTGTGGACAGATGCTAGATTAAGGCCTTAATGGATCGACCATACAGATGAGAGAAGGCTAGTTTGGCTATCTTGTATCATCTGTTTATTTGAGTGTTTACTTCCATCCACACCATGGCCCGGATTAAGCTTCTATCTTTGCTTGTGATACTATAAATGAAGCCGTAGAGGAGCACCAAAATAGCAAGCTTAATGATTGAAGAAAGGGACCGGTGCTAACCATCGATCGAGTTCGCTTTTATGTCTTTGCATAGAAAACGCCCAAAGTCACGCGTCGTCTAGGTCGACCCTCCTTCATGCAATTTATGCGTAGGGCCACTGGCTGACTACAACTGTCAATTATTGAGTACTTCCAATGATTCAAAGGAAAGCAACGAGTACAAATTATTTGTAGAAAAGCAAACATAATGAAAGAAACATCCCAACAGTGTTCCGCATTAGTCGCAAATCATTTCTTCTCTTTGTTTCTCTAACAATAAAATTGGTATATTCTGGCTATTTATTGTTTTTTCATTGAAACGGGGCAAAAAATTGACCCAATCTATTAATTAAGAAGTAGAGAGTTGTCCAGTTAATTAACGGAAAACCGGGCTAAAATAGTTACAATAAAACCACAACCACAATCGAACAACTCCCAAACAAGTAACCACCCGACCGCCAACAAAATCGTCAAACCTATTACAACCACGAACTGAAGACACGAAACCCGAAATGAGCCCATCTATCAATCAACTGGTGAAGTTTTCCTTGCGAAAATCTTCTTTCTTGTCCTCCTGAAAGACTTCTCCACCTTGCCGATTACACCATCTGAAGCCTTCGCTGCCAAGACGCAAGCAATCTCCTCGCCATATCCAGGGTAAGCTGCCTCCAAATCAACTAGACAAATTTCGCGTATGGATTTATTGTTAATTTGCCAGACAAATTTCTTTTCCGTTCAATGGGTTGTATCAACACGGTCTCATATGAAAACATCGTTTGCATGTGGATTTATTGTTAATTTGCCAGAAAAATTCTTTTACGTTCAGTGGGTTGTATCTACACGGTCATAATTGCACGAGTACAATGATGCCTAGGCTGGGAAGTCGAAGTCAGAAAGAGTTTTTCAGAGTAATCGGCAGGAGTTCTATTTTTCCATTAAGAGGGGAAAAACAAACATAGTACAAAGGGGACATGCTTTGAGTAAGGGGAGAACATGCTGTTACATGAATATGTTCTAACTTTGTTTTGTCAAACATCACCCCGCTAGCCGGCTCTCCGCTTCAAAGGTGATATATTTGAAGATACAGTTTCACTTGTTGTTACATGATCCAGGGTGCCTAGCGAGCGAGGCAACACATTCTCGCGTGTTCATCCACTTAAGGAGTCGCTGATAAAATAAATAATCTTAAAAAATACACAAAATTTGGATTCATGGCGCTGAATCTTGTACAAAAATATACTCCAAAATTTGACCCCAAAAATGTTGAATTTTTTTAGCCCCTTGGCCTCCAGCTTTCAACGCACGCACGTAAAACCTCTGGTACGGTCCATCTACGGTGGGAGAAACTAATGGCGATCGACGCATCGATGCCTCTCTTGACCGTAGATTAGTCTATCCGTCAGAGTAAGTTCCGTTCAGTGCCGCACAGACGCATGCATTTGGGCTTGAGACTTCCGCGGCCAAGGCTACGGAATGATCCGCAGTTACTACGCGCGATGCACCGTGCAGCTCTATCTTCTTCTTCCTGCCTCAAACTGCTACGGAACCGACAGACGGCTCCATTGATTCTTCAGGACAAGTTGCAGCATCGCTGGGGCAGACCGCACCTTGGACCGGTACCTTTCCCCACCTACAGTAGAAAGGCGATTTCTTGGGCGACCGCGCGCATCTCAGCTCGCCGGCGGCGATTCGCCGGATTCCCCGCCCTCTGGCGGCCGCTCCGGCGGCGGGAGGACGGGGAATCCACGGATCTCGTCGTGTATATAGTCTAGGGGTGCGTATGTGGCCAGCCGGCGGCGCAGTGGAGAAGAAGGCGTGGCCGGAGTGGCTTTTGGTGGCGGCGGGCTTCTCTTCTGTCGGTGCGGCTCCGGTGGAGCTCCGCCGCGGATCCGCCGTCCTTTCCGAGCTTGCTACTCCACGGAGCAGTCGAGCTTGGTCTTCCCCAACCGGAGTCCGTGGGGTGGTGGCTCCGGCGTTCGAAGAGTTTGAAGGTGTTGTTTCGTTGAAGCATGGCGACGAGGATGGCGTTGCAGGGCGGAGGTTCTTCGGGACCGAGTGGCGTCGACTTCCCGTCCGTGCAGGGGAGCTTCCCGATCCAAGGCGTAGGGGAGGTGGTGCGGCGGCGCGCCGGCGTGACGTTCTGGTCAACGTCTTCCTCGTTGGGGTTCAGCTGGACTCGTTTGTAATTTTGCTTTTCGTTCTGGACCTTTCTGTAAGGAACCTTGTTTCAATATAAATCAGCTCCTTCCAGCAAAAAAAAAAAGTTGCAGCATCGCTGGGAGGGGACAAGAGGAGGTGAGGTCGAATACCACGTCCTCAGGCTGCGAGACGATTTATTATCCAACGCTGACTTGCATGCGTGTGTGCTAGCTAATTTTCATCTAAGAGTTAATTGCTATCACCTTGTTGCTTGTCTTGCTTAGCATAAATTGTTGGTGCACATAGGTGAGCCTAGTTTTTAGGTTGTTGGCTTGTTAATTTAAACAACTAGTTTTATTCCGCATTTATCAAGCCTAAACCGGAAAAAAATTAATCGCCAATTCACCCCCCCTAGGCGACATCCTTGTCCTTTCAATATATGGATGGGAAATATACCCCTGGCAACCAAATTTAAAGCTTTTTGACATTTGTCTAACTAGAGAGGTCACGGTTGCTGAGGTATACACCAACAGCTTAAAAAATCTTCGTTTTAGAAGAACTTTGGTGGATGTAACCTTGGAGATGTGGGTAGATTTGAAAAACCTTTGGAAAGGTGTGCACCTATCTACAGCGAAGGATAGGCTGGAATGGAAACTTGATAACAAAGGTTTTTCTGTCAAATCTTGCTATCAAGCTATGAAAATGAATAGTCTTGGTTTTCCACAAATTTTTTTGTGGAAAATAAAGATACCACTTTAGGCTGGTAAATAGGAAGAGCATCTTAACTAAAGATGTTTTCCGACATCGAGGCTGGAAAAAAGATGACAAAATCGGTCTTTTCCGTGGAGATGATGAATCAATTGATCATTTATTTTTCCGTTGCCCCCTAGCGAGATATATTTGGAATGTGGCATGCTGTGGATTCAATTTTAATAACAAACCGATGTCTATTAGACATCTGTTTGGGAGTTGGATGAAAAGTTTTATTTCTAGGCAACGTCGACTAATTAGAGTTGGCGTGGCTGCTATTCTCTGGTCTATTTGGAAAGCCAGAAATAATGATTGTTTTCGTTATGTGATTCCGAATAATCCTTGTGTGGTAACTAATATGATTTGTCATTGGATGACCACATGGGCTACTAATACTATGCAAGGAAAGGAGACAGATCAACTTGCGATCAGCTGGGGAGCCAAATTGTTCGTGCAATTATCAAATGAAGTTTATCAAGCTAGTCATGGATGGAGACCTGCAACGAAAAGACTGATGGCTTGATGGAAACTGAAGGTTGGAAGGAAAGTGATGTGGGTTGCCAGAAAGAAAGCTGTAGCCTTTGGATATAACCTTAGTAGTAGAGTTTTGGTAGTCCGATCCTGCTTGTCTGCTGCAGTGTGTTTTGCTCTGTAATACTCCGAAAAGGGTGAATTCAAATGATGCTGTTTTACTTTTCGCTTGTCTGCCTCAACTTTATCTAGATACGGATGTATCTAGTTAAGTGTTTAGACTAGATGCATCCGTATCTAGACAATGTTGAGACCATTAATATGGATCGGAGGGAGTAATAGAAATCGGGGGGCAACCCCTTATATCTACAAAAAAAACTACGCGCGATGCACCGTGCAGTGCAGCTCTCTCTTCTTCTTCCCTGCCTCAAACTGCTACGGAACCGACAGACGGCTCCATTGATTCTTCAGGACAAGTTGCAGCATCGCTGGGAGGGGACAAGAGGAGGTGAGGTCGAGTACCACGTCCGGGTCAGGCTGCGAGACGATTTATGATCGAACGCTGACTTGCATGCGTGTGTGCTAGCTAATTTCCTTCCAATGATCCAAGTGTGTTCATCATGCATGCTAATCCAGCCGGTGATCGCGACGGCCGCACCTTGCCGTGCGTCCAGGGCGCCTTTAAATTTTCCTGTCGATCCTGTCAAGCCTCTATTATTGCTGCTGTTCAATGTCAGCTGAACCGCTCCGCAAACAGTAGTATATATAAAGCATATTCTTAGGTAAATTTCTAGCCAGAAAATACAGTATATATGTACCTTCTTTAGGTACAAACAGTGTACAGCACCCGTAACAAAAAATAACATTTGTGGAATATATATGGAAATGAATTGCCAGACCAAGCTAGACTACTGTAGTTCCAAGTTGGAACCAGTAGCATGTATGCAGCTCGTCGATCGCTAATACGGTTCATCTGTCTGTACCTTGTGTGTTCGGCATGATTCCACCAGCAGCTGAATATTAGAAGAGAGTGTTGCACTCTGCTTGCCTTTTTCTTGTGCAGAAAATTACATTTGGCAGCCAGACATATATAGACCACAGCAGGATCTCAGTGGATCGCCAATTGGATTAGAGACAGCGACGACACAATGCGAAAATGGGACCCGTTTGTCCCACTTTTTCCCCATTTCGCACCCGATAGGGATTGTGCACGCATGATGCGTAGCTAGCATCTTTCTCATCCGGTCATCTTCCACACAAACACGAATGACTAATAATTCAGTAAGGGTGTGTTCGTTTTTGGAACGGCAGGGAATGGAATGGAACCATTCCATTCCACGGTCACGGAACCGTTCCATCCCTTCGTTCGGTTCGGGCAAAAAAATGTCACGGAACCGTTCCATCCCTGCGTTCGGTTTTGGAACGGGGAAGAATGGAATGGAATGGGATGAGAATGGAATTACTCCTAAACTCGATTAATTATCCCTAAATACGATTAATTATTCCTAAACTTGATTAATTATTCCTAATCTTGATTAATTATTCCTAATCATGATTAATTATTTTTAATCTTGATTAATTATTCCTAATCTTTGATTAATTAGTGCTAAACTTGATTAATTAGAGAGACGCACTGTGCAATTCCACCCCGTCCGGCCGAATCGGCCGGACCGGTCGGTTCCGCATATTGGAGGAATATTTCCTCCAGTGGAACCAGTGCGTTCCGTTCCATCCCGGAACCGAACACAAGAATCGTCCCGAGGAACGGAACCGTTCCATTCCATTCCCTGGAATTCCAGAACCGAACACACCCTAAGATTCTCACGCGCACACTCTACGATTCTCTCTTCTCTTTTTCCGCGGGAGCATAAACCTCGTGAAGATTCAGGATACTGAGTTGTTCAACACTCAACAACTGTCCTCGACAGTCGTCCCTCCGTTGGGAGCAGCGCGTTTGGAGGCACGACTTGGAGTTCCTTTTTGATTTTGTAACAGCCCCAAAAATTTGAGTGCCAAATTTTCACTTTTTATCTCTTGTGCATCATGGCATCCCTAATTAAAATTTGCAAAGAACTAAAAACAATTGGACAACCACCAAAATAAATGGTTGCGCTCCAAATCCAAAGCAATGAACATACACTCAACTTGCAAAATAAAATACTTTGACAAATTATATTTGTCCAGGAAGTTCCAAGAGATCAAAGTAATATTCTGCCCTTGTTTCAAAATTTCTAAAGTAATTGCATTTGGAAGTTTAGCTAAAATGTCTAAACCAAACTCTATGAACAAAGGTTGACCAAAACATTTTATTTGCCAACCCCAAATTTTGTGGAGTTACTAAAGGTTAAGGGGAGCATCCCCAAATTATTTCATAATTTTTGGAGGTGGATAACTGCCTCAATTAAATCAAATACACCTGCTGATGTTTTAAAACAGTACTGAAAAGGACCTAAGCGTGATAGTTTTAAAAGTGGCAGGGGGTTATTTGTAAAACCGTCATCTCCTCTCTCCTCCCGCCATTCCCGCGCCACCGTGGCGCTCTCGCAGAGCACGCCGCGCCGCCCCCCCCCCCCCCCCCCCCCTGCTCTGCCCTCTCCTGCGAGGAGGAAAAGCACCCCGGGGCCCCCTCGGCTCCCCATTCCCCTCGCTCTCCTGCTCCCGTGCTCCACTTCTTCCTCTCCCCGAGCTCACCACCGCCGTGATGCGCCGCCGTCTCCCCGTCGATTGAGGTAGCCCCAAGCCGTGCGGAGACCACCAAAAGCTCCGCCTCGTTTCCCTCCCCTGCCCAGCCAAAGGAATCGAAGGGAGACGCAGTGAATCACCGCCGCCGTCCGTTTCCTCCGCCGACCACCGCGCCGCTTCGCCGGCCGATTTCACCGCCGCCGAGCCGTCCCCGCCCTCGCCGTAGTCACCAACGTGTTCCTAGTGAGCTGCTGCTCCTTCCCATGCCCTCCGTTCCTCCCCTTTCCCTCGATTTCGCTGGCGCCCGCAGGCTGCCGTGCGCCGCCGTGTTTCTTCCGCCGCTCGGATAATCCGATCGGAGAACGAACCGGATTTTCCGCTCTTCTCCAGTACGCATTTTCCTTTAGGTCCTTAGCCAATTTTTCTCACCCCGTGTAGCATCGGATAATCCGATTTCGGCAGAGCTCGGATTTTCCGAGTGAAGGCAGTACCGAGTTTTCTTCTGTCCTTAGCCGAATTTTTCAAAACCCCAATCGACTCGGATATTCCGATTTGAAAATAACTCGGATATTCCGATTTTGTACAGTACAAAGATATTCCCTGTTCAAATTATTTTTTTCCTTCTTCTTATGTGGTTCTAAATAGTTGTTTGTGTGGGATTTAAACTATACCCAAGACATAGTTAAAAGAGGAACTAAAATATTTAAAAGTGCATATCTAATTTAGTAAGTTATAAAAGTAATAACTTTTATCGGTGCAATATAAAAATGGTGTGTGATACCAAAATGCCCATAAATTATGGACTAACTAGTGACATCATTTCATGCATGTTTACCTCATATTTGAGCACATGAAAACATTAAAAGCAATGTGGAGCAATATTTCTCTTTTGTGAATATTTATTTCTCGCTTCCATTTAAATTTGGACGATCTTGCTAGAGAGCATTTAATAAGTTTAGTACCTTAATTTTGTCATGTCATCATGTTTGCGCATTGCATTGGTGAACGCATGTGTGGTGATTGATTGTTGCTTCCCGTGTGTTTTGTATCTCGATAGATCAAGCAACCGGGGGTACTCCACAATACCCCGAGGATCCGTACTACCAGCACGTTGATCAAGGCAAGCGTAATCCCCCCTCTGAGCATATCTTATCCTATGTTTCCGCAAATATTTTCTCCACTATAATATTGCATACGGTTCTAAATGTCTTTTACTTGGATTAGAGTATCCTATAGAATGCATTAAGTTCCCGATGCCAATACCTGTTTTCCCCCTCCTAATACCATAGGTTTGTTTGTGGACCATGAGATACTTAATTGTACTAGGTTGATGCTTAGCCATGCTTAGTAATTGCCTAGTGGTACTATGGTTATCAAATGTTGGGAACAGGTGATGAAATGAGAATGATGGTGGAGAATTGTGGTGACGGATAATTAAAATGCTTAAAGGTGGGGATGAGAGGCCACTGTGGTTGTGGTGTTTTGTCTCGTTCTCGCCGCCTAGGTGCGAGTTCTTTACCTCTTGAACCAAGACTGAGCGTGCAACCATGCGTGAGGCCTATGCATTTGCAGGAACCCTCATAGACTAAATAACTCAAGCGGGGCTAGCCAGGGTCCTCTAGTTCGGGCTTCCATTTGCGCGTGCGTGAGTTGGTGGCTGAGAATGGTATGAGGATGGTGGTGTTAGGAAAATGAGTGGCCGTGGGGCGGGTGTTGTGATCCTGGCAGTCCTACCGCCACTGATGATCCTGGAAAGTCCTTAACGAGGGAGAAGTCGACACCGCTCCCACCCAGCCGGCTTTCCAAGGAAGAGAGCTAATGCGCAGGTAATGGGCCGGACGGTACGCGTGGCAAACATTTGTACACCCCTGCAGGGTTAAATCTTTTCGAAAAGCCGTGTCCGCGGTTATGGACGAACTTGGGAAGTGAAGGTAAGATCATAGAATAACCTTAACGGTATGATTAAAAACTGGGTACTAGAGGTACCACTCATAAATGCAAGGTGAGCTTCCTCGAGGGTGATTCGGGGAGGTGCCTTTGATGAACAGGTACAGTGGTTGTTGAGAAAGGTGATGAAAGAAAGAGTACTTCTTACCTCTTTTGAAAATACTCTGAATAGTCGATGCCTTTGAGATATGTTTTCATAAATAAAATCAGCTTTATGCAAAACAACCATATAACTTTGAAAGCCTCATCGAGCATATATTTAGCTCTTAATCTTGCGAGTTCGTCGAACTCAACGTCGTTTGTTTTGTTTCAGAGGAGGACTTCACCGACCTCGAAGGTGGGTTCTTTGTGGACGTCGACGAGTAGTCTGGGGTTCCCAGGTGGCAGCTTGGGACATCCCGGATCAGCTGGCGCTGTGATGTTTATCTGTAGGCCTCTTAGGCCATAATCTGGATCTTGTTGTTTAGAACAACCTAAATTGCTTCCGCTTGTTGTAATGTTGGGTCAGTGACCTCTGGTTGTCATTTGCTATCTTTCTCTATTATAAGAGTTGAACTATATGATTTGTGTCGTAGAGTCTGTGATGTGCCAGTTGTTCCACAAGTCTTGATCCCTCTATTATACATTGAGGGTTGTGCCTGTGTTAAGGCATCAATCGGGGTGTTGTGTTGCCGATGATCCATTCCGAGCAACACCTGCCAAAGGTTTTGGCCGGGGATTGGTAAACCCGTAACCTCCGGTTGTATCGCTTAACCGGTGACACACAGCATCACTGTATAACAGTCGGGTCGGGGCGCCACAGATTTTCTTCGGTGTTCGCCGTTGTCCAAGGTTGATCTTCAGAGGCGCAATGTACGATGTCGCCTTGAGTCCAAGACGGTGCCTTCCTCGGGACTCCGCCATCTAGTTGCCACACCTCCTTTCATGCATCAACGTTGGTGGATGGTGCATCGGGCGCAAGGGAAGTTCAGTTGGATGTGCCGGTCTTCAGAGGTGACCGGAGGCGCTGGTCGAAACGTGACAATGTCGCTCAATTTAGAATAAACTATTTTTGTTTTGTAGTTGTAATGTCGATGGTGGCTGTGATTAGGGGTGTGGTGGATTTCGCACTACGGTCGATGTTCGTAGCGAGTTGTAATCGTCCTGTATTTGAAATTCTGCCATCTCTAAAAGTTATATAAATATGGTCTCGAAAAAATAGTAATTGCCTCTAAACAGCGAAGCGATAATTCTCCATGCGCAGTACCAATTGTTTAAGCCCGACCAGTGGAGATCGATCAGCATCGGATAAGCCACGCATGAAACAAGTGCACAATTAGCAAAGAGAATATACCACTTTGCTTAATCTAATGTAGTCTGCTCCTGGGTCGTCGTCGTCGTCGTCGAACCCAAAGAAAAAAGATGGCGTGGACCTGGTCGTCCCGCTGGCGAAACCCACGCAGCTAACCGAGCCGGAAAGACAGGTAACGGCGCACGCACGGTGGAACACTGACTCGGAAAGCCTCAAACCTACCCGGGGCCCCACCATCCGCTCACTCCGAGTTAACTCACAGTCCAGATTCACACAATCCACAACTCCAGCACGTTTCACTGACGGCGGGACCGGCTAAATGGGGTCCACATGTCAGTGAGGAAGTTAGAGTGGGCACAGGGAGCGCGACTGCTGCTACGGCCCTTGGTGTGTCCAAGTCAAGGCACGAGGGGCTCGTCCGCCACGTGTCGCCCGATCTTTTCCGGCAGCCGGGACGGTGACGTGCGACTCCTCCGTGGGGCGTGGGCCCCCGCAGCCGTTGTTGCTTTGAATAAGTCCTGGTGGACACGTCATCCGTTAACGGAGAGTTAACGACGGAGGAGGAGGCGACGTCGCTCCCGTTGGATTCGCGCGTACGTACACGCGTGAGCTAATTTTTTTTAAATAATACACTAAATTAATTAAATTCCAGAAATAATAGGCGCTTTTATTTTTTTTCAAAACTAGGATCCAGTCGGTCGCGGCGAAACCGACAGGACCTAATCGGTCACGGCGAAGCCGACAGGACCCTAATCGGTCACGGCGAAGACGACTAGTGGCGTGTCTCACGTATACACGCCACTAGTAGTGGCGTGTATACGTGAGACACGCCACTAGTCGTCTTCGCCGTGACCGATTAGGGTCCTGTCGTCTTCGCCGTGACCGACTAGGCCTGTCGGTTTCGCCGCGACCGATTGGGTAATATTTTTGAAAAAAAATAAAAACGCGTATTATTTCCGGAATTAAATAATTTTCGTGTATTATTTAAAAAAAATTAGCCACGCGTGAACCTCGTTGCCTTTCGGTTCCCGGTGGGCCAACTGAAGTTCCTTCTGGTAAAAATCTGGTATGGCCACACACGCTCCTGCACATAGGTTGGACTTCTTGTGGAAAGTATTGAGTACATTACCACTTTTTATAGTTGAGTAGTTCATGTGATACAGTTCCATGTCTGATTTAAATCGTGGCTATGTCATGGATTGATTGTTTCTCGCTATCAAGAGAGATAGCAAGTAGATGTCACTATATATGCCAGGTATTTGGACATACGGCTTCATCTTTGGGTAGCTGGCACCGCGGAGTGCTGAGTGTTTGCATCAAACACTTTTTGTGTGTCTGTCGAAATATGTTTAGATTTGAGCAAGTCATCGCCAAGCCATGTGTGATACTTCGTCAAGGGATTTCCGACGCTTGTGTAGTTCGATTTGCTTCTCCTTCTAGTATTCTTTCCGCGGAAATATTTATTAAGAGGCTGGGTTTGACAATGTCTATATGGTGTTTCTACCTAATCATAACATAGAACGGCGTACATTTAATGATCGATGCTTCTTCTAAATTTCTCTTTTCGGAAGACTGTACCAAGCTCCAAATGTGGGGTTGCAAGGTTACATACGGATCTCAACTTAGGCACGGTTCATTCCTTTTTAGCGTGGAAATTGAAATCTTCAAATTAAATCTATATGTCCAAAACAAGCCGTGACGACCTCTTTGGAATATAGGAGCCCGCAAGAGAGAAATTAAAGAGGTTGATATAAATTGCATTGAAATTCTCAAGAGAGTAAAAAAAGAAAGGCTAGAATTTATGTTTGAACCTATGCCAAAACATATAATTTCCACTCAAATGGATTTTCTTTGAATTGAACACACCCACCTTTCAACTGGAAATTCATATCATAAGGACCTTAATGTGTATGGATTTCACATATATTGATATGAGAACAAACATTTAAGTCAATTTTGTTATTCGTCTCTAATGTATGAAATTGTGTTCTCCATCGTCGATGTGGGCCTGTCTCGTAGTAAAATATCAAACTCATGTGAACATATGTAATACTTTTGCTTATACGCGACAATCAGGGTCCATCTTACCTTATCATCTGCCTTCTTCTCTCCATGTTGATAGAGATTTCGTTGAAATTCTCAAAAGAGTATAAAAAAGCAATGCTAGAATTTATGTTTGAATCTATGCCAGACATATAATTTCCACCCGATGTAGTTTCTTTGAATTGAATACACCCACCTTTCAACTGGAAATTCACATCATAAGGACCTTATTGTGTATGGATTTCATGGATATATACATGCGAACAAACATTTAAGTCAATTTTGTATTCATCTCTAATGTATGAAATTATGTTCTCCATCCTCGACGTGGGCCCGTCTCGTAGTAAAATCTCAAAAAATGTAATACTTTTGTTTATACACGACAATCGATGTCCATCTTACCGTATCATGTGTCTTCCTCTCTCCATGTTGATTATTCATCGTGATCGAGCGGGCATAAGTCACACGATCTCCACCTAAAGGACCCAATTCATCTAATAACGGACAACCACAACTTTGGTCGCGTGGAATAAAGTTCACTACCTTTTTTCTCCGAATCGACCACCACCACGGTAATGTGTTCGATCCATTCGAACCACAATATTCCACATGCCTTTATCCTCAAAATCCACCATACGGTAATTAAGGGGAAAATACTACCTCTGAGATAACAAAAAGAATGGTTTCACACATCAAGAAACATGTGTACCCAAATCCATGCTAGAATCTATTTCACCCACAACTTCAGAATCCCGGAATCGAGTACACTATTTTTTCTATGAATCGTCCACCATCAACATATGAGGTTGAGTAATCCCAACCACAATATTACATATGTGTTTATCATCGCAACGGGGAAGCGAACAAGTACCACCTCTTTTTTGGATAACCGCATGTAATGTTGTTATACGGTGAAGAATCATGTATACCCAAATCCGTGCCAATGATCCATTGCACCCACAACTTCGATGACATGGAATCAGGTTCACAATTTCCCCCGACGAATCAAACACCACCACGTCCGAGGTCGACCGGTTCTGATCACGACATCACATACGTCTTTATCCCCAAAATCGACCATCGGGTAATAAACCGAGAATTACTATATCTCTGGGTAACCACATCATTCATAGTGTTCATGTGGAAGAAACATGTGTATGCAATCTCTTGTACCCACATCTCCACTCCTTTTCCTCCTAAATTAACACAAAAACTAAAAAAAAAAGGAACGGAGGGAGAAGCTACAACTTGTGCGCGTTCGCTGTTCCTCCTTTTGACCACGCGACCGCAGCAACACATAAAACAATTCAAAGAAAAACATTTTCTGTGTAAACTATTGCGCAAAACACACACGAGAGCGAAAGCCACCTAGAGAGAGAAAGCTGAGAGAGAGACCATCACAGCTGTTTCGTCTCCGACTCGCCTTCTCCACCATCTCCACCCCTCCATTATTCCTCTCTCCACCTCGCGTCCCCATCCCTCTCTACATATACTCCTCCGCCCCGCTTCCCCACTCCCCACCACCTCACCCACTCCCTTCTCCCCTTTCCCCCCTCTTGTCCCAATCAAGAACGTACTGGACGAAGAGGAAGAGAATCGTGTCCGGCCCTCCCTCTTAACGAGAACGCAAGAAGTCTTTGAATCTTTGTAACGGAGGAGGATAGCGAGTTTACTCCCGCCGTCATGTGCTCTGGCCCGCGCAAGCCGTCGACCCCGCCGCCGCCGAGGGACGACTCGGCGGTGATGGCCTCGCTTCTCCTCGAGCTGGCGGCGGAGGACGACGTGGCGGGATTCAGGCGGGCCGTGGAGGATGACAAGGCGTGTTTGGATGGTGTGAGCTCGTGGTATGGCCCCTCGGCGGTGGGCCAGGGGCGCCTGGCGACGGAGAGCCGGACGCCGGCCATGGTCGCCGCGCTGTACGGGTCCACGACCGTGCTCGCGTACGCGCTGTCTGTTGAACCTCGGAGGCCACCCGCGCGTCGGGCACGGACGGCGCCACGCCGCTCCACCTCGCGGCGGCAGGCGGCGCGGCGAACGCCGTCGCGGCCACGCACCTGCTGCTCGCCGCCGGCGCGTCCACGGAGGCGCTCTCGGTGTCCGGGCTCCGCGCGGGGACCTCCTCCCGCGCGCCGCCACCGCCGCGGAGAAGCCGCTCCGGCTCCTGCTGAAGTCCCCCGCCGTGTCGCCGTCGTCCTCGCCCAAGAAGTCCGCCTCGCCGCCGGCCGCGATGGCCGCGGCGCAGGAGCACAGGAAGGAGTACCCGCCGGACCTGACGCTGCCGGACCTCAAGAGCGGCCTTTTCAGCACCGACGAGTTCCGCATGTACAGCTTCAAGGTGAAGCCCTGCTCCCGCGCATACTCCCACGACTGGACCGAGTGTCCCTTCGTGCACCCGGGCGAGAACGCGCGCCGCCGCGACCCGCGTCGCTACTCCTACAGCTGCGTGCCCTGCCCGGAGTTCCGCAAGGGCGGGTCCTGCCGGAAGGGCGACGGCTGCGAGTACGCGCACGGGGTGTTCGAGTGCTGGCTCCACCCGGCGCAGTACCGGACGCGCCTCTGCAAGGACGAGGTCGGCTGCGCGCGCCGCATCTGCTTCTTCGCCCACAGGCGCGACGAGCTCCGCGCCGTCAACCCCTCCGCCGTCTCCGTCGGCATGATGCAGCCCGTCTCCCCGCGCTCCTCGCCTCCCAACGGGATGGACAACATGGGGATGCTTAACACGGCGGGGTGGCCCTCGTCGCCGGCCAGCCGGCTCAAGACGGCGCGGGAGCTGGACTTCGACCTCGAGATGTTGGCGCTCGACCAGTACCAGCAGAAGCTGTTCGACAAGGTTTCTAACGGCGCGCAGTCGCCCAGGGCAAGCTGGGGCGCGCCCAACGGCGGCCTCGGCTCGCCGCACGCCGCCGCCTCGCCCGGTAGAAACATGCCGGACTACACCGACCTGCTCGGCTCCATGGACACGGCCATGCTTTCCCAGCTCCACGCTCTATCGCTGAAGCAGGCCGGTGACATGTCGGCCTACAACTCTCTGCCGGACTCACAGCTGCAGCACATGCCGACCTCGCCGATGGTGGGCGCGAACAACTCGTTCGGCCTTGACCACTCCATGGCGAAGGCCATCATGACCTCCCGCGCATCGGCGTTCGCTAAGCGTAGCCAGAGCTTCATCGATCGTGGTGCCCGCGGTCCGGCAACACGCTCCCTCATGTCACCGGCCACGATCGGTGAGCCATCCATGCTCACAGACTGGGGCTCTCCCAGTGGCAATCTGGACTGGGGCTCGCCCAGCGGTAAGCTCGACTGGGGCGTTCAGGGAGACGAGCTACACAAGTTCCGCAAGTCTGCGTCTTTTGGATTCCGTGGACAATCTGCCATGCCGATGACCTCTTCTGCCACCCAGGCCGAGCCGGATGTGTCGTGGGTAAACTCTCTTGTCAAGGATGGTCACACCGGCGATCAATTTCCGCAGTGGCTGGAGCAGGAGCAGATGGTGGCCTAATTGCCGTTGATGATCAGTGGCTCATAGCATCTAGCTGACCAAAGTTCTTTCCTTCAATTGTTTTCCCTTTTTATTTGCTTAATTTGATTCATATGAGATGGTTCTTTAGTACATATAGGCTGTTCACAAAAAAATAATGGTGTTCATCAACAACAAGCTTGGATGCCCAAAGGGAGCCTTAGATTGATGAAGAACGGCCGATATTACCTTTTTCCCCTTCGGTTTATAAATAGTTGTATACAAAAATTCCAACAAGAGTTTATTTACTTGATATTTATACATATTCTGAGACCAGCAAGATCTGTTTCATGATGCTCTTCCTGTCTCAAGATGATAACAATGAAATTTGTTCTCTTATCAATCCATGTACATCACTTGATGTTTTTTTATCAATATATATATTCTTGGTTCTTCCATGAGCACTTCTGCCTTTATTTGATTCCATTCTCCAAATGGGTGGATCATAAACCATTTGCACAATTTGATATAGCTTCTTCCGAAGTGGTTGGTGGGTCATAGGATGTAAACTGCAAATCAATCACAGGTTAGTTTAGTGGAGATGGAGGCGTCATGCACCAATTATTCATTAGTGCTGCCTATATTATATCAGAATGGAAAGAGACATGCGCCAAAAGCAAACACTAGAGTAGCTAATTAATTATTCTGGTTGTGGGCTAGGCACAGAAAACAGAAATTACGCCCAAAATTCTGGGCATGAGATAATCCTCAATTATCTACTCCTTTTATTAATATTGCCAACGTTGATTTTTTCTTTGACAAGCACATTTTCTTCTAGAACATTGGACCTGGAGCATTCCTTGTCCTTCCTTTTTTTTTTTGTCTTTTTGGTGAATATGATGAAACAAGTATTAATGTCCATGCTGTCTCTTTTTTTTGTATGCGAGTGTAGCTGTTGTGTTTGGGAATTTCCAATTATTGCAGCTGTATTGTATTCAATTCCTAACCATGCTAAGCATTGTTCTTGCAGTCGGAGCAGATTTTGGACTACTGGCCATCCAGATATTTAAGCCATTAACAATGTAATCTCCAGCCTCTCTCTGCACCTGGTGTTCATATTTATTTGTCCATTCTTTTAATGTGTTCATATCTGTATGGCTGTGTGCTTCATCTTGGTGCAGAGGTTAAAATAATTAATGTACATCTGTGTGTTTAGGTTTAATTTGGCATTATAGTGTATTATAATAATCATTTTAAGTCACTAAAACATTATATTAAAAGATGCTCTAAGATAATATGTTATTTTGATATCTACTTATTACTTGAACAGGTTGCAAAACAGATATATTTGTTCAAACCAAATGGAATGGAAGATGGGACAACAATCATTGAATGACAACTATTTACATGTAATTCGATTTACCCACGGACTAACAAACTTGCAATAAATTTGTCTCCAATCAATTGAAAACTAAACACAGCCGAAATCATAGAATGTATTAGCTTACTTTTATGATATATTACTCTACTTCTGCATTTCCTTTCTAACTAACTGTACTTCCTTTAAAAAAGAGTGCTTCCTATCTAATTTATTTCCACCACTCTCTGAGGGAGTGCAATTTTACCATTGTAACTAGGAAGATAACACACATGGAACTTAAGGACGACTTAATGATTTAAGTAATCTCTCTATTTTAATCATCCAAGTAATCTGTAAGATTTGTTCTGATCATGCTTGCTTAAGGGGTTATAATGTGGATGCAGTCACACTACTAGGAGAAGGGCTATCAGTGGCGCACCAAATTGACATTCTGTGGCGCACCCCAGAATTGCTGGGTGCGCCACAGAATCGTCGCCACTAAAATTTGTTTTCTGTGGCGCACCATGGGCATGCGCCACAGAAAACCACTTTCTGTGGCGCACCGAGGCCGTGCGCCACAGAAATAGCTCGGTAGGCCACATAGCAAAGGAATTCTGTGGCGCACCCACGCCTGGTGCGCCACAGAAAGTGGTGCGCCACAAAAAAATAAAAGCGTGCGCCACAGAAATATGAAACAGTATTACAGGTATTTTTTTCATTTTGCTGTATAAATACAGGTATATACAGGATTTATCCAGAAATACAGATATATTTGACAGGTATATAAACAGACACACATTAATCACTATTTCATCACACATATTACTTAGTGTGCCCGAGATACATACACATAGTCACAAAAGTGCCGAATGTTAATTTACACAATATATTAGTTATGATAGAAACAAAAGTTCATCATTTCACACTACACAATACAAATGAAGTGTTCACCGCCTAACTAGGATCAAATGTAGCACACATCGGCGATGATGGTGAGCAAGAGCGCGCGGGAGCATGCATGATCATGGCTTCCTCTTCTTGAGCGGCGCCGGGAACGGTAGAATGCCCCCTTTCGTCCTCCACTCCCTGGTGTCACTCTGCGCCGCTAGTCGTTCTTCCATCTCCCTCTGAGACAACGCTGAAGATGGATTGGGATATATATTGGTTAGTGATATACATAGAGTATAATTTGTTCATCTAAGTATAGAGGCAAGACGATCAATCAATGTTGTCATGGTTGGAAATCATATGGCTATCCTATTTGGGTTTCATAGCATAGCATATATATAATATATAACCCTACACATGCACTTCTACAAAAAAGTACACACTAGCTAGTAATGCTTAGCAAGGCTATCTTTTATAATACATCCTACGTACCGAAGCGGAAGTGGAAGGACCCTGAGGCGTGCATGACATCGTCGAGGATGATATTTGTTAACTGCAGCCGGATGCGATGGAAGTCTTGTCTATAATCAGCATCGGTGAGACTTTCCGCCATTTTGGTGTATTCTGCGAGATTAGATGCAATCTTCGTTTTCTCGCAATCCCGGACAATCGTTTTAAGGTGACGGAGGGCATAGTAGGCCTCCATCACACTGCCATCCAGTTGCTTGACGCAATGGAATCCGGTCCCATGCAAGAACTTGTGTGTGTTGTCGTCCTCCGTGAAAAATTCCGACTTCTTATGGAAGGGGCCGCCCTTTTTGGCATAGGCCTCGAGAGCGTCATCGAGAACACCCTTTATTCTGTTGTATGATCTCGGCTGGGATTTATTCCCCGAGTCCAAATAAGTGGCAACGGACCACCTCGGGGATACGTGGATGAGTGCGCAGTACTTGTCCCTGCTCAACACAATTGAAGCAGAATGTTGGACAAAGGATCAGCGATGGAAGAAATGTACAAGAAGACATAAGATAGGACGGTGGCGAGCAGATGTGTACTTACTCGAAAAAGTAAGGCAGAAGAAGGGCGGTCTTCTCCTTGTTGGCCAGGAAGACCCTAACGAGGTACTCCTTGGCCGTTTCCCGTGTTGTTGATCCTTCCACCAGATGGCTGTCGCGCATGTAGTAGGGATCCACTATCGCGATGTACGGGGTATCATCTCTCCTGATCTTCATCGCCGCATCGAGAGCATATAGGCGGACCATGTTATAGTCCAGCCGTTTGGAGTGATACAGGTTGAAGATGTCCTCGTACGCTATGAAGAACACATCTGCGGGGTCTTCCTGGACGAAGTCCACCAACTCTTTTGGCACCTTGACCGAGAACGCCGGGTAACCTGGGTTCTTCTCTTTAAGAAGGGTCTCCTCTAGATACAAGATATTATTCTGCAAAGTAATCATGGGTCCTTCTGCAAGGCGGAGCATGTCCCCGGACAAGATAGATTTACCAGCTTCATGAACTCTGGAGTAGCCTTGTGGATTCGTGTCTTCAGGACCCCGGATCTTAGGATCTTGCTGGCTCGCAGAGTATGCTTTTCTCTTCCTTTGATGACTCTTCTTTTTCTTCTTCTCTGGGGATTGTGGGGGTGGGGGTGCAGTGAACCCCGCTTTAACTGTTTCTTTCAGTGTGGTAGGGGTGAAAATGGTACCCGGTTGAGCTTGATGATCGCCGGCATCCGGAGGCGTGTCGGTGAAGGCCAGGCGCTGTGTGCATGAAGTGGGACGAGCAGGTTGAATGTGGTGGTCGCGGAAGGGTTCTTCATCCATAAGAGGCATGAACATATCATCCGCGGCGGCGCCAGTGTTGATGTAGTCATCGACGTTTACATCATTATCATCATCCTCCTCAACATTGTCGTCGTTGCCACCAAGTTGAGGTGCAACGGCTTTGTCCTCAACATTGTCGTCGTTGCCACCAAGTTGAGGTGCAACGGCTTTGTCCTAAAACATAAACAATAGCACATCCGTTAGTCGGGAAAGTCGGAAAGTCGGGGAATTCGAAAGTCAGAACTAACCTTGGACGGTTGCGGGGAAGACGTTCCCAACAACTGTTTGTGGCGGTTGGTGGCGGCGATGACCGGCGGCGGTAGCTTCCGGCCGGCGGTGGGGGCGACCGGCGGTAGCTTCCGGCCGGCGGTGGCGGCGACCGGCGGTTCCGTCTGGGTGGTGGTGACGGCTGCTTGTGGCGCCGGTTCATCCGCAGCATCTTTTTTTGTCCGCCTCGGCGGGGGCCGAACGATCGGGGCTCGGGGCCTCGAGGTGGCGCCGCCGGTGCGCCTGGCCCCTTGAAGAACATCCCCAAGACGAATTTGGGTTTTCGGCCATTCCAGCATCCACTGCCCGCATTCGCCAAGCTTCATGTGTTTCTCGGCTCCCTGAGGTTGCTTAGGGGGGTCGATGTCACAGAACTCAGGCAGTACCTCCTTCACATTTACTTTCATCACGAGCTCGCTCATTCGGACGTTGTGGATATCGCGGGTCAAAGGTTGTACGGTCGAGGCCCTTGCGACTTCCTTCAACTCGCCGTCGGTACCCACCCTATGCAGGAGTATGCAAGGCATGTCCTGGGAGTCAACACATAGCGGGCACCATGAGATAAGGCATATATAGTCTCACACACAATGTATCATACATATTCATGATCATACATATATATGTTTCCATTGCCTCACACACACATACTAATTAGTTACCTTGGTGACGGCGTTGAGCTCGGCTAATGTCGAGACAAGGGCGCCGGTGCCGGCGGCCGGCCTATCAATCTCCGGCGTTGGTGTATGTTGCTCCACGGCAGGGGGCACCGGTGGGGTCGGCAGGACCGGCGACACGTTATTGCTGGAGGTGCTGCCGGCGAAGCTGGGCACGTGTATCGGCCCCTGCTGACCTCCCGCATGCCAAGCAGTTATCCCCTGCACCAATGCATCGGGTAACAAAGCCCGGAGCTTCTCTTCCACCTTCTCGGCCACTAGCTTGTCCACCACGCTGGAGTCCACCTTCTCGGCCTCTAGTGCGTCCAGCTTCTTCCTTAGCTCGAGAACCTCGGCTCTATCTTTAGCCGGCTTCCTCCTCTCCTTTTTCTTCTCGGTGTCCGTGCTGTAGTACTCGGTGAACTTCATCGCCGTACCAAAGCCGGTCACACGGCCAGCTGACGTCGGCGGCTTTGACTTGTCCCTCCCCTTGTGAACGTTCATCACCCGGTTGAAAGTCGTGTCCCACGGGCCGGCCGGAGGCTCCTGGGACGACGGGCCGGCCTCAGCCTCAATCTCCAACTCAGCCGCCTGCGGACAAAGGAAATAAACGTGAACCCATGTAGAAATCAACGCAAATGGACTTTGAGATATCCGCGGTAATTAAGTTTCTTACCAGCTTTTTCTCGAATTCCAACACATCTTCATAGTCGGTAACGAATTCCCCCGTCCCCGGCTTCAGATAGTAGCGGGACCGAACAAAGTTCCTAACTTGCTCGTCCGTGAATTTATGCCACGGGTTCTCTTTCCCAAGTCTCGCAACCTCGGCATCCTCCTTGTCCCAAACGGGCTTTTTTCCTGCGTAACCGCCGCTTCCCAAATGGTGGTTACCTAAGTTCAGTGCCCGCATGTTCTTCCCCCACTCGGTCCATTTTTCAGCCTCCGGAGATGACAAGGATGCCTTGAATATATCGAAATCGTCTTTCTCGAGGTACGGCTCTTTGGCACTGATCTCCTCCCAGCTAAGACCCTTTTCAAGAATCTTCGCCTTCACCCGGCCTCTCCAGCTTGTCAAGGCGGTGTTCATCTTCGTGATGGCGAAGTTGTCCACCTTTTTGTTTCCATCAGCCGGGAAAATATATCGTTTGTGAAGCTTCTTGAGGAGGTCATTGCGCAAAGCCTCATTCTCCGGATTCCTGAGGTCATACGTGTTGATCGATGCGTTTTCCCGGAGGATGCACCCTAGTTGCATGCCGTACCCTTTTGCGATGTCCCTAGGCTCCAGTGGTTGGCCACTTAAGGAGACCTTAGTGAACGTGTCTGTGATGTTGCCGACCGCTTGCGGTGTCCGGTCCTTCCTCGGCTTCTTAAGCCTCTTAGCAGGCCTCTTAGCAGGCGGGTTACTACCACCACCGCCATCCGTGTGGTCACCACCCCCGACATCCGTGCTGGTGGGTTCTCCATCGGTGGTGGTGGCTTCGGCAGACTCTAACTGAAAGTCACCATCGCCGTCACGAGCCAGTTCGGCGGCCTCCGCATCCTCCATCTGCGGGTTCAATTCCCAGAACGATATGTTCTTTTGTCTAGCTTGTTCTTCGACGCTCATGTGCTTCTCAGAAGGGCCGGCCTCGGAGGACATGTTTGCACTACATTAAAAAGAGGCAAAATGTTAGTACAACAAATATAACAAAGCATCACTTAATTTAGTACTAAGATACCCCGGCCCATGCATTAGCCGCAATACCCCATATGTCCTATTTTTAGCAAAGTCATGCTAAATTTCACGAAATTTTTTGGCATGACCTTTGCTAAAAATAGGACATATGGAGTACCCGAATTTGCCGGAACGGAAGTTAATCGACGTTCCGGCAATCTCAAGGGCCTCACGGGGTACCTGCAAGCATTTCACAAAAAATATCCACAACTCCGGCCGGCATCTCCACGACACGATGGTCGGAGCACAAACAACCACGACACGATGGTCGTGGACACATATATATCCATCAACACCATTCACAACACATCCATAATTTCTCACCACTTGTCGATGAGCTCCGGAACAGCAGCGTCGAGGTCTCCTCTTCAAACTGCATAGTACATAAAAAAGTCAAAACTTGTGAATAAATTAACTTCACTTGTGCTACTGCCACATCCTAGCAAACTACTACATCCTACTGCCACATCCTAGCAAACTACTGCCACATCCAACAGCAAGCACAAGGAAGTCCAACAGCAAGCACAAGGAAATCCACTTTGCATCTACATCCTACTGCCACATCCTAGCAAACTAAATTAGGCTACTAGCTACTGCCACATCCTAGCAAACATCTTCTACACCTACTGCCACCATGAATTCAACACCTAGAGTGCGGCCTAGGTCACCTAGTCAAGATATCGATGAACTATAGTATACAGATATCGATGAACTTTCCGCTTTACCACACTTGTTAGCTCACAACAGTTTTTCCATAATAGGTTTTTCACAGCTAATTTTTAGAAATCTACAGCTCAGTTCGGGACCGAGAACATGGTGGCAGTAGGATGTAGAAGATGTTGGAAATACAAAATACTAAAAATTGCATACAAAGACTTAACAATTACAAGCAAACAACATACAAATAAATAAGCGCAAAAGTCCTAAACTGTAAAGAACATTTAGCTGGACAAGGAAGTATTTCACTTAAGCATTTCCACAAGCACATAGTGTGCAGGAGGGGATCGGGGAGGTTCCAGGAGAGGAAGGAGGAGGAAGTTGGCAGGGAGGGAGGAGGGAGGAGGAGGAAGATGGCAGGGAGGGAGGAGGGATACCTGCGGGCACGTCGAGCACGGCACGGGCGCGTCGAGCACGGCCGGGCGCGTCGAGCACGGGCAGCAGGCGGGGCGGGCGGCGTCCGGTGCGGGTGGCGTCGAGGACGGGCGCGTCGAGGCGGAGACGGCGCAGGGGAGGTCGCCGGGCGCGGCGCGGGCGACGACGGCAGAGGGTGGCGTCGAGGACGGGCGCGTCGAGGCGGAGACGGCGCAGGGGAGTTGTGGCGGCGCGTCGACGGCGAGGGAACTCGAGAGCGCGCGCGCGGCGGTTCACAGCGAAATTTGGATAGAGAGAGAGGCAGCGCGGGGAGGGCCCACATGTAAGCGGGTGGAAACAATTTCTGTGGCGCATCCCTAGCTGATGCGCCACAGATCCCCTAACCGATGCGCCACAGAAAATGATACTTCTGTGGCGCATCAGCTAGGGGATGCGCCACAGAATATGATAATTCTGTGGCGCATCAGCTAACGGATGCGCCACAGAATATGATAATTTTTTTTTCTTTAAAATATTTTTGGTTAAATTTGTTTCAAAAAATACACACAATATGTCTCATACATATTTAGTTCACTGAATACATAACTCTTGCATTGTCTCACACCAAATGTCCCATACATATATATATGCTTGCATTGTCTCACACACACACACACAAATTAAATACACCAAAAAAGTATTCTTCATCTCGGTTCCGTGAGCTAGATTCTCTTCTTTCCCTTCTTCGCGGTTGAAAACTTTAGGCCGGTGACCTTGAGATTTCTTCGCGTGAACGGACAACCTTTGGTAGGTAGGGAGGTCTTCCTTCTTTGTGTACTAGTAGTAGGCATGTCGAAGAACTTGTCGAATTCCTCCTCGATCTTTGGCTCGTTGTCCAATTCTTGCTCGGTGGCGCCTCCTTCCATTCCGATGATGCTCCTCTTGCCCCTCCTCACGACAACACGGCTAGGCTTTGACGGGTCGGTAATGAAGAAGCATTGCTCAACTTGGCTAGCGAGTACCCATGGCTCATTTTTCGCGGAGGCGTTCTTTGATTTGGCATCGGGTATTACCATGGTGGTGAAATACCGGCCTTCTTTGACGACGTCCTTGGCCCATCTTACACGGAACATTGGCACCACCTCTCCACAGTAGTTGAGCTCCCATATGTCCTCAATCCTTCCGAAGTATCTTTTCTTGACAGTAGCCTCCTCATCGCCGTATGATAGCATAGTTACTCCTGAGTTTTGATATTCCGACATCTTGTCCTTTTCCTCTGTAGCCGTCGATGTCGTACGCCTGATAGGTCTTTACGTTATGCGAGGGACCCCGTGATAAGGAGAATATGAGTTGTTCATCTTCCGTAGATGGCGGTTTCCTCTTTGCTAGCTCCATTTGATTTTGCTTGAACCAACGCGTGAAGCTGGCGTTGTGCTCTCTGGTTACGTCTCCCTTCTTCCTCGGCCGGCCCAGTTTGATGTAATGTTGCTCGAGTAAGCATTTGTGCTGTTCCACCCAAGTTTCGATCAGCTGTAAGTGTTGTAGCGCGACCCGGTGAGCCCTTTCGAAGTCGTCCTTTCGACCCTGCATGCTGACAAAGGTTGAGCTGGCGCCCTCTCGGTGACCATATCCATTGAGCCTGTCGAAGTGTTTCCTCGTGGGCAGACCTACATCCTGGTTCTCGGTGCTTAGATAATTCTGGCAGAAGGAGATGCACTCGTAGGTTAGAAAGCCCTTGGCCATGCTTGCGTCTGGACGGGCCCTGTTGCGAACGTATCCTTTCATGACACCGTTCATCCTTTCGAACGGCATCATGTAGTGCATGAACGTTGGCCCTAGCTGCCTGATGTCATCAACGACATGGAGAAGGAGATGCACGCATATATCAAAGAATGCTGGCGGGAAGTAAATCTCGAGCTCGCATAGTACCAGCTCGATCTCTTCTTGTAGCCTGTCGAGCTGCTTCACCCCGATCGACTTCCTGTTGATGACGTCGACAAAGTTGCAAAGGGCAAGCAGCGTATCACGGACGTGCTCGTCCATTATCCCTCGAATCGCAACGGGAAGTACCTGCGTCAACAGCACGTGACAGTCGTGAGACTTCATCCCGCTAAACCTCTTCTTCGTACCGTCCAGATATCTGCTTATCTGCCCCGCGTAACCATTCGGAAATTTGACTCCTAGAAGACACCTGTAGAATTGCTCGAGCTCCTCCGGACTCATAGTGAAGCACGTAGCGGGAAGCACCACACTGTTCTTCTTTACCCTTTTGCGGCGACCTTGAGTCCCTTCCGTCTGATCATCATCATCATCATCGTCATCGCTATCGGGGGCCTGAAGTTCTTTCCTGACACCAAGCCATTTCAGATCGTATCTTGCTTTCATCCCATCCTTGGTCTTTTCCGGCATGTTGGAAAGAGTGCCAAGAAGACTCTCGGTGACATTCTTCGTAATGTGCATCATATCGAGGCTATGTGGCGTCTTGAGGACCTTCCAGTAGGGCAAGTTGTGGAAAACAGACCTCGCTTTCCATACACCCAGCAGCGGATCTACCTTCGGTCGTTTCTTTCCCGGCGGGGGCACTCCTTCCAATTATTCAACAGCTCATCGATTTCTGTGCCGCTCCTCGGGATCGGGGGTCCTTCGGGCTCGTCCTTACCATTAAACAGGTCACCGCGTTTCCTCCACGGGTGATCCATGCGAAGCCACCTTCGAGCCCCAGGGTACACGGTTTTCGAAGACCCTGGATTTCTTGGTAGCTGGAGATGCGGGGTTGAGTCCATGCACCTGACACATGCGCAGAATCCGTGGCTTACCTGGGCCGATACATATGAGCAACCAGGATAGTCCTGCACCGTCGTGAGCAGCGCGGCTCTCATGGGGAAATAATCTCCAGTGTAGGCATCCCACGTACGTGCTGGGGTCGCCCACAACGTGGCTAACTCCTCTTCCAACAGCGCGAGATACGTATGTATGTGGACACCTGCTTGTTTCGGCCCCTGAATGAGAAGACTCATGTGTATATACCTTTGCTTCGTGCACAACCACGGGGGAAGGTTGTAAGGCCATACAAACACGGGCCAGGTGCTATGCGTGCTACTCTGGTTGCCGAACGGATTGAGTCCATCGGTGCTCATACCGAGCCTGACGTTCCTTGCGTCGCCTCCGAAATTTCCGACGGCGTCCAACTCTTGCCACTGGCTAGCGTCTGCAGGGTGTGTAAGGATCCTGCCCTTCTCCGGATCTTCTTCAGGCTTCTCCCTTTCCGCGTGCCATTGCATGAGCTTTGCTTCCTTAGGGTCCACGAAGTACCGCTGCAGACGGGGAGTGATAGGAAAGTACCATACCACTTTGTGAGGACCTTTCTTCCCACGGCTCTTGTACCGTCCTTGGCCGCACACCGGACATGTGGTTCTGTCCTCGTACTCGCCCCGATAAATTGCGCAATCATTGATGCAGGCGTGGTATTTAACGTGCGGTAGGTCAAGAGGGCACACGACTTTCTTGGCCTCCTCGATACTAGTTGGCAATGTGTTCCCCTCGGGAAGACGCTCGTGGAAGAATTTCATGTTCTTGTTGAAGCTCACGTCGGTCCATTTGTTTCCTGACTTCATCTCCAGAGCATCAAGCGTTACTTGCAAGCGCGTATCCTGTGGCCGGCACCCTGGATACAACGGAGTCTTCCCGTCTATCTCCATTTGCGCCAGCTTGGCTTTCTCTCTAACGGTCCTCGCCTGCTTAAGGAGCAGTTCTTGAACATGAGACTCCATCAAGGCCGACATTAGCGAGCTCTGCGGCGTGTTCGCGTCTTCTCCACCACCATCTACTCCTTCATCATGACCATTCCGTCGGCATCTCCTTCGTCACGATCATCATGCCCGCCCTCGTCTTCAGGCGCAACATTTGCTGTCGGCGCAACATTTGCTGTCGGCGCTTCATTGAAGCCTTCCATGAAACCGCGCCTGAGCAGGTGTTCCTCCAATAGTCCGGAATCAGGGTCGATCCATCTCACAAATTTGCAACTTCTACACGGACATCGTATGTGGCGCTTGTTGCACCGAATCATTTCCGCCTTCGCTTCTTCCTTGTAGTTGTTGATTCGACTGGAGCTCATCTTCATGACCATGGTCGCCTACACGGTATACATATAGAGTATGTGTTATTAAGTCGGAAATGTTCGACGAAAAAATTCGGCATGACTTCCCCTAGAAGTAGGACATATGTGGTGCAAAAATTTACCGAAATGGAAATGAATCAACATTTCGGCAAACATCCATGCACCACGCCGGCGCAAGCAACAACAAGCAAAGATTCATGCAAACCACACACACAAGTTTCATGCATAGATCCGTTCAACAAATAGTTTGCTTCATGCAAACCACACACACAATCGCCCGCCGACAAGTTTCTCATGCCTTTAACAAACACCCATCCAACAATACCCACCTAGTAGATCTAGATCCGTTCCCGAGACGTGACCGTGATCGATGAGAGAGAGTGTGTGGTGATGGAGGGAAAATAGTGGACAAAAAGATAGGAGGAGAATATATATGGAGGCTTTCCCCAAGCCCTCACCAATTCTATGTCAAACAAAGTAAGTTTAACAACAAATAATGGATAATAGGATGGTCAAAATGCCATGGGAGAGAGGAGGAGCTCGAGCTAGATGCATGGGGGGGAGAATGAAGAAGGTCACATGGGGAAAGTGGGTGCTGCCACCTTTTTGTGGATCTGGGCCAACATTCTGTGGCGCACGCATCTCGGTGCGCCACAGAATGTCAACTTTCTGTGGCGCACCGTGTTGGGTGCGCCACAGAAATCCAATATTCTGTGGCGCATGGCGGATGGTGCGCCACAGAATATGAACTTTCTGTGGCGCACTGGGCCACGTGCGCCACAGAATCTCCCCAGATGGACCTGGCCCAATAATTGGAACGTGGGACCCACGCTATTTCTGTGGCGCACGGGTGGGCATGCGCCACAGAAATATGAGATTCTGTGGCGCATTTGCTTCCATGCGCCACAGAATGTCCGATTTCTGTGGCGCATGTCTGTCAGATGCGCCACAGAAAGGCCAAAATTTTTGTGGCGCACCTTCTTCCATGCGCCACAGAAATATTTCTGTGGCGCACCAATTAAGGGTGCGCCACAGAATGCCAACCCACCTATAACCCTTTTCCTAGTAGTGTCAAACCATAGTCTGCAAGACTAAGGCAGCAGCTTGGGTAACATGATCAGATAATAAATAATTGTATAAACAAAAACCTACTTGCGTCACAAGGAGGATTGGTTCTGGTTGGCTGTAATTTGGTCTTCTTTTCCATGTGAGACATTCAAACCTTTCTCTGAAAGCTATCCGAATCTAATACTCTCTCCGTCCAAAAATAACTGTCTTAGATTTGCCAAAAAGTGGATGTATCTAGACGTTTCATGTCTAGATACATCCACTTTTGTACAAATTAATTTGAGACACTTATTTTGGGATGGAGGGAGTATATATTATCGGTTTGACGAATGGCGACAAATCCTGTTCCAGATAGGTTTCAGAGGATTGGCACACGATGTCCCATCTAACGTAGAGTTCTTATCTCCAAACCCTGATTAAGAAATGGAGTATCTTTCATCCCCCGAGTTGGAAAACTCAAGATTTCCTGCTCACGGGACTGATCATAGGGGCATCGCCATTGTCGTCGATGTTGACGTGGTGAGACCTTTCTTGTGAAATGGTTACATCATTGACCTCATCTTTGCGGAAACTTTCCGACAAATCGTTTTCTTAGTTTTGTTTGTCTGAAGAAGAAAAAATCAGACCATCCAACCTCCCTCCTGGAAAATTTCCTTCCAAGAACGCCCAGCGTCTTATCAACAGCCTGTTCGCTGAATCTGATTTGTTCTGATCGACGGAGTCTCCAACAAATCTCACAGTATTAAGAAATGGATTACTTAGATACCTGAACAAGAGTTCAAGACTAGGTTTACTAAGTGACCAATAAGTACCTTAGGGCAAGCTTTACACAAGATTATGTCAACTAACTCATAATATATTGTTAGATTATTCAGGGCCTAGCACATGGAGCCGAAATAACGAGGAAAATCATGTACAGTATCATAGCATGGTTGTATGGGAGGTGCAAAAATTCAGATTCTTGAGACCTCAGGCTCTTAAGAATTTCTGAACATATTCACCGCATGTCGGGAACTTGGGATCTCCGTTGTAATCCTTGGATATTCACCTCATGTTGGGATCATCTTCATCTTAAACAAGAAAATCTTCGCATCTGGCACCAAGCGATCGCTTCATCTCTGTCCAGTTTTCCGAACATTTTTGCAACATGGGTGCTTCTTGCAGACAGAACAGAAATGGGTAACATGTACAGTTCTTCACTTCTTCAGGCCACAGTTAGCTGCATGAGCTCATCTGTTTCCTCACATATGAGCTGATCAAGGATCACCGACTCCATTTCGGCCGCAATGTTGGCATCATCCCTAGCTCCCCATTTCACGCCACAGATATCATCCTCAACAAGTCTGCAGATGATTCGCCAGGTACCGGTCGCACCTGGGAGATCGCCTCGGCATTGTTCACCACCCTTCTGTCCCTCCTCTCCCTGCTTGAACAATTCGAGACATGAGAGGTGGTAGCTGGCTCGGGAGGCAGGCCGCCACGAAAATCGTCGAAGGGAGGTTGTAGCAGTTTCCTGCTTGAGCCTGCTGTTGACTCGGTGCCAGACGGATTTCTCCTCCATCTGTTACATGCAGTGACAATGCTGCCTTGTCAGTAAACATGAACAAAAAAGTTAAGTAACATGTAGTATGTAGTACGCGGCAATGAGATTGATAAGTCGAAGTGACTAGCTGCCTCAGTAATGTGTTACAATCAGAGAGCTGGCATCAGTGCAGTTCCCAGAATCGTTTTCTGACCAAAATTCACTGATCGCTAGTGTTTTGTCTCTTGTTCCCACGGTATCCGAAATGAGTTTGATGACCAAGTCAAAGTGACTAGTATTATCTACACTATGCGCATTAGCTGCCTCGGTGATGTGTTACAATCAGAGTGCTGGCTACAGAGCTTGTGCACTTTGTAGGCTAGAGAGGACAAGTGATTAGGGCACAAGAAAGAAGCTCAGAACAGCAATTAAGACTTTTATACAGCTAGTACACTTGCATAACGAAGGTTTAGGCATGGACCATAACACTTGCATAACGAAGGTTTAGGCATGGACTGTAACATTGTCCGTGTTGAAAGTTGAAATGTTGAAATTATGGATGCCCAAAACTGAAAAGAAATACTTTGTCTGGGCAACTGGTTTATTATTAGTATATAAACTCTCAGAAACAATCACTGTCATTCCACTCGCAATTGCAACAGTTGTTTGTGTTTTTATCTTCTGAAGGCGATCTTTTTTTCTGAAGGTAATTTTCCTTTTCTGAAGGTGAACCGAGATCCTGAACTAGGTGAGCACTGCTCTGCTTGTTCCACTTCTTTCCATGGAATGGTAGCTGGATTTTCTTTTATTTTCATTTCACGGTGCCCGAAATGAGTTTGATGACCAAGTCAAATGACTAGTATCTACAGTAAGTTCTAGAGGTCTCAGTGTTGTGTTGCAATCAAGAGCTGGTACCAGAGCTTGTGCGGTTTCCAGAGTGGACAGGGACAAGTGATTACAGCACAAGAGGACGAGCTTTTAGACCAGAGACAGTTTGATAAAAAGAAACATGAACCAGTGGTTTTTATACTGAAAAAGTATCCAAGCTTTCAGATTGGGACAATGAAGTAGGTTACTTGCATAACCAAGCTTTAGACATAGACCACAAAAATTGTCCTTGATGCACCAAATAGAATTTTTTCCCCTGGGTATATTATATAAATTATCAAAAAATGGCTTTTGATGACGGAAAGTGATAATGTAGCCCGAGCTACACATAGCTCTTTTTTTTCAAAATTTAAAATCAGGACTTTTGAGTTCCAATTTTTTTGAAACAAAAATCTTACATGTAGACAATGTCGAGATCTACCAGTGTGCAAATTCTAAATCCAATATTCGTATTATTCTAGGCTACACAAAAAAGGCAAATCTATTTCAAGTTTTTTGAACTGTGTACTGTTCACCACCCAGATCCAGCCATTTTTTATTTTTTTCTCATCCTAAAATATAAGGAATTCCGAATTGAAAAATCGCGTACTTGTGGATCATATCTCTATCTACATCTGGGTTTTTTTTCCGAATTTATTGAAACGTAAAAATGGAAATTTTAATTTTTTGAGAAAACGAGCTATGTGTAAGCTGGGGCTACAAAACGCCACTCTCGTTCAGCTGGTGCCTTATCTACAAAGTTGTCCTGAAGCTTGCAGTGCAGCCTCCTGAATTTCCCGAGTTACAGTTTATGCTAATTGCAAATTTCAGCTGGTTCTTTTTCTTTTCCTATATGTAGGTTTGTCTGCATCTAGCTGTGTGAGTGGTGTTACAATCGCTCCAGAGCTTGTGCAGTTTGCGGTGTTGACTGTTGAGAGGGACAAGTGTTTCAGAAGCTCAGAACTCTAGCCAAGACTTATAAACAGTGAGTGTGCGTTTGCATGACTCTCGGCAACAATCACCTCTTGTTGGTGCCTTGTTCGCAAACAGGGGAGGAAGTAAGCTGTTGTTCTCATGAAGTTAGATCTTAGCAGTGCAATCTGAAGGTGAATTCCACTGTGATTTTAACTGGTTTCAGTCCCTTTTTTGCTCTGAAGTTGTTTCTTTTTTTTGTTCAGAAGGTGTGTGTTCTTATTCTGAAGGTTAGCACTGTTAACTGGAAATTCATACGTCATTTCCCCCCCCCCCCCCCCCCCCCCCCCCCCCCCCCCTGTTTGTGAACCCCACCCCAATTTTAAAATTCGATAGTTTGCTTGACACGGCTCTGCTAGTCGAGTGAGCTTGTGCAGTGAGCGACAGAAGAAATCATTAATGTGATGCAGGGCGTGAGCAGGGCGAACCTGAGCTAGGCGAGCAGTGCTCTGCTTGCTCCACTTCTTCCAGGGAAGACGACGACGAAGTGGTGGTGGTGGTCGACTCCTCCTCCTGCGCATCCAACACCGACACCGGGCTGGAGTTCTGCAGGCCGCACTCCTCCTCCGCCGCGGGCCGCCTCCTGCTCCGGCCAGGCTCCCCGCGTCGCCGCCTCCGGTGCTCCCGCCTCTGTTTCCTCCGGGCGATGGCCGCCGCCTCGACGCCATCGCCTGCGTCGTCGTCGGGGCTGAAGCTGAGGAGCAGGAACTCGTCGTTCTCCCGCCTGAGGTAGGTGGGCCTGTCCGTGAACGACGCCGACGTCGTCCTCGCCACCCTCGGCCGCGGCGAGCCGCACGGCGTGGGCGGCGGCGGCGACAAGCCCTCTGCGGAGCTCGCCGACCGGCTCCGCCGCAGCTGCAGTGGGTGCGCCGGCGTCGGCATCGCGTCGAGGCCCATGAGCCTGGCCACAATGCAGGGGCTCCTCGCCGGCGACGCCCGCTCCTCCATCTTCTCCTCCCGGAGCGCCGCCGCGGCACTGCCGTCGTCACCTGGCGGCTGCACATTGCCGGTGCCGCCGCCGCGGGCGGTGTGTGCGCAGAGGAGGCGGCGCAGGAGGTCGAGCGCGAAGGAGGTGTGCGCGAGCTTCGCCATGCGGGCGACTGGCGCAGTACACGGGCGAGTCAAGGGCTCAAGGCTCGGTCCGGCAGGGCATTTGGGAAGACGAGTGAAGAGGAGAGGGGAATGTTGGTTGTCGGTTTTGAATTGCGAGAGGAGGGAAGGGAAGAAGAAGGAAATGGGGAAGCTGCCAATGGAATGGAAAGCTAGTACCTGAGACAAAGACGAGCATCGGGGACCGGATTAATGGAAGCTTTGAGTTCAGTGACATAAATGCTGGGCACTCCGAGTACTCTACTGTTTTACTTGCTCCACTACGTAGACCTTTTACTTTTACTTACTTGTAGTAACCACTTCCGTGTAACGGGAAATGTAGCAGGTGAAAAATAGAAGAAGGCTACTGTAGCGTCTTAGTTTCACCGCCATAGGCCGTAGCTCCCAACCGCCGTTTCAAAGGTGGCATGAGCATTTGTTCTCTGTAGTTCCACATGTGCGTTGTTCTCTGTGGTCTGTCTAATTGCACACTCTCCTTGAAGAAGCATTTGCTAGTAACCGTCACAGTAATTCAAATTTTGGAAACGCTAGAGAAGGATTAAGTGAGGCTAAGTAAGCTTTTTGGGGGTTCCTTTATTAGGGCAAGGAGACAAGCGTACTACGTCCAGATAAAGAAACGGTCGATGGAGCAGGTGTGAAACGGGTAGGACGTTGCGGCGGGCGGGCTCTGCGTTTGAAACGGGGTACTACGACTGGGACGGAAAGAGGAAGAGGAAGGCTGTTACGGGCTTGACGAAAGCTCGGGCCTGCTGGGCCCGCGCGGTCTAGTCAGGGCCCACACGGGACAGCGTCAGCAGGCCGGACCTCGGGGCACGGCTTCGGCGCAGCTTCTTTCTTTGTAGGATTGGATTGATGGATGGATGGATGGGGTCAAGTCGTCCGTCGCAGGCTGGACTGCCACTGCCACTGCCACTGCAGCTGCAGGTAAGGGTGTAAGTGGCTCGTCCACTGGACAAACGGTGCTGCCGCTTCGGCCGCAAGCGAGTTTATGAATTTTTGTGGAAGCCGCTAATTATTTATTGCGGCGTTATGTGGCTTAGCGGCGTCGCAAGGGCCGCTCCCTCCTCGGTTGCTCAAGCCTGCTTCGGCTCTGAATGCGCCGTCGCAGCTGACCCATAGTCCACCAATGGAGCTCGCCTCGACGCCCCCGTGGTGGCTCACTACGAGGACACGCGACCTCCCCTCTGTGCCCGCCTCCCTAGACTGGTCCGCCTTCCTCTTCCTCGGCCAACGGCGACGGCGCCGACAGCCGCTGCTCGACAGGGAGCATCCCCGGGCCGTCATGCGAGTCGGCGCGAGCTTCGTCCTGGCGCTGGCGTGGTCCTGGAGGAGGCGGCGTTCCTGGCGCTGCAGCTCGGGGCGCACCTCGCCGCCGCCGCGCTGGTGGCGCACAAGAAGCGGTTCCGCACGGCGGCCCACCCGCTCACCCTACTGCTCTTCTGGCTCGCCTTGCCCGCGCTCACCGCCGGCGACCCAGGAGGTCAGGGATGGCCTGCCGGAGACGCTTGAGGTCGGGGGCAGAAGGTCTGGGTGACCCGCCGGCGCTGCGTCCTTGTCGGGGATGCCCTCGAACGGGAGGCGCGCATGGGAGGATTCTCGCCGGGGAGACGCGCGGGACGGCGTCCTCGCCGGGGAGGCGCGAGGGGCAGCGTCCTCGACAGGACGCGTGTGTGGGCGTCGCGGCCTCCGGTAGGGGAGGAGAGGGGCCGGCGCGGTCGCCGGTGGTGGAGGAGAGCGGCCGACGCGGCAACCGGTGGGGGAGGAGAGGTGCCGGCGCGGCCGCCTGTGGGGGAGGAGAGGGCCGGCGCGGCCGCCGGTGGGGGAAGAGATGGAGCGGGTGGAGGTCAGGTGTTGCGTGTGTATGTTGGGAATTGCACAGATCGTATTACTCTGGTGCAAAGCACGTATATATGATGTACAACGAGGGGCACCGACCTAAGCTATACAAGGAAACTAGAGGTGGGCCCAGATACACAATATACAACACATATACTCAACACCCCCCCGCAGTCGAAGCGGCACTGCTGACGCAAAGACTGGACCGGAACTCCTCAAAAGACGCCGAAGGCAAGCCCTTGGTCATGATATCGGCAAATTGTTGGGAAGTAGGAACGTGTAGAACACGAATATGGCCAAGAGCCACTTGTTCCCGAACAAAGTGGATATCTAACTCAATATGCTTGGTGCGACGATGATGAACCGGATTGGCGGAGAGGTAGACCGCGGAGACGTTGTCGCGGTAGACCACCGTAGCACGGTCAACAGGGCAAGAGAGCTCCTGAAGCAGCTGTCGTAGCCACGAACACTCGGCGACGGCGTTGGCCACAGCGCGATACTCAGCCTCAGCACTGGAGCGAGATACCGTAGGCTGCCGCTTGGACAACCACGAGATGAGCGAGGGTCCAAGAAAGACACAGTAGCCCGAGGTGGAACGACGAGTGTCAGGACAGCCGCCCAGTCGGCATCGGAGTAGGCAGTGAGGACGGTGTCGGTGGAGGCGTGAAGCGTGATGCCGAGGTCCATAGTGCCACAAACATAGCGAAGAATCCGCTTGACAGCAGCCCAATGAACGTCCCGAGGAGCATGCATGTGAAGACACACCTGCTGGACGGCATACTGGATCTCCGGTCTAGTCAGAGTGAGGTACTGAAGAGCGCCAACAATAGACCGATAGGATGCAGCATCTGAAGCGGGGGAACCAGCCGTGGCAGAGAGCTTAGCCTTCGTATCAACAGGCGTAGCGGCGGGCTTGCAGTTAAGCATGCCAGCACGATCCAGGAGCTCATGAGCATACTTCCGCTGATGAAGGAAGAAGCCATCCGGACGGCGCACCACCTCAACACCGAGGAAGTAGTGCAAAGGGCCCATGTCCTTGATGGCGAACTCAGCGCGAAGACGAGCAGTGAGCTGGCTGAGTAGAGCAGCTGTACATGCCGTCAGGATGATGTCGTCAACATAAAGCAGCAAGTAGGCCGTGTCGGAGCCCTGGTGATAGACGAAGAGCGAGGCGTCCGAGCGAGTAGAGCGAAATCCAAGCTGGTGCAGAAACGCCGCGATGCGCTGGTACCAAGCGCGAGGAGCCTGCTTGAGTCCGTACAAGGACCGCGAAAGCAGGCAGACATGGTCAGGCTGTGCTGGATCGACGAACCCCGTGGGCTGCTGGCAGAAGACCTGCTCCTCGAGGTGACCGTGAAGGAAGGCGTTGGAGACGTCCATCTGGTGCACCGGCCAGGCACGGGAAACCGCAAGGTGGAGAACCGTGCGAATCGTCCCGGGCTTGATAACTGGAGCAAAAGTGTCGGTGAAGTCGACGCCAGCTCGCTGCCGAAAGCCACGAACAACCCAGCGCGCTTTGTAGCGGTCAAGGGTACCATCAGGACGGAGCTTGTGTTTGAAGACCCACTTCCCGGTAATCACATTAGCGTGCCGGGGACGGGGAACAAGCTGCCACGTCCGATTGCGCAGCAAAGCATCAAACTCCTCTTGCATCGCAGCCATCCAGAGCGGGTCACGAAGAGCGGCTCGAACGGAGGATGGCAACGGCGACGGCGTAGAGGTGGATGCCGCGTGGACGTACTCGTCGGAAGCATAGCGCGAGCTCGGGCGAAAGACGCCTGTACGGGCGCGAGTGACCGGACCGACCGCGGGTGGTGCGACCGCAGGTTCCGGGGAAGAGGGCGCCAAGGGCGCCGGGGCCGCGGGCGTCGTGGCCACAGGCGTAGGGGCCGCGGGCGTCGGGTCCGCAGGCACAGGTGCCGCGGGCGCCAGGGCCGCGGTCGGAGAGGGCGCCAGGGCCGCGGTCGTCGGGGCGCCGCGCCGAAGGGCGTCTCGAAGCCAGGGGGCGGGCCAGGAGCGGCGCGCGAGCGCCCTGAAGGAGGCGTCGAGACGGCCACATCATCGGTGGCGGGAGGAACAGCCGGGTGTACCTGCTGAAACGGAAACACATGTTCATCAAAGTAAACGTGCCGGGAGGTGAAAACACGGTGGGAGATGGGATCATAGCACCGATAGCCCTTGGAGTTAGAAGGGTAGCCGAGGAAAATGCAGGCGACAGAACGTGGTGCAAGTTTATGAGGAGCAGTGTCGGCGGTGCTAGGGTAACAAAGGCACCCAAAAATACGCAAACCATCATAAGACGGTGGCGTACCAAATAGAAGGTGATGAGGTGCGTAATTCCACCGCGGGCGGCAGGGTCGGAGGTTAAGGAGAAGTGATGCAGTGGCAAGGGCATCCGGCCAGAAACGAGGAGGCACATTAGCATGAAACAGGAGCGTGCGTACGCAGTCATTCAGAGTGCGAAGAACGCGTTCGGCTCGACCGTTCTGCTGTGAAGTATACGGGCATGTGAGACGAAAAACTGTGCCGTGGTGCGACAAAAAAGTACGGAAAGCAAGGCTGTCGAACTCTTTTCCATTGTCAGTCTGAAGAGCGAGAATGGGACGCCCAAACTGCGTACGGACATAGGAGTAAAAAGCCGTCAGAGTGGAGAGAACATCCGATTTTCGTCGCAAAGGAAAGGTCCACACATAGTGAGAATAATCATCAAGTATAACCAGATAATATAAGTAGCCCGAATTACTAGGAACAGGAGAGGTCCACACATCGCTATGAATCAACTGGAAAGGAAAAGAAGCAACGGTGGTGGAGTTATTAAACGGGAGACGAACATGTTTGCCGACACGATAGCATGACAAGTGTGATCCTCTATCTTATTACAACTGAAGCTGAAACTCCTAAGAATATGACGAAGTGTGACAGGGTTGGGATGACCCAGACGAGCGTGCCAGAGATCGACGCCAGCGGAGAGAGCGACCGGTGCGGTGGTGGCGGAGGGAGGCGAATGCACCGGGTAGAGGTCGCGGGGCTGTCACATCGGTGCAGCACCATCCTGGTGCGAGCGTCCTTGACACAGAAACCAAAACCGTCAAATTCAACAGTTACAGGATTTTCACGAGTGAAAGAACGAACGGAAATAAGATTCTTAATAAGATGAGGAGAGACAAGTATGTTAGACAAAGATAAAGGCGTGGAATTAGAAGGAAAAGAAGTGTGCCCGACGTGTGTTATGGGAAGGGTGGAACCGTCGCCGACAATAATGCGGCGGTCGGTGGTGACGGGAGTGGAGGAAGTGAGATTACCAGGATGAGCAAACATGTGAGCCGTGGCCCCGGTGTCCATGATCCAGTCGCCGCCTCCAGTGTAGTTGTTCGGCGTAGGGGCGGTGTGCAGCGCGGCGAGGAGGGCCGGATCCCAAGGCGCCGGTGGCAGCGCCGGTGGCGGAGATGCCATCGGAAAGCCGTAGCTACCACCCGGCTGTGGCGGCGGGTACCCTCCATAGGGCTGCGGAGCCTGCGGAGCCGCATAGTACGCCTGATGCGCCGGCGGACGCGGTACGGGAAGGGTCGGCGCAGGGGCCCGTGGGACCGGCATGGTGTACGCATGAACGACACCGGTCCATGGATTATACCCGGCGGCCCACGGAGGGGGCACCTGAAGCTGCTGCTGCTGAGGAGGCACGCCCGCGGTCTGCGGCTGCTGCTGGCCGCCGCGCCGGCCGCCACGGCGCTGCCCGGTGGGTGGCGCAGGAGGGGCGGGAGGTCCGTACGGAGTAGGCAGCAGCGGCGGCTGCTGTTGCTGTGGCGGGTACGGCGTCGGAGGGCGCGTCTGAGGTGGCGCGGCCGGGGCAGCGGGAGGCCCGCCGCGGGTGGTGCCGGCGGCGAGGGCAGTGTGGATGGCCCGCGCCTTCACCTGCTTCATCCGCCTCTCCTCCAGCCGGAGGTATGCGACGAACTTGGCAAAGGAGGGGTCGGGGATGAGGGAGAGGTTCGCCGCGGCGTTGCCGAAGTCCTCGTTGAGCCCGGCGGTGAGCGTGCTGAGAAGAAGGTCATCATCGATCTTCGTGCCAATGTCGCGGAGCTCGTCAGCAAGAGTCTTGAGGCGGCGACAGTAGTCGTCGACGGAGGAGTTGTCCTGGTGGCACCCAAAAAACTCCTGCTGCAAAAAGACACGACGTTGAAGGCGATTGTCGGTGAAGAGCCCGTTCAGCTTGGTCCACACGGCGTGGGCGTCATCGCCGTCTTGCACAACCGTCTGGAACAGATCCGGCGAGATGGTGAGGAAGAACCACCGGACGATCGTGGTGTCGATGGTGCACCAGTCATGGAAGGCGGGGACGAGGCTGGAGTCGACGGAGCCGTCCACGTGATCAACGAGGTGGTACTCCCGAAGTACGAGGGAGAAGTACGTCTTCCACGCGTAGTAGGAGGCGTCCGTCTGGGAGAGACGAACCGGAACCCGCTCGTAGATGTTGAGGTTGCGGATGTGGTTGACGTCGGGAGGGTTGGCGTCGGCGAACGGGTTGGAGTTGTCGGAGGAGGACGAGGTGACGGACGACATGTCGGCAAAAGGAAGCGGCGGCGGCTGTGAGAGGGGCAGCGGCGGCGGCTTCGGGTGAGGGAGGGAGTCGCGGCGGCGGGAGAGCGGCGGCGAGGAGGAGGGGAGCGGCGGCGGCGGCGCAGCCAGATGGGCGCGGCGGCGGCGGCTGGAGCGGAAGCTAGGGTTGAAACCTAAAATCTGATACCATGTATGTTGGGAATTGCACAGATCGTATTACTCTGGTGCAAAGCACGTATATATGATGTACAACGAGGGGGCACCGACCTAAGCTATACAAGGAAACTAGAGGTGGGCCCAGATACACAATATACAACACATATACTCAACAGCGTGGACCTGCACGCGGTGGCTGGCGGCGGGAAGTTGGGGATACGCGGATCTTGAGACGCGGACGAGCAGAGATGCAGTTTTACAGCGAGTGGTCGGGCGTGGAGGAGTCAGCGAGAGTGGCTGGTTGGCCGGCGACATGCGGGCAGGGAGGCGGATACCGGCGGCGCTCGGCGGCCCAAGTCCCCGGCATAGTTGCGGCGCCCCAAGACGCCGGCAGTGCTGCTGTCGAGATTTTCCAATTTCTAAGAAGGGGAAGACGAAGCCTTTACGGTCGGCCGCTGGCGCTAGTGGACTTTCGTGGATTTGCCACATACGCCACTTAATTAGCTGGTAAGCCACATACGTCGTTTAGGCTGATTTTCGTGGGCGGCTTATACGGGCCCAGCGGATGCCGCTGCCACTTACTCCTACATCCTTAGCTGCAGGCCTCGTCGAGCCTGTCTCTCTGATGAACAGCGCCTCGCACTGCCTGCTGCTGCTCCCGTGGTCGGGTCTGGTCATGTCTCGCACCGGACCGGATGCACCCGCATGCGTCGGTCTTTATTAATTGATTGCACCGACGCCGGATCCTGCAAGGCTGCAAGTACTGTACGTACAAAATAGCACAGGAACTGACGGATGCAGCTTGCACGCGATGTTTTTTTTTGTGTGGGTACAATGCGTTTATTTGTAGGAAAGTGCCCATGGAGCTCGTGCTCCATGTAGCTCATTGAGGATAACTTTGAGGGTAAGCTGGGTCCTGGTTAGTCAAGATGTCATATGGAGATCGTTTAGTGTTAATTAATTCAGTTTTGACAAGCTTGGCGATGTTTTTGTTATCTTTCTTGATATACCTAAGTGAGTACGTAAGAGATTCGACTTATATCAGTCTCATTTTTTTGGCAGAGTGATCAACAAAAAAAAATGTAGGATCACTAAATGGAATATAGTATGTAGACCTAAGGAACAAGGTGCGCTCGCATTGAAGTTGAGAAACTTATGAGTGTTAACTTAACTAACGAAACAGATAGATTTAATTGGAAACTAACTTCATCGGGGTTTTTTCAGTTAAATCTTATTATGCCGAGCTGCTCAATGGCCACACAAGATCCTGCGTAAATATCTTTGGAAACTTAAGATACCACTGAAAAAATCTATGGTTTTCAAACAGAATATAATTATTAACAAAAGATAACTTGGTTAAACGAAAATGGCAGGTTGTAAGGAATGTGTTTTCTGTGATGCAGACGAGTCTGTTGAGCATCTGTTCATTTCTTGTACTTTCACACGGGATATTTGGAGATTGGTGCATTTTAATTTTAACATCTATCCTCCAACAAGCGTAGCAAATATGTTGGTAGCTGGTTGAACGGGTGGATAAAAAATCAGAAGCGCGAATTAGAATAGGCGTGGCGGCCATTCTATGGGCAATTTGGAATTGCCGTAATGATATAATATTTAACAATGCACAATCTACTCATTATTTGTAGGTTATCAACAAGGAGACTTATTGGATCACATGTGGTCCTTTCTTCTGCCTGCGGATCAGCGTGGTCTCATGGATACCGGATGTACTCGAATGATGATAGTCGTACGGGCTATCTTCTGCCGGGGTGGGTGGCTACATCATAAGAGATTAGATGGCTAGGGCCCTAGTTTTCAGGTTGATTTTTGTATCCACGCGGAGTGATCCGTGAATTGTAAAACTTATGAATGTTTGATACTACGCAATAAATTGCGGAGGCTGTGCGCATCATTTTGATGCAGATGCCAGGGATCCGCACCCGTATTTCTAAAAAAACTCATTTTTTAATTATAATCGGTACCTTTTTAGTTTCGGAAAGTTCAAAAAAACACATGTTAATATTGTCAGGATCTACAAGTGTGCAAATTTCCAATACAAAATTCGTGCTATTTAGGCTAAAAAACACAATTCAGGCAAAATTTCAAGTTTTTCTAAACTATGTACTATTCAATATTCACCACCCAAATTCACACATTTTCCTTTTTGCCAAGCGTAAAATACAACGAATTTCAATCTAAAATTGTGCACACTTGTAAATCATATCAATGTCAACATCTAGAATTCTTTTCTCGAATTTGGAAACTTAGAGTGCAGATTTATTTTAAAAAGAGCTACATGGAGCTCGGGTTCCAAAACGCCTCATTGGTTTATTGGTCTCATGAGTTAGCATTTATAGGAGATTATACCCGATCTTCGCACGGGTAGAATTGACACAACCGGACAAAGAAAGTGGAAAACATGATAAGCCTAATCTCTTTTCATCCAAGAAAACATGCAAATCTAAAGCTCCATCGCACGCCCCTTGAGCTTGTCGGTTTCATCCAGAAACATGCTGCGTATCTCTATGGGAAGCGCCAATTGAGTGGTAAGATTTTGCCCGAAGAATTATCTCCTTTGCTGCTTCTTGAGAGACCAATAAAACGAGAAGTCGTGCCTTTTGTATCATCATAATACACAGGTGCGCGGGTGAGCTCTCATTCTCTGATCTCTATACACGATTACAACTCCTCCTTTTGATAAATAATACTTGACATACTCACATTTAGCACATGTAAAAAGAGGACTGGCGATCGATCTAAATTACAACAACATAAATATCATAATACCGAAGATCTACAATTTAGAGGCAAGAGACCTAACTCCATTTCACAATTTACATGGTAGAACAATAGATAATGTGAAAAAAATACAGTTAGAATGACAAGTACTCCGAACATGACGAAATACCTTCAGAGAAACCTCCCTCCATAGAGATGCGATCGTTAGCTTCCATACCCTAAGATCATTTGCAGCTTTCACATTAATGTCAAACTGAAAATAACGGGTGTACGTCTTAAAATAGCTTAAAAGGTTCAGAGAGAGAGACCAACGAGCTTCACCCTTTTCTATTTTACACATTCTCGACCAACGAGTCTTGGAAGATAGCTGGAAGTTCATGCAAAAATAGTTTAATCAAGTGAGACAATTGTAAAGCCCAAAGTTCATCCAAACTATTATAAACCTACATCAGTTCCAACTAAATTCTGGCCCCGGGACAAGTTAAATTAAATATAGTTGTACTAAATTTTATACTTTTAAAATTTTAATCTTTTTTTGATTTTAACAAATATATGATATATACAATTTAGTTAGCATTGTTAACCATACAATATTTTTGTAAATTGTTTTCTGTTATAAAGTTCCATTGAATATCATGTAAATTATATCTGAGTTGCGCAAGAAGGTTTTTTTCCTTTGTGAGAGATTACCCTTTACTAGATACAAAACCACGTTTAATGCGAAAACAAAAAAAGGACAAACAAACGCCTTATTGATTTTTTTTACAATTGATGGATTTATAACGTAAATGTATATTATTGTGTGAATTTTCTTCTCTTGTGTTAATATTATTAAATATATTGGTATAGCTTTCAAAGTATATAGCCTAAAAAATATCTTAATAGAGGGGTGTAGTGTATTCTTATGTGAGAAAATAGGTAGGTAGAAAAATTTAGAGTATAATTGAACAGTTGGCATGACCATATTACCATAATCAAATGTGTCTTATAGGTAAGATAGTAATATGTTGAAAATATATACTTGTTATTAAAGTAGCACTGCATGCGGTATCAGCGACGAACATAAAGTAATATGGGTTTTACTACTTTTGCTAACATAAAATTCAATTATTACATATGCTCACCATAGTGCGTCTTTGTACACATATAAGATTTAATCTACAAATGGCAACACCAGAGTAATATGTAATAAACAACGAAGCACACCAAAATAAAGACTTAGTACATTCAGTATTGAAACCAAGCAAAAAAACAGATTACTCCCTCCTTTTGATAATATAATACTTGACATCCTTACATTTAGCACTTTTAAAAAATAGGACTGGTGGTCTTAATTACAGAAACTGAAATATCATAATATAGAATATTTACACTGCAGAGGCAAGAGACCTGACTCAATTGCAGAATTTACACGCTGGAACAACAGATATTGTGAAACAAAATTTCAAAGTTAGAATGAACTTCCTCCATAGAGATTCGACCTTTAGCTTCCATATCCAGAGATCATTTGCATCTTTCACGTTAATGTCAAACTGAAGATAACGAGTGTACAACTTAAAATAACTCAAGAGGTTTAGACAAAGCACACCAATTAGCTTCACCCTTTTCTGTTTTATGCATTCTCGATCAAAGAGATAATAATGAAATATTTGGACCCTACTGCTGTATATGTTTACTAATGAAAAAAACAACTTTCTTTGGAAATGTTAAAACCAAGCATGAACTCCTTATTGAGCATTAGTGATGGCGTGGATCACACGTTCGCTGGGAACCCCAAGAGGAAGGTATGATGTAGCGTAGCAGCAGTTTTCTCTTGATTACAAAACCAAGGTTATCAATCCAGTAGGACTTGGAGAAGGCTTCGGAAAGGTGTCAGCGGCACCGTTTACGATTACTGACGTGGACCTGCGCACACACGAACAAACTACTTTGCCCCAACGAAACAGAGAGGTTGTCAATCTCTCCGGCTTGCTGAACACAAAGGATTAAACGTATGGTGGAAAATAATATGAGAGCAAAAATGACCAGGAGCAAATGACTAGGAAAAGCTATTAAAACGGTTGTAAGCAATGTAGGAAAATAGGACGGGGTCCACAGTTCACTAGTGGTGTCTCTCCAAAAGATAAATGTGTTGGGTGAACAAATTACAGCGGGGCAATTAACAAACATGGGCAACACAATACTATCATGACACATGGTTCACCGTTTCATTTAATATGGGCATTACGTCAAAATACATAGACCGTTATCCAACTGCATCTATGACTAATAATCCACCCCGGGATCGCTATCCAGAATGTCACCCGAAAGTATTAAGTTGCAAGCAACAGGTAATTGCAATAAGCAAGATGCGTAATGTAAGCAATGAGTACAACATAAAGTAATAAACACCGCTGTTTTATCCCTAGTAGCAACACACATCTCAAGTTCTAATCGTTTCTATCAACTCGAGCTCGAACAAGAGAGGCATGAACCCATATCTAGCATAAATACCCTCTCTAATGACACAAGTAATTACTTCGGCCAAACATACACAAGCATCGGAGAGCATGCAAGATCATAAATAAAACATATCATAGATAAACTGAACCATAATGTCAAGACTCCATAATTCATCGGATCCCCGCAAACAAACACATAGTATTACATAAAGATGATCTTAATCATGTAGGCAGCTCATAAGATCTAAACAATGGAGCACAAAGGAGAAGAGACAACCATCTAGCTACTGCCATGGACCCGTAGTCCCGTGGTGGACTACTCACGCATCACTCCGGAGGCAGGCATGGTGGTGTAGATGCCTCCGGTGACGATCTCCCCCTCCGGCAGGGTGCCGGGAAGAGCTTCAGAACCCTCCGATCTAGGTTGGCGACGGCGGCGACCTCGGAAATTTTCTGAAAAAATGATCGGGTCCCGAGGGTTTTCGGGAGGAAGACAATTTATAGGCGAAAGGGCGGCGCAGGAAGCTTCTCGAGGCGACTAGGAGGGGCCCAGGCGCGGCCCACCCTGGGCCACGCATGGGGGTCGTCTGGTGGCTGTGGGGCCCCCTGCAGGCGCCCTCCTGGCTCCGTCTTTGTTTCTTCGTGAAAATAAATCAATTAAATTGGCAGCTTATTCCGAGAAAATTCCCCGACTAGCTTTTCTGAAACAAAAAGACAGCAAAAACAGGAACTGGCACTGGGCATCTTGTTAATAGGTTAGTTCCATAAAAATGTGCCAAAATGATATAAAAGCATTATAAAAGCATGTGGCAATGATATATAATATGCATGGAACAACCAAAATTATAGATACGTTTGAGACGTATCAATTAGCAGCTTAAATTTAGAAACATAAGCATCGGAATTTCGACATGGATATGCCGAGGTGATGATTGGCATAACATGTGACTCATTAACTTGTTTTCGCGCGCATCCAACGGAGCAAAGGCTTCTTATCGATTAACCACGGCATCACTGGAGTTGGCCAAAACCAGCGGTAATACTCTTGACAAATTATCATTAGGACATTAGGTATACAACCCTCCGACAATTTGGCATATGCAAGCTACCAAGATTGCCCAATGAACACCTCCAGAAAACAATCATCTAGCAGCAAAACAACTAATCTAACCTAACAATTCAAAAAAAAGGTTGCAAATGACAACTGAACCAGACCTACATTCGAGTAAACACATCTCCGTATTGCCCAGAAATTGACATATCAAAATATCTGTTTAATAATTTTGCCATAATACAAGTGTCATTATAATGCCACCACAAAAGAGGGTTGTTCTGACTAAACTTTATACATTATACATACAAGGTTGTTCCAACTAAATTTTGGACCTAGTGCAAGTTACCGTAAATAGTTATACTTAAATTTATAGTTTTATTTTTTAACCATATTGTGGTTTTAACAAATACTCCCTCCGTTCCACAATATAAGTTGTTTTAGTCTTTTGCCACATTCACATGCACACATATGTACCTATACATGTTTTAGTGTACATGTCCACACTTTTTGGTGTGAATCTAGACAACATGTGTAATACCTAAAACATCTTATATTATGGAACAGAGGGAGTATATGTTTTATATAATTTAGTTAGCATTGTTAACCATACTCTATTTTTTATAATCCTTTTTCGTTGTAAATTTTCAATGTATATCACATAAACTATATCTGAGTAGTGCAAGGTTTTTTTTCCTTTATGAGCTATTAACTTTTACAAGATACAAAATCACCTTAACTGTGAAAAAAAAGACAAACACACGCCTCGTTGATTCACAGTTGATGAATTATATAACGTGTATGCATATTATCGTGTGAATATTCTTCTCTATTTTTTATAATATTGAATATACTGGTAGAGATTTTCAAAGTGCATAGACTAACAAATATCTTAATAGAGGGGTGCTGTGTATAGTTATGTAAGAAAATAGGTAAAAAGTTCTAAAGTATAAGTTGAACAATTGGCATGACCATTTTTTCGTAATTGTGTCTTATAGGTCAGAGTGGATTCGATAATAAGATGATAATATGTCTTGCTTAATCAATCCTATATGAATTATATACTTTTATATTGCATGACATTTGAGAAGAAAGTTCTAATATGAAAAATAGAAACATTGTAACTTTGTTTAGAAGCTAAAATCAAAATAGAGGAAAACCGGTTATGATACGAGCTCTCTTTTGACCTTTTAATATCATTTTTATATTTTCTTCGGATTTTTTTTGTGGCTGTGTGCATCCTAGTTATGTAGAGCCCGGATGTAAGACGTTTCGTATTCCAGTGATATTTTGAGTAATAAAAGGCTCTTTATAAGAAAAAAATCTCTATGTACCAACAAATTCTTCTCTTGGCTAGAAAATAATACAGATTTAAATGCATATGTCCTATTTATGAGCAACCACAAAAAACTGAAGTAGACAACCTGTGAAGTAGGCATAGTGTAGGGAAACTCGAATTTGCAACTAGTTGCGGGCGTCCGTATGTCCCACTTTCAAATTTTCAAACCATGGGAGATAAATCATGGAGATATATTATATTATTTCTTTTACATCTACAAAATATGAAAATATGTGACCTGTACAAAAAAGACAAATTACACACAAATAGTACATGATACTATTCACTTAGCTCTTTTCTTTTTTTGCACAGTTCACATAGAGTCATATTTTGGGATGAAAATTTGTAGTTGAATAAGATACAACATAACCATTGTGTGTGATTTATTACAATTTTTTTGGAAACTCGAAAATGCGATTTTAGATAATAGGTTGCGGGTGCAACTAGTTGCGGGTTATTTACTCGCGCATCGTGGGGAAACTCAAATTTGCAACTAGTTGCAGGCGCAAACTCAAAAATGACGAAGGGCGGGTAGAGGGAGAGCAGAGTGTTTCGGCATACAGACCATGTCGGTAAATAGAGGGGGAATTTCCTTCGCTGGGCTAACCCGCGCAGTGCGATTTCCCCCACGATTCGCTTTGTTCGTTTTGTGACCCTTCACAGCCTCACCTCACCTCCCGACCGAAACCCTAATCGATCCCTGCCTCCTCCTCGCTTCCCCATGCCAACCTCTCTCCCCGTCAGCGGCCCCCATGAATGCCACACACGGAACGACGCAAGCTGCGTCCACGCGCCACGCCTCGGCATCTACCCGGGCCACCCGCCGGTTCACTTCGATGTTCCCACGGCCGCCGGGCGGCAGATTTTCTCCGTCAACTGTTGCGGGGGACGCGAGGTGACCGTCTCCCAGTCCCCTCCGCGCGGAAGCAGCCGGCTCGCCGCAGCCCGCTCCGACTCCGGGCCGGTGATCGCTGTCTTCATAGGTAAGGGCGGCGAGTACTTCACGGACTATGGCCTTCCACGCCTGCAGCGCCGATGCATAGACGAACTCATGCACCAAGTATTGTCTTCCCTGCCACGGTATGATATGTAGCTAGAGCTGGCCATTGCAAGATGATCATATTGGTCATTCATCGCATATAATTCAGAGAGATTGTTCTTCTGCTAAGTTGCTCTATTTTTCTATTCTGCTAGTCAAGCTTATTTCTTGCTCCACTTCAGTCTTGAGGAGAAGCGTGTGGAAGCCACTGCACCTGCTGCACAAATGCTGCAACGACCGGGTCCGGATATCTCGTCAGACGTACTACTTCACACTAGGACCTTGGAGGGATCGTCCATGGCCTCGTCCTATAACCAGGACAACATTCGGGTCCGGATATTCAATGACTGGGGAATCAGATTTTACATCAGGATTGATCATAGGGGATGTTTTCATACATATCCTCACGTGGGCGGGCCGTTTCATAGCTTGCCGGAGGCTTACAGTGCCATCGAGATTGCTATCTTCCTCTTACAGTATGTACTAAACAATGGTGATAGCCATAACACCAAGTTTTACTATCTGGTAAAAAATAGCATGGTAAGTGCATACACAGTTGGGCTAATGTGCCTTTTTTAATTCTTTTTTTGCGTTGAGAACTTGATACCTACACGGTGGCGTAGCTAGCCAGCAGTCAAGTCCCGAGCCAACTTCAGTGCTACAGTCATAACAGTGAGTAATTATGGCTACAGTTAACAAAGGATTTTACCACCACGCCCCAGGCCAAAGCCACGCCTACATGCATGCAAACATTTTGGTTCTGTTTTGACTGATTGCTTACTATCATGAGCTATGTTAGACGTAACTTGTGTGATGTTTGGTCCTATTCATCAACCTTCCAAACAAACTAATTCACGCACAACCTATGTAAGATGGCTGATAACCCGGAGAGAGTGCTCAGTGTCTCTTTGTGTTCTCTACGTTTGTGAAAGTGCAACATGTTAACCATATATATGATGTTTGGATCTAAACTAGGCGCATAGATCAAGATGATCCAGATTTGATTTATCATGTGCTAGAATCCACACGTGAAAGAGCTATACGCCGAGTTCTGTGCTGGCCTGATGGCACAAGGAAGGAGCGGTTGCAATCACTGCCAATTGATGAAAGACGATGTTGGATGCTCCAGTTGGTCAGAGCTTTGGTGGACAAATATAATGATGATCACAATCTCTTAGGGGTTTTCTCTCATTCCCTTTCTCCTTCCTTACTCTATGTCCTCCTACCTGGTTTGGATCCATTGTTCATAAATTTATCTCGTAATCAATTGTTGACCACATCCATATGCTTCTTTCTTATTCAGGATCTTGCATATGGACTCAAAGGTGTTGTGAGATACCATGTGTTCGATGAGGGTAGTAGTCGTAGGATGTTCTATCATATCAATTTCACTGCAAAGACCGAAGATTGTGACGACCTATTATTCTTTGCTGAAGCTGTTGGTGAACAACGTGATGTTGTGATGGTCAGCTGTATCTGTAGGGTTAATCCTTGTGACAAAGGTATTTGATACTCTTGTGCCAAACTTGCGTATTCTTCAGGTTGTGGTTTGCGCTAACTAACCTTATCTGTTATATAGTTTTGCATTATCTATCCGTCTCTAGTTTGATCTCTATACTAACTCTTTCCTATTATGCTTGATTGACATCTTATTGGCTTAAAATGTTCATAGGGGTGAGTGTGTGCGCGTATATATGAGCGCTTGCGTTGTACTGTGTTTAGCAAAAAAAATGTTCGTGATGAAGGTCACCTGTTATATTGTGCCCAATCAAAAACAAATTAAGGATACCATAATTGTCTATCTGCCTATAGCAGATACTTGTGTTTCCGCAATCCTATGGTTCTAGTGTTGTAACAGTGGTTATATGCGAGGCCCCATATGACGCCTGAGCCTTATACTGTAGCATCACAAATTGGTTCTCCCACAGGCCACAACCATGTGTAACGGTTGCATCATGCACAATTATGTATTATATTTATGTTGTATTTATGTCTCGTGGATTATTTGGCAGTTGATTCACAAATCCCCACCCTCCCTCCTCTCTCTCTTTTTAGAAATGGGTTACTGCTATGGTTGTTCAAGTGGAGTGAAGCACCCAAAGAATGATTCATACGCTGGTGGTCACTCTTCCGCTGGTTGCTTGTCGGGCACATATCGTTCTTATGGACCCTTGGAGGATTTGGGAGCAACTCCCGCCGAAGTACGTATGATGATTTATTTCGTCGCAAGTTAGCATTAACGTTTCCTATGGTTGCTTTGTTGATCTTTGGTTCCAATGCTTGTCTTTACAGTTGGAAGCCGAGGAGGCCCATGTAAGATATTCGTACAAGGTAATGATGGCATAGGTCGTGTGGTCTACTAAACATTTTTAGTAGTATGATATTGGTTACTTGATTGATTCATGCTTGTTTTTTGTATTTTCTTGATTCTCTTTAGGACCCTGTTGATCCAAGCTTCCTGGAGAAACTTAGGGCACCCAGAAAAGTTAACTTTCCGATCTCAAACAAGGACTTTCCGCCCCTGCGTCCACTCGAAGACAGCGTTGCGTTTATTTCCAAGTTCTTCTAATAAGTAGTTTGATGTTTGGTGTCTGCCAATATACAAGAAAGCGAAGGATATGTGGTTTGAGATGCACCTGGAACTTTACATCGAGGTAATTTCTATTAACAATTTGGATTGTCAACACTTACTTGGAACCGCAGCCGACCAAATCGCATGGTGGAGAATTCGATATCTTCTTCTAGGCTAGAGAATTCATACATTGTACCTTCTTGTTCATTGGTGTTTACCAATTGTAGAAAATCGTCATATAGTTGTCTGGACTGTCACACCATCACTGTCAGTTCACCACCATCAAAGAGTAAGTTTGCTAACATATATAAGAGGCATTTGCTTCTACGTGGAGAAAAGATAGGGACGTACAAGATGGGATGTTGGTTCGTGCTTCATTGAAAAAATTGAGTAGACCTAATTACCTAAATGAGAAGCTGCTTTTGGAGTTCTCATTTTTTGTTTTCCGAAAAGGGATATACCTTGCCTATGCATCGGTTGATGTGCACAGCCATATTTATTACGGAATTATCATCCAAATTTTACAAAGTGCAAAAAATGGATACAAAGCTCAACCATCTCAATAGAAAATCGATTACACCATTATGCATTTGTATTCCATTGTTAAACCGCCAGCGTACAAGTTGAACATATTTTGTGCGACCGTCTCCAAACGCCTCCAATGGGTAAAGCCAAGACCACATACGGAGGCAGTGCATAGTCTTGAGAATAACCTGCAAAACATGGCAAACTTGTGATCTATTATAGAACAACATTGTTTCGACTCTTCCATAAAGCTCAACTCAAAGAACACACCGCACCTGAACTAGAGCATTTTCTTGTTCATTAATTTTATTCAACAAATAACATGAACATATTCCGTGAAATGAGACAAGCTAGTGGACATGAGATTAAAAGGTGTTGTATTGTTTCACGTTGATCACGGAAACAACAGCATTACACCCATTACAATTGTGTTCGTCAAGGTTATGCTTAGTCAAAATTACACGCCTATGTAAGAACAATACAAAGGTTCTTACTTTAAGTGATAATTTCAGCTTCCAAATATACTTATTAAAGAATATAATATTGCCATTCATGAGATTTGAGTACATGGACATGACGGAGACTGAAACTAAGGTCGTTAATTTCCATTTAGAACCATGGGGTTCATCACTAGTAATGACCCCGTTGAATTAAGTACAACCATGAAGTCCATTTTGTCTTGGCTGGTTAGAATTTTCTTTTGAAACTAACATTTTTAGAGGCGTCTTTATTTTTGCGAAACATTTTTAGAGGCATCCCGGCATCAAGTTAGCAACCGAAACATGTTTGCGCTGCACAATTTCATATAAAAAGGTGTATATATGAGCAAGGGGTGTGCCGGCTCCATGTATCTTTTCAAAAACAAGTATTTATACCATTTTCTAACATGAAAGTGTCTCATTTAAATAAATCTTCGTTGACCACCATTTTTAGCCCTTTCCAAAAGTGAGAGTCTGAGGGTTTAGTCGTAACCCGTGACAACATCTTAGAGTGAAGGTATTTATTGAGTAGCCTTTCTTGCCACAAGCACTTCTCGTTGAGAAGTTTAAAAAATCATTTGCTAAATAAGTGTTTATTTTTTATTTTTGGGACGACATATAATATTCCCCTTAGTCAGGCTGTACTTCCATTTATCGTCACTTTTCAAGAAAATTTTGGATCCGTAAACGTCTAGTTTTTATCTCTTTAGACACTTGAAACATTCTATGACCCAGTTCTTTTGACGGCTTGTCCGAGAAGCTACCTCTCCCCCGCCCCAAATTTTGAGAGGGCTTCCAAACTCAATGTTAGGTTCCTATTTTGAAATCCTCGGTATATTTTGGGGGGGGGGGGGGGGGGGGGGGGGGGGGGCTCCCAAGAAGCTGGGGTAGTGGCAGCTTCTAACTGGGCCTATAACCGGCAACAGAAGTACCCCTCTAGATACAACAGATTTGGTCTGCAATAACTGCGCATGAATCTTTTTCGTGAGTTTCTTGCCGTTTTCTCTATAAGAACTCGCGGCCAAAAATGAAGTCGTTGGAGCCCTAGATGATAGTCTCGCCGGTGCGAAATTGCTTGGAGGGCTTCCTAGACGCCAGGAGGTCGAGCTTGAGCTAAGAAATCGGTGATGTTGAGCCATTAACGCTCACCGAAGCAGCGGTCGCTTGGCCCAGTCGTGGCGGTGGCGTGACTACCAACGAAGCTCCTGTGGCCACTAATTCACCTCCACATCACGACAACGAGCTACGACGGCCATTACAGGTCGCTACCTGAATTGATCTCGTAATCGGCGTGCTACGATAAACCCAAATCGGCGGGGCGACAAGGGCTCCGACGGCGTGGTCGTGACGGAGTCGGGAAAGGGCAGGCTACCGGTGCCGATATTGCCACCGGCGGTGGCCGGGGTGGAGTTGCGGTCATAAATTTTCCATGCAACAACAGCCCAAGTGATGTACATTTGCAACACTTGGTGCTATTTTTATAACTGTCAAAAAAAATTGAAGCAAAATATACAACCAGGACAGGTTTTGGAGCAGCACTGATATGATCTGATCGAGCACGCGTGAGCATGATGTACACGCCACCTGTCCCACTACTAAGGCCCAGTTCTTTTGGGGCTTGCTTCTAGGTGAAAATAAGCCAAAGTCCAAAAGAACTGGATTTTAAGCCACTTAACTGGACAGCCGGCTTCATCGATTCCTTCACGGTGGGAATAAGCAGGGCTACCCCAACTTCCCGCAACCGCTCGGGGCTTCCCGCAAGTGAAATCGATGCGTTTTTTCCGTTGCCCCTGTATGACATGAAAATTACGCTCAATTGCCACCGCCTGCTCCCAATCGTTCCCCTCCCCTTTCTTTTCCTCTCTTTCCTCATCTTCCGTGCTCTAGGGTTCCTGCTCTGCTGCGCCCTGCTCCTCCCGCTGCCGCCCACCCCACGCCCCTGCAACTCCGGCCGCCGCCCCGCCCACACCACGCCGGAAAAAGCTTCCCCGCCAACCTTGGTCCAATTCCATGGCGGATCGAGCCGACCTCGACCTCCCCGGTCGGGGATCGATCTGACGAAGCAGTCCCCCACTGCCTCGGCTCTGCCGCCGCCGCCTTCGCCTGTGACCACACCAACCGCCGCCGCCCCTGTCTCCTCCACCGTCGACGTCCCGAGCCCGCCACCAGTTCGAGGCCGACCTTCCTCGAGTCCGACCGCTCGAGGCCTGCTCGAGGCCGACCTTCTCCGACCGCTGCGGCCATCCTCCCGCCGGCGCTCCGCCTCCGACGCCCATCATCTCCGTCGCTGCTCCGCCGCCGCCCCCACCACTGGAGGACAGCGCCCTCCAGATCTTCCTGCCCGGCGCACTGCTGGATGCAGTCCATCTCTGACGATTCGTGGATGCAGTTCATCCACTGCATATGCTGATGCTGGTCAATGGAAATATTCAATTTCATTTTGTTTTTTTAGACAACGATGAAAATTTTGTTATGCTCATATGCAAATCAAGACAGTAAGAAATAACTCAAAATCAGTTTGTTAGAACATAAAATCATTCGAAGGGCTTTACGGACTTTTCATCGTACAGTTTAGACAATAAGCTAGAATAGTGAAAGCCGAAAAGAACTAGACTGCAGTTTCTCACGAGCTTATTTCCACTACTGTTTCTGTGGACAGCTCAAACCGGAGTGGCTTATGCACAGGCCGAACCCGAAAAGAACTGGGCCTAATTCGTTCGCGGGTCGGTAGGCAAAGCCGCGCCCCCATTCCCGCCAATATCGACGCGCTCGTCCAAGATCGATGCACCCGCCCTATTCTCCGATCGATTCTTGCGCTCGTTACCGCCTGTGGCTACCATGGACGCCGGCTACGACCTGACGGAGGCCGGCAGCGCGAGGTCCTACATGTCGCCGCTGTCTACGCCCTCGTCCCGCAACTCCGCCGTCAAGTCCCATGTAAGTTTCCGGTTCTCTGCTCCTCTTCCTTTGTCTCTGCGCGCCGCGGTCGTTGGACGAGATGCCTGAACCGTACTAAATCCGCTTCTTCGTTCCGCAGGACGACCGATTCATCTCGTCACCGCTTCTCGCCGGCTTCGACCTGAGGACCCCGGAGAAGCCCGGGCCGTGCGCGGCGGAGGCGGCTGCGCGGTCGCCGCTCCGTGAGGCCAGCGGCCCGAGGCCCTACATGCCGCCGCTGTCCTCGCCCTCGTCCCGCAACCCCGCCGTCAAGTCCCATGTAAGTTTTCCTATTCTCCGCTCCCCTTTCTTCGCCTCTACGCGCAGCACTCGTTCGACGAAATGCCTGAACGGTAAATCACCCGCTTCTTCTTCTTCCGCAGGGCGACCGATTCATCCCCTACAGGGGGTATGAGACGGACATGGACATCTCTCGCTACTTCCTGACGGAGCGAGGAAGAGTGCGGCGACGGCGACGCTGCAGTCGCCTTCCAGCCAAGTGTACCAGAGGCTGCTAGCCGAGAAGTTCCTCAACAACCGTACTCGAATTCTCAACTTCGGGAACAAGCCCCTGGAGCCCGACACCACCCTCCTCCGCGCTGATGCAGCTTCCATCCAGGCCAAACCCAAGTGCAGGCGCATCATCCCTCAGGTATGTACGCAGGCCATGTTTACTTGTGTAGTTATGTGTCTTGTGTCGGCATGATGATAACTAGCTGACTCGATGTGTACCTCATGAACAATGCAGACTCCGGAGAGGATGCTGTCGGCACCAGACCTCAACGACGACTACTGCCTCAACCTGCTGGACTGGGGAAGCAGCAACATGCTCTCCATCGCGCTGGGCAATACCATATACCTCTTTGACGCCTCGAAGGGGTCCATCTCTGAGCTTGCCACCGTCCATGAAGACGATGGCCCTGTCTGTAGCGTCAGCTGAGCTCCTGATGGCCGGCACATTGCTGTCGGCCTCACCTCTTCACTTGTCCAGCTCTGGGATTGCAGCTCTAACGAACTGGTTGGTGCCACTTCTTCTTCTCTTAATAATGTTCAGCAACATCATCGTTTGTGTTTCATTGTTGATTGTGATTTTCATATATTCTGCAGGTGAGGACACTGGAAGGTGTGCATCAGTCGAGGGTCGGTTCACTGGCATGGAGGAACAGCAAAGTCCTGACCTCTGGTGGCATGGACGGCAAGATCGTGAACAATGACATGAGGATTAGGAGCCGTGCTGCTGCGCAGACATATCGCGGGCACGCGCAGGAGGTGTGTGGACTCAAGTGGTCAGGTTCAGGGAAGCAGCTGGCCAGTGGTGGCAACGATAATCTACTCCACCTGTGGGATGCATCCATGCTGTCCTCCTCCGCAGGTCGTCGCACACGATGGTTATACAGGCTGGAGGACCACTCGGCTGCCGTGAAGGGACTCGCGTGGTGCCCGTTCCAGAGGAACCTGCTGGCATCCGGTGGCGGCACAGATGACCGGTGCATCAAGTTCTGGGACACAAGCACGGGTGCATGCGTCGACTCTGTCGACACCGGGTCACAGGTGTCCGCGCTGATCTGGAACAAGAATAACAGGGAGCTGTTGAGCTCACATGGATTCGCTCAGAACCAGCTCACGTTGTGGAAGTACCCTTCGATGGTCAGGATGGCTGAACTCGGTGATACTTCCCGTGTCCTTTTCATGGCTCAGGTAATCTTTGCTCCCTATGCTATCCTTGTGTAGCTACATATTTCTTTGCACAGATGTCTTATGGCTCGCTTGTGGTGTTGTCTTTTGCAGAGCCCTGACGGTTGCACGGTACCATCTGCTGCAGTAGATGAGACCCTGCGTTTCTGGAATGTGTTTGGTACCCCTGATGCTTCTCCTAAGGCTGCAGTCAAGACTCGCCGCACTGGAATGTTCAACAGTTACAATCATATCCGATAAGGAGACATATGACTTCATCGTGGCGCTTGTGTATGCACAGCAACGAATGCTCGCAAGTTCGGTCGGCAATGGAAACTAGAAGCGATCTTGCACATGCTCTGTGTGAGAAGATACCAAAGCCAATCAGAAAGGAGATACCCGACGATGATACTGAACGTGGAGGCCGCGTTTAGTGAAGGGATCTCCAAGGCGTCGTGGTACTACAATCATGAGAGAGAGAGAGGGGGAGGGAGGGACTGCGTTATCCATATATGCAGCAAGTTGGATGATTATTTAGGCATATGCGGCTTTAGGGATGCGGCGCAACCGAGCAAAAGAGGCTATCAGAAAAGCTATCATCGAAAGTGACGCTCAGGTTGTTGTCCAGCTATGGGAGGAAGATCCGAGATCTCTACCATCCTCCAGGAGTATCAAGGAGCTTAGATTAGTGGGTCTCTACCATCCTCCAGGAGTATCAAGGAGCTTAGATTTGTGGGTTTTTTTACTAGCTGTTTTATTAGCTACATTATATATTAGTGACGCTAATGAAGTGGCTCCTTTATGTGCCCAGCAAAGCTAGTGCTGACTGGATACATTGTCCGTGGTTAAATTATAATCCTTGACTTGATCGTCTCTGTCCAGCGGCATGATTGTAATCCTATAACTTATTAATGAATCTCAATTCTCAATAAATTAAAAGATTAACTGGAACTAGTGCTTTGTCTCATATATAATTGCAGATCCTTGTGACTGACTGGTGTGATGCTATTCTGACAAAAAGTGGCAGGTTGTGTGCCAAAATTAAATTGTGTTGCAAGTTAAAAACTACTCCCTCCGTTCCAATTTAATTGACTTGCTATGCACAAAATGTGGATGTATGTAGACATGTTACATGCGTAGATACATTCACATGTGGTGCATAGCAAGTCAATTAAATTGGAACGGAGGGAGTACATCCCTATGGATCCATGTTTATGATTGTACATGTGGTCATGACCTGGATACTGATGAACAGCCCCCTTGACAGTTATTAGATGACCATTTTGGAGTTCCAGAACTGTCGATATGAATGGAGTTCCAGAACTGTTGATATGAATGCAGGCCACAAAGAAATTGTGAGGCTTACTCTGTTTTGCGGATTGCGTTGTTTGAATTCTACCACCCATTTTATGCTTCTAAATTCTGAATATGCAGCTCTGAGTGTCAGATGGTAATGGATGTCCTTTGGACTAGGCTGGCTGAGCGAGACTTGGAATCAGCTACAGAATCGTTAGCAAAAGAAATCGTCTCACGACTCGAAAAATCATGCAAAAATATCTTATTAAAAATACTAGCGAATTCAACTCACATACTCATCTGGCTTTGCTTCTTTGGCATCAATTTAGCTACTTGTTTCGATCTGGTTATATTGTTGCCTGGAACAGAAGCAACGCCCAAGTTAGTGCTCAGGCTGATGGCCATGAAACTCTCTACCAGCGGAAAAAGGTAAACCTTCAGGTCTGAACTCTACTTCGCTTCTGCTGCTGTTGTTGTTAACATTCCTCAGTCACACCAGCTCATTCTCTTGTGGGTCATGGACTGTAGCAATTAGTTCATTGATCAATGCTTGTCGTTATGGGAAATCTATTTTGGGTCATAGGTCTAAGATGCACCCACTATTTAAAAATTGCATTTCAAGATGTCAAAGAACTCCAAAGAAAAATTTCCGGTCTCGCTCATCAGATGTCGAAAGACATTGATTCTTCCTCAAACATTATCCATTCGACCTCGACAATAACCGCATTTCAGTAATTTTCTGTGTACTCTGGCTAAGCTGTATTGGGCATCTCAACCTATCCCCATTGATTTTATTGTCCAATGTTTATGCTGCTTTGCCTTTTCATCGAACTATTTTCAACGAGATCTTAACCGTGTCTAGAAAAAAACAACGATTGACGTCCAAATAAAGTATTAGAGATATGTCTTGCCTCTCCCACTGACTTTCTTGAATTCACAAGATCTTTCGCGGTCCTAATTGATGTTCATCAAATCGATGATTCTAACTCCGTGATACTTGCTTCAGTTCCATTGAAGGGTCACTGAAGTTTGTAGCCCTTTCTAGCGTTCTCTGGATTAAATATCCTCGTATCATATTTTGAAGTCGACATATGTCATGAGCGCTAGAATAGTCCTTTATTTGCATCGTCTATATATTGGGGACTGGGGAACTGTGGAGTGGTAACTTATTTCATGGTAGATCATCATCATCATACACCATGCCATCAACCATAGGAGTGATCGAGCATAATCAAAAATTTCAAGAGCACCGACACATAATCAACCCTGCCACAAAAATGGGAAGTAGGGCTGTTATCGAACACTCTTTGCTGAGACCCAAAGCTGTATAATCTTTGTCTTCCATGTGCTACCACTAGATGTCCGAGCGCGGCCCCTCCAAACACAAATCTACAATCGAGAAGATACCATTTGACACTATGCATGCAACTTTTCGAGCACAATTATTTTCTTAACAACCCCTGATCATTGTTTGAAAGATATAGCATCTATTTATAAAGCAAGTTTATTTTACGGTGGTCTTTCAAATAAAACGTTAAGTAAATATTAACAAGCGACCCTCCAAGTTTATGAAAACATTCATAGTGAATAAAAAAGACGACACAAAGGTTTGTGAACCGTGAAGTTGTTGATATAGACGACATGTCGGGGCATCCCCCAAACATATGGTTTTGACCCTTCTGTAATGATATTCTCAACTTTGTGTTATTTCATTCCATGTAGAAAATACTTCACCACATAAACTCTCCATTTTGTTTTCCCGCGGGAGTCATTCGTGCCACATACAGTAATACATAGCTACAGTCATTTGTTTTCTCCTTTACACAATTCCAATTGAAGAGAATGCTTAAGAGAATGGCTACCACTGCCTGAGTTTTTTTTTTGAAGGAAACATGGACTTTATTGATCACATAATCATAATGTCAATACAAAGTTTCTCCTGGATACAATCCGGAGCAACCCCACGCCACACAGAACAAAATACAGACTCGCTAAATTTAGCTAAACAATGAGCAGGAATATTTAGGTCTCGAGAAACATGTCGAAAAGAGCAAGACAGAAAAGACGCCGCGAGGTGCTTGATATCATGAATCACAGGTCCTAGCACCGACCGATCCTCCTGCTTAGTGTTCACACGGTTGATCACAGACAAGCAATCGAGTGTACAATGATCTTCTGAAAGCCCTCCTCCTTGGCAAGATTGACATCACGGCGCAAAGCAAGCGCCTCAGCAGTTTCAGGCACAACCACGTCCTCCTGTACCTCGCTGCAAGCAGCAAGACACTTACCAGTATGATCGCGGATCACGACGCCCACGCCCATGCGTCGAGTCGAAGAGAAGATTGCAGCATCAACGTTAACCAAAACTGACCCCTCCGGCGGCGGAAACCATTTTAGAGCTGACTGGTTGGATTCACGCCTGTGGTTTGGAGCAGATGTATATACGTGTGTTGCAATCATCTCAATGTATGCCAAAATCTTCTCAGCAATCGATCTAGGATGCATAAGAGCCTCACCTTCTCTAACCTTGTTACGTGCATCCCATATGTGCCACATAGTGACAGCTAGAGTGGTTGCTTCCATGGGCGAGCATCTCTCCAAAAAATCAAGGATCCAAGTGCGGGAACACCTGAAGCTTTGGCGCTGTAGCTCGATATCATAGACCGCCTGTACAGAACTCCAAACTTCTCTGGCAAACTGACAAAACAGCACCGTGTGTTCGATAGGTTCCCATCTACCGCAGAAGACACATGATGGTGATGCTGGTATATGTCGCTTGTGAAGTTGATGACCACTCGGAAGACAATCATGAGCAAAGCGCCAAACAGTTATCTTCATTTTCCCAGGTGCCTTGATTGCCCATAATGCCTTCCACAGTTTACTGTCCCGATCTGTTTCAGAAGATAGGCCTCTACTCGATGAACTGCGTTGCTCAAAGAATGTATCACAACAAAATTGGTTTTGACCTGTTATGCTTGAATGGTGTCCATTAAGTATACATATCACAAGAATTTTGCAAAAATATTTTGTAAGAGAATACAATTTGATTTTCGAGTTTTCCAGCATCATACCCAGTAGATTTATGTAGCACAACTGCACAAGTATTATGAAATTATATTTAAATAAATAAATACCAGTTCTGCATTACTCCGATTTACGGAAAGCTCTGCCTCAAGTCCATCCAGGTCAAGATCTGGTTCAGAACCGGCGAACGTAGATGAAGGTAAAGAACCACTTAATTCAACGCTGCGATGGTCTCGATCCTTTTACTTGGTTTGCTTTGTGCTGCTACCGATGCACTTCTTGACACGGCTGCAGAACACGCTATGGTAATGGTAGTACCACGTGCACGTCACATTGTCCACCTAGCAGAACACACCTGATGCGGAGAGCCCGGTCGGTCAACTCTGTCGGATATAAGCGCACGGCCATTTCACTTGCCTTTTGTCATGGGAAGTACTAATTTATTTATTATTTGTCACCCTTGGAACATGGTATGCGCGCACCTCCTATCTTGGTTTGGTGATGCTTCCTCGCCGTTTCCGCTCATCCAGCCATGGTATTGTCCAACAATATTGGCTTAATTCTGTTCCGTTTGCTTCACATAAAGAAACAAATTCATCGTCAGAACGCAGGTAATGAGGCGATTCGCCTGGCATACTAGCGCGTTCAGTTTTTCCAGTCTAGTTTCCAAGGAAGCTTCCTCGGTTCCAGAGCAAAAAAAAAAAAAAAGCTGAGCACTTTCGCGGCCTCTCCGCGCTCGAGCACTGTTGCGAGCAACAGTAGCTATAGTAACATACAGTGTTGAACAGTGCCCGCTGTTTTTTTTTGCAAAAAAAACCTCGAGTTTTCGGATAATTACCAATCGGTTCTCGCAGTACACAGCTTCGAGAGAGAAGGGACCTGTTTGCAAATGCGTAAAAGTTCAGGTTGTTTTTTGTAAAATTGCCGCGACATCCCCCACCTCTCCTTCTCTCTCGCGCGCGGCGCCGAGCCCGCCGCCGCCTCGCACCTCCCCCCTCAGATCGGCGCCTGCGGCGAGATCCGCCGTACCTTCCTCTCCTTCCTCGCCTCGAATCGCTTGCCGGGACGTTGCGCGGCCGCCGGAATCACCGCTGATACGTCTCAAACGTATCTATAATTTTTGATGTTCCATGCTTGTTTTATACCAATTGCTACATGTTTTGCATCTACTTTATATCACTTTTATACATTTTTTGGGACTAACCTATTAACAAGATGCCGAAGTGCCAGTTCCTGTTTTCTGCTATTTTTGTATTCCAGAAAAGCTAGTCTGGAAATATTCTCGGAATTGGACGAAACTACACGGGGTTCCTATTTTTTCAGAACTCACCTGACGGAGCAAAGGAGCAACAGAGGAGGGCCACCAGGTCCCACACGCACCTAGGGCGCGGGGCCCCCCTCTGCCGCGCCCTAGGGTGGTGTGGGCCCCTCGAGGGTCTCCAGCCGCCGCCATTTCGCCTACTTATTCCCCCCGACGCGAAAACCCTAAGTGCCTGAGCAAATATCCACGAAAAGTTCCAGAGACGCCGCCGCCGTCAACCCTAGCTCGGGAGGGTTCTGAACCTCTTCCCGGCACCCTGCCGGAGAGGGGAATCGTCACCGGAGGCTTCTACATCGCCATGCCTGCCCCCGGAGTGATGCGTGAGTAGTTCATCCTTGGACTACGGGTCCATAGCAGTAGCTTGTTGGTTGTCTCTCCACTTTGTGCCATCATGTTTAGATCTTGTGAGCTGCCCTATATGATCAAGATCATATTATTGTAATGCTACATGTTGTGTTTGCTGGGATCCGATGAATATTGAATACTATGTCAAGTTGATTATCAATCTATCTTATATGTTATTTAAGATCTTGCATGCTTTCCGTTACTCGTAGATGCTTTGGCCAAGTAGATGCTTGTAACTCCAAGAGAGAGTATTTATGCTAGATAGTGGGTTCATGCCTCCATTTTATCTGGGACAGTGACAGAAAGTTCTAAGGTTGTGGATGTGCTGTTGCCACTAGGGATAACCTAACGATGCTATGTCCACGGGCATATGTGTTTGTTTACAGTACGCGCTTTACTTAATGCAATTATCCGTTGCTTGCAACTTAATACCAACGGAGTACTCGGATGACAACCCGGCGCTGGATTATTAGTCATATATGTTGTTGGATAACGGTCTATGTATCTTGTCGTAATGCCCAATTAAATATCATAGTAGTCATCATGTCATGTATATGCATTGTCATGCGCTCACTATTTGTCAATTGTCCAGCTATAATTTGTTCACCCAACATGTTAGTTATCTTTTATGGAGAGACACCACTAGTGAACTGTGGACCCCGGTCCATTCTTTTACACTGATTAAACAACCACAAACTGCAAACTGTTCCTTTTTCATTCTCTGCAATTAAACATCATTTTCCACACTATACGTTTAATCCTTTGTTTTCAGCAAGCCGGTGAGATTGACAACCTCACTGTTTCGTTGGGGCAAAGTAATTTGATTGTGTTGTGTGCAGGTTCCGCGTTGGTGATCGAGTAACGGCGCCACCAACAACCTTCTGAAGAGTTGCTGCTCCTACTGGTTCGATAACCTTGGTTTCTTTCTGAGGGAAAACTTGCTGCTGAACTGCATCATACCTTCCTCTTGGGGTCTCCCAACGAGCGTGTGAATCACGCCATCAAGCTCTTTTTCTGGCGCCGTTGCCGGGGAGACAGCAGTCTTCTGCAAGGGGAGTTTCACGCTTCCAATCTCTTTACTTTGTTTTTGTCTTGCTTAGTTTATTTTATTTTATCTTGTTTGCTTTCAATTATCAAAAACACAAAAAAATTAGTTACTTGCATTTAGTTTATTTTCAGTTTTGTTTTCTGTTAGTTATCATGTCTAGCTCTGCTCCTTTTCCCGTAGTGCCACCTGTAGGAGAAATTATTACTTTTAGACAGAAAGTGTGGCGCCCGACCCGACTGCTATACAGTGATGCTGAGTGTCACCGGTTAAGCGATACAACCGGAGGTTACGGGTTTACCAATCCCCGGCCAAAACCTTTGGCAGGCGTTGCTCGGAATTGATCACCGGCAACGCAACACCCCGATTGATGCCTTAACACAGGCTCAACTATCAATGCATAATAGAGAGATCAAGACTTGTGGAACAACTGGCACATCACAGACTCTACGACACAAAGCATTATAGTTCAACTCTTATAATAGAGAAAGATGGCAAATGACAACATGAGGTCACAAACCCAACATTACAACAGGCGGAAGCAAATTAAGTTGTTCTAAACAACAAGATCCAAATATGGCCTAAGAGGCCTACAGATAAACATCCAGCGCCAGCTATTCCGGGAGGTCCCAAGCTGCCACCTGGGAACCCCAGACTACTCGTCGACGTCCACAAAGAACCCACCTTCGAGGTCGGTGATGTCCTCCTCTGAAACAAAACAAACGACGTTGAGTTCGACGAACTCGCAAGATTATATATAGAGCTTTAGCTCGATGAGGCTTTCAAAGTTTTAGGGCTGTTTTGCATAAAGCTGATTTTATTTATAAAACACAACTCCATGGCATCGACTATTCAGAGTATTTTAAAAAGGGGTAAGAAGTAACTCTTTTCTTTTGATCACCTTTCTCAACAACATCCACCATTTCATTGTACCTGTTCTACAAAGGCACCTCTCCGAATCACCCTCGAGGAAGTCAACCTTGCATTCTTGAGTGGTACCTTTAGTACCCAGTTTTTAATCATTCCGTTCAAGTTATTCTATGGTCTTATCGTCCTTTCCCAAGTTGTCCGTAACCGTGGACACGGCTTTTCGAAAAGATTTAACCCTGCAGGGGTGCACTGTGTTTACCTTCGGTACCGCCCGGCTCATTGCCTACGCTTAGCTCTCTTCCGGGGAAAGCCGACTGAGTGGGAACGGTTACAACCTTTACCTTGTTAAGGACTAACCCAGGATCATCAGTGAGGACGGAGCAGCGGATCACCACACCGTGCCCCGTGGCCACTAATTTTCCTAACACCACCATCCTCATCCCAGTTCATACCACCATCCTCACGCACGCGCAAATGGAAGCCCGAACTAGAGGACCCTGGCTAGTCCCTCTCAAGTTAGTTGGTCGACGGGGGTTCCATATAGCCCACCGAAAGGAAGCGCGCTCATTCTTGGTTCAAGAGGTAAAGAACTCGCACCTAGGCGGCGAGAGTGAGACAAAACACCACCATACCAAAGTGGCCTCTCATCCCCACCTTTAAGCATTTTATTACCTGTCACCACAAATTCTCCACCATCATCTGAACACTTCAACAACCTGTTTCCGACATGAAGTATCCATCGGACGGCTAAGCATTTCACTAAGCATGGCTAAGCATCAACATTGCATAGTTAAGTATTTCATGCCCACAATACAGTCCTATGGATAATAAACTTAATGCAACTATAGGATACTCTAATCCAATCGAATTGACATTTGGAACCGCATGCAATATTATAGTGGAGAGAATATTTGCGGAAAATAGGATAAGACATGCTCAGAGGGGGGATTACGCTTGCCTTGTTGAGCGGGGTAGTCAAACTGCTCGTCGGAGTAATGATGCTCAACTCCGAACTCGTGATCTACCGGAGAGCAAACAACACCGGAAAGCAAAAACAACAATCAACACATGGCAATTGTGCAATGCATACAAAGATGATGAGATGTCAATTTAATGCATTTAAGTTACCCTTAGGGTCCACTTAACAATTTAAAAGGGGTACCATATTTATTCTTAGCAAAATTGGGATCAAACCTTCATAATTTAAACAAGGAGGCATTTTTAACCCTCCATATCCAGTACCAAACTAAGCTTCAAAGAAGCATGGCACTGGTACCATTGGATAGGCCTTAATTTTGTAAGAATTTTGGTACCTCGTTTGCATTTCTCCGATAAAAATTGAATTCGATATGAATTTTCGAAGCTTCTTTAGCTTTAGCAAGTTTGCAAATTGTTCAAAGATTAATTAGTTCCAACATGCATGAATATGATGAGGATGAGTAGTTCACAATTTTTCTGGACATATCGGTATATCAAACACAATTTTCTGATAGACCGAAAAGAAGTTATTACATTTCTGAATTCCCTTTTAGATATCTCCTTTTAATTAGTTATTTTAAACAACAACATAATTAGTTATACAACTTCGGAGGAAACTAAATGAAAAAGGGAAAATTATTTGGTACTGATCGATTTCGGATTATCCGGTTTTTCTTAACTCGGAATATCCGATTTCCACGGAGGGACTGGAAATGGCTAAGGACTGAGAACGAAACGTGCTGGATTGTATCGGATTTTCCGATTGGGCCTGACTCGGAATATCCGAGCTGATTACACAGGACGGCGAACGCGGTCGCGCGCGTGTGCCGTGTGCGCACCCGACGAGAGGAACTACGGTGAGGCGACGAACCAGACCGAGAGGGGGAGGAAGAGAGGTGCGGCGGACTCAGAGGCTCACCCTCTACGCGTGCTTGAGCTCGTCTGGGAGGGAGGAGGTCGAGGACGGCGTCAATCGGCCCGACGGGCGGCGGCCGTGGTCGGAGGTGATAATGACGGCGGCGGCGATTCCATGCGCTCCGGTCAATCGCCTGGATGAGGACGTAGAGGAGAGCGAGGCGGTCATGACGGTGGGCTCGGATTCGTCCGGAATAACCTCCGTCGACGGCGATTCGGCGGCGAGCTCGACGGAGACGGCGGACACGGCTCGTTCGTGGGGAAGAAAATGGAGAGGGGAGGGGGCAGGTGAGCGAGGGAAATGGGGAGCAGAGGAGCTCGTGGGGGCCTACTTATCTTCTCGACGCGGCAGGAGGAGCAGGGGGGCCGGTGCGGCGACGCGCCGTGACGGGAGGCGAGGAACGCGACGGCGTGGCGCCAGTGTCGCCGTGTCGATGACGTTCTTGCAGAGACCCCCTGCGCCTCTTTTCCCCCTTACATCTAGGTCCTTTCCTGTACAGATTTAAATAAACAGCACATGTTTCCTATTTAATTGAGGCACTTAACTTATTTCAAAGATGCTGAAATTCTTGGGGCTTCCTCTTTATACCAAGTGCAAGCACTGGTAGAAGTTTGAACCCATTGGAGAAAGTTGGTAGAACAAACTTGTTTTAATTTCGTCTCTGCTATTTATTTAAAACATTTACCTGAGGTACTTAAACATTTTATTAAAATCTGGAAAAATTAGGGTTTCCTCCCCACAACATGTAGAAGCTCCACAAAATTTGGGGTTGCAATATAAAATAGTTTGGACCACTTTTGTTTAGAGAGCTCGATTATGGCATTTTGCTAAATTCCCAAATTATAAACCTTTAGAAATTTTTGAGCAAGTTCAAATTATTATCCTCGGGCTCTTGGAACTTCCTTGACAATATAAGAGGTAAAAGTATTTTGTTTTGCAAGTAAGAGCGTCTTCATTGTTTTGAAATTGATTTAAGCAAGCTTGGCATTTTATTTTTAGGTGGTGCCAAACCACAACAATTCCCTAGCAATAACAACAATTCCCTAGCACAATTCCCTAGTAACAACAGGATGCATGGATGCCATGATGCAAGAAACACAAAAGCGGAAAAATTACACAGGTTTTTAGGTTCTCAACTTTGGGCTGTTACAATTCTACCCTCCTTACAGGAATCTCGTCCCGAGATTCATAGAGTAGGAAAGAGGGAAAAGGGTTACAACGGTACTACACGATCTTCTCGCTTCAGGTGGCTTCTTTCTGAAAGAGGTTGACCGAGGGCATCATGAAGATCTTCATCAGTCTCACTTCGAGTTCATCATCCACGTACACCATAGGAAAGGAGGAAACCTCACCGGGAGGATGGATCTTGGTGAAGATACCACGACCAAGTACCTCCTAGTATAACTTAGGATGAGACTCCAATCATCCCGTGCATTAACAGTTAGGGGACACAGTCGCTTGACGGAAGATTGGTTAGAAGTTTCCGGTTGACAGACAACTGTTTTCTCAAACGATTCAGAATATGCACTTTGCACGAGGCCTTAAATCTCTGAGGGAGAGTGTTGGAACCAGGTTCCAACAGATGAAGAGGTAACTTGTACCAAACAGATTGAGTAGAACTTTCCTCACGGAGGAGCATTTCGGATCACTGGAGAAGGATCGGAAGCTAGACCGAGAGCACTTTAAAAACCCCGGGAACGTTAGTATCGGGAAAGACTTCTTGATTTTCTAGACGTCGGGAACAAGCTTCTTGAGGATCACCAACTATCGTTTCTGATTGAGATTTAGATCTGGTCAGGGGTAGAGATACTCCAGACTCCACATATAGGGATAGGGAATCTTTGCAAAGCATACCAACGGGTTACAATTGCTAGGACCCCAAGAGTGGGACTACAAGGTTAAACTCCAAAGGAGGGACTAGATTGGGGAACCCGCGGATTAGCAACTTGTCAGGAGACAGCTGCCCCAATTGAATATCTCGTAGCGAGTCACGATTGAGTTCTTGATGGGGAGCACCATAGAAGACAAGGAAGTTCTCAGACTTCCTCCCTTTCTGGAACAATTTAATCAGTGGCTTGGATGCATAGATGAAACTCTCAAGGGATGGAGGTAACAACATACCATTCCGAGAATATTCTACACATGCACGATCGAGTTGAGATGATTTCGGGGAACCAGACAATTCACTCAGATCCACGGCGACATCTCTCAGCAATTGCACGTGAACCAAGGAAAGTCACTTCTAATCTTCAGAACACATACCTTGTAACGACACAAAGTGAGTTCCGACAATTTTCCAATGCCCACGCCCACCATCCAATATAAATCTCCTCAAACATGGAGAAAATAAGAATGTAGCTGATGGGCTTAACAACAAACTTATCCTGATACTCCACGACGGTAAACTCATATGTCACATGAATGGGGCATAAGTATTTGGTCAGACTAACACATTCAGGTAGGTAGGTCGGAGTTTGATTTAACGATAGCCCAATTCAAATCAAAGATTTGTAGGATAGCATATTCACCAAGGAGATACCACCTTGCTTCGGCACAAACAGACTAGACATCCCTTTGAGAAGGAACTATATCAGGATAGAGCTCTGTCTTTCGACTCTCCAAGTTGTTTAAGCTCAACCGAATAATTCAGGATATCCAGCATGATTTTCTTGGAGAGGGGAGTTGTTCCGAGAACCAGCTTACTCATAAGCTCAACATCACGGTCAGGTGACAACCTGGCGATACTTCTGGAAAGACCCCCAGAATATCACGATCCACATATAGGATATCACGACATACCGGTGGATCTTGAGTTCGAGAGAGGATCATGCCTTTCAAGGCACAACGAGGTGGTCTTGGGAGCTTCGGCACGAACCTAGCTCTTTGACCGAGAGAGTGCATCAGAGCCAACTGACTTGGTAGCACTGTCAAACTCAGCTTATTGATTTGCTAACCAATCATGCTAAGGAGGGTAATGGATATCCCTGGATTTCCGCACAGTAAGAACTGCTAAGAATATCCGATAGCCACATCATTGCTCACGACTTATCCTTCTCGAGTAACAAGTCACTCGGAACACGGAGAGTAACGAGGAGTAAGAGCATCACTTCATCAAGAGGATCATGATACTCAATACGATACCCTGATATCAAAGAGGGTGACACTCTAAGGTGGAGCAGAACAAAAGCTAAACAAGGCCCTCATTCTGAGGATTACAATACTATGACCTGGTCCGAGAAGTGGACAAGGTACTAGAGTTGTTTCTCCAAACAAGACGAAGGGGGAAAGTCTTGACGGACCACAAGAGTAACTTGCATCGGAACATACCAACGCACGATAAAACTTTACTGTCCACTGACAGACAGAGGTTGGAAGCAGATCAGAGTAACAAACATGCTCAGGAGAATCCAAGATGTTGCAGATGCACCGGTTATTACTCAGTTGTGATAACCATGCCCCAAAAGGAGAGATGCAGCAGAATCACGAACATAGTTGGGGGATTCGCTAAGAGAATCTTGGTCGTAACCCGATGGTTCCAAGACAGAGCCCAAAACAAGTCTAAGGAAGAGCTGAAGTTACATAGCCAGCTGAGGTGTGGGAAATTAAGGTTCAACCATTTACCACACAGACCACATAAGGACTTGGGTTAAAGGTCAGCTTCATGTGCCGAGAATCATAATTAGCATAACGATCACATGTGTAACAACCCACACAATTCATCATGCCAGAATCACAGCACAATCCGGGACCTTCGGTTCAAGACCTTGGGCTCCTCCATTCTCTGGGTTTTAACCGTGGTCTTGAAGAATTGGAGTTGCATCGGTCCGGCAAAAGGAGTTGGAGACTCTGAATCCGACAACCTGATACATAACTAGAGATGGATCCCAGCCTTTAAGATCTCGTGGTTCCTACTCTGACGCCTATTTGTAACTCGTGAGCTGGAGTAACAGGTTAACAGATTTAGGAACGGCCCACCCAACGTGTCACCTAATTTTGAATCACCAGATGAGATAACGAAACCTTTTAAATCAAATAGAGGTAAGGTGACTCAGAGTTGGAGCGATACCAGGTAAGGAGTAAAAAGAATCCTAAGCAAGTTTTCACAACTCATTTTTAGGTTAAAATATTTTCACAAACACTAGACTCAACGCCGACCAGTAGAAGGGTTTCCTACAGGCAGTCCTGCTCTGATACCAACTTGTGGCGCCCCGACCCGATTGCTATACAGTGATGCTGAGTGTCACCGGTTAAGCGATACAACCGGAGGTTACGGGTTTACCAATCCCGGCAAAAACCTTTGGCAGGCGTTGCTCGGAATTGATCACCGGCAACGCAACACCCCGATTGATGCCTTAACACAGGCTCAACTATCAATGCATAATAGAGAGATCAAGACTTGTGGAACAACTGGCACATCACAGACTCTACGACACAAAGCATTATAGTTCAACTCTTATAATAGAGAAAGATAGCAAATGACAACCAGAGGTCACAGACCCAACATTACAACAGGCGGAAGCAAATTAAGTTGTTCTAAACAACAAGATCCAAATATGGCCTAAGAGGCCTACAGATAAACATCCAGCGCCAGCTGTTCCGGGATGTCCCAAGCTGCCACCTGGGAACCCCAGACTACTCGTCGACGTCCACAAAGAACCCACCTTCGAGGTCGGTGAAGTCCTCCTCTGAAACAAAACAAACGACGTTGAGTTCGACGAACTCGCAAGATTATATATAGAGCTTTAGCTCGATGAGGCTTTCAAAGTTTTAGGGCTGTTTTGCATAAAGCTGATTTTATTTATAAAACACAACTCCATGGCATCGACTATTTAGAGTATTTTAAAAAGGGGTAAGAAGTAACTTTTCTTTTGATCACCTCTTCAACAACATCCACCATTTCATTGTACTGTTCTACAAAGGCACCTCCCCGAATCACCCTCGAGGAAGTCAACCTTGCATTCTTGAGTGGTACCTTTAGTACCCAGTTTTTAATCATTCCGTTCAAGTTATTCTATGGTCTTATCGTCCTTTCCCAAGTTGTCCGTAACCGTGGATACGGCTTTTCGAAAAGATTTAACCCTGCAGGGGTGCACTGTGTTTACGTTCGGTACCGCCCGGCTCATTGCCTACGCTTAGCTCTCTTCCGGGGAAAGCCGGCTGAGTGAGAACGGTTACAACCTTTACCTTGTTAAGGACTAACCCAGGATCATCAGTGAGGACGGAGCAGCGGATCACCACACCGTGCCCCGTGGCCACTAATTTTCCTAACACCACCATCCTCATCCCAGTTCATACCACCATCCTCACGCACGCGCAAATGGAAGCCCGAACTAGAGGACCCTGGCTAGTCCCGCTCAAGTTAGTTGGTCGACGGGGGTTCCATATAGCCCACCGAAAGGAAGCGCGCTCATTCTTGGTTCAAGAGGTAAAGAACTCGCACCTAGGCGGCGAGAGTGAGACAAAACACCACCATACCAAAGTGGCCTCTCATCCCCACCTTTAAGCATTTTATTACCTGTCACCACAAATTCTCCACCATCATCTGAACACTTCAACAACCTGTTTCCGACATGAAGTATCCATCGGACGGCTAAGCATTTCACTAAGCATGGCTAAGCATCAACATTGCATAGTTAAGTATTTCAGGCCCACAATACAGTCCTATGGATAATAGGGGGGGGGGGGAAGCAGGTAATTGGCAACGGAAACTTAATGCAACTATAGGATACTCTAATCCAATCGAATTGACATTTGGAACCGCATGCAATATTATAGTGGAGAAAATATTTGCGGAAAATAGGATAAGACATGCTCAGAGGGGGGATTACGCTTGCCTTGTTGAGCGGGGTAGTCAAACTGCTCGTCGGAGTAATGATGCTCAACTCCGAACTCGTGATCTACCGGAGAGCAAACAACACCGGAAAGCAAAACAACAATCAACACATGGCAATTGTGCAATGCATACAAAGATGATGAGATGTCAATTTAATGCATTTAAGTTACCCTTAGGGTCCACTTAACAATTTAAAAGGGGTACCATATTTATTCTTAGCAAAATTGGGATCAAACCTTCATAATTTAAACAAGGAGGCATTTTTAACCCTCCATATCCAGTACCAAACTAAGCTTCAAAGAAGCATGGCACTGGTACCATTGGATAGGCCTTAATTTCTAAGAATTTTGGTACCTCGTTTGCATTTCTCCGATAAAAATTGAATTCGATATGAATTTTCAAAGCTTCTTTAGCTTTAGCAAGTTTCAAAATTGTTCAAAGATTAATTAGTTCCAACATGCATGAATATGATGAGGATGAGTAGTTCACAATTTTTCTGGACATATCGGTATATCAAACACAATTTTCTGATAGACCGAAAATAAGTTATTACATTTCTGAATTCCCTTTTAGATATCTCCTTTTAATTAGTTATTTTAAACAACAACATAATTAGTTATACAACTTCGGAGGAAACTAAATGAAAAAGGAAAAATTATTTGGTACTGATCGATTTCGGATTATCCGGTTTTTCTTAACTCGGAATATCCGATTTCCACGGAGGGACTGGAAATGGCTAAGGACTGAGAACGAAACGTGCTGGATTGTATCGGATTTTCCGATTGGGCCTGACTCGGAATATCCGAGCTGATTACACAGGACGGTGAACGCGGTCGCGCGCGTGGCCGTGTGCGCACCCGACGAGAGGAACTACCTTCTACGCGTGCTTGAGCTCGTCTGGGAGGGAGGAGGTCGAGGACGGCGTCAATCGGCCCGACGGGCGGCGGCCGTGGTCGGAGGTGATGATGACGGCGGTGGCGATTTCGTTCACTCCGGTCCAATCGCCTGGAAGAGGACGTAGAGGAGAGCGAGGCGGTCATAACGGTGGGCTCGGATTCGTCCGGAACAACCTCCGTCGACGGCGGTTCGGCGGCGAGCTCGACGGAGACGGCGGACACGGCTCGTGCGTGGGGAATAAAATGGAGAGGGGAGGGGGCAGGTGAGCGAGGGAAATGGGGAGCAGAGGAGCTCGTGGGGGCCTACTTATCTTCTCGACGCGGCAGGAGGAGCAGGGGGGCCGGTGCGGCGACGCGCCGTGACGGGAGGCGAGGAACGCGACGGCGTGGCGCCAGTGTCGCCGTGTCGATGACGTTCTTGCAGAGACCCCCTGCGCCTCTTTTCCCCCTTACATCTCGGTCCTTTCCTGTACCGATTTAAATAAACAGCACATGTTTCCTATTTAATTGAGGCACTTAACTTATTCCAAAGATGCTGAAATTCTTGGGGCTTCCTCTTTATACCAAGTGCAAGCACTGGTAGAAGTTTGAACCCATTTGGAGAAACTTGGTAGAACAAACTTGTTTTAATTTCGTCTCTGCTATTTATTTAAAACATTTACCTGAGGTACTTAAACATTTTATTAAAATCTGGAAAAATTAGGGTTTCCTCCCCACAACATGTAGAAGCTCCACAAAATTTGGGGTTGCAATATAAAATAGTTTGGACCACTTTTGTTTAGAGAGCTCGATTATGGCATTTTGCTAAATTCCCAAATTATAAACCTTTAGAAATTTTTGAGCAAGTTCAAATTATTATCCTCGGGCTCTTGGAACTTCCTTGACAATATAAGAGGTCAAAGTATTTGTTTTGCAAGTAAGAGCGTCTTCATTGTTTTGAAATTGATTTAAGCAAGCTTGGCATTTTATTTTTAGGTGGTGCCAAACCACAACAATTCCGTAGCAACAACAACAATTCACTAGCACAATTCCCTAGTAACATCAGGATGCATGGATGCCATGATGCAAGAAACACAAAAGCGGAAAAATACACAGGTTTTAGGTTCTCAACTTTGGGCTGTTACAGAAAGGTGGGAAATCCTTTAGGAATGCCTGGGCGAGAATTTTGGAATTGCACAAGAAGGTGCAACCTAAGATGGATTTGAGAGTTCTGATAAAATTTTTCTACCATGGTTTATTTTCTGTCTATCAACTTGCTCTAGATACCATGGTAGGGGAAACCTTTTCTGAGATTGATTCAATGAAAGCTCATAATATTTTGAGTGGTTTGGCAATTTTTCCAATGGTGGATGAAACTGGGGTATTCGCTAAGCTTGATAAAATAGAAAAGTCAATTGATGATTTAACTCTGAGCCATAATTTAAAGAACAACCTTTAGTTGAGTTAAAAAATGATTGGGAACCATTCATTGAGATTAATATTGGTAATGAAAAGTTCCGTGCCTACTGTGATCTTGGTTCTACAATGTCCATCATGCCAAAAATGGTTTATGATTTATTAAAATATGATAATATGGTTAGTTACCCTGTTTTTCATTTTCATGCGGATGGAACAATCATAAAAAGTATAGGGATTATTAACGATGTTAAGGTTACTATTCAGAATAAGACTGTCCCTGTTAATTTTATGATTCTTGCAAAATCTCCTGGTAATATTGTCCTTGGAAGGCCCTTTTTAAAGAACAATGGAGTTTTATTAATGCAAAGTATGGGTTTATGAAATTCAATACTCCTATTAATCGAAGGTTCTTCTTTCCAATTAAGAAGGACGATCCCACCGAAAGGTTGGGAGATTTCAATGTCTTTGGTAATACTTGATGCATGCTTTGTGCCTAGCTAAAAGGCGTTAAAGAAAAGCGCTTATGGGAGGCAACCCATTATTTTTTTTCTGCAATTTTTCTTTTATTGAGTCAAGGAGTTGTTTACTTCTGTAGCAACTCCTTTGTATCTTTATTTTCTCGCATTGTTGTGCCAAGAGTAGCCTCTAATGTTAAGATGATGCTTAATTTTGATTGCTGCGCAGAAACAGATTTTTGCTGTTCACTGTACGAAATTCCTAAAATCACCAGATTGTTAATTAAATCTGAAATTTTTGTGCGTAATCTTTATGAATGTCTGAAACTTTCATTAGTTCAGAGTTTTCGATCTGAGCGTCGTAAGTGCCTCGAAAAAATTCGTCTTTGCGGACTGTTCTGTTTTAGACAGATTATGCCTTTTTATTTTGCATTCTCTCTTTTACTAGTGTTGAGTGAAATTCTTTTTTGGGTGGAAGAGCTTCACATAACATCAGTGGCTGTAGCTAATGTTTAAAGTAACAAATCATATTGCGTCTATTAGAACATGTGAATTTTTGATTATGCACTAACCCTCTAATGAGATCTACTTTGAGTTTGGTGTGACGGAAGTTTTCAAGGGTCAAGAGAGAAGGATGATATAATAGGATCAAGAAGAGTGAAGAGCTTAAGCTTGGGGAGGCTCCCATGGATCTCCCCAGCATATTTCAAGAAGACTCAAGCGTCTAAGCTTGGGGATGCCCAAGGCATCCCCTTCTTCATCGTCAAAATTATCAGGTCATCTCTAGTGAAACTATATTTTAATTCTTTCACATCATATGTGCTTTTCTTGGAGCGTCTGTGTGCTTTTATTTTCAGTATTGCACTTTTATTTTCAATAAAGCTTGACTGGACCCTAGCATTCTTGATTGGGAGAGAGACACGCTCCGCTTTTTCATGAGAATACTCCTATTCTTCACTTATATTTGTTGAGTATTCATATCTAGCGCTGTTCAGCTTTTAGCTCTTGTTTTCATGTATCTCTTGTCAGAGCTATTAGCTTTCTTTTGTAGAAAGTACTCTCTTGCTTCACTTATATTTGTTTGGAGAGTTGATGAAATAAATTGATTGGTGTTTGGTTGGTTCAGAAAATGTTGCATGTGGTAATTGGTATAAGGAAAAACTTGCTTAATCTTGTAGATCACTAAAATGGATAACTTGATGCTTGTCAATTGTTTTGAGTTAACAAGTAGATCATGATTAAATTGTGCATCACATGAGTTAAGCCTATTAGTGAAGAACTACCGTAAAGCTTGTTGAAAATTTGGTTTGCATCGGTGGTATCTCTAAGGTCTAGATATTTTCTAATAACAGGGTTTGGTTAACAAGGAAGACGGTATGAAGTCTTATAACGTTTGCAATATGTTTGTCATATAAAACTTGGTGTACGGGTTGATATTCTTGTTTGCTTACATAACCTTGCTAGCCTAAACTCTGTACTGAGAGGGAATGCTTCTCGTGCATCCAAATCCTTGAGCCAAAATCCATGCCATTTGTGTCCACCATAACTACCTATATGTGGTATTTCCTTGCCACTCCAAGTAAATTTTTCATGTGCTACCTTTAAATTATTCAAAATGTTATTATTCCCTTTTTGTGTCAATGTTTACTAGCTCATGAGGAATTAGTGTGGTTATTCTTTATTCTATTTGTCGATGGACTTTTACACCTGGACTAGTGGCATATACATCCGCTTATCCAATAACTTGCAAAAAGAGCTGGCAACGGGGTGCCCAGTCCCAATTAATTACAACTTTAACCAATTAATTCTCTTCACACTTTTGCCCTGATTCATCAGTAAGCAATGACAAACAGTGAAATACCTGAATGTGTGTAAACCAAAGAGAAAGAGGGATGATCTGCCTTGCTGGTAGAAATAACGTCCTTCATGGGAGCCGCTCTTAAAAGTCCGTTCGACAGGTAGAATACTGTTCTCACCCGCTACCATTCGTTGACAATTAACAAACACCTCTCAAAAATAGATACTCCTCCATGGTATGTGATTGATGGAAGGCACCCGAGGATTCGGTTAGCCATGGCTTGTGTTAGCAAGGTTGGGAGGAGTATCAAATATTTTATGCAATCTCTATATGCTTTCAAAAACCTAAAAGCTCTAGCACATGATTTAATCCCTGCTTCCCTCTGCGAAGGGCCTTTCTTTTACTTTTATGTTGAGTCAGTTTTCCTATTCTTTCTGTCTTCCACAAGCAAACACTAGTGTCAACTTTGTTACAACATGCGTTATATGCAATGTATTGGACTTGTTATACTACTTTGTGTTGACAATATCCATGAGATAAATATGTTGAAAGTTGAAGCAAATGCTGAAACTAAATTCTTCCTTTGTGTTGATTAAATACCTTTTATTAGAAACTATTGCTTTATGAGTTAACACTTATGCAAAACTGTTTGATGCTTGTCTCGAAAGTACTATTCATGAAAACGTTTAGCTTGTGTGATTCATTGTTTACTCATTATCTATTTGGTAGCAAATTATAGACCATTGACTTGGATCACTTCATTCATTTACATGTGCCTTGCAATATTATATGATCAAGATTATGATGTAGCATGTCACCTCAAAAATTATTTTGTTTTTATCGTTTACCTACTCGAGGACGAGTAGGAACTAAGCTTGGGGATGCTGATACGTCTCAAACGTATCTATAATTTTTGATGTTCCATGCTTGTTTTATACCAATTGCTACATGTTTTGCATCTACTTTATATCACTTTTATACATTTTTTGGGACTAACCTATTAACAAGATGCCGAAGTGCCAGTTCCTGTTTTCTGCTGTTTTTGTATTCCAGAAAAGCTAGTCTGGAAATATTCTCGGAATTGGACGAAACTACACGGGGGTCCCTATTTTTCCAGAACACCTGACGGAGCAAGGAGCACAGAGGAGGGCCACCAGGGCCCACACGCACCTAGGGCGCGGGCCCCCCTCTGCCGCGCCCTAGGGTGGTGTGGGCCCCTCGGGGGTCTCCAGCCGCCGCCCTTTCGCCTACTTATTCCCCCCGACGCGAAAACCCTAAGTACCTGAGCAAATATCCACGAAAAGTTCCAGAGACGCCGCCGTCGTCAACCCTAGCTCGGGAGGGTTCAGAACCTCTTCCCGGCACCCTGCCGGAGAGGGGAATCGTCACCGGAGGCTTCTACATCGCCATGCCTGCCTCCGGAGTGATGCGTGAGTAGTTCATCCTTGGACTACGGGTCCATAGCAGTAGCTAGATGGTTGTCTCTCCACTTTGTGCCATCATGTTTAGATCTTGTGAGCTGCCCTACATGATCAAGATCATATTATTGTAATGCTACATGTTGTGTTTGCTGGGATCCGATGAATATTGAATATTATGTCAAGTTGATTATCAATCTATCTTATATGTTATTTAAGATCTTGCATGCTTTCCGTTACTCGTAGATGCTTTGGCCAAGTAGATGCTTGTAACTCCAAGAGAGAGTATTTATGCTAGATAGTGGGTTCATGTCTTTTAACCTGGGACAGTGACAGAAAGTTCTAAGGTTGTGGATGTGCTGTTGCCACTAGGGATAACCTAACGATGCTATGTCCACGGGCATATGTGTTTGTTTACATTACGCACTTTACTTAATGCAATTATCCGTTGCTTGCAACTTAATACCAACGGGGACTCGGATGACAACCCGGCGGTGGATTATTAGTCATAGATGCTGTTGGATAACGGTCTATGTATTATGTCGTAATGCCCAATTAAATATCATAGTAGTCAACATGTCATGTATATGCATTGTCATGCGCTCACTATTCGTCAATTGCCCAGCTGTAATTTGTTCACCCAACATGTTAGTTATCTTTTATGGAGAGACACCACTAGTGAACTGTGGACCCCGGTCCATTCTTTTACACTGATTAAACAACCACAAACTGCAAACTGTTCCTTTTTCATTCTCTGCAATTTAATACTCATTTTCCACACCATACGTTTAATCCTTTGTTTTCAGCAAGCCAGTGAGATTGACAACCTCACTGTTTCGTTGGGGCAAAGTAGTTTGATTGTGTTGTGTGCAGATTCCACGTTGGTGATCGAGTACGGCGCCACCAACAACCTTCTGAAGAGTTGCTGCTCCTACTGGTTCGATAACCTTGGTTTCTTTCTGAGGGAAAACTTGCTGCTGAACTGCATCATACCTTCCTCTTGGGGTCTCCCAACGAGCGTGTGATTCACGCCATCAACCGCCGCCGTGCGCGCTAAACGCCGCCGTGTTTCTCGCCGGCGGCCTTCCGATGACCATCGAGGGGCGGCGCCGCCACCTTCGAGAACCTTGCATTGACGCGCGTCGGGCGCGACCCCGCGCGTGTCGCAGTTCGCGCTGGCGCGGCGCCGTCGTGAGCTCGCCGTCGCCACGGCAGATTCCGGCCGCTGCTGACGTCATCGCGACGTAGTAGTGGGCCCGGCTTGCCAGATTTTTCACCTTTTATTTTATTAAAAAAAAAAAAACCTAGATTGCTGACAAGTGGCCCCAACATAATTAAATAAATTATAAAAACCAGCTAAATACTATAAACCCAATAACTTCGAATATATCCATCCAAAAAATATGAAAAATATGCTATCATGACCACAAAATAAAATGCTTACTATTTATGTTATGTGAGCAAATTTCAAACTTGAATATACCAAACTTTTAAATGCCTTTCAAACATCAAAAAAACTGCTAAATACCAGAAATCAATAACTTTACATAGATCCACTAGAAAAATATGGAAAATATATCAACGTGACCACAAAATAAATAATGACTATTTATGTCATTTGATCAAATTTTAAAATTGAAAAATCAAACTTTTAAATGCTTATTAAATTTCAAAAACTGCTAAATACCATAAAATCAATAACTTTACATACATCCACTAAAAAATATATGGAAAATATGCTAACATGAGCACAAAAAAAATGCTGACTATTTATGTCATGCAATCAAATTTTAAAATTGAAAAAATTAAACTTTAAATACCTTTTGAATTTCCAAAAACTACTAAATATTATAAAATCAATAACTTACAATGTATCCATCTGGGAAAATATGGAAAATCTGCTAACATGAGCACATAAAAAAAACATACATACTAACTATTTACAACAAAATACAAACATTTTTAAACATTACAACTTAGCAAATATTTAAAGAAAACTTAAATGCATTACCTCTAATTAAATGGAGTTAACTTAAAAAAACAGAATGCTAACTATTTTTTACAGAGAAAAAAAAACATGCCTAAACATTCCAATTTGGTAAACACTTCAAGAAAAAAGACAACTAAACTCCCTACGCTTATATGAAGTTAAACTTATTAAATGCTCAGATGACACATTCCCTCTAATTACAAACTTAAATTGAACATTTTAATTTGATAATTATTTGAATGTAACCTAAATTAATTTATTCTAGTTCTAAAACAAAAGAAAAAAAACACACTCACTCCAATTATACGAATAATTGTATGAAGTTAAATTTAAGAAACATTTCTAACTATGGAATTCAATTAAATAAATTTAATTGCAATTTTTGAGCCCTAAATTTATAAACAACAAACTACAGTACGAAAACCTGCTCACACTTTCGCTACAACTTTTAAAATTTATTTTCCCGGCGGTACCTCCTTTACTGCAATATCGATGTACTTTTTACATGAACAAAAAAAATAACATCTTATTTTTCCCTAATTTAATTTTTTTCCCATACTCACATTTGTAAGATTCTTTTGAAGTATAATTTCCCGTTGGTAATTTCTTTAAGCTAACAACGAACAAATTTTTAACTGTAATATATGAACTACAGATATTTTGATTTCTCGAATCCATAGATATTTACAACACAAATTTGTTAAAAGTAGGTTTCCATTGGTAATTTTTCAAATAATTTTACTACGAAGAACAAAATTTTTAGCTATAACCTGTAAAATTCAATATTTCCCACCTCATATAAAAAAAATAGTTTTCCATTGATAGTTTCTTGAGCAGTTAATTTTTCCCTTAAAATTTGTGAACTACAATTTTTTACAAACATGAAACTACAATAACGACAAATTGCTCGCATTTCTAACAGACCTTCTAAACATCATATGAAGTTGAATTTAAGAAACAATTCTAGCATGTATTTTTAAGCATAATAACTTGTACATATGCATGTTATGTTTGCTAGAATATCATTATAACTATTAAAGCAGAATGAACTCTACGCATGCCATTTTTACTGAAGTATCATTAGAGCTATGCTCTTGAGCAGAATTTTTAAGCATATATTAACCTATACATATGCATGTTATGTTTGCTAGAGTATCATGTTTCTCATAGCTACAAAGATCACCAAACCATGAGACTCACTCTAGCAACAAATCAGTTTGTTTTTTTTATCAAAGTCAAAAAACTGTTATATCTTCAGAAGTTTGAAAAACATTGATGGAAACACAGTATAATTTTTCCACCAAGTATTCACAAATATGACAGATATATGAACATTAACACAAAAAAAATAAACGTTAACTATTTAAGCCATATGATCAAGTTTCTAATTTAGAAACTTCAAAAATTTCAACGCCTTCCAGATCTAAGCATTCAAAAAATGAAAAAAAAACCATACAAATAGATCCCCACTTCACCAATTTTTGAGATTCAAACAAATTATAAAGGAATATCTTCGAATATATCCATTAGAAAAATATGAGTAATGTATCAGAACAATCAAAAAATGAAATACTTATGCTAAAGAAAAAATTTGAAATATTCAAATGTCCTCACCATTTGAATATAATTCAAATGCATCTTTCCTAAATTAAATTAAATATTGCCGCCAAAATACAACACATGTTTAACCATTTGAAACTACTAAATATTTGAATATTATACAGAGTGTATCAAAAATGCTCACAAAAATGCTACCTACTCATAACAAAATAAAAAATATGTTTGCAAACACCAATTTGGCCAACATTTGGATGAATATCCGATATTCAATATATATCAGAAATACTAAAAAAAAGGAGACATCTTACATCTAAATACAAATACATGTGAACATTTCAATTTGGCCAATATTTCGACACCATACTACTAAACTTTCCCCAAATGTACAATCAAATTCAAATGAATATCTCTGATTTCAATTAAATATTGACGTCGAAATACAAACATGATTAAACATTTCAACCCACTAAATATTTTAAAAATCCACAAACTATTTCAAAAATGCTCACAAAAAATGATACCCACCTATAACAAAATAAGAACATGTTTTAACATTCCAATTTGTCCAACATTTTGGTGAACAACAAATATACATATTGTACAAAAAAAAAATCACCAAGAGCGTGGCGTGACGCCACGCAAAATTCAACTAGTAACATCTTAAGATTGCAACCAGAGGAGAAGAAGCAATCGACATCTCCCAGCTAATCGTATTAGGATCAGACGGACCCACACGAGGTAATATTTGTGAAGTTCTAGGGATTCGTTCATGTTGCCGATTTATTTTTTGGGCGTGCCTAGGTCTCAGGCGTCTGAGAATTAGTGAATTCTGAGTCCACCTGCCAGGCTGCCACCGTACGATTAATTAATTATTAATCCTCCTGTCCGACTAATTGTGTGGAGGACGGTACTGACTCGTTTCGTACGTGGTGTCTCGGGTGTTTTGAGGGTGCCACTAGCTAGAGGTTCCCTTCGTGAAGGTAAAAACGGAGTAGTGTGAGCACGCCACGTGTGATCACCAGCGTGAGGGAGCAAAAACAAAATCCAACACGGCACCGTCCCGGTCCTCGCGTGCGTCGCGTGCGTCCTGACCTCATGGGTTCGAAGCCCCGCGTCCTCCCTGCGTACGTCCAGCTGCCGCGCATGTACGAGACCCAGGGCTGTACATCCTGCATGCATGTGTGCTTGCGTACGAAGTTCCTGCTGCATGCATGCGTGCATGCGTCGTTTTCGTATGAGTTCGTGAGTGCGTTGGCCGCGATGTACAACCAGCGATCGATTGTTCCGTGGCAGTACAACTATTAGAGTAGAGTACATAATTAATTTAGATACAACAAAACGGTGTATCCAGTAAGGAAAAATAAAGCACGATGTACAAAACAAACAGAGACCTTGTACAAACTATAAAGAGATACATGTTGTACAACTACACAAACATAAGTTGTACAATTAGACAGACACAGGTTTTACAACTAAACAGACACAGATTGTACAACTAACAAGTCGTACAGACACAGATTGTATAACTACAGACACATGTTGTACAACTATGCAGACATGTACAGACACAGATTGCACAACTGATAGACACAGTTGTACAACTATACAGATGCAGATTGTAGAACTAACCAGACAAAGTTTGTATAGACACAAGTTGTACAACTAGACAGACACGGGTTGTACAGACACAGGTTGTACAACTAGACAGACACGGGTTGTACAGACACAGGTTGTACAACTAGACAGATACAGGTTGTACAACTAGACAGACAAAGATTGTACAGATACAGGTAGTACAACTATACCTAACCGTTGTACAAAAAAAATTTTCGTGAAAACATACCAACATGGATCTAGTTTTGAATATCTCGACGCGAGGAGCTCAAAAGTGAAAACGGTTCGTAATTTGGATAAACGGTTCTCAAGATATTTCGTTTTTAAAATTCGGATTTGAAAAATAAAAGGCAAAAAGGGAAAACTGTATGCCCACGTACGTGTATGCCCTCCCTTTCTCTCTCATACCCCCCCCACTTTCAATCTAATTGTGACACATGGCAGACATGTAGACAACTAAAATTGGATCATGTGAGGAGAAACTGACACTTGTCACAATTAGAACGATGGTGGGGTTACCTTTGCAAAGGGAACCCTTTTTGTAGTGATTTCTGTGTTTTGATCGTTGTTCCCTGCATGTACGGGCCAGGCACAAGGCCCACGTACGAACCAAGCAAAGCCAGCCATAATTAACCACTGACCACTTTAGTTCGTTGGTAGTACTTATGTATGTATCTTTTCTATGGAGAATTTTTTCAAATTCTACAAGTTCTCAAACAATATATGAAGTGAGATTAGAGATTTTTGTACTCCCAAATGGAATACTTTAGTGCATTAGTTGCAACCCAAAATAAATATTGGGTGCGAGTTTTTCTCATATGATCGAGAAGTATATTAATTCTCGACACCACCAAATGTCAGTTGCAGTTCAATTAAAACTCTTAGTTAGAAAAGATCACTATAAAAATCTCAATTACAACCCATTTACAACTGGATAAGACTCAGTTGCAACCCACTTGAAACTTGAAAAAAACTCGATTGCAGTTCACTTGCAACTAGAGAAAAAAACTCGGCTGCAACCCACTTGGAACTTGAAAAAACTCGGTTGCAATTCAGTTGCAACTACAGAAAAAATTCGACTACAGGCCACTTAAAAAAATTAGAAACTCTCAGTTGCAACTCACTTGAAACTGAAGAAAGGTCAGTACAACCCAACTATAGTTAGAAAATCTAATTTGCAACACAATTAGAAGTTCTAGGTAGAACAAATAGTTACAACCCACTTGTAACTAGAAAATTTCTGCAAATTGGATAAACTTCAGTTGCAACCCACTTGAAACTTGAAAAAAAAACTCGGTTGCACTTCACTTGCAACTAGAGAAAAAAAAACTCGGTTGCAACTCACTTGGAACTTGAAAAAACTCGGTTGCGAAAAAAAATCGACTACAGGCCACTTAAAAAATTAGAAACTCTCAGTTGCAACTCACTTGAAACTGAAGAAAGGTCAGTACAACCCAACTATAGTTAGAAAATATAATTTGCAACACAATTAGAAGTTCTAGGTAGAACAAATAGTTACAACCCACTTGTAACTAGAAAATTTCCGTAAATTGGATAAACTTCAGTTGCAACCCACTTGCAATTGTAAAAAATAAACAGTTACAATCCACTTGTAACTAGAAAATTTCCGCAAATTGAATAAAACTCAGTTGCAACCCACTTGCAACTGTAAAAAATAAACAGTTGCAACTCACTTGCAACTCGGAAAAAACACAACTAAACAAAAAACTCGGTTATAACCAACTTGCAACTGGAAAAAAAAAGCCAGTTACAAGTCGGTTGCAACTGAAAAATCTCACTTTCACTTAAAACACACTAAAACTAGATAAAAACTTAGTGGGGCCTGACTTGCAACCGTAAAAACTCTCAGTTACAGCCCAATTGCAACTAAAAAAAAGCCCCAGTTTTAACCAATTTGCAACTGGAAAAAATTCAGTTGCAACTGAAAAATCTCGCTTTCACTTAAAACACACAAAAACTAGATAAAAATCCAGTGACCCGACTTGCAACTAAAAAATTCCTAGTTACAGCCCACTTGCAACTGGACAAAACAAAGTTCAGCTATAACTTACTTGCAACTTTAAAAAAAGTCAATTGTAAGTCGGTTGCAACTGAAAAACCTCACTTTCACTTAAAACACACAAAAATTAGATAAAAACAAATCTCAGTTACAGCCCAGTTGCAACTGGACAAATAAACAGTTACAACTCATTTACAACTGGATAAATCTGGTGCGGCTGACTTGCAACTGAAAAATCACAAACTCCTCCTTTCTAGCATCTACTGTATCAAATGTTTGAGCTGTCATCACCAGCAGGACTGGAAAGCCACGCGTGTTGTGAAAATAAAACAAAGGCCAAAACAATTCAAAAAAGAAAAAGGAAAGAAGAAAACAACTAATAGGCCCATCAACCAACAGTTGAAACACGCAGGAGCAATAGGCCCATGAACTCCTCACGTACGTTGGCTAGTAGGAGGTACACGCCCGCGCTCAGGTGAACGCTCACGCCTACACGAGCACTGGCTCGTCGGGGAAAAGTGAAAAATATAGGAACACGAATCATGGAACAACAAATCCAACGGTTATGAACGTGACCTGAGAACTCCGCGACTGAGAACTAGCAAATTCGTTATTTCTTGCCGATGCGTTCTATGTTTATGAAAATTGTAGTTTCACACATGCTAGGACTGCAATATGCATGTCGTGTTCAAGGAATATGTTCAAGGTAAAATAAGCGCCCTGTTATAACATCTTAAGATTGCAACCAGAGGAGAAGAAGCAAATAGTGGACATAACTGAAGAGAAAAGGATGCAGATGGAGCTACAATTTGCAGACATTGTAAATGATCTCAACATGAACACACATGTAGCCAAGTTGAAGATAAACACAATAAAAATATATGCACATGACAAGAAAAATAGTCTACATTATGCTTTGCCCTGCTGTAGTAATCCTTTTTTTTTCTGGTGTAACAACACTTTTCAGATTTAAATGTAGGAAGTAGCATCAACCAGAAATATCCGTTCACGAGGAAACTTAAATTAATAATGTCAGATTATGTAGAGAGCGCACACGATTGTGTTGTGAAGCCTGCTCATTCTTGTCTTCGTCCTATATGGAAGCCTTGGAAGGTATGTACATTCATGTATGTCTAGTTTTGGGATTTATATGGCGGATCTATTTAGTTAGCACAGAGCAGACATGTTAGCCATAATCAATGTGTTAGATCCAATACATTTTATTGTGATAGACCGATCCATGTTTTAGATCTGTTTTAGGGTACATCACTTAATATCATATGACCGTTTCAAGCCGTTCTTGATAGAAGTATATGTGTTCGTTAAATTATGTTGTAAAACTTGATAGGTTGCACTGAGTGCATGTGGTATATATATTTATTCATATGTTCGGCATATTTTATTATGTGTTGTATTTTGGGGATATTTCAAATTTAGTTCTGGATAACATTTATAATGGGATCTTATTTTGGTGATTATGTATAATTTATTTTGGTTACTGTCTACCTCCCGCTTTATTATTAGGTTCTGCAAATAACAGTGAAACAAAGATGTAACCAATAAAGAAGGTGTGCGGGTTATGCACGACCGAATTTATGTACCCCTCTTGATTGGGACCGGGGATTCTGCTCCTAATAAGTCCACTTATTTAGTTTTAGTTTTTATCACACTGAGAAATGGGCTCAAATTCTATGCTTTTGATAAGCAAATTCACTTATCTAGAATTTTGTGGTGACTTCGTCAATATCAAGAACCGTCAGGTAGATTCAGTCTTTTGAAGGTGCTCATAGAGATAGGATATGCGTCTGTTAATAGAGTTAAGTGCGTCTATGTTTGTACTGTGCTTTGAAAAAATACACAAATTAAGGTAAGTAATAGCCAATTTAGCTACGTCACGTCACGTTGCCCAGCCAGCACAACACACCTGGTGAAGCGCACCTCCTTTCCTTGTCCTTTTCCCAAAGCAAATCCTGGATTCAACGGCGTTTCCTTGTCCTACAATATTGGCTTCAAATTCTGTTCCGTTTACGTGGCGAAAGGAAACAAATTCACTGTCGGAACGCAGCGTACTGTTATGCGGACGTATGCTTTAGCGCAACAGGCAACTCGATCATCTATCCACGATGCCTTCAACGCGTTTCAGTTATTCCTGTAGTTCATCGGGAAGCTTCCTCTGTTTCGCCCATATATAGCATAGCACGCAGGTCCACCAAATCCACACCACCAAATTCAGGCGTCTCCTGTCCCCATCCTCCTCCGAGCTAGCCCCTTGATCACGCAGCTAATCGTGTGTAGTGTTGTCTTGATCACATCGTTCTCGGGTCTTGGCTTGAATTGCTGCAGGACTGATGGAGTGCTCCATGTTGCCGTCGTGGCAGCCGGCGACTCAATGGCGCAAGGCGTTGAATGTCATCCGGACGTGCCACATGCTAGCGCGACTCGGCGTGCTGTCCACCGGCGTCCTACAACGGAGCACCTCCTACGTCGCCATTAAGATCCACCACGACACAGTGGCGGAGCTGCACTGTGACTATGTGGTCAAGCGACATCACTAAATTCTGGTTAGTAAAGAAACCTTAGCTATGGACACACCGGAATTGACCACATTAATCCTGGTTTCTGACATCAGTGCAATTATATTTGAGGTTTGACAACACTGGTCACTGGTCCTAGCTCCGCCACTGCCACGACAGCGACTCGGACGACAATGGCGCGGCCTTCTCTGTCGTCGCCGCCGACGAGTCCTTCAAGGGCCTAGTCAGGGAGAAGCGCGAGGACTGCTTCCGCCGTCTCGGCGGCAGAGCCGGCATTGCCGCCGCGCTGGCGTCCGACGCGGAGCGCGGCATCAACGGGGACCACGGCGACGTGCGCCGCCGCAGGGAGGCGTTTGGCGGCAACACGTACCCGAAGCCCAAGAACAAGAGCTTCTTCGGCCACGTCTTGGACTCACTTAGCGATGTCTTCCTCATCGTGCTCCTCGTCTGCGCCGTCGTCTCCCTCGGCTTCGGCATTAAGGAGCACGGCCTCCAGGACGGCTGGTACGACGGCGTCAGCATCTTCCTCGCGGTATTTCTCGTCGCCGCCGTCTCCGCAGTCAGCAACCACTGCCAAGCCAAGCGGTTCGACAAGCTGACCAGCGAGTTCGTCACCGTCGTCCGCGCTGCCGAAGATCGGCGACTCCGTGCCGGCGGACGGGGTGCTCCTCGAGGGGCACGGCCTCAAGGTAGACGAGTCGAGCATGACAGGAGAGCCCACCCCATCGAGATCGACGTTCACAAGAGCCCCTTCCTCGCCGCCGGGGTGAAGGTCATCGACAGCTACGGCCGGATGCTCGTCACCGCAGTCGGCACCGACACCTCGTGGGGCGAGATGATGAGCAGCATCACCAAGGAGACCACCGAGCCGACGCCGCTCCAGGAGCGCCTCAAGGGCCTCACGTCGAGCATTGGCAAGATCGGCGTCGCTGTCGGGGTGCTCGTCCTCACCGTGCTCACCGCGCGTCACTTCACAGGCAGCACCAACGACGACCAAGGGAAGCCGCTGTTAGTGAACATCATCGTCGTCGGCATCCCGGAGGGCCTCCCGCTTGCGGTGACGCTGACGCTCGCATTCTCCATGAAGAGGATGGTGAAGGACAACGCGCTGGTGCGCCGCCTGTCGGCGTGCGAGACAATGGGTTCCGTTACGGCCATTTGCACTGACAAGACTGGAACGCTCACGCTGAACCAGATGAAGGTGACCGAGTTCTGGGTCGGCACTGAGCAGCCTAGGGCCGCTACGGCGATCGCTGGGAGCGTCGTGAGCTTGCTCTGCCAGGGAGCTGGGATTAACACCACGGGAAGCGTGTACAAGCCGGACAACGTGTCGCCGCCGGAGATATCTGGCAGCCCGACGGAGAAGGCGCTGCTGTCCTGGGCCGTGAAGGACCTCGGAATGGACGCCGACGCGTTGAAGAGGAGCTGCAAGGTGGTGCACGCTGAGGCGTTCAACTCCTACAAGAAGCGCAGTGGCGTGATGATTAGGGAAACGCCACCAGCTCGGTGGTGGCGCACTGGAAAGGCGCCGCCGAGATGGTGCTGGCGAATTGCTCAATGTACGTGGACACGGACGGAGCGCGCGCGAGCTAGGCGTGCATCAGAGGAAGAACCTCGAGAAGGTCATCAACGACATGGCGGTGGGCAGCCTCCGGTGCATCGCCTTCGCCTACAAGCAAGTCGGCAGCGAGCAAAGAAAGATTGACGACGAGGGGCTGACATTGCTGGGCGTCGTCGGCTTGAAAGACCCGTGCCGGCCAGAGGTCAAAGCGGCCATTGAAGCTTGCACAAAGGCTGGCGTCGCCGTCAAGATGGTCACCGGCGACAACATCCTCACGGCCCGTGCGATCGCAAAGGAGTGCGGCATCATATCCAGCAACGACCCCTACGGCATTGTCATCGAGGGGCACGAGTTCCGCGCCATGTCGCCGCAGCAGCAGCTCGAGATCGTGGACAAGATCCGCGTCATGGCTCGGTCGCTGCCGCTGGACAAGCTGGTGCTGGTGCAGCGACTGAAACAGAAAGGCCACGTGGTGGCCGTGACCGGCGAATGCACCAACGACGCGCCAGCGCTCAAGGAAGCCGATGTTGGGCTGTCCATGGGCGTCCAGGGCACCGAGGTAGCCAAGGAGAGCTCCGACATCATCATCCTCAACGACAACTTCGACACGGTGGTGACGGCCATGCGGTGGGGACGCTGCGTCTACAACAACATCCAGAAGTTCATTCAGTTCCAGCTTACCGTGAACATCGCCGCGCTCGTCATCAACTTCGTGTCGGCGATCACCATGGGCAAGATGCCGCTCACCACCATGCAACTCTTGTGGGTGAACCTGATCATTGACACCATGGGCGCGCTGGCGCTCGCCACGGACACGCCCACCAAAGAGCTCATGAACCATCCGCCCATCGGCCGCACTGCGCCGCTCATCAGCAACGCAATGTGGCGCAACCTCGCGGCGCAGGCGGCGTTCCAGACCGCCGTACTGCTGGCGATCCAGTACCGGGGCCGGACCTCTTCGGCACTGACGAGAAGGCCAACGGCACCATGATCTTCAACGCGTTCGTCCTCTGCCAGGTGTTTAACGAGTTCAACGCGCGAGAGATCGAGAAGAAGAACGCCTTCGCCGGGGTGCTCAAGAACAGGATGTTCCTTGTCATCATCGGCGTGGCGCTCGTCCTGCAGGTGGTAATGGTGGAGGTGCTGACAAGGTTCGCCGGCACCAAGAGGCTGGGATTGGGGCACTGGGGCGTCTGCCTCGCCATCGCAGCCCATCGGCTGGGCCGTGAAATTCATCCCCGTGCCGGACCGGACTTTCCATCAGATCTTGACACGCCGGAAATAGTAATAACTGATACTGCATTGTTCATATTTCACATAGCCACAAGTAAAAATCCCCTAGTATCAGTGACGGTGTTTGACGGGTGCAGCAAAGACCACAAAGCCAAGATCACTACATAGCAACTTGTAAAACTAGTCAGAAACAAAAGATTATCCATCACAGGAAATAGAGATATATTCCAGCAAGCTCGCAGTTTTGAGATTTTCACTATGTACTCTCTCAGTTCCAAATTAGATGATTTCCATTTTCACATGTCGATGTATCTAGACATGTTACAAGTATAGATACATTCACATTTGGACAAGTGAAAGTCATCTAATTTAGAACGGAGGGAGTAGTATGTACTATCAGTATTTATTTATTTTCCCTGCGGTGCTGAGGATGCTTTGTAAAACAATTTGACTTCCTAATTTACTCAAGAGATTCATGGATGCTTGAAGCATATACTGTTGTATTTTTTTTATAGAAAAGGGGCAGTCCCAGTCTCTGCATCAATGTGATGCATGTGGCTTTTATTAATATTACTGAAATTCGGAAGTTTTTACACTCAGATTACATCATGGGTCACACTAAGCTGCGACATGAATCTATAATCCAAAAAACAGGGACAACATAGATGGCTCTGCATCAACATGTTATCCTAAGATCAGAACGCCACCTGAACTGGGAATATAGATCCGACGTGACCGATTCCATGCAGCTGCACCCAAAATCCATTGCGTCTCGCTTCTCCGTTGATTGTAGGTAGGACCACGTACGGATCCAATGAGTAGCCATCGGGATAACCCGCATAAATGAAGTTTTCTTTGCTCTGTTAAAGATATAATCATTGCTAATGTTCCAAAGAGCCCAAAGCAAGGCACAAACACCAACTCTGATTTGAACCTTCTCCGTTTTAGAGACTCCTGTCAACCAATTGCCAAATAAATTCGTTATGCTACTCGGGGGTTGGATATTGAAAGCCATATGAACAATACACCAAGTCATTTTTGCAAGAGGACATGAAATAAATAAATGTTGGATTGTTTCATCTTGATCACAAGAGCAACATTTTTTACACCCATTCCAATTGCGCTTGGCAAGGTTATCTTTTGTGATGATCGCCTTGCGATACAAGAACCACATAAAAATCTTAATTTTTAGAGGAACTTTCATCTTCCATAAGTATTTATGTAAGAACCTTGCATGATCACTCATGAAATCTTGATACAAGGATTTGACCGTGAAAACACCGTGGTAGTGAGCCCCCGTTTGAACACATCTTTTTGTTCGTTAAATTAACCTGCATTAGTCGGTTTACCAAGTGAAGCCATCTCATCCACTTATTTCCAGTCAGAGCTCTCCTAAAACCTAGGTTTGGTGGAGGCACTTGGGACATCACATTGGCCACCGAAACTTGTTTACGATGGACAATAGATATAGGGAGGGATATTGACTAGAAAGAGGTTTGTCCCCAAGCCATGTATCTTCCCAAAAGCGGGTCGTCTCTCCATTCCCCACAATAAAGAACCCCTGTCAAAAATTCATCTTTTACCTTCATAAGCCCCTTCCAAAAAGAGAGTCGGACGGTTTGCTCTGCACTTGAGATAACGATTTTTAATGAAGATATTTATTTTGAATTAACTCCTTCCATACTCCACTATCTTCGGACAATATTTTAAAACGCAATTTGCTTAATAAACATTTATTTTTAACTTCTAAAACCTCTATCCCCAATCCCCCTTGGTCTTTTGGTCGGCACATAATATTCCATCTAGTTAATCTGTACTTGCGTTTGTGCCCATCCATTTTGCCAGAAGAATCGAGACATAAAAAAATCCAGTCTTTTTCGCACCCCTATAGGTACTTCGAAGAAAGATAACATGAACATAGGAAGGCTCGATAAAAATGAATTAATCAAAATTAACCGGTCACCATAAGACAAAAGTTTGCTGGCCCAACTTGCCATCTTCTTCTCAAAACGATCTTCTATCGACTTCCATTCACCAATTTTTAGCCTGCGGAAATGAATTGGGATACCCAAGTATCTAAAAGGATAAGACCTAGACTCGCAGCCGAAAAGCAACCTATATTGAGCTTCAACTTCCTTAGCTCTTCTAAAACAAAATATCTCACTTTTGTGGAAGTTAATTTTTAAACCAGAAAGTTGTTAAAAATGCATAAAATAAGCTTCATGTTAAGTGCCATTTCTAAATCATGTTCCATGAAAAGAATAGTATCGTCAGCATATTGAAGGATCGATACCCCCCATCTATTAGGTGGGGTATAAGTCCAGAAACTTGTCCATCTTCCTGAGATCTCGCAGTCATTATGGCAAGCATGTCCGCCACAATGTTAAAAAGGATGGGTGAAAGGGGATCTCCCTGCCTCAAGCCTTTTTGTGTTTGGAAATAATGACCTAGATCATCGTTTACTTTGATACAACCACTCCCTCGACTAACGAATTGTTCAATCCATTTACACCACTTAGTATCGAAGCCTTTCATACACAACACTTGTTGTAGGAAAGGCTACTGTACTTTGTCGTAAGCCTTTTCAAAATCGATTTTTAATAAGACACCATCCATTTTCTTCCTATGAAGTTCATGAATTGTCTCGTGTAAAATTAGTACACCCTCATGAGGATGTGCCTCCCCGGCATGAAAGCAGTTTGAGTTGGTCTAATCACCTTGTGCGCCACCTCCGTAATTCTATTTGTTCCCACCTTGGTGAAAATTTTAAAACTAACGTTGAGCAGACATATAGGGCGATATTGTTGAATCTGAACGACGTTTTGTTTCTTTGGTAAAAGGATTATATTGCCCTAGTTTAGTTGAAATAAAGGTAACTCACCCCGCTAAAAAGCTTGAAACAAGTTCATCAAATCACCTTTGATAGTGCCCCAAAATTTCTGATAAAATTCTGCTGGGAACCCATCTGGTCCCGGTGCTTTGTTTTTCTCCATTTGCATGACTGCCTCATACACCTCCTTCTCTATGAAGTCGGATGTAAGTATCTCATTTTCCTCCACTGAAATTTGTGGGATATCAGCTGTTTCGGACTCCACAAGGGATACATGAAGCTCAGCCGATTTACCAAAAAAACTTTTTGTAGAAACTTATGATATAATTCTTGATGTTCTCTTGCCTTATAATAGTTCCTTCTTCTTGCTCTAGCTGAAAAATACGTTTACGTCTATGTTTCTCATTTGCAACGAAATGAAAATATTTAGTGTTATCGCCCCTTCCTGAATGTGTTTTACTTTTTCTCGTTGCGCTCATTTAGCCTCCTCATCTCTCCTCAGAGTGGCTAATTTCTGATTTGCATCCCTAAGAGCTTCCCTCTCGGTAGCATCTAGGGGTACAGTTTCGGCTTTGACATCTAGTAAATCAATAAGGTTAAGAAGTTTCTCTTTTTCTTTCTTATAAACACTACTAATAGTTTTTGCCCATCCTTGAAGAAAAGCGCGAAGGTGGCGAATCTTGTATATTTTCTGCATATAGTGTTGTATAGTTATGTTCCGCAGAGTAGAGAAATTCATGGATGCATTCGACAATCCAATATCAAGATATATGTATATCAGAAATTCTCCTGCAACATGAGTTTAACCCTCTAAACTGGCAAATGAAACTCCCGAAATCGCAAGAAAAAAGAACCAATACATTTCCCATTGTTAAATTATTGAAGCTCTTATTTTAACAAACATTTATATTCGGAAACAAATTCGAATTACAAAAGACTCATTTTATAATATAATAACGTCTGCTTGTTACAGCAAAGACTCTGCCATAAAATATGAGATGAGACAAGAGAGTAATAATAAAAACTGAAAAGGCAGTTGGAATTTTTGGATTTTTTTTTTTAGATAAAGAGTGTATATTAATATCGCGGAGATACAAATTACACCCAGCCTCTGCAACAACGTAATAACCAAAGCTATTACGGATGCACACAGCCGAAAGACAATAAGAAGAAGAAATAAAAAGAAAAGTCTGTCACAGAGCAGTCCTTGCAGCAGCCGCACAACCACCACCAATACAACACCTGGTGTCCAATTCTTCAAAAGCAACGCCTTCAAGAAGAACAGTGCCAGGCACAACCAATTAAGGCCAGACCTTGGGTTTTTACCCTGAAGATAGTCCCCACTATCGAAACAATGTCTTCAGCAAGACCATTGCCAGGCACAACCAATTAAGGTCAGACCTTGGATTTTCACCCTGAAAGGTAGGACTTTGACTTCACCCGTGTTGTCGACCCCAATTACATACTGCTGCCACGATTCCTGAAACTCCGATATGCAAACTTCAACTCCCTATCCTTTTTTCTCCTTGCCATCGTCAGTCTTGACGATCTCACTCAACATGAGCATGGAGATCCTCTGACCTTTGCACCAGCTTCACTTGACTAACGGTATCACGGACTGCCCATAAGAAAACATGCAACTAAATCAGCAATGCAATTCTCTGCCATGGGCACGCCAATAACCTTGGAATGACCTTGGATCTGCCCATTGTTAATCCTGACTTATGATCTGCCCATTAGAAATCCTGAAACTGTTAACCAGCCATGTGGTTCTCTGTCATAGGCATCTATGTAGCTACAACCTCGAAAAAGACATTGGTAGCCACATCAAAGGAAAATTGGACGGCCATCACTCCATATGATCCTCTTGCCTCTGCCCGATGCATAACCAGCAGCGATTACGCAGCTAGCAGCGATTGCTTTAAATGCAAAGGAACCACGGACCTGGCCCCTTGGGTGATCTATTTGCATGGCCACGATCGGCCAGATCCAGGCGATGGTAGCAATTTTGGATCACTTCATGCCAACTGCCAAGGATGCCATGAACTTGATGCCTGGTACGCAGCCGTTGGCCAGATCCAAGGCAACTCCCGGCTACTAGATGCAAGACGATGGTGGATCCGTGGATCAGAACGAAGGCAGCATGGCAGGTTGGACGAGGAAAAACTACTCGGCGAAAGAGAAAAATATTAACGAGATTCCACGCCGCCGCCGTCCGCCGTCCGCCGGACGGCCTCCTCCGGCGGCGGCGAGGTGAATGGCGTCGGCAGGGGAGGGCCTGTAAGGCGGCGGTGGCTGGGCCTCCGGAGTCGCACGGGGCGACCCGGGAGGCTAGGGTTGATATGGCTAGGGTTGACCCGGGAGGCTATTCTTGGAATTTTTGGATATAGAAACATACAGGGGCAACAGTAAAGTCCTGACTCCTGAAACAGTATTGGGTCGTGGGGATTGATCGCTCGTGGTCGTTCTTCCCCTCGCCTCGATCCCATCCCTCACGATCAGCACAGGAAACCCTAACCCCCGCTGTCTTCACCACTTCCCCATGCCAGACGGAGAGCTCATGGCCACTACACGGGCCACCCGAAGGTGCACTTCGATGTTCCCACCGCCGCCAGGCGGCAGATTTTTTCCACCCAGTGTTGCCGCGGAAAGAAGCGACAGTCTCTCCTCTGCGCAGAAGCTGCAGCCGGGACGGCCAACTCGCCACAGCCCGCTCTGATTCTGGGCCGGTGATCGTCGTCTTCGTAGATAGGGCTGGGAACTACTTCACGGACTATGGTTCTCCACGCATCAACCAACTCATGATCAGAGTACTGTCTTCCCTGTCAAGGTCTGCATGCCCCTCTCGATCGCCTCTTCATCGTCAGTGTTCTATCTCTGATCTAGTCGAAGTCGAATTGCTTTTCTTCATCAATGTTTGGGGATCGATTGCTTTGTTCCCAGGCTTGAGGGGGATGCACAACCGCTGCAACAATTGGATGTCGGCGACACAACAAGATTGGAGGGGTTGTCCAATATAACTGCCACTTCCTCCTCATCCTATAAGCAGGACTCCATTTGGGTTCGGACAGAAAATGAATGGGCGCTCGAATTTTACACCAGGATTGATCATGCGGGATCTTTCCACACGTATCCTCATGTGGGTGGGCCATTTCACAGCCTAGACCAAGTTTGCAAGGCCATCGATCGATATCTTTCTCACCGCCTGGATCCGAAAATGTAAAGTTACTCAACTTTGATCTAGATTATCATTGGTTTAATTTACTCCCCGTTGTGTGTGCAAATGCATTTATGATCGATGCTTCCATGATTTAGGATAACGGATGTGGCCCAAGTTCTTACCATAGATAGAGGCTCGCTCCACCTCGCTCCTGACCCCGACCCCATCCCCGTCCCCTAGGGTTCCGGCGCCGCCGCCCCGCCGCCGGCTTCCTCCGGCTCCCTCTGGCCCCTCCCTCCCTCCCGCGCGCGCCCGTCGCCCCCGTGGCGGCGGCGCGTGCCATCTCCTCTCTCCCGTCTCGGCCCTCTCTCTCGTGCTCCCTCGTCGCCGCCGCCGGCAAGGGCTGCCGGGGCGCAGCCTGGGTGGCGGGCGGCGGATTTCCTGTCCCCGCGCCGGATTTCGTTGGAGGCGGGGCTCCTTGACCCGGCGGCGGTGGTCCGGCCTAGGTGATGGAGTTGCGTGAAGGCGGCGGCGCGTGCGGGCCTGTGGGCGGAGTAGTGCAGCGGCGTTGGCGTGCAGCAGAGCGACGCTGGCCATTCCTGCGGCCCAGATATGGGCCCGCCGGGCCCCATCTGGGTTGGGGCGGGCCGGCTGGAACTGCTGCACGTTCTGCAGTTGGAAGCGAGGAGGAGAGGGCAGGGGACAGCGGCGACGGTGGCTGACCTTGTTGCAGCATGGCGGCGAGCTTCACGAGCCCGTTCTGGGCTCGGCCGGACCGTATTAGGACTGATGTGCCCCTGTGGGGCTTTACGGGCCCACGGGCCCGGCCGGACCTGACAGGGACTGGTTTGCTCTGCTGATGTGTCCGGTCGACTACCGTCCTCGGCGGTGGAGGTTGTTCCCTCCCGCTCGGCCACGGTACTGCGGTCCCAGGTTCATACTTCTCCTCACCTCCGTCTTGTAGACCCCTTGGCGGCTTCTTCGGTGAGACGACGATGGTGGCTTCGGGATCGTTTGAGCGCATGTTGGTGGGCGGCTAGTCTGGTGGTGTCGAGGCTCGTCCTCGCAGGGCTCCTGTGCTACGAATCGTCTGGGGTTGTGGATGGGTTTTTCGGGAGAAATCCTTATCGGTTCGTCCGACGCCGACGTGGTGCCGCCTGTGGGTGGCATCTTTCCTTCCTGAAGGGCGTTGTGGCTAACCTTCATCTGCTTCTTTCTATGCCGGCGGAAACCCTAGGACCAGTGCTCTGGTTCGGGCAGCAGCGTGGCTTTCCTTCTTGAAGGTGCTGCTTGGTACTCGTCGATTCGGTGCTAGAAGCGTGGTGGTACTTTGTCGGAGAGGGCGCAGCGATTGCGGGTCACCATCGTTTATTCAATCCGCCTATGTCATTTTTTCTTTCTTCTTTTCCCTTTTCTTGGGTGTGTTGTGGTTGTCGCCCCAGCCGTTTCCGTTGGTTGTATCAGGTGGTTGCTATATTAATATAGCGGGGCTACGGCCTATTTCGTCCAAGTTCTTAACATAGAAAACATGTCAAGTTGATATAGAGAAGCAAATACTAGCCTACATTTATTTTTAAATTACTGACACGGGACCATGTAAAGTTACAGAAATGTATTGTAGCTTTATTTGTTAGTAATTTTTCTAAATCCTTCGTAAATCATAGAAACAGATGAAAATTAAAGCGCAGATATGGTATGCGAAGAACTCCGTATTTTTGGTTTTATCTGCATTTAATTTGTAATTTTTAGCAAGGCACACCCACACAACTCTGTCTCCTCATGTACTATACAGTGGTGAACAGCCTAAAAAATAAGTCCGGTTAACTGATCAAAATATTGTAGTAATGTGACGTCCCAAAATCGGTACTATGCAGATTTCAGCGACCCCGCCAAAACCCGCGTAATAACGACTTTAGAACACCCACTAGACATAACGTGCACGCCGAAACATACACGTTATATGGGTGGAATTGTGATAACATTATAACTGTTCACGAAAGAATCCGTAATAACAGCAGAAGGAGAAATATATACAAAAGGACTCAAATGAGTCAGGAAACAACAGATACATTACAAAGATACAAAGCACAGCGAAAGCAAAATAGCATCCGACTACGGACAAGATACAAGTTTGGACTAAGAGTCCTGAAGATAAATGATGGCGTCCATATCCCTGCCCAGGCGGGCCGGAGGGATTCCCAATCTAACGTCGTCAGACTTCAAACCTGTTGACTGTTCAGTGAAAAACAACCCAAAAGATGGGTCAGGTAAACAGAATTTACCTGGCAAGCAAAGAACACTTGCAACCAATACAAAGGCTCCCAAAATATAAAGGATTGGTGGACTGAAGCGGCAGCAGCACTAAGCCATCTACAGAAGACACGCTACAACTTTCGTCTATAAGATAGGGATAAGAGAGCGAGCAAGGAACCAACTAGCTTCTAACACCAAACATAACACATCCCAGATTCACCCCCTCAACCCAGTATGAGGAAGCCATCGAGGGAAACTCACACAGTTGGTAATTTTTAAATTACAATTTGTTGTGAAAGTAAGTCTAACTTACTAGTCAAGTTAATTAGCATCATTAGGTGAAAGTTGTCTATGATCTTGTTAGCCAGCATCCGATCCAAGTTGTCCATAACCGCGGACTCGGCTTCTCGAAAAGATTTAAGCCACACGCACGTTCAACCCTTAATGCCCATGAGTAACACACTTCCATCGGTGTGCCAGCAGGATGTCGCGACAAGACGTTTTCCCTTCACTACCAACAAGTCCAGTGAGCCACCCATCTGAGTTGTTACCCGCGTCCAGAGTCCGGCCGATACCTCCTTAGCGGACTCAATCGTTTGCGTCTACGCACTAGGTGGAACAGACCATAGTAGGAAAGGTCCACTTCGCGTCGTACCGCACCTATATGCTCCCCCATATCATCGAACCTCTCATCATCAAACTCTCATCATCAAGTAACATGCACATGCATATGAGCAAATGGAAAGCCTGAACTAGTTGCGGCTCCTGGACAAGTTAGTAGATCCGGTACTAAGTCAAGGGGGTTCCCATGGGCCCACATGTGGATAGCGCGCTCGTACTTGGGTAAGAGGACAATAACTGAGTTCCTAGTGCGACACTTAGCAGAACAAAACACCACGCATGGCCTTCCGCCGGGTGTCTTATCATTTAGTTCATAACCCACAAACATTATCATCATATTAAAGTAATGTTGAGCCAACCTATCATACTAAGCATGTGAAGCAAAAGATAGACAGACTCGCAACAACAAACCTAAGCATGCAACTACGACTCGCAAGGCTAACAAGGTAAACAAACAACAAGGTGATAGGATGTGGAGGTGGGGCTATATCATGGCAGCAGGGTAAACATGGATAGGAACGAGACAAGCATCGTAACATAAGGATAGCAGAGATCAACGGGCAAGGATGAAAGACAATGCATTGGGACCAAGAGAACATTGCTTGCCTGGAATCCAGCAAGGAAGAAGAACTAGTCGTTGCTCACATCATCTCAACGTCTTATCCGCGAAGAAGCAACAAACACTGTAAACGCAAAAGATGCATCTTACAACTACGACAAACGATCCAGCATGATCAGAAGATGATGCATGACAGGGCAAGATGCAACTTAAGCCAAATTAAGCGGAACCGGATTCCGACAATTTAATATTAAGGTTCAAGTTTTTTATCTACCCATCAATATTAAATGTTGGATTAATGATGACGTGGATCGCACGTTCGTTGGAAGACCCCAAGAGGAAGGTATGATGCAGTGTAGCAGCAGTTTCCCTCAGTATGAAACCAAGGTTTAATCGACCAGTAGGAGCAAGAAATCACTTCTGAAGGCTGTTGGTGGCACCGTTTACGATCACCAACGTGGAATCTGCACACAACACAATCAAACTACTTTGCCCCAACGAAACAGTGAGGCTGTTGGTGGCTCTAGGTTAATAGTGCCAGAAACAATGCTTGTACGTCACACGTCAGTTGGGAACCCCAAGAGGAAGGTATGATGAGTGCAGCAGTAAGTTTTCCCTCAGTATGAAACCAAGGTTTAATCGACCAGTAGGAAAACGAGGTTTGCTTCGAAGGTGTTGGTGAAGGAGTGTAGTGCGGCGCAACACCAGGGATTCCGGTGCCAACGTGGAACCTGCACAACACAATCAAATTACTTTGCCCCAACTTAACAGTGAGGTTGTCAATCTCACCGGCTTGCTGAAAACAAAGGGTTAAACGTATCGAATGGAAATGATGTTTGTTTGCATAAAACAGTAGAGAACAATGATTGCAGTAGATTGTATTTCAGATGTAAAAGAATGGACCGGGGTCCACAGTTCACTAGTGGTGTCTCTCCAATAAGATAACTAACATGCTGGGTAAACAAATTACAGCTGGGCAATTGACAATTGATAAGTGCATATAACATGCATGTGTGAGCTGTGGTGTCTACTATGAGATTCATTTGGGCATTACGACAAAGTACATAGACCGCTATCCAGCATGCATCTATGCCTAAATAGTCCACTTTCCGGTTAACATCCGTACCCCTTCCAGTATTAAGTTGCAAGCAACAGACAATTGCATTAAGTAATGTGCGTAATGTAAACAATACATTCATCCTTGAATAAAGCATTGCTGTTTTACCCCTAGTGGCAACAACACATCTACAACCTTAGAACTTGCTGTCACTATCCCAGGTTAAATAGAGGTTGAACCCAACTATCATGCATAAATACCCCCTCTTGGAGTTACAAGTATTCACGTGGCCAAGGCTTCAACAAGTAACGGAGAGCATGCAAGATCACAAATGACATAGACATGATAATATAATATTCAGCTCCACATAGGTATCAATATAAGTCAGATCCCAGCAAACACAACATGTAGCATTACAATAAGATGATCTTGATCATGATAGGCAGCTCACAAGATCTAAACATGATGGCACAAGTGGAGAAGACAACCATCTAGCTACTGCTATGGACCCATAGTCCAAGGATGAACTACTCACGCATCACTCCGGAGGCGGGCATGGCGATGTAGAGCCCTCCGGTGATGATTCCCCTCTCCGGCAGGGTGCCGGGAAGAGCTTCAGAACCCCCCGAGTTAGGGTTGACGACGGCGGCGGCAGCGAATATGTTCTGGATGAAAGGCTCGGTGTTTTAGGGTTTTCGCGTCTCGGGGAATAAATAGGCGAAGGGGCGATGTCGGCGGACCCCCGAGGGGCCCAAACCACCGGGGCGCGGCTGGGCCCACTGCCGCGCCTGGTGTGGTTTGGCCACCTCGTGGCTCCTTCGTCTCTCCTTCGGACTCCGTGTACGTGCTGGAAAAATAGGGACTGGCCTTTTGTTTCGTGCAATTCCGAGAATATTTCCAGAAGTAACTTTCTGAAACCAAAAACAGCAGAAAACAGGGAACTGGCACTGTGGCATCTTGTTAATAGGTTAGTCCCAGAAAATGCATAAAAGTGATACGAAGTGTATATAAAACATGTAGCAAATGGTATAATATAAGCATGGAACAGCAGAAATTATGGATACGTTGGAGACGTATCAAGCATCCCCAAGCTTAGTTCTACTCGTCCTCGAGTAGGTAAAACGATAACAACAAATAATTTCTGAGGAGACATGCTTTCACACAATCTTGATCAATATATTGCAAGGCTCATGTCATGAATGAAGTGACTCAAAGCAATGATCTATAGTTTGCTAACAAATAGATAAAGAGTAAACAATGAATCATATAAGCAAAAACTTTTCATGAATAGTACTTTCAAGACAAGCATCAAAAAGTTTTGCATAAGAGGTAACTCATAAAGCAATAGATTCAAAGTAAAAGGCATTGAAGCAACACAAAGGATGATTAAGTTTCAGCATTGCTTTCAACTTGTAACATGTATATCTCATGGATAGTTGTCAACATAAAGCAATATAACAAGTGCAATAAGTAAATATGTAAGAATCAATGCACACAAAGTTGACACAAGTGTTTGCTTCTAAGATAGAAAGGAGTAGGTAAACTGACTCAACATAAAGTAAAAGATAGGCCCTTCGCAGAGGGAAGCAGGGATTAAATCATGTGCTAGAGCTTTTTAAGTTTTCGAAAGCATATAGAGAGCACAAAATAAGTATTTGAGAGGTGTTTGTTGTTGTCAACGAATGGTAGTGGGCACTCTAACCCCCTTGTCAACCAGACTTTCAAAGAGCGGCTCCCATGAAGGACGTTATTCTACCAGCAAGGTAGATCATCCCTCTTCTCTTTTGTTTACACATGTATTTTAGTTTCTTTATAGATGACACTCCTCCCAACCTTTTGCTTACACAAGCCATGGCTAACCGAATCCTCGGGTGCCTTCCAACATTCACATACCATGGAGGAGTGTCTATTGCAAAATTAAGTTGCTTACTGATAAATCAGGGCAAAACATGTGAAGAGAATTATTAATGAAAGTTGTAATTAATTGGGGCTGGGCACCCCGTTGCCAGCTCTTTTTGCAAATTATTGGATAAGCGGATGTATATGCCACTAGTCCAGGTGAAAGTCTGTCAGAAGTAAATGACAAGATTGAAAGATAAAACACCACATACTTCCTCATGAGCTATAAAACATTGACACAAATAAGGAGTAATAAAGTTTTGAATAGTTTAAAGGTAGCACATGAAATATTTACTTGGAATGGCAGGAAATACCACATAGTAGGTAGGTATGGTGGACACAAATGGCATGGGTTTTGGCTCAAGTTTTGGATGCACGAGAAGCATTCCCTCTCAGTACAGAGTTTAGGCTAGCAAGGTTGTTTGAAGCAAACACAAGTATAAACCGGTACAGCAAGAATCACATAAAAACATATTGCAAGTATTATAAGACTCTACACTGTCTTCCTTGTTGCTCAAACATTTTACCAGAAAATATCTAGACCTTAGAGAGAACAAATATGCATCCCAAGTCTCAACAAGCTCTACGGTAGTTCTCCACTACTAGGCTTTAACTACATGATGCAAGAGCTTAAACATGATCTACTTGAGAGCTCAAAACAATTGCAAAGCATCAAATCAAAACAAGACAATGATCTACAAGAATGCATATGTCTTTTCCAATACCAACTACTACATGTAGCATTTTCTTTCTTCCAAACAAACACCAATAATTTATTTAAACATAAACTCTCCAAATGATAATATAATGCAGCAAGAGAGTATTTATAAACAAGTGCTAACAGCTCGAAGAGATGCATGAAAAACAGGAGCTAAAAGCACTGCAGTAGCTAGTTAAGAATACTCAACAAATATAAGTGAAGAACATGAGTATTCACATGAAAAAGCGGAGCGTGTCTCTCTCCCACACAAGGATTGCTAGGATCCGAATTTATTCAAACAAAAACAAAAATAAAAACACACAGACGCTCCAAGTAAAGCGCATAAGATGTGAAAGAATTAAAATATAGTTTCACTAGAGATGACCTGATAAGTTTGTTGATGAAGAAGGGGATGCCCATCGCTTAGAGTCTCTCTGAATATGGTTGGGATGAACCACGGGGGCATCCCCAAGCTTAGGCTTTTCACTCTTCTTGATCACATAATATCACCCTTCTCGCTTGATCCTTGAAAACTTCCTTCACACCAAACTCAAGACAGTTCTCATTAGAGGGTTAGTGCATAATCAAAAATTCTCATATTCTGTAATGATACAATCAATCCCAAAGCTTCTGGACATTAGCTACAGCCACCAATGCTTTGTGGAGCAAAGAAATCCACACAAACACAGTAAAAGAGCGAATGCAAAACAAAAGGCAGAATCTGTCAAAAACAGAACAGTCTGGAATGACGAATTTTTTCGAGGCACTTAAGTTGCTCAGATGGATCTGGCCTAAAATAATGAAAGTTGCGTACATATCTCAGGAATATGCGTGATTTTTTCAGAATTTTTTGAATTTTCTACAGGGAGATAAGCTCAAATCCGTGACAGCTAAAAATCTGTCACTGCGCAGAAATCCAAATCTTGCATCAACTTTCAATATAGAACTTTACTTGGCACAACATTGCGATAAAATAAAGATACAAAGGAGTTGCTACAGAAGTAACAAAACTCCTTGACTCAAAGAAAACAAAAATAACAGCAAATAAAAACGATGGGTTGTCTCCCATAAGCGCTTTTCTTTAACGCCTTTCAGCTAGGCGCAGAAAGTGAAAATCAAGTGTTGTCAAGAGAAGAAGCATCAACATCATAACTTGCTCTAACAATAGAGTCAAAAGGTAACTTCATTCTCTTCCTAGGGAAGTGTTCCATACCTTTCTTGAGAGGAAATTGGTACCTTATATTACCTTCTTTCATATCAATGATGGCACCAACAGTTCGAAGAAAAGGTCTTCCCAAAACAATAGGACAAGATGCATTGCATTCAATATCCATAACAATAAAATCAACGGGGACAAGGTTATTTTTACCGTAATAAAAACATCATTAACTCGCCCCAAAGGTTTCTTCATAGCATTATCAGCGAGAAAAACATCCAAATAACAATGTTCCAAAGGTGGCAAATCAAGAATATCATAAAGCTTCTTGGGCAAAACTGAAACACTTGCACCAAGATCACACAAGGCATTGCAATAAAAATCATTCACCTTTACCTTAATGATGGGTTCCCAACCATCTTCTAATTTCCTAGGAATAGAAGCTTTAAGTTTCAACTTCTCCTCCCTAGCTTGCAAAAGAGCATTTGTAATATGCTTTGTAAAAGCCAAATTAATAGTGCTAGCATTGGGACTTCTAGCTAATTTTTGCAAGAACATAATAACTTCAGAGATGTTACAATCATCAAAATCAAAATCATTATTGTCAATGGTGGTGGAACCATTGTCTCCAATAGTTTGAAAAATTTCAGCACTTTTATCAGAAAAAGTTTCAGCAGTTTTAGGCAATTTCAAACGCTTTGCAGAAGTAGTAGAGACATTATCAACACCAATAACATTACCATCAATAGTAGGAGGTTTACTAGCATGTGAAACATTAGCATTACTAGTGGTGGTGATAGTACAAACTCTAACTATACTATTCTCTTTTTCAAGTTCTTCCTCTTTTTCCCACCTAGCATGCAATTCAGCCAACATCCTAATATTATTATCAATTCGAACTTGGATGGCATTTGCTGTAGCAAATGACTTAATATCTTTAACTTCATTAGGCATAACTTTCAGTTTTAGAATTTCAACATCATGAGCAAGACTATCAACTTTAGAGACAAGATCATCAATTTTTTCAAACTTTTCCTCAACAGTTTTATTGAAAGCTTTTTGTGTGCTAATAAATTCTTTAAGCATAGCTTCAAGATCAGAGGACACACTTCTATTGTTGCTGTAGGAATTACCATAAGAATTGCCATAACCATTTGAAGGATAAGGCTTATAATTGTTGCTACCAAAATTATTCCTATAAGCATTGTTGTTGAAGTTGTTGTTTTTAATGAAGTTTACATCAACATGCTCTTCTTGAGCAACCAATGAAGCTAAAGGAACATTATTAGGATCAACATGAGATCTACCATTCACAAGCATAGACATAATAGCATCAATCTTATCACTCAAAGAGGAGGTTTCTTCAACAGAATTTACCTTCTTACCTTGAGGAGCTCTTTCGGTGTGCCATTCGGAATAGTTGATCATCATATCATCAAGTAGCTTTGTTGCTGCACCTAAAGTGATGGACATAAAGGTTCCTCCAGAGGCTGAATCCAATAAGTTCCTTGAGGAAAAATTTAATCCTGCATAAAAGGTTTGGATGATCATCCAAGTAGTCAGTCCATGAGTGGGACAATTCTTCACCAAAGATTTCATTCTTTCCCAAGCTTGAGCAACATGTTCATTATCAAGTTGTTTAAAATTCATAATGCTACTTCTCAAGGATATAATCTTAGCAGGAGGATAATATTTCCCTATGAAAGCATCTTTGCATTTTGTCCAAGAATTAATACTATTTCTAGGCAAAGAAAGCAACCATTCTTTAGCTCTTCCTCTCAAGGAGAAAGGAAAAAGTTTCAGTTTTATAATATCCCCATCCATATCCTTATACTTTTGCATTTCACAAAGTTCAACAAAGTTATTAAGATGGGCAGCAGCATCATCAGTACTAACACCAGAAAATTGCTCTTTCATAACAAGATTTAATAGAGCAGGTTTAATTTCATAAAATTCTGCTGTAGAAGCAGGTGGAGCAATAGGAGTGCATATGAAATCATTGTTGTTTGTGCTAGTGAAGTCACACAACTTAGTGTTCTCAGGAGTACTCATTTTGAAAAACAAAATCAAACTGAATTAAACAAGTAACTAATTTTTTTGTGTTTTTGATAAAGAGAGCAAACAAACTAAATAAAAATAAACTAAGCAAGACAAATAACAAAGTAAAGAGATTGGGTGTGAGAGACTCCCCTTGCAGAAGCAATTCGTTTTCCCCGGCAACGGCGCCAGAAAACGTGTTGGTGGCTCTAGGTTAATAGTGCCAGAAACAATGCTTGTACGTCACACGTCAGTTGGGAACCCCAAGAGGAAGGTATGATGAGTGCAGCAGTAAGTTTTCCCTCAGTATGAAACCAAGGTTTAATCGACCAGTAGGAAAACGAGGTTTGCTTCGAAGGTGTTGGTGAAGGAGTGTAGTGCGGCGCAACACCAGGGATTCCGGTGCCAACGTGGAACCTGCACAACACAATCAAATTACTTTGCCCCAACTTAACAGTGAGGTTGTCAATCTCACCGGCTTGCTGAAAACAAAGGGTTAAACGTATCGAATGGAAATGATGTTTGTTTGCATAAAACAGTAGAGAACAATGATTGCAGTAGATTGTATTTCAGATGTAAAAGAATGGACCGGGGTCCACAGTTCACTAGTGGTGTCTCTCCAATAAGATAACTAACATGCTGGGTAAACAAATTACAGCTGGGCAATTGACAATTGATAAGTGCATATAACATGCATGTGTGAGCTGTGGTGTCTACTATGAGATTCATTTGGGCATTACGACAAAGTACATAGACCGCTATCCAGCATGCATCTATGCCTAAATAGTCCACTTTCCGGTTAACATCCGTACCCCTTCCAGTATTAAGTTGCAAGCAACAGACAATTGCATTAAGTAATGTGCGTAATGTAAACAATACATTCATCCTTGAATAAAGCATTGCTGTTTTACCCCTAGTGGCAACAACACATCTACAACCTTAGAACTTGCTGTCACTATCCCAGGTTAAATAGAGGTTGAACCCAACTATCATGCATAAATACCCCCTCTTGGAGTTACAAGTATTCACGTGGCCAAGGCTTCAACAAGTAACGGAGAGCATGCAAGATCACAAATGACATAGACATGATAATATAATATTCAGCTCCACATAGGTATCAATATAAGTCAGATCCCAGCAAACACAACATGTAGCATTACAATAAGATGATCTTGATCATGATAGGCAGCTCACAAGATCTAAACATGATGGCACAAGTGGAGAAGACAACCATCTAGCTACTGCTATGGACCCATAGTCCAAGGATGAACTACTCACGCATCACTCCGGAGGCGGGCATGGCGATGTAGAGCCCTCCGGTGATGATTCCCCTCTCCGGCAGGGTGCCGGGAAGAGCTTCAGAACCCCCCGAGTTAGGGTTGACGACGGCGGCGGCAGCGAATATGTTCTGGATGAAAGGCTCGGTGTTTTAGGGTTTTCGCGTCTCGGGGAATAAATAGGCGAAGGGGCGATGTCGGCGGACCCCCGAGGGGCCCAAACCACCGGGGCGCGGCTGGGCCCACTGCCGCGCCAGGTGGTTTGGCCACCTCGTGGCTCCTTCGTCTCTCCTTCGGACTCCGTGTACGTGCTGGAAAAATAGGGACTGGCCTTTTGTTTCGTGCAATTCCGAGAATATTTCCAGAAGTAACTTTCTGAAACCAAAAACAGCAGAAAACAGGGAACTGGCACTGTGGCATCTTGTTAATAGGTTAGTCCCAGAAAATGCATAAAAGTGATACGAAGTGTATATAAAACATGTAGCAAATGGTATAATATAAGCATGGAACAGCAGAAATTATGGATACGTTGGAGACGTATCAGTTGTCAATCTCACCGGCTTGCTGAAAACAAAGGATTAAACGTATGGTGTGGAAAACAGTAGTAAATTGCAGAGAATGAAAAAGAACAATTTTTGCAGTTGGTTGTATTATCAGTGTAAAAGAATGGACCGGAGTCCACAGTTCACTAGTGGTGTCTCTCCATAAAAGATAACTAACATGCTGGGTGAACAAATTACAGCTGGGCAATTGACAAAATATTGAGCGCATGACAATGCATATATATGACATGATGATTACTATGATATTCATGTGGCACTAGTACAGAACGACACATCGGATACCCCTCTATGGAAACGGCAGGCGTTAGGCGACGGAGAATCGCGCTTTCCGCGCGGCCAGTGCGTACAAACCTGATCTGGGCCGCGGCTGGCCCGTCAACATAGGTAACGGAGAAAGTATTAACTCCGTTACCCATAGTATTGGCAACGGTCTTAATTCTGGCTCCGTTTCCGATATGTGCCTCTATAGCAAACGGAGACTTTTGGGTGTCCGTTTCCAATGTGGACACGTTCCATCTTCTTGGAATTCGAAGCGAGGCTAGTAAATGCCATGGTGTAGTGGCACCGCCCACTACTCCTTAAAAACCCCAATCCTTGCTAGCTCAAGACGCCACCGAATCTGCTCTCTCTCTCTCGCTCGCTCGCTCCCTCCTACTGATTAGCGAAGATGCCTCGCAGCAACGACACACAGAGCACACTGAGTCGCCGCGGGACAGTCCGCCCGTCAGCGGCGAGTCCGCTGAAGGACCGACGCCGGAGACGAGCGACGACGAATACGCCAACTTCCATGATCCCACCTTGATGCTGGACCCGCCGAAGGTTGATTCTGATGACGAGTCAACCGAAGAGGAGAAGGAGGAGGAGGAGGAGGCGGAGGCGCCGTCCCGAAGAAGGGAGCCCCGGTAACGGAGAAGAAAGCCGCCACCACCGCCTCTGATATGCTGCCGCCGCCGCCACCACCTCCAATGACCCCCAATAAGCGAGGCCGTGAGAAGGACGAGGATTGCGCGGAAGCAGGGCGCAAGAAAAACAAAAGTAGCTAGTAGTAGTTCTATAAGTTCTCCAACTGTAATTTTACTTTATTATTATTAATATGTACTGCGTATGTAATGTAGTAATCACTAATATTAATATAAGTATCCTATAAGTGGTTTTCTCCATATAGTAGAGATTAGAAAAATATTATTCCAGAGAGAAAGAAATTCCACGGAGTGGGCACGTAGTCCCACACCTCAGTGGAAGAAACACAAAGGAAACGTCCTTCTAAAGAACTGTTTTCTATGTTTTACCTATATATATGGGCGTACAGAGCAAAACCTAACACTCGTTTCCTCACTCTGTCCCAGTATGCTAGATCTGTTCGTGGCGGCGCCTCCTGGCGTTGCGGCCATCGCCGGCGCCATGGCGGCGCCGTCTCCGCCCAGACGACGGCTATCACGGCGAGGTCTTCGCCATCTCCCCCGACACGGCGAGGTGTTCGCCATGTCCCCCGACACGGCGAGGTGTTCGCCATGTCCCCCGACACGGCGAGGTGTTCGCCATGTCCCCCGACACGGCGAGGTCTTCGCCATCTCGCCCGACACGGCGAGGTCGCCGCTCTGTCCGCTTCCTCTGCCTCCACCACTTCTGATCTGCTAGATCGATCCAACGGCGACGTGAAGAAGGTATCAGATCCACATCCGGTAGTTCTATCTAGATCATTTCTTGATGTAGTTAACTTGCCTATGTGCACTTGCAACTAGTTGTAGTTTAGCTTACTTGTTGATAGTAGTTCAGTTCACATCCGGTAGTTCTATCTAGATCATTTCTTGATGTAGTTAACTTGCCTATTGTGCACTTGCAACTAGTTGTAGTTTAGCTAACTTGTTGAAAGTAGTTCAGTTCACATCCGGTAGTTCTATCTAGATCATTTCTTGATATAGTTAACTTGCCTATTGTGCACTTGCAACTAGTTGTAGTTTAGCTAACTTGTTGAAAGTAGTTCAGTTCACATCCGGTAGTTCTATCTAGATCATTTCTTGATGTAGTTAACTTGCCTATTGTGCACTTGCAACTAGTTATAGTTTAGCTAACTTGTTGATAGTAGTTCAGTTCACATCCGTAGTTCTATCTAGATAATTTCTTGATGTAGTTAACTTGCCTATTATGCACTTGCAACCGGTTGTAGTTTGGCTAACTGTTGATAGTAGTTCAGTTCATATCCGGTAGTTCTATCTAGCTAAATTGTTTTAGCATATGTAGTTAACAATTGTAACTCTATTTACTAATGTATAGGGTCCAAAGCTTCAACATCCTTCTCTCAAGAAGTTGAGATAAGAAGAGATTGGTAGAGTGACACCTGCGAGATTGTGGACAAGGATGTAGGAAGAAATCATATATTCTTTCCGTCCTTTGACATGATAGGCTTAGTATAGATGAAATCTGTTATCGTTTTACCTCTTATGTTTGTCACATCTTGTGATGCAATTGTAAAGATGAAATTGTGATGGAAATGTAAAGTTACATTGTGATATGAATGAAATCTGTTACCGTTTTAGTATTTGAGCTTGTGCTGTGAGATTTTAAGTATCTAGTGTCATTTGTAAACGTGGCATCCTGTAACCGAAATATGAGAAATGCTCAGTGCAAACGGGTGGATGGCAAACTCCGTATCTGATGAAGGAAAACTAAGGAAACGGAGGTCTGCGCACAACCGTTGCCAAATGGAGACCTAATCGAAACGGTTTTTTGGCCTCCGTTACCGATGAAGGCCTTCACATCAGTGACAGAGCCGGTTCACGGACCCTTTCTCCATTGCCGAAGGGGTTTTTGGTCCGTTTCCCGATGTGTCATTCTGTACTAGTGTGGGCATTACGACAAAATACATAGACCGTTATCCAACATCGTCTATGACTAATAATTCACCGCCAGGTTGTCAACCGAGTTCCCCGTTGGTATTAAGTTGCAATCAACGGATAATCGCATTAAGTAATGTGCGTAATGTAAACAAATGCATTAGACCTAACGGCGCACCCTTAAGCTAAGCATCGGTTATTTTATCCCTAGTGGCAACAACACATCCACAATCTTAGAAGTTATTGTCACTCTCCCAGATTACCGGAGGCATGAACCCACTATTTAGCATAAATACTCACTCTTGGAGTTACAAACATCTACTTGGCCAAAGCATCTACTAGTAACGGAAAGCATGCAAGATCATAAATAACATATAAGATAGATTGATAATCAACTTGACATAGTATTCAATATTCATCGGATCCCAGCAAACACAACATGTAGCATTACAATAAGATGATCTTGATCATGATAGGCAGCTCACAAGATCTAAACATGATAGCATAAAGTGGAGAGACAACCATCTAGCTACTGCTATGGACCCGTAGTCCAAGGATGAACTACTCACGCATCACTCCGGAGGCAGGCATGGTGAAGTAGAGCCCTCCTGTGATGATTCCCCTCTCCGGCAGGGTGCCAGGAAGAGCTTCTGACCCTCCCGAGCTAGGGTTGACGGCGGCGGCGTCTCTGGAACTTTTCGTGGATAATGGCTCAGATATTAGGGTTTTCGCGTCGAGAGGAATAAATAGGCGAAAGGGCGGCGGCTGGAGACGCCCGTGGGGCCCACACCACCCCCACGGCGCGGCGAGGGGCCCGCGCGCCCCATGGTGTGGCTGCCTCGTGGCTCCCCTCCGTCTCTCCTTTGGACTCCGTGTACGTGTTGGAAAAATAGGAGGTTCTGTCCAAGTTTCGTCCAATTCCCGAGAATATTTCCAGACTAGCTTTTCTAGAATACAAAAACAGCAGAAAACAGGAACTGGCACTGTGGCATCTTGTTAATAGGTTAGTCCCAGAAAATGCATAAAAATGCTATGAAGTGTATATAAAACATGTAACAATTGGTATAATATCAACATGGAACATCAGAAATTATAGATATGTTTGAGACGTATCAATTAACATGGCAAAACAAAGCATGGTGAGCTACACAAAATTAAATGAAGTCGGGATATTTATCGAATATTCTCGCACACTCCATATTAATTATCAGATGAATTGCTAACTACCCACAACCCGAATGCAACACATGCATGAAAGATATGAGATGCATAAGATAGGTGACATTTTATAAAATAGGTATAGGTCTAGGGTCAGGTTTGGGTTCGCAACGCCGGAAAGAGGGGTCGGGGAACTTCGGGGTCAAAGCCGACATCTTCGTCGTCGAGGAAGTAGTCGACGTCGTGGAAGTAGTCGTCGCCGAACCGGAGCATCGTTGTTTGTCGGTGTCGTGGAAGTAGTCCAAGTAGGTGTACTCGGGTCATCGTTGTTTGGAGCACCGGCCTCGGTGTCGGTGGCGTTCTTGTCGGTTCGTATTTCGGTTCTTCTTGGGCGCGCATGAAGTCGGCCAAACACAAACGAGCAAAGGCGACGTCCACCGGTCGGGGTACACGGCGTCGTTCTTGTCGGCGATCAGGGACTCGTAGGACTTGTCACGGTCATCGTCGTTCACGGTTCATCATTGTGGCGGAACTTGTCGTCGGTTGGGGTTCACGGCGTCGGTCTTGTCGGGTCACGGACACGGACACGGCACCGAAGAAATGCGGCGCACACGGAAGCACGGCACCACGGACAACAGAAGGCGCGCACGGACGCGCATCACCTCGAAGGTGGACAGAAGCGGACAAAGCACGGTGCCATAGTCCTTGCGGACATTTCAACAAACACTTGGCGGGCGGCGTCACCTCCGTGCGGGCAAACTGTCGAACACATGGAGGGCTGCGCCGGCGGAGAGGACGACCAACAGCAGGAGCTCATGGGGAGGAGAGGGACAGCCGACCGGAGGGAGCAGCAAGCGGATCACGCGCTAGGCGGCAGCATGCGAGCGGTGGGGCCGGGCAACGAGCGGCGCAACAAGAGGAGACCGTGCGAGCGGCGACATGCGCCTCGCGCAGTTGGCTGCGGACGAGAGCAGCGAGGCTGGCCGACCTGGGCGCGGCCTGGCGGGCGCACTGCGAGCCTAGGCACGGGCCGGCCTGGCGCAACCGTGCGCTGGGGCGTGCACAGCGGGGAGGAACGAGGCGAGCTAGCGGGAGGGAGAGGAAGAGGAGCACGGGGAGAGATGGCCGGGCGGCGGAGCAGGACGGCGATGAGGCGGAGCAGAGGGGTGGCCGGAGGGCGGAGGAGCAGGGGAGGGAGGCGAGCAGCGCAGGAGCCGGCCGGCGAGGCGCGGCCGGGGCAGCGGCCGGAGGCGGGAGCAGGGAGGAGGAAGCGCAGGGAGGAAGCACGGGTCGAGCCGTGAGGGATGGCTCTCCCGTGCGGCTCGGGTGCGGTGTGTGTGCATCGCGTGCGTGTGTGGTGTGTGTGCTGTGTGGTTGATACGTCTCAAACGTATCTATAATTTCTGATGTTCCATGCTTGTTTTATATCAATTGCCACATGTTTTATATGCACTTTATATCATATTATGATATTTATTGGACTAACCTACTAATAGTTGGCAAAGTGCACAATGTTCTTGTTTTACACTTTAATGTGTAGGAATTATCAAAATTGGGCAAAGGAAACCTTGTTGGAGTCAAATTGGGACTTTTCGGAAATCTGTCTGAGAACTTTTTACGGAGATTACCAGTTTGACCCTCGAAGATGGCGTCCAATGGAAATCAAATTAAAGAGAAAGTTGTCACAATTTTCCATACGAAGATTTTAAGTCCGAGATCAGCCCAATCGGAGTTCGGACGCGGCCTGTAGGCTGCTGCCTCAACTCCGGGCGGCACCTCTTCATCAACCTCTCCATCAAGTGTGCTCACCAAGACCATGTGTGAGTAGTTTTCACCGAGGCTGAGGCTTCACCGGTAGCTATGTGGTTCATCTCTCTCTCCCATGGTGTGATCTTTATGTGATCATGAGCTTTGTAATCTAGTTAGATCCATGGATGTTACTCTTCGTTATCTTATGAATTATGCTACTTGAGTGGTTTTATTAATGTAAACTCGGGCGGAGGAGCAGGGGAGGGAGGCGAGCAGCGCAGGAGCCGGCGCCGGCGAGGCGCGGCCGGGGCAGCGGCCGGAGGCGGGAGCAGGGAGGAGGAAGCGCAGGGAGGAAGCACGGGGTCGAGCCGTGCGGGAAGGCTCTCCCGTGCGGCTCGGGTGCGGTGTGTGTGCATCGCGTGCGTGTGTGGTGTGTGTGCTGTGTGGTTGATACGTCTCAAACGTATCTATAATTTCTGATGTTCCATGCTTGTTTTATATCAATTGCCACATGTTTTATATGCACTTTATATCATATTATGATATTTATTGGACTAACCTACTAATAGTTGGCAAAGTGCACAATGTTCTTATTTTACACTTTAATATGTAGGAATTATCAAAATTGGGCAAAGGAAACCTTGTTGGAGTCAAATTGGGACTTTTCGGAAATCTGTCTGAGAACTTTTTACAGAGATTATCAGTTTGACCCTCGAAGATGGCGTCCAATGGAAATCAAATTAAAGAGAAAGTTGTCACAATTTTCCATACGAAGATTTTAAGCCCGAGATCAGCCCAATCGGAGTTCGGACGCGGCCTGTAGGCCGCTGCCTCAACTCCGGGCGGTACCTCTTCATCAACCTCTCCATCAAGTGTGCTCACCAGGACCATGTGTGAGTAGTTTTCACCGAGGCTGAGGGCTTCACCGGTAGCTATGTGGTTCATCTCTCTCTCCCATAGTGTGATCTTTATGTGATCATGAGCTTTGTAATCTAGTTGGATCCATGGATGTTACTCTTCGTTATCTTATGAATTATGCTACTTGAGTGGTTTTATTAATGTAAACTCCGGAGTCACCTTTGTCCCATGGTGCGAAGTTGACAGTGTGCGTACCGTGTGTGACTCTTAGGCTAAATATTACATGAATACTTATCATGAGTTATTATTTGTGTTGGATGTCTCTATGAAATTGTGGTGTTTGTCTAGTACTATTTTGGGGCGCTCTTAGTGACATTGTGGTTCCCTAGATGTGGAATGCAACTTTAAGGTGTGCTTTTATAGCCCTACGCAGTGGATTGGTGTTCGTTATCAAACAAGGGAATAGCTCAGAGTAGCATAGTGAAGAGAAAATATCTATGTATTTAATTATATTATTATTGTTGAGAGTGTCTGATACGTCTCCAACGTATCTATAATTTCTTATGTTCCATGCTTATATTATGTCAATTGCTACATGTTTTATTCACACTTTATAGCATTTTTATGCATTTTCTAGGACTAACCTATTAACAAGATGCCACAGTGCCAGTTCCTGTTTTCTGCTGTTTTTGATTCCAGAAAAGCTGTTCTGGAAATATTCTCAGAATTGAACGAAACAAAAAGCCAAGGTCCTATTTTTCTGTCACGTACACGGAGTCCGAAGGAGAGACGAAGGGGGGCACCGAGGCGCCCTCACCATGTGGTGGCGCGGGTCCCACCCCTGGCGCGCCGCCACGTGGTGAGGAGCCCTCGGGCCTCCACTGACATCACCCCTTCGCCTATAAATTGCCTTTCTCAGGAAAACTCTAAACACCCGAGGCTCCATCCACGAAAAGTTTCAGAGCTGCCGCCGTCGTCAACCCTAGCTCAGGAGGGTTCTGAAGCTCTTCCTCGCACCCTGCCGGAGAGGGGAATCATCACCGGAGGACTCTACATCGCCATGCCTTCCTCCGGAGTGATGTGTGAGTAGTCCACCCCTGGACTATGGGTCCATAACAGTAGCTAGATGGTTGTCTTCTCCTCTTGTGCCATCATGTTTAGATCTTGTGAGCTGCCTATCATGATCAAGATCATCTTATTGTAATGCTACATGTTGTGTTTGCTGGGATCCGATGAATATTGAATACTATGTCAAGTTGATTATTGCTTTATCATGCCTATGTTGTTTATGCTATTGCATGCTCTCCGTTATTAGTGTAGGCTTTGGCGAAGTTTATGCTTGTAACTCCAAGAGTGAGTATTTATGCTAGATAGTGGGTTCATGCCTCCATTTAATCTGGGACAGTGACAAAAAGTTCTAAGGTTGTGGATGTGCTGTTGCTACTAGGGGTAAAACAGCAATGCTTTGTCTAAGGATATTTGTATTGTTTACATTATGCACCATACTTAATGCAATTGTCTGTTGCTTGCAACTTAATACTGGAAGGGGTGTGGATGCTAACCTGAAGGTGGACTATTTAGGCACAGATGCATGCTGGATAGCGGTCTGTGTACTTTGTCGTAATGCCCGAGTAAATCTCATAGTGATCATCATGACTTGTATATGCATTGTTATGCACTCTCTATTTTGTCAATTGCCCAGCTGTAATTTGTTTACCCAGCATGTTAGTATTTTATTTTGGAGTGACACCACTAGTGAACTGTGGACCCCGGTCCATTCTTTTACATCTGAAATACAACCTACTGCAATCATTGTTCTCTTTAATTCTCTGCAAGCAAACATCATTTTCCACACCACACTTTTAATCCTTTGTTTTCAGCAAGCCGGTGAGATTGACAACCCCACTGTTTCGTTGGGGCAAAGTAGTTTGATTGTCTTGTGTGCAGGTTCCATGTTGCCGCTGATTCCCTGGTGTTGCGACGTGCCACATTCAGCCACCAACAACCTTCAGAAGACCCTTGACTTCCTACTGGTTCGATTAAACCTTGGTTTCTTACTGAGGGAAAACTTGCTGCTGCACTCATCATACCTTCCTCTTGGGGTTCCCAATGGACGTGTAACTTAACACGCATCAAGCCAGTTTTCTGGCGCCGTTGCCGGAGAGGTCAAACCTTCTGCAAGGGGGGTCTCTCACTTCCAATCTCTTTACTTTGTTTTTGTCTTGCTTATTTTATTTTTACTTTATCTTGTTTGCTTCTTTATATCAAAAACACAAAAAAATTAGGTACTTGCATTTATTTTTGTATTTCGGCCTAGCTTTAATTTTGCTAAAATGAGTACTCCTGAAGTTGAGGTTCGTTCATTTAGGCAACAAGGGGGAGAAAGTCTGAAAGGTGCTTGGTATAGAATTAGTGATGCTCATCATAGATGTACTAAGAAACATTCTACCATGATCCTCCTTAGGAATTTTTATGTTGGGGTCACTAGTTGGTATAGGTATGTTCTAAATACTCTTACATGGGGTAATTTTCTTGGTACTCCTGCTTTGGAAGCTTGTAATTTAATTGAAAGTTTAGTGGAAATACCGCCTACTAAAAACATTAAAACTGAGATCACTTTGGAAGATGTTATAAACAAACTAGATTCTATGGAGAAAATTAAACTTACCAACTCTACTTGATACTAGCAAGATTGATGAATCAGTAGTAAGCATCGATAAAAGAATCACTGTTTTAGAAGCTAGCAATACCCTTGATAGCCAAAACCATAGGATTGGTGAATTAGAAGAAGCTATGGAAACCTTAAGTTCAACTTTTTCTTCTCTTAAGTCTAAGAGGGAGAAAGCTTTTGTGGGAAAAGAGCAAAAATTCATGTATGTTCCTAAGATGCCCAAACCGAGGCCTCATTATGAGCTTAAAATTGATAAAACCTTTAGCACAATTAAGGGAGACTTAAATAATGAAACATCTTCAGGGATACCTAAGGTACCTATTGCGACAAGTTGTGTTTTAGAGGACACAAGAGACTTTTTGTATCTTAATTGCAGGGTTGTTTGAGAGGAATATCTTTGACCTCTACCTCCCTGAGTTTGATATACCTTGGGTTATTCACTTAAGGGAAACTTGCTGCTGTTCTACTACCTCTGCACTTGGAGACCCAACACTGTCTACAAGATTAGAAGTTATAGTAGACATCAAGCTATTTTCTGGCGCCGTTGCCGGAGAGGTAAGGTAAAAGGTACTCACATTCTCCAGCTACTTAGCTATTTTCTAGCACTCTTGCTGACGTGTGAGTGCTTGATATTTCCTTTAGATTCTGCAGTTATATCTTTTTGTTTCTTGTTTTTATTTCACTAGTTAGGCTTAATGGAAAACAACAAAAAAATTAGAGATCTTTATGAACTTTATATTGAATTAGGACATGATGCTTTTGAAGAGAAAATTAAAAAAATCTATGGAAGTGTGTTTGCATAATAGTGATACCAATGTTATTAGCATGAATTTTTGAACACCATTATTGCTAATGCTATGGAAAAGTCTAAGCTTGGGAAGCTGTTTGATGAATATGGTATTTTTAGTCCCCCAAGTTTTGAGGAGAAAATTTCTTTGATGATACTTTGCCTCCAATTTATGATGATTACAATGATGGATGTGATAGTTTTACTCCCACTATTACTAATGAAACTGTTTTTACTTATGTGGAGAGTATTGATACTTTTATGCATATGGATCATGGTAAGAATGTTTCATGTGATGGTTATATTGTGGATTTTATCAATGATGCTACTGAAAGTTTTTATGAGAGAGGGAGACATGACTTCATATACCACAATAATATTAAGTCTCCTCTCTTTTTGTTGAAAATTTTGAAGTTGCACTTGCTTTGCCTTCCTATGCTAGTCACTTTGTGCTTTATTGATTTATTTTCTTACAAGATCCCAATGCATAGGAAGTGGGTTAGACTTAAAGTGTTTCACATTTTTCTCTTGATGCTCTCTTTTGCATTTCAATTCTTGTTCCTATGTGAGCATCATTAAAACTATCATGGCTGTCCAGAAAACAGATTCCTAAGCTTCACTGCGAAAAATGTTAAAAATCACAGAAAAGGAATTTTGACCTGAAATTTTACGACAGCAATCTTCAGTTATTAATACACATTTCATTAGTTCAAAATTTTCTGATTTGAGCAACGTAAGTGCCTCTGAAAATTCACTCTTTACGGGCTGTCCAGTTTTTGACAGATTCTGTCTTTATTTTGCATTACTCTCATTACTTGTGTTTTGTGTAGTTCTATTGATCAAAGGGCAATGCACAACCATAGTAACAGTAGCTAATGTTTAGAATCAACTCATGATATGTCTTTGCTGTACCTATGAGGATTTAATTTATGGAGACACTAACCCCTCTAATCAAGTTTTATGTTGAGTTTTGTGTAAAGAGAATTTTTCAAGTGGAAGAGTTGAGGGTGATGAACAAAGATCAAGAGGGACAACCACTCAAGCTTGGGGATGTTACCCCTAGACTCACCCAACATATATCAAATAAGTACAAGAATTCAAGCTTGGGGATGCCAAGCCACCTCACTCCAACCATCTTGATAACAAGTAAGTAAGCCTAGCTACATGGCTATAAAGAAAGCGCTTTACGGGAGGCAACCCGGTTGTTTTTATTTGTGTCCTCTTGCTGTAACAAGAGACTTAGTTTTAGTTTAGTTTCTGGAATTTTTAATAAAGTGCCAAGTTTTACTCATTTTGGTTTGAAAAAGTTGCTTATAGCGTTCGGAGATTTTATTCCTGCACGAATCTGTGCACGGTATGATTTTTAATTCTTATTCTGTAACTCCGAATGAGCTCATATTTGAACTGTAGTGCAACTTTTCATCCTCTGTATGCATGAATTTTTTCGGAATTTTCGACAAAGTTAAGTAGGGTAGAAAAATACGTTTTGCTGCTGCTGTTTTTCTGGACAGATTCTGTCCCATTTTGTTTGATGCATGCTTAGAACTTTTAACTTGAACCTTTTTGATCCAATTGAGTTTATGAGTAGGCATACAACATTATACACTTTCTGGACATTCATATGAATTTTTGTCTAAGGATTATATGCAGCAAGAAATCTATTTGTTTATCACTACTAATGCACCCCACAGAAAAAGAAATGGGAGAAACGGTGTTTTGAAGTTTTTTCACAGGGATTAGAGGAGATGCACCAAGAGCTATCCAAGGATGGTGAAGACCATAAGCTTGGGGATGTGAAGACAACCCCACTGGACCTACACACTCTCGGTTTGCACACGTCTAACTTCTGTTTTTCGATCGAAACACTTTATCGCATAAACTTGGAGCGTCTTTTTGTTTGTTTTGGTTTGATTTTTATTTTGTGAGACCACCACACTATCATTTATATATGAGAGAGCTACTGGAAATTTGGGTTGAATTATGTTGGATGCTATTATTAGATTGGGAAAAGGATGTTGGAGTTGATTTTAAAAGATACATATAGTTGCATGATTCATGAGCTTGTTAATGAGTAATAATTTGCAAGTATTTTATCAAGAGCTATCTTTTATTCATGTTTTGATGCTGAATGTTATTTACTTTGTTTAACATGGATTGGTTAGTTCTATGGACACTCATGCATGCATTTAGATGGTCAACTTTCTCCCTCTTGCTAGCCCAAAAATTCCAACAAGCAAAAACTTGTTTCCAACACCTTCAACCAAAGTTTTTCCAGTGAGTCCACCATATCTACCTATTAGCTTTATGCTATTCCGAGTATGTTTATCATGATATTTGTGTTATCTATACCTCTGAATGAAAATGCTTATGTTGTTGATTGTTATGGGAAAAGTTGGTTATAGAGCTCTCTCGAACTTGATGCACACTTTACTTTCATTGCATAAATAAAACATGACCCATTGTGATTAAAATTATGATGTTGTGGGCTTGACAAATGTCTTTGGTTGAGAGTTAGCTCATATGTGCTGTCACATGGCAAGCTTTCAACATGCACTTCATTTCATTTAGTTGATATCATGTACTTTTGTTTATGGATGCTTACCATGGGTGAAATAAATGTGGAAATGAAGTAGTTTAAATGAGTTTGTATAAATGGTTAGAGAGACGCCTGGGCCGCTAATCTAAGCCATGCATCATTCATGGTGGAAATTTACTTACATGCTATGGTGAACCTTCTGTGATACACCTTACAATAAAAAGCTATCTAATGGTAAATAAAAAGGGTGTTGAGATTGTTCATTGTGTTTGTTTGTCTTGTCATTTTGATATGGGCTTGTTCCATATCCTGGGACAAGAGGTACCCCAGTTGACGCTCTTAATGATACTATTATTACTTACAATGATATTTAACTTGAACTTGCTTTGTTTCCCAAGATGAGTAACACATGGAGTAGGTACTTGTATTCAAGGGGCATGAGACTTTCAACCTGTACTTTGTCAAGCACACTACTCGTATTTGCTTTCACTTTAAACTTAATCATTCAAGATGCTATGATAGGGGTAATGAGAGCTTGACACCAAGGATTACCATATTACAATCATTAACTTAAGTAGAGAAGTTCAGAAGTTAGATGAAACTTATTCATGCTTTACCTCTACTCATATATATCTTTCCAAAGTGTCCACCTTTTATATTCAGATTTTCATCAATACTCTATGGCCATTATAGGATGTTCTTTCTTTTCATTATGCATACTGTGGTCCATAGTACTTTCTTTTATGTTACACTTTGTGAATTATCATTGAACATCCTTGCATTGAATATTTGATATCACTTCATAATCTATCTTGTACATTGCTACTCTTTGAAGAATGAATCATTTGACTCTATGTAGCAATAACTTCATCACTTCATTCATAACATGTGCCTTACAATATTATATGATCAAGATTATGATGGTAGCATGTCACTTCAAAAATTATTTTGTTTTATCGTTTACCTACTCGAGGACGAGTAGAACTAAGCTTGGGATGCTTGATACGTCTCAAACGTATCTATAATTTTGATGTTCCATGCATGTTTTATATCAATTGCACATGTTTTATATGCACTTTATATCATATTATGATATTTATTGGACTAACCTACTAATAGTTGCAAAGTGCACAATGTTCTTGTTTTACACTTTAATGTGTAGGAATTATCAAAATTGGGCAAAGAAACCTTGTTGGAGTCAAATTGGGACTTTCCTGAAATCTGTCTGAGAACTTTTTACGGAGATTGTCAGTTTGACCCTCGAAGATGGCGTCCAATGGAAATCAAATTAAAGAGAAAGTTGTCACAATTTTCCATACGAAGATTTTAAGCCCGAGATCAGCCCAATCGGAGTTCGGACGCGGCCTGTAGGCCCGTTTTGGTGGAACCCTAAAAGGGGGTGACGGAAATCCGAGAGTCCATATAAAGAAGGAAACCCTAGGTCGTGAAGAGCCACCAAAAGCCACGAATTTTCCTCCTCTTGGCAGCCGCCAAGGAGGGGGAGGAGCTCCTCCATTGCTGCACCATCACCAAGGAAGAAGAAGGGGGGCCAAGGGCCGCCGCCGCCGCCGCCGCGCCGTGGCTGCTGCGGGCCGCCGCCTCCACTCCGGGCTGCACCTCTTCATCAACCTCTCCATCAAGTGTGCTCACCATGACCATGTGTGAGTAGTTTTCACCGAGGCTGAGGGCTCTACCGGTAGCTATGTGGTTCATCTCTCTCTCCATGGTGTGATCTTTATGTGATCATGAGCTTTGTAATCTAGTTGGATCCATGGATGTTACTCTTCGTTATCTTATGAATTATGCTACTTGAGTGGTTTTATTAATGTAAACTCCGGAGTCACCTTTGTCCCATGGTGCGAAGTTGACAGTGTGCGTACCGTGTGTGACTCTTAGGCTAAAGATTACATGAATACTTATCATGAGTTATTATTTGTGTTGGATATCTCTACGAAATTGTGGTGTTTGTCTAGTACTATTTTGGGCGCTCTTAGTGACATTGGGGTTTCGTAGATGTGGAATGCAACTTTAAGGTGTGCTTTTATAGCCCTATGCAGTGGATTGGTGTTCGTTATCCAACAAGTGAATAGCTCAGAGTAGCATAGTGAAGAGGAAATATCTATGTATTTAATTATATTATTATTGTTGAGAGTGTCCACTAGTGAAAGTATGATCCCTAGGCCTTATTTCCAAGCATTGAAACACCGTTTACTCTCAGTTCTGCTGCATGTTTGTTTGCTGCCATTTTTATTTCAGATTGCAATTACTACTTATAATCATCCATATCACTCGTATTTTAATATCTCTTCGCCGAACTAGTGCACCTATACATCTGACAAGTGTATTAGGTGTGTTGGGGACACAAGAGACTTTTTGTATCTTAATTGCAGGGTTGCTTGAGAGGAATATCTTTGACCTCTACCTCCCTGAGTTCGATATACCTTGGGTTATTCACTTAAGAGAAACTTGCTGCTGTTCTAAAAACCTCTGCACTTGGAGGCCCAACAGTGGTGAAGAAGAAAAAAGGGAGGAGAGAGAGAGGAGGGAAAGAAAAAAGGAAAAAGGAAAAGAAAAGGAGAGGAGGGACCTGATTGCAAGGAGAAAAGAAAAAGAGGCGGTGGGAGGACCCGATTGCGAAATGGAAAAAAGGAGGAGGGTGGCTGCAAGATGCAGGGGGTGGAGGTAGAAATTTCCAGGGGGAAACCCTAGGGTTTCAGCTTAGGTGGGCTTTGGGCTCTCTCTCTCTCACACTAAAACATTTTTTATTTTGCAATTCTTTTGACAAAACAAAATTTCGGAGCGGGTCGAACAAAAGAAAAGGAGGGGAATATTTCGAGACAACAAAATAGAATTAGCAAAATAATTTTATTGACAAAATAGTGCGATGCTGATGATGCATGATGTCATGATGACACGAAAAAGAAAAACAGCAAATCTAATTGGGGAAAAACCTCGGGGCGTTACAGACAACACCACTAACAAGGGATCGCGCCCCGCGATCCACCCCAAGACAACAGAAAGAGGGCGGTAAACTATCGAGTCTTCGGGCTCCGTGCTGATCTTGTCGACACCACTAAAAAGAGATTGTAACTCCTTCTTCAACTTGTCGACACCACTAACAAGGGGTTGTTGCTCATGTCGAAGGCGACTTCCAAAGTTCGAACCTAATAGGTTAAGAGATCATCCACCCGCGTTGGATCCTATAACTTTGAAAGGTGGGTAAGAAGAAGACTCAAAACAAGTAAGGCAAGAAGAGAAGTAGAATAGAGGTAAGGAGTAAACAAGAATCCTATTGAGATATTTCCAAAAATAGTTTAGCCAAAATAGTTTTTGACACTCTACAAACACGACCGTTAGCGAGGTTATCCTACAGGCTTTGCGGACCCGCTGCTTCGATAACCAATTGTATCGAAACAACCATGGGTTTCGGAAACCTGAGCTCTGATACCACTTTGTGACGCCCCAAAATCTGTACTATGCAGATTTCAGCGACCCCGCCAAAACCCGCATAATAACGACTTTAGAACGCCCACCAGACATAACGTGCACGCCGAAACATACACGTTATGTGGGTAGAATTGTGATAACATTACAACAGTTCACGAAAGAATCCGCAACAACAACAGAAGGAGAAATATATACAAGAAGGACTCAAACGAGTCAGGAAACAACAGATACATTACAAAGATACAAAGCACAGCGAAAGCAAAATAGCGTCCGACTACGGACAAGATACAAGTTTGGACTAAGAGTTCTGAAGATAAACGATGGAGTCCATATCCCTGCCCAGGCCGAGCCGGGGGATTCCCAAGCTAACGTCGTCAGACTTCAAACCTGTTGACTGTTCAGTGAAAAACAGCCCAAAAGATGGGTCAGGTAAACAGAATTTACCTGGCAAGCAAAGAACACTTGGAACCAATACAAAGGCTTCCAAAATATAAAGGATTGGTGGACTGAAGCGGCAGCAGTACTAAGCCATCTACAGAAGACACGCTACAACTTTCGTCTATAAAATAGGGATAAGAGAGCGAGCAAGGAACCAACTAGCTTCTAACACCAAACATAACACATCCCAGATTCACCCCCTTAACCCAGTATGAGGAAGCCATCGAAGGAAACTCACACAGTTGGCAATTTTTAAATTACATCTTGTTGTGAAAGTAAGTCTAACTTACTAGTCAAGTTAATTAGCATCATTAGGTGAAAGTTGTCTATGATCTTGTTAGGCAGCATCCGATCCAAGTTGTCCATAACCGCAGACTCGGCTTCTCGAAAAGATTTAACCCTGCAGGGGTGCACTACTGTTAAGCCACACGCACGTTCAACCCTTAATGCCCATGAGTAACACACTTCCGTCGGTGTGCCGGCAGGATGTCGCGACAAGACGTTTTCCCTTCACTACCAACAAGTCCAGGGAGCCACCCATCTGAGTTGTTACCCGCGTCCCGAGTCCGGCCGATACCTCCTTAGCGGACTCAATCATTTGCGTCTACGCACTAGGTGGAACAAACCACAGTAGGAAAGGTCCACTTCGCGTCGTACCGCACCTATATGCTCCCCCATATCATCGAACCTCTCATCAGCAAGTAACATGCACATGCATATGAGCAAATGGAAAGCCCGAACTAGTTGCAGCTCCTGGACAAGGAGGAGGGTGGCTGCAAGATGCAGGGGGTGGAGGTAGAAGTTTCCAGGGGGAAACCCTAGGGTTTCAGCTTAGGTGGGCTTTGGGCTCTCTCTCTCACACTAAAACATTTTATTTATTTTGCAATTCTTTTGACAAAACAAAATTTCGGAGCGGCGTCGAACAAAAGAAAAGGAGGGGAATATTTCGAGACAACAAAATAGAATTAGCAAAATAATTTTATTGACAAAATAGTGCGATGCTGATGATGCATGATGTCATGATGACGCGAAAAAGAAAAAAATAGCAAATCTAATTGGGGAAAAACTCGGGGGCGTTACATGTAACCGCACAAGGACATTAGTTAGGTTCTTAAAATGCAAGATGGGTGCCTTCTTAAAAACATGCAGTAAACTTCTATTTTTTTGAGGGAACATGCAGTAAACTTCTAGGCATGTGAGCAGTTCATCTTTGCTTATTTTTCCTGATTACTATGTGACCAAGCACATAGGCCACATCAGCGGGTTGGTTCATCTTATTCTCGCCCTCCGTTTTTTTTTCTTAGCGGAGTTTTCTCGTCCTAATATTATTTGCTATTGTGTTTTTATTTGGCACACCCACACAACTCTGTGTCCTCATGTAGTATACAAGGTGAATAACTAGAAAAATAAGTACTGTCAACTGATCAAAATAGTGCAGTACTACTTACTAATAGAGTGGAATTCTAAGAGTAGGTCGAATGTGAATTGTGCTTGTAACAAGGCAGCTAGTATTAAGGGAATGGGGAGGAATATGCCACCAAAACATCATGATATACCGACAGATATATTGAAACAGAGTTTCACGAGGTCAGGGACAGATAACGAGTACATTAGAGTTGGTGCTGTTTGGACCGGCCATCCGGCAAGAAATGCTTCTCCGAAGCAATAAGTTTGTGGCACAAGCATAGTCTTCTGCTATGTCCGCCTGATAGCATGACAGAATAAGCAAGATTGTTGTGAAGTACAATCTCCTAACCATATTGGATTTTGTGATATAAATTAGGCGCATAGTTTCTCAAGAGGATAATAAGTGCACACTCGAGATGGCTATATGGCGACACCTTTACTGGCCTGATGGCTCAAGGAAGAGACGTTTGCAAACTATGCCAATTGATGAAAGCCGATGTTCAATGCTCCAGCTGGTTCAAGCTTTGATGGACAAGTATAATGACGATCACAATCTTTTGGGGTTCCGCTCTTCTTCCCTCCCTCCTGCCCTCAGCCATTCTGCTACCCGAATGGGCCGCACTGGGTTTACTGTCTTAACCATTCATCTAGCGATCAGTTGCTGACCAGATCCATTAACCTTGTTTTAGGATCTTGCATATGAGCTCCAACGTGTTTCGCGCTACCGATATTTTCATGATGGTGATAGTAAAGGGATTTACTATCATATCAACTTCACAGCAAAGACCAAAGGAGTCGATGGTTTTGGCAGTGGCCTCGACAATCTATTCTTCTTTGCTGAACTCGTGCAAAGAGGACGTGATGAGTTAGTGGTCAGCTGTATGTGCAGGGTTGATCCTTCTGATGGTATTCTATAATCTTATCCTAACTTATGTTTTTGATAGTTTTGTGAGTGTTTTGTGGCTCTAACATATGGTTTCTAAGTAACTGAATTGTTTGCGCCTCTGTGTTATCTACTTCATTATGCTGCTTGATGGTGTACCCTGAAATGTCTAATGTACTGATACATGAGTTTAATAATAATTACCTCACATAACTGGCTGTAGCGACATTGGAAGCAATCAAATATTCTCTTCAGTAAACAAAAATGTTATACATTCGACCTTTTAAAACTATGACCACCAATATTGTTTTGAACATTTAGGTTGAGAACTTAAATATCATATTTATAGATTTGTCGCGAGAAGTAATTTCAGACTATTATATCTTTTGTTGGTCGTTATGCTTATTTTATTTTGCAATAGAAACTAGTTATCGAAGTTACGTATTAAAGACCGCGCGTATCTTAAATGTCACCTTTTCCCTGGAATATTGTATCTGCGTAAGGTTGATCCATAGCTATTTTTCCAAAAATTTGGCGTCTTTAACTTGCTAGCCAGGGCTTGTGAAAGTTTATGGGTCCGCCACTGCCAGTCACTGGGGCGCTATCCTCAACAGTCAACACCCATAGCGCGCCTGCGATTTTCTGGGGCGAGGGGCGCTAATCCAAAACGGTAGCGCCTCTCTGGCATGGAGTCCCAGCCTATGGTGTAGAGGATAGGACCTCAGCGATAGGCGCTATCATTTTGGGTTAGTTTCGAAAATATTTTGAAAGTAAGTCATTTTGTGCTAAAGTTTCATGACAATGTCAGTTTTGTGTTTTTTCACAGCTGCCTGTGGTGGCTATATATGCCAGGCTTTACATGTGTAATATCTCAAACTGGTTCATGGACAGCCACGTGTAATGTCTCCATGAATGTGTTTTGTTACCTATTATATTATTTATGTATGTATATGCCTCTGGTTCATTTGCACTTACTTTCAGCAAGGGGTTGCTATGCTTGTTCGAGGGATATGTATCACCCTAAGGCTGAGAAGTACAGTATGGTGGTCTCTCCAAAAATTGTCGCCTTAGAGGCATGTTTTGTTATGATGGACCAGAGGAAGATTCGGGATGTACTCCTGCCGAAGTAAGTAGGATACTTTCCTGGCAAGTAATACATGACATTTTTTTTTTGCTTTTTCATTCATCATCGACTGCTTGTCCTTGCAGCTGGAAGCTGAGGAGGCCTCTGTAAGACGTATGTACGAGGTAATGACACATCTCGTTTTCGTGGTATTAGTACATCTCTAGTAGTATGATATTTGTTTTGGTTGTTCATTGTTTGTGTATTTATTTTACTTAGGATTGTGATCCTTCTTATTTCTGGAGAGACCAATCGAAGAAGGGTGCTAGAGTTGAGTCTAAGAAGCGCTAGAATGGAAGTGTCAGGAGTCAGGACTCAGTCCCTTGCATTTACATTAAGCTGTGCAGGGTTGTAGTCCTAATCTGCAAGCTTTTTCGTAACAAGCAGCTATCATTTTTGGTGTGCATGTTTCATATTTTGTTACGTAGTATTAGTTTTGGTGATATTTTGTTTCTTATATCGGAAGTAGAATCAAAAGTGTGTACAAGGCGTTGGAGCATTGCTCAAATTTGTTGGTTGTATCATGGAATAGCACCCAGCTCGTCACACTGAAAGACAAGAGGAAGAAGAAGGTGGGCGCAGAGTAGAAAATACGTTAACGACGAGGAATACAATCTGAATCCCCACCCCCCCCCCCCCCCCCCCACACACACACACACACCACCCCCCTTTCTGTTCTTCTCGCTAAATTGTATGTTCTGTTATAAACTCGAGACGAGTAAGATCTTTTTAAAGAGATGTAAACTGTCATATAAATACCCTCTAGGAAATGGCTTAATGGGGACAATCATTTTATTTGCAATATCACAAGACAAGAGTAAGGTATGTTATAAACTCGTAATAAATCTCTAAAATAGGGACCTAGACGTGATCACTAGTCAGCAAGTACCATCTCGGTCTTCCATCAAGAAAGAACTGTAAAAAGTAGTACTCCCTCCGATCCATATTAGTGGGCATAGCTTTGTCTAAATTCATATGTATCTAGTTAAGTATTTAGACTAGATACATGTGTATCTAGACAAAGTTGTGCCCACTAATATGGATCCGAGGGAGTAGTATTTTGTTTGGTTTATCCATTCGATTTGTTCTTTGATCCTTCTCCTTTCCTAGCTACCTTTGTAAGACTGTAATAGAATATACCGTAGGTACCGCACTAGTACAACGGCTAACTACATAACATGATGTCCTATGTACGATATGGTGTTTGGACCATGAAATGGATATCGTAAATTCTAACCCTCAAAGCACAAGGTAGCTGCATTACAAAAATGAGAGGACTGCACGCATCAAGTAGTATGGGGTACGTATGTACTAAGCTAATAGTGTTCTCTTCGATAATTTTTTTGCTCCCCTTCTGACCAGTCTCACCACACCTCTAAATCTTCTACTTTTAATCCTTCAGAAAATTGTGTTTGCACTGGAAGTAAGAATACACTATTGGATGAACCAGATATCCTCATAGAATATTGGGTTCAAGATTATGTGTACCAGATGACTATGAAATCAGCAAAACGAGATCTCTACCCACCCGAGAAGTCAACACAACCAATGTCGTTCTGGATCAAAAAACAAGTATGCATCTTTCCATTCCACTATGAGGCTATGAGCAAGGAACAACCGCACGACGTGTTCAACATCAACTAAGCAAAGAAAAGCTAGTTACTCTATGCCATCTACCTCTCCACACCATTAGACATCGCACAATATAGTACTCATCTCCAGGACAAACAAAAGGTAAAACATGATAAACCTAATCTCTTTTCATCCAGGAAAACATGCGAAAACTCAGCTCCACCCCGGGCCCCTTGAGCTTGTTGGCTTTATCTAGAAACATGGGTCGTACCTCTGAGGGGAGCGGTAATCCGAGAAACAGTGCATTTTTGGCATCATCATAATACTAACGGGTGCGGGGTGACCTCTCATTCTCTTATCTCCATATAAATTTGATCTGCAAATGGCAACACTAGAGTAATATATATGATAAACAATGACGCATGCGAAAATTAATACTTGGTACATTCAGTATTGAAACTAAGCAACAAAAAAAAAACAGATTACTCCCTCCTTTGGATAATATAATACTTGTCATCATCACAGTTAGCACTTAAAAAAAGAGGATTGCTGATCTAAATTACAAAAACCAAAATATCACAATGCATAAGATCTACACTGCAGAGGCAAGAGACCTAACTCGAGTGCACAATTTACATAGATAGGACGGTTCCGACTAAATATTATACAATAGAAATAGAAGGTTGTTCTAACACAATTTTGTACAGAGTACACTTTATAGTAAATAGTTATACTAAACTTTTATACTTTTAATTTTTAATCATATTGTGGTTTTACAAATATATGTCGTATATAATTAAGTTAACATTGTTAACCATACAATATTTTTCCAAATTGCTTTCCGTTATAAAGTTTCAATGTATATCATGTAAACTATATCTGAGTTGCGCATGTTTTCCCTTTGTGAGACATTAACTTTTACAAGATAGAAGACCACCTTAATTGTGAAAAAAGACAAACCCACGCCTCGTTGATTGTTCACACTTGATGAATTATATATAACGTATATGTATATTATCGTGTGAAGGTTCTTCTATATTTTTTATATTATTGAATATATTGGTAGAGATTTTCAAAGTACATAGACTAACAAATATCTTAATACAGGGGTGTAGTGTATGGTTATATTAGAAAAGTTAGAAAATTGTAAAGTATAAGTTTAATAGTTGGCATGACGATTTTTTCGTAATCAAACGTGTCTTATAGGTCACAATGGATTCGGTAATAATATGACAATATGTCTTGCTAAATCAATCTTAAGGATATTCATTATATAACTTTCAACTGCATGGCCATTTAAGAAGTAAGTTCTAAAAAGAAAAAAGTAGAATCATCGTAACTTTGTTTTAGATGCTAAAATTGAAATAGAGGAATTGTGCTCCCCTTAGTGTTCTCTTCGATAAAAATCGTGCTACCCTTGTGAGCAGTCTCACCTCATAGTTTTCCTCTAAATCTTGTATTTTCCATCCTTCAGAGAATTTTGTTTGCCCTGGAGGTAAGACTACACTATTGGATGGACCAGATATCCACATAGAATATTGGGTTCGAGATTATGTGTACCAAATGTCTATGAAATCAACAAAACGAGATCTCTACCCCACCTGAGAAATCAACACAACCAATGTCGTTCTGATTCCAAAAAAACAAGTATGCATCTTTCCATTGGACTATGAGGCTATGAGCAAGGAACGACCACACCATGTGTTCAACATCAACTAAGCGAAGAAAAACTAGTTACTCTATGCCATCTCCCTCTCCACACTGCTACTCATCGCACAATATAGTACTCATCTCAAGGACAAGAAATTTCAATTAGGAATGGAGTTAGAGAATGTCGTAAAGTGGAGGGTTTCACGAAATCGATCCAAATGTGTAGTTGGTGTTTTCCTGCAAAATGTGTATACACATCTTATCCATCCATTGCCTGAAAATGATTGTACCAACGACGGAGACTCATTTCCTAGAAGGCGGAACAAGGCGAGAGTTAAGCGTAAAGAAGAGTGCCAACACTCGCGTGGGAGCCATTGATCAATATGTTTTTTTTGTCGCTCTTGTATCAGTCCACCAACTCAACGTACTCTTATTTTTAATCCCGTGTACTAATTTTAATCATAGTTTCCTTATTGCTTAAAATGGTTTTTTTTGTTTTGAATTTTGCTTAAAAATGGTTTCTTGCCAAGCATGTGTATGGCATATTCTTTTCCTACTAGAAGAAAGTTCTCCCATGGCGCTGTAAAAAAGTGAAGTTGTTGGGCTGAGCTGTCCGTCCGACTCAACAGTCCAGACGGCTTCATCCTTCTGGGCCGTCGTCGCGGGCTCGGCCTTCCTCGCTTCATCCTTCTGGTCGGTAGGGTTTCTCGCCAAATCTCCTCCGCAGCCGCCTCTTCCCCGGTTCGTCTCATCTCGTCCGACGTCGGATTCCTCGTCTCCTCTCTCGTCGGAAGCCAGGTGAGAAAGAAACGGATTCCCCGCTCTCCTTTCTTCTCCCCACCTCTTCGGTTGCTGGTAGATCTGTCCGTGTCCTAGTCTCGCTGGATGCCTGGATTCGAGTTTTCTAGATTCATCGATAGATGCCGTCCTTGTGTCGCTGGAGGCGTTCGAGTTTCCTAGATTCATCGACGTTCTAGTCTCGCTGGAGTCGTTATCGCTGCTGATTTGGGTTTGTTCTGTGCGCAGATTGCCTCGTGTGCCATGGCGGAGGAAGCGGCTGCCAATGTAAGCATCGCAATTTTTTCCTTCCGTTTATCTTTCTCTCTCGCAACCAGCCCTCTCGTCTCAGCTAGCTATTGTGTATGGATGTTTAATTAGCTACTGACATGGATCTCTTGTTATCTCTCTATCCAGGGAAAGAAGGAGGAGGAGGAGTTCAGCACGGGGCCTCTGTCCGTGCTCATGTTGAGCGTCAAGAACAACACTCAGGTTGGTCAACCTCTTGCTTGTATCTGAGACCCCAGCTTAATGAGAACATCTCTACTGTCTGTCTGTCTGTCTGTGTCTCGACTCGAACGCCCCCTGGGGGTGTGTAGGCTAGCTAAAAACCCAATACACTTAGCTGCTTGTGATCCTGATGCGCGAGTGAACTGCTGTATGTTGAATAGTGCCGTGCTCATTGTCCCACAAAGTTTTTTTTAAATTGCCTTTGGTAATAACGATGTGCTCTTTGTCCTGCAAAGTTAAACGCACTGGCATGTGATATGTGAATAATCAACATTGTGTCTGTGCAGCGGTTGTACTAGTGTTATTGTTGCATATATGCAAGGCCCATTTTATTAACTGGTAAAACAAATCCAACCCTGTAGCCTAAAAGTTCTCCTTTAGCAAGTTTATGTATCCTGGCTGGAATTTTAAGAAGGCGATGCAGTGGACAGCATTTCATTGTATTCTGTCAAGTACAAAGCATGTACTGGTGACATTGTCCACTACCACCAGGTTCCTAGATTGAAAAATAAAATTGCCTGGAATTGGAATTCTTACTGTCAGTTGTTGTTATATGCTTCATTTTGTTGATATGTTTAGCAACAATGGTTAATTTGGATGCAAGATTTGTTACTGGATGTTCAATTGAATAATTTTTACTCAACTTATGAAGTGTGCAGCCATTCATGAACCCTTGGGTAAGTCCAGTGCACCATCAACCTTGGTTTTATGGTGGAAAAAAGAGCTATTAGATGCTCTGCTTGATACAAGTCTTATTGTGTATATCTCTGTTTGCTTGATGCGATTCTATAGGCAGGTCAATTGATGTAAAATTTGTTGTTTGAAACTTTACTTCTGGCAAGCACCCTTGTTATATTAATCTACTCAGTAATATATAATTATGGAGTTTTGCATGTCAGTCATTGTTCTTATAATGTCTTGTGCCTTATTAGGTGCTTATCAACTGCCGGAACAACAAGAAGTTGCTTGGCCGCGTGAGGGCATTTGATCGTCACTGCAACATGGTTCTTGAGAATGTTAGGGAGATGTGGACTGAGGTATGTTCCCAACTGTGACGCCCCGACCCGACTGCTATACAGTGATACTGTGTCTCCGGTTATCCAATACCACCAGACACACTATCAAAGCATAATAGAGAGATCAAGACTTGTGGAACAACTGGCACATCACAGACTCTACGACACAAAACATATAGTTCAACTCTTATAATAGAGAAAGATAGCAAATGACAACCAGAGGTCACAGACCCAACATTACAACAAGCGGAATCAAATTAAGTTGTTCTAAACAACAAGAAACAAATTATGGCCTAAGAGGCCTGCAAATAAACATCCAGCGCCAGCTGTTCCGGGATGTCCCAAGCTGCCACCTGGGAACCCCAGACTACTCGTCGACGTCCACAAAGAACCCACCTTCGAGGTCGGTGAAGTCCTCCTCTGAAACAAAACAAACGACGTTGAGTTCGACGAACTCGCAAGATTAAATATAGAGCTTTAGCTCGATGAGGCTTTCAAGGTTTTATGGCTGTTTTGCAGAAAGCTGATTTTATTTATGAAAACATAACTCAATGGCATCGACTAATCAGAATATTTTCAAAAGAGGTAAGGAGTAACTATTTCTTTCATCACCTTACTCATCATCAACCATCATCAACCATTGTACCTGTTCATCAAAGGCACCTTCCCGAATCACCCTCGAGGAAGCTCACCTTACAATCTTGAAGTGGTACCTCTAGTACCCAGTTTTTAATCATTCCGTTAAAGTTATTCTATGATCTCTGAATCCGTCACCAAGTCGTCCATAACCGCGGACATGGCTTTTCGAAAAGATTTATCCCTGCAGGGGTGTACAATGTGAAAGTCGCCAGGTTCCCGAGTGACCTCCCAGCTTCTTATCCATGCGTACCGTCCGGCCCATTGCCTAGCTCTTAGCTCTCTTCCGGGGAAAGCCGGCTGGGTGGGAGCGGCTACGACCTTTACCTCGCTTAAGACTAACCCAGGATCATCAGTGGCGGTAGGACAAGAGGTACCTTCTCGCACCCTGTCCCGCGGCCACTTATTTTCCTGACACCACCATCCTCATCTCAGTCTTGGCCACCATCTTCAACGCACGCGCAAATGGAAAGCCAAACTAGAGGACCCTCGGCTAGTCCGCCACAAGTTAGTCGGTCGACGAGGTTCCATATGCCCACGCATGGTTGCACGCTCAACTTGGCTCGTAGGCGAGAACTCGCACTTAGGCGGCGAGAACGAGACAACCCACCACATCCCATGTGGCCTCTCATCCCCACCTTTAAGCATTTTATTATCCGTCACCACAATTCTCCATCATCATTCTCATATCATCACCTGTTTCCCACATGAGTAACCATCCCACCGCTATGCCAGTACTAAGCATGGCTAAGCATCAACATAGCATAGTAGATATCTCGGGCCAATAATACAAACCTATGGATATAGGAGGGAGACAGGTATGTGGCATAGGGAACTTAATGCATCTATAGGAGACTCTAATCCAAGTAAATTGACATTTGGAACCGCATGCAATATTATAGTGGAGAAAATACTTGCGGAAATTAGGATAAGATATGCTCAGAGGGGGGATTACGCTTGCCTGGTCGAACGGAGTAGTCAAACTGCTCGTCGGAGTAAGGATGCTCAACTCCGAACTCGTGATCTACCGGAGAGCAAACAACACCGGAAAACAGAAACAACAATCAACACATGGCAATGGTGCAATGCATACAAGAAATGATGATATGACATTTTAATGCAACCAAGAGATCCTAGACATGATCATCAAGTCAAATGGGGTCCCGAAGTATAATTAGGAGTTATTCGGTTAACCACCCATATTTATCTTAATGTCCAACGTGTTGTTCTAGTTATGACCAGTATCACAAAATGATTGTACATGCATGAGAATGATGTTTTCTGTTAGCATTTCACTTGCCGATCATTTTGATACATCGTTTGCAATTTTCGGAGCACATATGAATATTTGGTAAGTATTTCAAATTGCTATTTGAATTTGTCATTTTAGGGAAAAGCAATTACCAATGATATTAAAAGTTCATTATTGTATAGATCTGCTTGAAACCAGTTGGTACATGTTTCTCTGAACATTTTGAGGTATTACACATGAATTTTGGAATTATTTTGAATTAAACATGAATTCCCAAAAAGGGATTTCATTTCTGCACTTTCCTTTTTTTGATATGCTCTTTTGATCAGTTATTTTAAACAACCATCAAGCGTATTTATACCATTTTGAAAGAAAAGAGGTGAAAAGAATTTAAATTCGGTACTGCTAACTTTCGGAATATCCGAGAATTGAACAATCGGAATATCCGATCGACACAAAAGGGGCTGACATTTTCTAAGGACCAGGAGTCAACCCGCACTGGAACTACTCGGATATTCCGAGTGTCTTGCGTCGGATTTTCCGATGGAAGAATACGGCGGCGATGTGCACGGCGAACTCCCGCTACGGGACTCGCGTGCAGGACAGCAGAGGGCGCGGGCAAGGTCGTGGGCTCACCCTGGGCGCGTGCGCGTGCTCGAGAACAACCGGAGGCGACGAATTCCGGCGACGGCGAGCTCGGCCGACGGAAGAAGAACTCGGACCGTACGACTCCGGGACGGCTTCAGCTCCGGGCTCCAGCGTGGACGGCGAGGGCGGGGTGGCGGCTCCATCCCTGGTCGCAGCGCATCCTGGCGGCGGCCATGGCGATGACTCGGTGCTGCTCCCGCTTCGGCCGTGGTTGGAGGTCGGAAGGGGGAAGAAGGGTGGCGGCGATTCCGTGCGTTCCGGCACAATTCCTTCTGCGTGGAGGAGCAGCACGGCGAGGCGAAGCTGGTGACGGTCTTGGCTCGTCTCGGGGAGGCCCGCAGTGGTGGCGACGTAGCGGAGACGGCGAGCTCGGGTGCGGCTCCGTGGTGGGGAAAGAAATGGAGAGGGGAGGGGGCAGGTGAGCGAGGGCGTGGTGCAGAGCGGCTCGTGGGCGTGTGCTCTTCTTCTCCTTGCAGGGGAAGGACAGAGGAGAGGGGGCCCCCGACGCGGTGCTGTGCTGGCGCAGCACGGCGGCATGGCGCGCGCGGCTAACACGGGAGGAGAGAGACGACGGTGGTTTCGCAAACACCCCCTGGCAAAACTTCTCCCATCACAGTCCAGTCCTTTTCTCTTTCTTTTTAACAACACCAGTAGCTTTAGGGATTTTATTAGGGCACTAAACCATTTTATTAAATTCTGGAAAAATTTGTGTTGCCTCCCCACAGTGTGAAGAAGCTCCACAAAAATTGGTTTCTCAAAATGAAAAGTTTTGCACCACTTTTGTTTATAGGGTTTGTTTATGGAAATTTTGGTATTCTCAAGATTTAAAATACTTAGCCATTTATTTGTCTTTGAGAGAAGTATATTTTGAAGTCCTGAAACATTGTTGACACATATCAAACAAAAAGTGAAAATTGATGGTCAACAATTACTTCAAAACTGGAAAGCAAAGCAAAAGGCATTTGGGTCTTTTCTCTTTATAAGATTTATTTGAACATAATTTATTTTCCCAAATGTCACCAAGGAAAAGAGTGGAGGCTCCCAACATCATGGGGAAGCAAATCCAGGCCTTATGTTTTGGAAGTGTAGAGGATTTTGAAAGTGTTTGAATTCAATTGGATCAAGCCAAATTGAATGTCCTTCCCTTTTATAAAACATTTGGCATTTTTTCTAAAACCAAAATGATATAACTTTAGAATTTTTGAAGCAAGTGAGGAATATTAATTTGAACTCTTGGAACTTCCTTGACAATTATGAGATGTCAAAGTGATTTTGTTTTGCAAGTTTGAGTGCCTTCATTAATTTGGAAGTTGTTAGAGCAAGTTTGGCATTTTCTTTTTAGGTGGTGCCAGACCACAACAATTCCCTAGCAACCACACAATTCCCTAGCACAATTCCCTAGTAACAACATGATGCATGGATGCCATGATGCAATGCAACACAAAAGCGAAAATTTTATCCGGGTTTTTAGGTTTTCAACTTTCGGGCTGTTACACCAACTGACAAGTGTTGCTCGGTTTCCCTGCCTTGTATTGCCTTGTTAACACCCGCTGCTCTTGTTACAGGTTCCAAAGACTGGCAAAGGCAAGAAGAAGGCTCTTCCAGTGAACAAGGACAGGTTCATCAGCAAGATGTTCCTCCGCGGGGACTCGGTCATCATTGTTCTCAGGAACCCAAAATGATTCTGAAGACGACGATGCCTTGTAATATACCAAAAAAGTCTCTTTGCTGCTACGCCGCTGTTAGTTTGTAACGCTGAATGCTCTAAGATGTCAGTGGATGTTTAATAGATAGATGAGACGGCGATGAAGCCAGAATTAAGCAGTATTGATGGTTCAGTGTTGTAGTTTGGGATGTTATAGCCTATCTCTGTATCTAACTTGCACCGTAGTATCTTTTCATCATCGATATATCGTCTGAAGACAAATCAGAATGTTCCTTTTGCCTTGAATTCTCTGTTTGTGAATTTTTGCTGCCTATTCAGGGCATGATCCTTCCATGTATGCATCGTTTTAGTGGCTTCCATTTTACACTCCATTTTTGGGCATGATATTGGCGTGGCACCTGATTCAGTGTCCTGAAAGCAAGGCGCTTTGGGGGTGGTGAAGGAAAAGATGATTTGGAGTGTAGGGTTCGAGGAAGAAATGGGACATTGGCTTTAGCGAAAAAAAGCATGGCGTATGATTGGTGCACTTGGTGCTACTGTTCTAGGATCTGTTGAACGCTGAAATGAAGAACGGTGGCCAAAGCATATGAGCAGGGATAAAAACTCTGAAACATTTGCGCATGGCAACACAATAGAGAAGAGCTCTGGTTGCAGGGTTGTGAAACATATCGTGAACCCAGCCAATGCAGCCCTGCAACCAATAGGTCAACACGATATGGCAACCCAGAAACCTTATATATCGTGAACCGGTGAAACATTTGCGCATGGCAACCCAGTCAATTGTTCTACAACAGATTACAATATATAAGGTTTCTGGGTTGAAATATCACAAATGGGTCCATAGCTCAGTGGTAGAGCAATTGACTGCAGATCAATAGGTCACCGGTTCGAACCCGGTTGGGCCCTTCCAAATTTTTTTCTCGGTAATCTTATCTGTTATGCTGACTGCACACGGGATAGATGAGTCAACTGGCCAAACAGCACATAAATGTCCACGGCAGTGCTTGAACATGAGGGCGACCACTATATTCTTGTTTAGCAAATTGCTCTGAGATTTTGTAGGATGCAGGGGCAGCATTACAAATCAACATGCTAGTGTTGCCTGTCTCAGCTCAGCAATATGTTTTTTCCGCTTGCAGCTCCAGCAAAAACCACCGTCTCTGTAGCTCCATTTTTTTTTTTGCGAATGTCTCTGTAGCTCCATGCTACAGTACATGTTAAGGAGAGACCAAGGCACTACATGTTTTTGCTAAACAAGAATATGTAGTGGTCGCCCTCATGTTCAAGCACTGCCGTGGACATTTATACGATCCCCACCCGCTAGTCGCTATAGGATGGTATGGATCATGCATGATGAAAATCTTCTCATGCATCACTCTTCATCATACAATGATCCTTGCTAGTACGAGACATGAACGGACGTTACGGAGGCACCCTACGACCCTACAGTTATAATTGTTTTTTGTTATGTCCTTGCCGGATCGCTCCGATCGGATTTGGGACGGTGGGTTTGCTTGAGGTAGAAGAAGAAACCAAGGAGAGAACGAGAGAAAGAGAGAGAACAGGACTAGTTTTCATTCATTAATTCGACAACGATTACATCAGCCTTCCTGAGCTTATAACAGCGCTCATCAACTCTCACACGACCTCACACTTTGGATCACGACACAACTCACTCCTTCCCCACTTTCGGCCCAACACCCTTTTCCTGGCAGGGCATCCCTTTCTCACTTTCTCTGCCGCGGCAGTACTCTGCGTCATCTTCTTTGTTCTCTGCCGTGGCACTGTTTCTGCCCGTTTCGCTCCCCCGGCAGCGCAGCTGCTAGCATGGGTGACAATTTTCTAACTTAGGCTTTGAGGGTTGTGACAGCCACGATTTTGTAAGACACCCACATATATTAACCAACATTCATATGTTCTTTATGCACCCATTTGTGCAGAGGCCTGAACATCAAATCGCCAAGCCACATACTCGCTTACCTCTCCTACTAAAAATCACAATAGTACTTGAAATTTTCACTTACTTCACAAAAAAAAAACCGATTGCCATCTTTGTAGGTCATTCTTCTATATTTAATAAGTACTTTTTTTGCTTGATAAGAAACTACCATACTTATTTTTTCTGGTATGTGGATTCGAACCGTCGGCGCCGACTATAAATCATCCGGTGACCAAGGAGCATAGACAATTCAATGAACTTACTTGAAGGATGTATCAGTAGTCATGTACAAGCAACTAGATTGGGTTGAGATTCGGAAAATAAAAAGTAATATGTCAATGTTTTTAATTTTAAAAGTGCAATATGGAAAACAAAACTTATGTGATGTCCTTATAGACATCCCAATAGCAAGCCAAGATCACAAGTAACGACTATGATAGAAAGCGTTGCCCCGAACATGAAAAAACACATTATGAGAAAATAACGATAGTTCTGTAATGATCAAAAGATAATTTTTATGTTGACAAAATTAAACATAATCACACCTATCTATCATTAACTTTCATACCAGTGCTCACAAAAACCATCCAGGAATCATTGAAATGTAAAAACACATCGAGTGTACTAAGTATTTTTAAAGTATTTCGAGAGTAGCACGGGTCTTTGGAAAACCCATGGTTTTAAATACTTCGTTGTTGTTAAAACTGCAGTATTTGCGAATCTGCAATTTTTCGTAGTTTTTAAGAAAGAGATGTGAACTTATTTTTAACAAAATTGAGAAATGTCTGCTCCTCCTACATGTTTATTCTTTGCTCGTATAGATTGTTCACTTTTTTTTTGCCCATGTTGACATTGAGACACGACCTTGGTTGGTTGCCTTTGTGGCCTTATGACCATCACGCCTGGGTATTGAGTGCGCATGTTTTAGTTTCAATTTCAGAAAAACGGTGAATGAATGATAAGTTGGGAAATAATGCTTTATAAAAGTAATTACATATTAAGTCAGTAGGTTTGATTATTTGCTAGCAAATACCATTAAGGTTCAAATACAATGCTAAATACCAAGATAGCAAAAAGGCCAAATGCATAGCCGTTTACACCATACTTAAAACACTTCAATTTTCATAAACTGTGTTATTTAGTGCCGATGGCAAAAAAAAACTGCAGTAATGTAATACCGAGGTGTCTATAAAACTTTGCTTCCAAACGTAGTCATATGTTATTTCTATTGTGTGAAACTAAACCACCGGGGATACATGAGTTAATATTTGATTTTCATATTTTACAAAACACATTAGCATAAATTTAAAATAATAATAATGCACTAAACCCGAAACTTTGTTTTTTGAATCCTTACAAGATGAAGAACATACTGAGAGAGAAAAAGTTTAAGAATTTATATCAACATATACATTTCCTAATAATACCACACATAATTTGGTACACACCATTTTTGTTTGTGTTTATTAATTTAGCTATGAGAGAATAGTGGCACGAGCTTGTCGTTGAACCAAGATTTATGATTCATCATCATAGCTTATTAACCGTGTGTTCGTTACCTATATTAAAAGAAATAATTTGACCTACTTGTAAGATTGCAGGTAGGTCAATTTGTTTTAAGTTATGAGAGGTATCAATACAGGGTAGGAAGCTATTTATTATCGCTCAGTATTTTTAGATTAGTGAAATATGCCGATCTTGTATCCTCTAAACTTTTATATTCTTCCAACCAAATATCTAAAGGGCAGAAGTAATTCGCTAGAAGCATCCATTTTGCACTCTTTAGACAGCTAAATATTTCCAGTTGTAATCATTCATTAATAAATCTACCTTTTAGGCGAACATCATTCCATTTTAATCATTGATCAACTCCAGAATCACAGTGTTGTCGATCTATCGCGCTCGTCCCATGCTCGTATCTTTGCAAAACTCCTCAAACAAAGGAGGTAAAGGCCAAAACGGATATGATTATAGGAACACATGTTTTAAAATAAAAGGGTATGTCAGCCAACTTATTTCACAGTGGACGAGACATTTCCGATTACCAAAACGACATTACTGGATTTCGGCGGTTTGCCGAGTGCCATGGACACTCGGCAACAACCCATATGCACTCAGCATAATCTTCGCCAAGTGCAAACCCTCGGCAAATGGGATCAACATAAAAGGTGCTAACAAAGCATATTTTGCCGACTGTATAATGTCGGACACTCCATAATCCTTGTCAAGTGTGAAATATGTGTACTCGGCAAATAAAGTGACTTAAGGGTCGGGAGAAATAGAAAGTCTCTACACTCTAAAACCCCTTGCGTCGCTCTCGACCGAGGGGGCTCGGGGGCCCACCTCTGTCTTACCCTAGCGCCACCCCTCCCCTCCTCTCCTCCATTCCACCGCCAGAGATACTGTCCGGTGAAGCCAGTGCAGCCGACTGCGGTGGCGCGGGATCTTCTCTAGAGATCTTTTGTCTTGTGATATTTTGGTTCTCTAAATTAAACGCTTCATGAGTAGAGGCGCTATGTTCATTGTCAGGAACAGTAGTTGAGGCTTAGTGCCTATATTTGACCCATTGGAAATGTTTATTAGAATTTGTGGATTGGACTATATAAGTTTTATAAAAATGTTTGAACAACCACGCTATCCACGTAGTCCTGAAAACCCACGATCGATGCGCATCCGAGAGGCGAGAGCTCACACAGAGACCCTCGAGCACGGCCTTATGCCCTGTCGTGCCACAGGATTTAGCACGAAGTGACCATCTGATGTGCGCCGGTCTGACTTGTGTTACTGATTAGTGGGGCTTCCACCTCTCGGCCTACGTTATCAGGGATTTGAGGTCACGTCGACGTTTTTTTTATAAATGGGGAGAAACCCGGCCTCTGCATCGAGTGACGTATGTTAAAGGATCAACAAACATCCAATGACTCATTCTTTCAGTTCTAATCACATCATATACACAGCATGCGAGTGTGCGCAATGACAGTGTCGCCCCACCGAACAAAAATACTGAAGTTTCTACATGCGCCACTGCCATCACCGGAATCATCACGACACCATGCAACTTATCACACAAACTCGAATCGCACTAGGAGCTTGACGGAGGGCATCTGCTCCCCATCGCGGCCGCAGAGTCGGATGGAGCGTATCCCTGTCCGGAGCTCCCACACCGGCAAGCAGGTCTGGCCGGCGAAGTCGTCCTTCTGGTGATTGTCGGACTCGTGCACCTCCACGCGCAGTAGAGCAAGCTCTGGAACAGCTAATGGGAAGATGAACTCATGGTCCCACGTCGGTATCCAGTTGTCCATGATCACCTTGGTCTCCTCCATCCTTGTGTCTGCCATCACTCCTGCTATACCCACCTGCACTTACATTAGCCATTTCTTCAGTAAGTACTATAGATCACAGTTCATCTTACTGATCAATCGTTTGATGCATGAGGGAGGCAAGAGGCTGACCCTTGCGTAGAAGTCGGGTGGCGAGAACTTGTCGAAATGCGTCTTGTGAAAGTCGAATCGCCATCCGTCTCCCATGTAGACAGTCACCTTCAGATGGTAGCAGCATTGTGGAGGAAGCAAGTTACAAACATACAGTTAATGTAGCAAAAGGGGAACACTGTCTTTGAGTTGCAGTCTACATTGGTATGAGTTAAAAAAATTGGTTCACCTTTAGCCTTGTCTTCACTGGTAGATTAGACCTTGGATCAAATATTTTATCGCAGTTCATCAGAAAATCAGGCTTTTTCACGTAACCACAACCACCATTTGCTCGAAACATCCCTTTAGTCAACCATAGTTTCCTTCCATGGCCCTGTAGAATGTTAGCAAATTACCATCGTCAAATAGGGGAACACCATGTTTCAGCAACGTCTGTTTTGTGCAGAAATAAGACCATTGTTGCTGAAGATAATGGGGGAAATTACCTGCATGTTTGCTGCAACCATCTGAGCTCCATACCTCCAGCCCATTAGTGGATTGTAATTTGAAGACGTAATTCGCGTCGTCTTCGGGAAAATTCGAAGCAAGTTCTTCTGTGTAAACCTGAATAAATGTTACCCAAGATTAAATTAAAATGCATTAAGGGAGCACTGAAGAAATAAGTTCACACAAAATAAACTTAAATTCATCTCACTTAATAATTTCAGTTCCATGGGTGATGGTGGCCTTCTCGTAAGCCGTCTCCCCCAAGCTCATCCGGGACACCTTATCTGGATCAACTTTGAGATCCACATCCATGTCGTGCTTCCTCCGGGTGAGGCTGATCGAAATGAGGCTTTTGTACTCCACGTTAACCCCCAACTGTGCCTTTTTCTCCATCTCATACTCCTCTTCCACATATCGTGCCGGGTCCTGCTCTGAAACCTGCACATCGATCTCACAGATTTACATCACGAGACCTGAATATATTTTAATCATTTCAGTGGCTTTCAATGGTAATTTTTGTATCAGTGTCATTAATTATTTGAGTAGATCCCACTATTTTCCCCAAGTTGTGACAACTTTTACTTTATTGAGTT